>JAMPIV010001261.1:50000-1250000 GCA_024509875.1 Oreohelix idahoensis | reverse complement strand
GCAGAAGAAAATTGAGGCAGAGAATAAGAAAATTGAGGCAGAAAACAAGAAAATTGAGGCAGAGATGGAATCCCGCAGAGAGAGAGAAAAAGAGAGGGAAAGACAGCACGACCTGGCGCTTAAGGCTTTAGAGAGTCGGGGTGCCTCTACTTCGAATAACGGAGAGCCGTCTTCGCCCCAGTCTCAGTCAATGGATCTCTCCAGCAAGCAATCTGCCCAATTAACTGCGATGTCTTTTGCTTTAGAGTCTTTTCCTAGCCCCAATGAGAAAAAAGACACATTCCTAGAGAAATTCGAAAGACTCGCAAATCTGTATGGGTTAGAGAGTTCCCGTTGGGCACTTAAACTCTCAACGTCATTAAAAGGTACTGCTTATGACGTATATACAAAGCTGGGAACCAACCAACATGATTACGACATGCTGAAGAAGGCCTTGCTAGAACGGTTTGAGATGACCGTCCGAAAATTTCTGCAAATGTTCAGAAACAGCCGGAAAGAGAGCACGGAAACATTTCCGCAGATCTCTTTACGTCTCACGGGCTATTTGACAAAGTGCATTGAATTATCTGACCTACCTCTTATATATGAGGGACTACTTGAACTTGTTCTCGTGGAACAGATAAAGTCAACTTTGTCAAACGAAACCCGTAGATTTTTGGCTCAACAGGGCGCAGTCAGGCTTGAGGACATCCTCAATAAGGCAGAACGCTATACCAATGCAATGGCCGAACTTCCCAGCACTAAACGTAAACCCACAGATGAGCCATCTCGTAAACAAAATATAGAGCAGTCATCCTATTCCTCAAATTCCTCTCAGAATTATAACCAACGAGAAAGTAATAACCAGAGACCTCACCAGGAAAAATCTAAATTATACAAAACCCGTTATTCCTCAAACAATAATTCTGATCAACCCACCAAGCCTACGTGGCAGCGCGGCCACCAAGGTCAAGGAAAAGGGAAGACCCCTACACCAGGAACGTCTGATCAGGGCAAGCAAACCGGGACTAATCGCATCGGGTGTTTGCATACAGCCTCGAAAGGTAGAGTCAGTGTCAGTGATTCTCACCCTGAGGGTGACCGACCCTCAACGCGAGGAACTGTAAATTTGAACGGGACCTCATCTACTTGTCTTTTTGAAACTGGATTAAGTTTTGATTGTATTGTCGCCAGCCACCTTGTCAAACCCGGTCAGGAGAAAGAGGAAACCGTCAAATTATGTGGAGTTTTCAAGAGTGATGCACCCAGGACGCTGCCTATCGCATTGTTAGAAATACACTCTGACTTTGTCAGAGGCTTCATTAAAGCAGCCATTATGGATGATCCGATCTACCCAGTTATCCTGGGATGTAGGTATGTGTTTATTGGGAGACCAAAGGAGCCGATTGTGGCAGCGGTAACCACAAGAGGGCAAGCCAAGAAGGAGAGAGAACCTGCGCCAAATTTGTTGCCAAATGAACTGAAGGAGGCGCAACAAAAGGACACTACTCTGGAGCCCTGCTTTAGAAAACTGCCCATGGCTAAGGACCCCAGACACAACGGAGACATATTTTCTAAGAATGGCGTATTGTATCGTAGAACGGGCGACCCTGATACAGGGAACAACCAGCTCCTAGTACCGACGCAGTACAGAAGCCAGATCTTAGAAATGGGGCACTCTCTTCCCTTTAGCGGACATATGGGACAAAACGCCACTATTCAGCGAATAAAAACCAACTACTGGTGGCCAGGAATGAACTCTGACATTATCAGGTACGTGAAATCGTGCGCCCAGTGCGAACGGGTAGCACCCAAGCACTTGACACCCTCAGTACTGTGGTAAAGTGTGATGTTATAAATATCTATAGGGGACTTAGTGTACTGACTGAGATAAGCTGTGAAGGTATCTGTATCTAATAGGTGTAGTGTTTTACAGATAACCTTACTTGCTACCACATTTATACCTCAGTCAGAATTATTCTGGAATATTGTGATGACTACGTTAAATGTCTAGGGTTATGAAAATGATGAAGTGTAAGTCACAACAACAACAGACAGATAAACCATTTAATTATTCCACAACACTTTACACCACTGTGACTCTCACATACATATAAAACTCTATAAGATTATTTTAAATGAGGCAAGTGTTAAAGGTTAAAAATATATGTATTAAGTTCTTTCAATAATAAAGATCCTGATTCAACTACACAGTGAACCAGGAAACATAATAAAATGTAATTACAAGTATTATGTACACAGTTTATAGATATGATCTTTGTATTGACATATATTAGTATTAGTATTCTATGTGTGTGAGTTGTGATGTGGTACTAGGAGGTAATACTGGCTGTTCAAGCTATGTTGTTGATTGTCATCACGACTTCAAGTGTTTGTTTCTGTTGGAACTAGTATTGGAGATGTTCTCAGTTCCTGGCATTAAAACAATTAATTGCCCCTCTTTATTTAATACAATGTCAGTTTTAGAGGGGGTACATAATGTTGAGCTCCTCTGGCCACAGAAGCTTATCTTTCGTGATGGCGGTAGGAAAAGACTCCTCTGCTCGATTGCTTCACTGTGTTCTGGAGACACCTCACTGGTTGCTATCTGGACCAAGGAGTATGCTGTCAGCCTCTGGATTCAGCAAAACTCAGACCAGGTGCTGCTTCAATAACTAGGACCACAGTCCCTGAAACAAGAAGGTTGTACCTCCTACTTCAGAACTAATTTATACTCTATTTCTACACTGAGCACAATACATAACAAACACTGAATTCAGAGCGGTAGGCCAACTGCTATCTTCATCTGAAACAATTTACACCAGTATACTCCTCCCTAATGGTTACTACGCCTCTGCAATTTCAGCTGTAAGTCCTTCTATACAATAAGATAGGTGTCAGTGTACTATTTGGTAATTCCATGTAGGCCTAGGCAGTTAAACTCCTCTCCGACAAGTTTGGTTCAGGTTGGAGCAATATCTAGGCTTGGCCTCATGTTCGCTACTGAACCACACACATATGCAGACATAAATTATCAATTTACATTCAATTTTCATTAAAAAGATATTGAATATATCAAGCTTACCACAATTCATGGAAATATTACACAGATACGTTGACTAGCGATGAATAATGGCACAAATTATGGCACAAATTCCGATCCGCCTCTGTCCCAGGCTTGTATTTAGAAAAATATGAGCTGGATCTCAACGCACTGTTCATTTAGTAAGTTTATTTTAAAATGTGGCACTGAACTGACGCTTCTAATTGACTATATTGGCGGGTCTAACCAATCGAGCCATGTTTACCCAAGCGTTTGAAAAAAAGTACCCTTCCATCCGTCTCCCCTAACAACAAAAAATAGTATTTATAGTCCGACTAATCGTGTTTAGCCTTACATTTATTTCTATCCAATCAAATAGGATTTAACATGTGGACCTATTTCCCGTACAATGGTGGTTTCAAAATCTGCCACTGAGCGATTCTGATTTTGGTGTTGTCTGACACCCTCACTATTTTCTTTTGGCTATAATTTGTTAATTCCTAGACTATTTGCGTAACACTTAACATATTCTTTGTCAGCAAGTCCTAAGGAACCCAAATATATAAGTTTTATGGGGCTAAGTGGCGGCGTTCCAAATATGTATTTTCTTCTAGGATAGTCGTGCTGTTACCACTTCCTCACTTCCAAACTTTAGGGTGTCTGCTGTACTGTCAGACTAATGTCAGGATTTCAGACATAAAACAGTAGAATGTCATGTTTCCCAATAAGCATTTTTCAGGTTTTTAAACCTAACTCTCGTATGGGTAGTGTTTTTTATCACTGTCCATCTGAAAAAAAGTATTGCTTCTGGCCTTACGCTTGTTGGGGGTGGCATTAATATCACGAGACTGTGGTAGTATTGCCTGCGTTCCTTCGTACATCGCTCTCCCTCTCTTTCTATCCTAAGTTCATCTGTCTTTCCGTTTATGTTAACGTAGTGTAATTAATGTTAGTATTAATTTAGGTCATTACGCGGTGTGCCTATCTCAAGGTTTTCTTAGAAAAGCAGTACACGTTTTATTGTGTTGTGGAAACGCGTGTATGCTGCTATAGGCTTTATTATTAACGTGGAAACGTTACAATTTGCAGACGAAGCATAAAAAGGGGTTTTTATTGTTCAACTAGCATGACGTTCTATTAACACAGGCGTACGCTATTGGAAAGCACGGGTCTTTAACCATTTCTCTATCCTTTTATTGAATTTATGTGTTAGGCTTTACATGTACCTTTAAATTTATATATGTGTATTTAGAATGTCTCACGACAAATTCTCCCCTCTTAAAACAGACGTTATATGTCAGTCTATAATTCTATATACACATAGAGAAATTTATTATTATTTCTGGGGCTTACAGTGATTCTCATCACACGGATGGCGGCTTAAAAAATCAGCTCCCAGATTTGTCTTTCCATTTATATACTCTATGCTAAACTCATATGGCTGCATCAGTAATGACCAACGGAGTAATCTAGAATTTTCATGTCTAGCCTGCGCTAGAAATGACAAGGGTTTGTGATCCGTTTGCAACTTAAATGCCTTCCCATACAGATAAATATTGAATTTCTTTATCGCCCATATTACTGCAAGACATTCTTTTTCGCTCGTTGAGTAATTGTTTTCAGCTTTATTCAACTTTCTGCTAGCATATGCCACTGGGCTTAATTCCCCATCCAATGCATCTGATTTCTGTAGCAGAGTCGCACCCAACCCAATATTACTGGCATCAGTCCTTACAATGAATTCTTGACTTAAGTCAGGTAATTTCAAAATAGGTTTGCTTGTGAGCTTTTCCTTCAATTCCTGGTAAGCTAATTCACATTGTGGTGTCCATGTAATTCGGTCTGGATTTCCTTTACGTGTCAAATCAGTTAACGGTGCACATATGGAATTAAAGTTTTTGATATACTTTTGGTAGAAACCACATAATGAGACAAAGGATCTCACGTCTTTCTTGGTTTGTGGTCTCGGGGCTTTCTTTAGTTTCTCTAAATTCTTGGGGTCAGGGGTCATGTTTCCCTGATAGACTGTGTGTCCCAAGAATTCTAATTCTTTACATCCAACGCAACATTTGGTTGGTCGGGCTGTTAAATTCGCTTCTCTAAGTCGATTAAACAGCATGTTCAGAGAGTCAATGTGTTCCTCAAATGTTTCTGTTGCTATAAGGATATCATCCATGAAATTTGTGATACATGGATTATTCAGAGGGTCCAATAATTTTCTCATCATTCTAGAGAAGACACTAGGTGCATTCTTCAATCCAAATGGCAATCTGTTAAACTCATAGTGTCCCTCTGAGGTACTAAAAGCTAGGTATGGTCTAACCTCAGGCTTTACTGGAATCTGGTAGTATCCTTTACTCAGATCCACTTTTGAGAAATAGTTAGCTTTATTTAGCCTGGCAAACAACTGATTTGTATCCGGCAATGGATCCACCTGTCCTTCTGTAATAGCATTCAGTCTCCTGTAATCTATACAGAGTCTATGTTCTCCAGAGGGTTTCCTTAGGAGTACCACACTGGAACTATACGAAGATTCACTGTGTGAAATAATTCCTTCCTTCAACAAATAGTCTATCTCTTCCTTCAAAGCTTTGTCCTTAGCAAAAGGAATCGAATAGGGTTTCATACAGACAGGTGTGGGATCAGTTTCATATCATATTCCAATAAAGTTGTATGCCCCGTTCGGTCCGTTAACACCTCTGTATGATTATCTAGAACTTGTTGCACTCTCTCTTTCTGATTTTTCGTTAAATGTGTACTGATTTTCACCTGTGCCGCTGTCTCACAGGGGTGTAATGGATATTCAAATGATGAAAGTGGTTCCTTTTTCATCTCCATTGCAATGGACAAGGTCAACAAGTGTGTCTCTTCCTGATGTTCTCTTTCCAAATATTTCTTCAGGAGATTCACATGATAGATTTTTTCTTTCCCCTTCTTATCTATCTTATAATTGGTTCTAGACACCTTCTCTAGAACTGTATATGGACCTTGCCATCCAATTTGTAACTTATTCTGACTACCGGAGAGAAGAAGCAGTACCTTCTCTCCCACAGCCAAATCTCTGTCTTTAGCTTTCCTGTTATAATAGGCAGCATGTTTCTTCCTGGCTTGTTTCAAATTTTCATTGGCAAGTTTCCAGCCAGTTTTTAAACGAGTGGTCAGCTCATTCACATATTGGTATGAGGATGTAATATTTTCCTCTGCCTTTTCATCAGTCCACGTTCTTAACAGCGTTACATATGGACCTTTAATTTTGTGGACCTATTTGTCCATGCACCGGTATGGTCTCTTCCACTCGAAGCGCTATAGTGATGATTTTTCTTCCCAGAATTATCATGCACAAAACGACCGCTACCAATTTTTTTCTTGGGGCTTTCTCCCCACTTAGAATTCTTGATGAGAGATTTCCTCTCTACATCTTCTTCCTCCAGTTTGTTTAAGTCCGATTGAGGGATTTTCGGCTTATCCTGGGGTAAGGCATCTTTCTGCACTCGCTGCATAGTGGCCATTGTAAAACAATTAATTGAAGCTTGTCCGTGAAAAGGGGCTTCCCATTCCATTTGGTCCACTTTATCAAATTTATTTTTCTTTTCAGTGTTAGGCCTGCGTTTGCCCCGTGGCGTGTCCAGGTCCTGATCACTGTTCCCACTTGTGGGTGTTCCCTCATGTGCTATGCTACACCTCTCTACAAAATTCACAATGTCAATCATTGCCTTGGGCCAATAATAATTATGAGCTACCTTTTGGATGATGGTACCTATTTTCTCATGGTCCCCATCTTCTCTCACATGTAAGCTCCTTATTAATTCTGCCCTATATGTCTTTGGAAGAACCAACTGTCCGTGACCCTTGGATTCAGATCCAGCTTTCCTATACATCAACTTGTTTTTCATGTAAAAATCTCCCTTGCCTGGAGTTGTATGACAAGTTGACAATTTCCTAAAACAAGGCTTGAGGGTCTTATCCCCAGCCTGTGCCTTCCTCAACTCTTCTGGAGTGGTATTTAATATAATATCCTCCTCATTTCTTGAGGTTGACCTGACCTGAAGGGTGGCCATTGTTGAGGATTGTTTCATGATTACAGACATTTGGATTTGACGTCGATCCGAATGGCTGTATCATGGAACACCTCAAACGAATAGAGATATATCTCATCGACCGATGTCGATGATTGTTGCATGTGTGCAAGCATTTGAGTTTGGCCAACTCGGATTGCCGCACCGTGGAACATCGCAATTGAATATATATTAACGACGTAGTATGCATATCTCTATGCATGACGCGTATGTCTTTGTAACGTCATTCGACTTGTGGGTTTTGACCCGAACGGCAGTGTGTTTCAGAAGTGTGGCCATTGCCACTTATATTGTGTGGTACGACCACTTATTAATTGTGTGGCTGGGAAGCCAATTGGACAGTGTATTTCTTGAACCAAACGTAAGTCGTCTTATGAATAACGCAGTTTGCATAATTATGGCAGATTAGCCTGGCGTGGTATGCCAAAGGAACATTATGTTACTAGCAATAGCGTAAGACTAGTATAGATGGATATTGTACAGCTAGCGGCAAGCGTAAGCCTAGTGTAACGGATTTAGACGACTAGCAGTAGACGTAAGCCTAGCATAATAAGTGTATTGCAGAACTAGCAGGATAGTTAAGTCTAGTGCAAAAGGCTATTGTATAAACTAGCGACGGGAGTAAGTCTAGTTAGCATCTGAATTTATGCCAAAGGACATTGGCCGTTAAAAGGAACTGACCTTGAACCAGAACTCTAGATAGAGATTGTGAACATGTGTTTATGAAATAATGAGAACTCTTACAGAACGTACATGAATGTGATGTGACTTTTGTTCCCATGTAGTTGGTGTCTGCTCATGGTATGAAATTACTAATTAAATATTTTGAGTCGTCAAAATCACGGTCTTATCAACTGTCGTATTCGGAGTTGAGTTAAATGCTGTTCATCTTCAACTGATCATGACCAGTGATGATTAATGTCTTAACACGCTGCATCTCACACTGCCAATATAATCAATAAGACAAGAGACTAATACAGGTCAGTCAAGGGTCGGATATTTAATATGAACCATGTTCAGCACATAATGTATCACAAGGGTTAAAGCAGACATTATCGATACCAACGAACAGTATTACGGAATCCTACAAAAGTGATAAGAACCCGAGGGACTTTGACTCTATAAACTGAATACGCATATAATAACTTGATCATCCTCAAATATTAGAAGTCATCGAAGCACCCAGAACATACTGGGATCCCGAGAGTCCGCAACATACTGGTGTCAGAAAGTGTCTGGATTTCGTGAATACTGGATTCCCCCCTTCAAGTATCGAAGAAAGTCAAACTGATGATGAACGTTATGAAGGCAAAATCATTCATTCAAGCCTAACTGGCAACTGAAATGCGCAGGACAGAAAGTGACGTCACTACATCGATGCCGTCAACGCTAGCAGACAACATTGCCTGAGAATTCGAATTTTTCTTCCACCACAAGAGACTGATTCACGCAGATAGAACGGTAATCTCCCACTCGAGAACCTGAACCAGTGGAGAATGTATCTCTTCATCAAATTCATCTGAAGCTGCAACACAGATCGATTGAAGAAACTACGTTCGAAGACCGAAGCAATACTTTCAAACGGTTCCCTACTGCGAAGGTCAAGGTCTTCAATCAATGGACTACAGCTGTTGAAGACACGTTTCGGAACTAGGATTAGAATTACATGCATTCATGTATTTCTCAGAGGGACAGCTAAACAGATAAGTTCTTGATTGTGCTTAGGCGCTTGAACATTATCATATTGTCCTTGCATTAGCTTTGGTCTACAGTTCATCATCACTTTACTTACTTTTTACTATCATCTGTGTTCCCCCATTCATGTTTTTCGTATATTCGTATATTCGTCGTGTTTAATATTGACTGGAATTTTCCCAGGAAAGCTTCAGTGAATGTTAACTTCTATTAGATTTGCATGCTTATATTCGCCGACTGAGGATCTGACTGATTAGATTTTTTCTTTGGAGTCAGGATATAAATGTTTCCTCAGTTCGCAATATAACCATATTTTGTGTACTTAGCAGTTTCGTCAAGTGAATTACGTCCTCTTTATTTACGTAACCTAATTTCAGTACAGTTGACAATTGTTGTCGTGTGTGATCTAAAACTTCTTTGTCTACACGTTCGTTTATGACGACTTGTCTTGTTATATTTTTGTAATGTAAATTCTTTTCTTTCTTTTACTGATTACTGTTTATAAGTCTCCTTTATTTACTTTATAAGTGTAAAGTGTTGTCGTATAACTGGAAAAATCATTTCATTGTAACTCATTTGATTGTTTTCACTGTCTTTGTCACATGTTCTTGGAACTTGTTTGTTATTGATTAATATATTCATGTACATATTATAGTGAGTTCTATAATCCTGGTGTATATTATAGACTATTGAAGGTACTCAGAAACCGATTATTATGTCTACACTACAGGAATTCATTGATATTGGGAAAAGTTATGGAAAATCAGGGGCGGAACTACAAAGTTTTGCAGATACGAAATATGATGAATATTTATCGCGTCTGAAAAGAATGGAACAGCGCGAAATGACTAAACGAGCTGATGAGCTTAGGAGGTTTGAATTAACCCAAGAAAGGGAATTGAAGGAAAAAGAAATATCCATGAAATTGGAATTGGAACGATTGACTATAGCTCAACAAGAAAAAGACAGAGAATTTGAGAAAGATAAAATGGCTCAACGAGATAAGGAAATGGCTCAACGAGATAAAGAATTAGCTCAACAAGAAAAAGACAGAGAACAAAAAGATAAAGAAATGGAATTGAGAAGAATGGAACTTATGCAACTAGATCAAGCACATAAAAATGCCATGGAAATGGAAACATTAAAACTTCATGCAGAAAAAGAAAAAGCTTTAAAATTAGCTAAAGTGCAGTCTGAACAGACTAAGACTGCTGCTGGTACAAATATTTTCTATCCTAAGTTAAAAATGCCACATTTTGACCAAACTCGCGATTGTGTTGACTCTTTTATATCTAGATTCATCATGAAGGTCACAGCTCTGAACATACCCAAAGAAAGATGGAGCAGTCTTTTACTTGATTTTTTGACTGGTGACTCACTTAAATGTTTCATGAGTCTTGATGAAAAGAGCAGAAGCGATTTCGATGTCGTAAAAGAGGTATTACTAAGACGTTTCCAGTTAACTGAGTCTGGATTCAGAGATCGCTTTCATGCGGCTAAGCCAAGCAAGGATGCAGATTTTGGTGAATTCATTGCATCTATTAAACATTTCCTTAGCAGATGGATTGATCTGTCTGGTATAAATAAAACATATGAAGGTGTTATAGATCTCATGCTGCGAGATAAAGTTTTATCCGCATGCAGCACTGAATTAGAAGCATTTTTACAGGAAAGACATCCTAATTCTATCGATGAGTATGAAAAACTCGGAAGACAGTATCAGACCGCACATCAGAATAAAGATCTTCATAGATCGACTATTCGAGATCCTATGCCTGTGTGCGCGGCACAACATGATCAAAGACCTCGATCGAAGAGCTTTGATGGACGTTGTCGTTCAGATTATTATCAATCCGACAGAGGTTTTTATAACTTCCGTCGTCATCGCTCTCCTTCGAATTCATATCGACGAGGTTATAGAGGATATTCACCTCATGATCGTGGGTATCACAGAGGCAGGGATTATGATGGTTCACATCAAAAAGGATACTATAAACAGAGATCATCTTATGGTAGAGATGCCAGGAAGGATGACTCTACTGATTTTTATTATAGCAATAAAAAGTCAGTCAATAATAACAAAGGTAATGCCAGATCTCCGTCGAGAGACAAAAATAAACAGAGACATGCAAATAGTTGCAGTGTTAAAAAGGAAAAAGGTAATGATGATAATGATCATGCGAACGCATGTATGGTAATGAATGATACATGTTATGAGTGTCAGTCGAAAAACAGATTAAAGTCTACAATTACACTTGATTGTGGTCATTGTATGCCAACAATGTCGGCATGTGTAAATGTCGGTTATCTTACATTTCATCCCGGAATATTGGATGGTAAGGTAGTGAGAGTTTTGCGTGACACGGGGTCTTCAGCGATAGGCATTAAGCACTCGCTTATCGAGCCCTCTGCTTTTACAGGCAAATCAGTTAAGTGTGTCACATTTGGTGGGAATATAGAAACTTTCCCTGTGGCACGAGTATACATTGATACTCCTTTTTACACAGACACTGTCTATGCCTGCGGCTTGAGAGCACCCATAACTGAAATTATAATAGGAAACATACCAGGAGTTAAAGATTGCACTCCTGAGGAGATTGCAATGTGGGTTGAATCTCACCCACAGGTGGCAAATGCTGTTGTAACGAGAGCACAACAGTTAGCTACGGATATGGCTACACCACCTCTTCCTATAATAGATACAATTATGTCTCAAGTTGGCACTGTTACACCTTCTGTTTTTGCAGAAAAACAGAAGAGTGACCCAACTTTACAAGGATTGTTTAGCCGAGCAGAACAAAAAACGATTAAATACACAAGAGGGGCTAAACAATGGTTCAAGATAAAGAAATCAATACTCACTAGATATTATGATGATGGCAAAACAATTATACATCAAGTGATAGTACCTAAGGAATACAGACCATTGGTCCTACAAACAGGTCATGACTCCCCTATGGCAGGGCATATGGGGATCAAAAGAACATTGTTTCGTGTTACGTCACAATTTTATTGGCCTGGGGTTAATAAGGATACAAAGTTATACTGCAAATCATGTACAACATGCCAAGGTATAGCACGTAAGGGCAGGTTCCATACGGCACCCTTACAGATTACAGACGTGCCTGAGAGACCTTTCAAAAAGATTGCAGTAGATATAGTGGGTCCGTTATCAATTGTTTCAAATAATGGATTTCGTTATATTTTAACTTGCGTAGATCTTTGCACGCGTTGGCCAGAGGCCATACCGTTGAAAACCATCACAACTGCATCTGTGTCTGATGCATTATTTTCGATATTTTGTCGAATCGGTTTTCCGGAAGATATTTTGTCAGATCAAGGATCACAATTTACTTCCAACATCATGAGGGATTTAGAATCCATGTTATCTGTTCACCACTCGTTTTGTAGTGCGTATAGGCCCCAATCAAACGGTGTGTGCGAGCGCTACAATAGCACTCTAAAACAGATGTTATCTAAGATAACTGAAGAATGCCCTCGTGAATGGGACAGGCTTCTGCCGGCGGCCCTGTTTGCTTTTCGTGAAGTGCCCCACGAAAGCACGGGGTGGTCTCCGTTCGAATTGGTTTATGGTTCGAATCCTCGCGGACCAATGATGATACTCAAGGATTTGTTGATTGGAGCATCAATTGATACAGCCACTCGAAACAGCTACGAGTTAGTTATTGATCTCCGACAACGAATCATCGATGCGTGCACTTATGCATCCCAGAGTATAAAATCAGCCACTCAACGATCAAGATTATTACATAATCAAAAGAGAATATTAAGATCCTTCAAACCAGGGGAAAAAGTTTGGTTGTTGCTACCTCATAACGATAACAAATTACTGATATCATGGCAAGGTCCATTTGATGTTATCAAACAAGTCACAGATGTTGACTACTCAGTGAACGTTAGAGGTAAAATCAAAACCTTCCACGTCAACATGCTAAAATTAGCAGTTGAAAGACCACAGGAATTAATTCCTGTTATTAACTCTATTGATGATTCTTCACATCATACTGCTTCTTTTGCAGTTGTTCATGAAGAAGATACCACTTCGTCTATCCCTTTACAATTCCAACTACCTTCTTTGCAATCATCGGAATCTTGGAAAGACGTGACTATTTCTTCTTCACTGTCTTCTTCTCAACAAGATCAAGTTCGGGATATTCTCATTTCTTTCAATGATGTTCTCACCGACCTTCCAGGTCAGACATCGCTTATATCCCATGATATTACTCTTACTGATTATAAACCTATCAAACTTAGACCCTATCCTATATCTTTACACCACAAAGATAGGGTAGAGAAAGAGTTAAAGGAGATGATACGTTTAGGTGTGATATCTCCTTCGAAATCACCATATGCATTCCCAATGGTGATTGTTAAAAAGAAGGATGATTCTTTACGTATTTGTATTGATTTTAGGCGATTGAACAAAATTACAATCACAGACGGTGAGCCTATGCCACTTTTAGATGATCTTTTGTCAGAATTATCTAATGCTACTTTCTTTAGCAAACTAGATCTCTCTAAAGGCTACTGGCAAATTCCTCTTGCCGAAAATGCCAAACCTTACACAGCTTTCACAACTCCGTTTGGGCTCTACCAATGGAATTATATGTGTTTTGGGTTGGTAAATGCGCCAGCGACGTTTGTGCGCATGATGCGCCGCCTTCTTGGCGATCGTAAAGATGTCATCACGTACATCGATGACATCTGCCTATTTCATGACTCGTGGGAAGACCATATTGATGGTTTAACTTCCCTTCTACATACGTTACGTATGCATGGTTTGACTGTGCGACCTTCAAAGGTCCAAATAGGTTGTCAGGAAATTTCTTTTCTTGGTCACCGAATAGGTAACCACAAACTGTATCCTGACGACAATACAGTCAAAAGAATTCTTGAGATTTCTACCCCTTCAACTAAGAAACAAGTTAGAAGCCTTTTAGGCCTGATAAACTATTACCATAAGTTCATCCCGCATTTCGCACAACTATCTACACCTTTGTCCGCACTGTTGACCAAAGGTAGTCCTAATAAGGTACGTTGGGACAAAGATTGCGAAAGCGCTTTGGTAACAATTAAGAAATTATTTAGCAATGCACCTATTTTGTTATTACCGAATATACGTATTCCATTCATACTCCAATCAGATGCCTCGAGCTACTCCATGGGTGGCTGTTTGCTGCAATGTTACAAGGAAACACTCCATCCATGTTTCTATGTGTCGAGGAAACTGACTCCGGCTGAACAAAAGTATGCGACAGGTGAACGTGAGCTCCTGTCCATCGTCTGGTGCCTGGAGAAGCTAGCAAGATACCTCATCGGCACACATTTTTTTATCATGACAGACCATAGTCCTCTTACTTACATAACAGCTAGGACAATGCGTAACGCTAGAATACACCGATGGTACTTGTTGATTCAAGAATTTTCATTTACGATTCTGCCCATTGCTGGATCAGACAATAACTTGGCAGATCTTTTATCGCGCAACTTCTCTGAGAAGAAATTGAATTAACTCTTTAGTCACCATGTTGACAAGTGCTATTATTAATGTTATAACATTTAATGTGTCTACTTAATGATTATGATGTTTATAAGTAGGTAGTACTAATATTGATATGTTCGGGAGACGAGCGTCTTCTCCATCACTATCATCCGTGCCACAAGTGTCACGTTTGGAAGTGAGGGGGATGATGTTGAGGATTGTTTCATGATTACAGACATTTGGATTTGACGTCGATCCGAATGGCTGTATCATGGAACACCTCAAACGAATAGAGATATATCTCATCGACCGATGTCGATGATTGTTGCATGTGTGCAAGCATTTGAGTTTGGCCAACTCGGATTGCCGCACCGTGGAACATCGCAATTGAATATATATTAACGACGTAGTATGCATATCTCTATGCATGACGCGTATGTCTTTGTAACGTCATTCGACTTGTGGGTTTTGACCCGAACGGCAGTGTGTTTCAGAAGTGTGGCCATTGCCACTTATATTGTGTGGTACGACCACTTATTAATTGTGTGGCTGGGAAGCCAATTGGACAGTGTATTTCTTGAACCAAACGTAAGTCGTCTTATGAATAACGCAGTTTGCATAATTATGGCAGATTAGCCTGGCGTGGTATGCCAAAGGAACATTATGTTACTAGCAATAGCGTAAGACTAGTATAGATGGATATTGTACAGCTAGCGGCAAGCGTAAGCCTAGTGTAACGGATTTAGACGACTAGCAGTAGACGTAAGCCTAGCATAATAAGTGTATTGCAGAACTAGCAGGATAGTTAAGTCTAGTGCAAAAGGCTATTGTATAAACTAGCGACGGGAGTAAGTCTAGTTAGCCTCTGAATTTATGCCAAAGGACATTGGCCGTTAAAGGAACTGACCTTGAACCAGAACTCTAGATAGAGATTGTGAACATGTGTTTATGAAATAATGAGAACTCTTACAGAACGTACATGAATGTGATGTGACTTTTGTTCCCATGTAGTTGGTGTCTGCTCATGGTATGAAATTACTAATTAAATATTTTGAGTCGTCAAAATCACGGTCTTATCAACTGTCGTATTCGGAGTTGAGTTAAATGCTGTTCATCTTCAACTGATCATGACCAGTGATGATTAATGTCTTAACACGCTGCATCTCACACTGCCAATATAATCAATAAGACAAGAGACTAATACAGGTCAGTCAAGGGTCGGATATTTAATATGAACCATGTTCAGCACATAATGTATCACAAGGGTTAAAGCAGACATTATCGATACCAACGAACAGTATTACGGAATCCTACAAAAGTGATAAGAACCCGAGGGACTTTGACTCTATAAACTGAATACGCATATAATAACTTGGTCATCCTCAAATACTAGAAGTCATCGAAGCACCCAGAACATACTGGGATCCCGAGAGTCCATAACAGCCATACACACAGGTTTCCTTCTACAACGGTCAGTGTCATGATTGTTCATCTTACAATTATTACACCACCTCCTTCCTTGTTGAAAGATTTTCTTTCATCATATTTCCTTTCATCGAATTGTGGGGTTTTATTTTTATTGTCATACCGTGGCCTATCAAACTTGTGCTTACCTTTGTTTTGATCTCTAGGATCAAATTTATTAAAGTTCTGTGGTGCCTTAAAATTATCTACCTGTTTCTTCTTATTACCTGATACCTCTGCCTGATACCTTTCAGCAACATTTAGCAACTCACCCAGCCTCTCTGCACCTTGTTCCATGAGAAACTTTCTCAGGTCTGGAGCCATGGACTCTCTTAATTGTTCTATAAGGATCATTTCCTCAAGATCTTGGGTTTTCCCCAGAGAAGTCAATTTCTCCAAGTATGTCTCTAACCGTGCAGAGAACTGGTGATAGGTTTCACCTGACAGTAGTTTAGCATTCCTAAATTTTTTTCTATAAAATTCTGCGTTCTTTTCATATCTTAACAAAAGAGCCTGCTTTAGCATGTCATAATTTTCTTGATCACTTCTGTTCATTTTGGCAAAAACTTCATAAGCTGCCCCACGAAGCCCTTGAGATAACTTTAAGCTCCACCTTTCTCTCTCTAACCCATACGTGGTAGCTAATAGTTCATATCTATTTAGATAGCTCTCAATATCATCGTCTTTCTCAACAAAATGATCTAAATGAAAATTCATAGCTGAGGTTGAGGCTCCCTGACTAGCAGTGGCATCAGAGGTAAAGGGACTGGCACCATTTTCAGGAGCATGGCCTTGAAACTCAAACTCTCTTAGTCGTAACTCATGTTCCCTTTGTAATCTCTTCTCCTCCTTTTCTGCTTCCCTCTCTGCAGTCAATCTTCTTTCCTCTCTTTCTGCTTCCCTCTCTGCAGTCAATCTTCTTTCCTCTCTTTCTGAAGCTAATTTCTTCTCTTCTCTTTCTGCCTCCAATTTCTTAGCCTCAGCCTCAAATTGTAACTTCTTAATTTCCTTTTCAGCCTCTAACTTTCTTTCGGCCTCTTTTTCTAATCTTCTTTCTTCCCGTTCAATATATTTGTCACATTCAGCAGTGACATAAGCAATCATAATTTGCCCGTCCATTCCTAACTCGTTTGCAGTCTGCACAGCAGAAGATCGAAATTTGGCCAGGTCCGCCATTTTCTAACAGGTAAATGTATATAATGTCTAACTAAACAATACAATTTCTAACTAAATAGCCAATAACCACCACAGGCACTGAGAGCTCAACGTTATTTATTTTCACCCAAGGATAACTTTTTAATTTTTATTATTCCCTGAACTGAATTACCCCCAATATTTATAATAGGGAAAGATTCAAAATCCCGGACAGGACCCCAATATATGTGGTAAAGTGTGATGTTATAAATATCTATAGGGGACTTAGTGTACTGACTGAGATCAGCTGTGAAGGTATCTGTATCTAATAGGTGTAGTGTTTTACAGATAACGTTACTTGCTACCACATTTATACCTCAGTCAGAATTATTCTGGAATATTGTGATGACTACGTTAAATGTCTAGGGTTATGAAAATGATGAAGTGTAAGTCACAACAACAACAGACAGATAAACCATTTAATTATTCCACAACACTTTACACCACTGTGACTCTCACATACATATAACACTCTATAAGATTATTTTAAATGAGGCAAGTGTTAAAGGTTAAAAATATATGTATTAAGTTCTTTCAATAATAAAGATCCTGATTCAACTACACAGTGAACCAGGAAACATAATAAAATGTAATTAAAAGTATTATGTACACAGTTTATAGATATGATCTTTGTATTGACATATATTAGTATTAGTATTCTATGTGTGTGAGTTGTGATGTGGTACTAGGAGGTAATACTGGCTGTTCAAGCTATGTTGTTGATTGTCATCACGACTTCAAGTGTTTGTTTCTGTTGGAACTAGTATTGGAGATGTTCTCAGTTCCTGGCATTAAAACAATTAATTGCCCCTCTTTATTTAATACAATGTCAGTTTTAGAGGGGGTACATAATGTTGAGCTCCTCTGGCCACAGAAGCTTATCTTTCGTGATGGCGGCAGGAAAAGACTCCTCTGCTCGATTGCTTCACTGTGTTCTGGAGACACCTCACTGGTTGCTATCTGGACCAAGGAGTATGCTGTCAGCCTCTGGATTCAGCAAAACTCAGACCAGGTGCTGCTTCAATAACTAGGACCACAGTCCCTGAAACAAGAAGGTTGTACCTCCTACTTCAGAACTAATTTATACTCTATTTCTACACTGAGCACAATTCATAACAAACACTGAGTTCAGAGCGGTAGGCCAACTGCTATCTTCATCTGAAACAATTTACACCAGTATACTCCTCCCTAATGGTTACTACGCCTCTGCAATTTCAGCTGTAAGTCCTTCTATACAATAAGATAGGTGTCAGTGTACTATTTGGTAATTCCATGTAGGCCTAGGCAGTTAAACTCCTCTCCGACAAGTTTGGTTCAGGTTGGAGCAATATCTAGGCTTGGCCTCATGTTCGCTACTGAACCACACACATATGCAGACATAAATTATCAATTTACATTCAATTTTCATTAAAAAGATATTGAATATATCAAGCTTACCACAATTCATGGAAATATTACACAGATACGTTGACTAGCGATGAATAATGGCACAAATTATGGCACAAATTCTGATCCGCCTCTGTCCCAGGCTTGTATTTAGAAAAATATGAGCTGGATCTCAACGCACTGTTCATTTAGTAAGTTTATTTTAAAATGTGGCACTGAACTGACGCTTCTAATTGACTATATTGGCGGGTCTAACCAATCGAGCCATGTTTACCCAAGCGTTTGAAAAAAAGTACCCTTCCATCCGTCTCCCCTAACAACAAAAAATAGTATTTATAGTCCGACTAATCGTGTTTAGCCTTACATTTATTTCTATCCAATCAAATAGGATTTAACATGTGGACCTATTTCCCGTACAATGGTGGTTTCAAAATCTGCCACTGAGCGATTCTGATTTTGGTGTTGTCTGACACCCTCACTATTTTCTTTTGGCTATAATTTGTTAATTCCTAGACTATTTGCGTAACACTTAACATATTCTTTGTCAGCAAGTCCTAAGGAACCCAAATATATAAGTTTTATGGGGCTAAGTGGCGGCGTTCCAAATATGTATTTTCTTCTAGGATAGTCGTGCTGTTACCACTTCCTCACTTCCAAACTTTAGGGTGTCTGCTGTACTGTCAGACTAATGTCAGGATTTCAGACATAAAACAGTAGAATGTCATGTTTCCCAATAAGCATTTTTCAGGTTTTTAAACCTAACTCTCGTACGGGTAGTGTTTTTTATCACTGTCCATCTGAAAAAAAGTATTGCTTCTGGCCTTACGCTTGTTGGGGGTGGCATTAATATCACGAGACTGTGGTAGTATTGCCTGCGTTCCTTCGTACATCGCTCTCTCTCTCTTTCTATCCTAAGTTCATCTGTCTTTCCGTTTATGTTAACGTAGTGTAATTAATGTTAGTATTAATTTAGGTCATTACGCGGTGTGCCTATCTCAAGGTTTTCTTAGAAAAGCAGTACACGTTTTATTGTGTTGTGGAAACGCGTGTATGCTGCTATAGGCTTTATTATTAACGTGGAAACGTTACAATTTGCAGACGAAGCATAAAAAGGGATTTTTATTGTTCAACTAGCATGACGTTCTATTAACACAGGCGTACGCTATTGGAAAGCACGGGTCTTTAACCATTTCTCTATCCTTTTATTGAATTTATGTGTTAGGCTTTACATGTATCTTTTAATTTATATATGTGTATTTAGAATGTCTCACGACAAGTACCCATGGGGCAAATGCCAGTTGTGGGGAATCCATTTGAACGGGTTGCTGTCGACATCACTGGATCCCTGGGAAGGACCAAAAGAAGGAACAGGTTCATCCTGACCTTAGTCGACACTTGCAAAATGTGGGCCGAAGCAGTACCGCTAACATGCATAGATTCCAAGCATGTCGCAGAAGCCCTCGTGCAAATTTTTACGCGGTTTGGATTCCCTCAACAAATTTTGACGGTCAATGGATCCCAATTCCGTAGCCTGTTAATGGAAGAGATCTTTAAGATTTTTAGGGCCAAAAATATCCACACAAGTCCCTACCATCCGGCCGGAAATGGGCTCGTGGAACGTTTTAATGGCAGCCTCACCACCATGTTACGTAAGCTGGGTCAGGAAAACCGGAATACTGGGACCAATATATATCTGCTGCTTTATTCGCCTACAGAGAGGTTCCCCAAGCGTCTACGGGATTCCCGCCTGCTACACTTTTATTTAGCAGACCTATTAAGGGGCCACTAGAAGCCTTACTTTGGTCCCTGATAGACCAGAAGGCTGATGAGACAGTCGTCTCTGCAAGCAAATATGTATCTGAGCTTAAGGAAAGGCTAAAGCTAGGATGGGATCTAGCTACCACCAACCTTAAGAAAGCCCGCGCTAAACATGCCAAAAGTTACAATAAAGCTGCAAAAGAGAGAGAATTACAACCAGGGGAAAAAGTTTTGTTGCTACTTCCAACCGGAAGCAATAAACTTCGCATCGGATGGCAAGGGCCGTTTACAGTCCTTAAAAAGATCTCACGTACCAATTACAAGATCTCCATCAAAGGAAAGGAGAAGGTCTTCCACATAAATCTGCTTAAGAAATATTTGGAAAGACCGGTGCCATCCTCCGAGCATCTCTTGGCTGTCGCTATAGCAACGGAAGACGAAAAATATGATGATGGTTGCATGGAGTACCCATTGCAACCCACAGAATCCTTTAAAGATGTCACGTTCGGCGACAATCTCTCACAGGAACAACAAACAGAAACCAGGGCGCTACTGAAGCAGTACAGTGCAGTCTTAACGGATGTACCTGGTCGAACAAATCTCATTGAATTTGACATGAAATTAACAAACGAGACCCCTGTTCGTATCAGAGTTTACCCCATGCCGTATGCAAAAGCTGATGCACTTCGCGGAGAAATAGACAAGCTGCGTCAGGCAGGAATTATCAGTGAGTCTACATCCCCTTACAGTTCGAGTGTAGTGCTGTTGCAGAAGCCCAATAAGGAAGTTCGGCTGTGTATAGATACCGGTTGCTAAACGCTATAACGGAATTTCAGCCCGAACCTCTCCAAACTGTTTCTGAGTTGTTTACTAAGCTCAGCAAGGCAAGAATTTTCTCCAAGATAGACCTCAGTAAAGGTTACTATCAAATACCAGTAAAGGAGGAAGTAAAACCTTTGTTAGCTTTCAGCACTCGTGAAGGACATTAAACATTTAATGTGATGCCGTTCGGGTTGCATAACGCACCAGGAGTATTCACTAAGATGATAAGAAGGCTTCTAGATCCTTTGCAAAGTTCCCATATCCATAATTTCATGGATGACATTTTAATTGCATCGGAAACCTATGAAGAACATATTGCTACGGTTGCTATGCTCATCAGGAGACTGCAGGAAACTGGTCTCCCAGCCAGACCTAGCAAATGTCTCATAGGGTTTGAAAAGCTTGACTTCCTGGGGCATACTATTTCTCACGGCTGTAGTTGGCCCATTAAGAAGAACATAGAGAAAATAGTTGCTGCAAAAAGGCTCCGAACAAAGAAAGACATCCGGTCCTTCTTATCACTATGTGCATACTATCAGAAGTACATCCAGAACTTCTACGGACTGACGGCACCTCTGACTGACCTCACAAAGAAAGGTTGTCCTGATAAGGTCATGTGGGATCAAAAGTGTGAACTTTCTTATAGCACTTTGAAAGGACAGTTATCTGCATACCCCATTCTGAGGTTACCTGACCTCATGAAACCTTTCGTATTGCGAGTCGACGCGTCAGGTCAGGGCATCGGGTCAACATTGTAGCAAGCTGAGGACAATGACCCGAATATGCTATTTACAGCTGCTTATTGCAGTCGGAAATTAAATAAGGCTGAACGGAACTACAGTGTAGTCGAAAGAGAATGTCTAGCTTTGGTTGACGGCATCAGGCGCCATCATGAATTTCTTTATGGTACATCTTTCACGGTACAAACGGACCACGCTCCATTAGCTATCCTTGGTGCCAATGAGGAATTCAACGCGAGAATCATGCGGTGGGTCCTGTTGCTAAGTGTTTACTCTGTCAAAGTGGAATACATTTCGGGTAAACAAAACGTCGGGGCAGATTTCATGAGTAGAAACTGGTCTACAGAGGAAGAAGAGCAAACTGAAGATACCACTCATCTTAAAGTCACCAATCAGGTCACCTCCATTGTCAAAAATGAAACATGAAAAATAGTTTCATGTCTTAAAGTGGGGACGATTGTGACGAACGTCTAGTTTGACAAGTGAATTTTCCCTGATTTGATGGATGATTAAAGGGACTTTTAGCTTTTCATAACATCAGTGCCCCCGAACATTTGTTGCAATTTTTTTGTTTCGCCAGAGCGAACTATTCCACCTTGGTTCATTAGCTATGCGCAATAACATCGTGGGAGTTTACACGTGGGCTCATTAATATTCACTGAAGCAGAGCGAACTTTTCACCACGTTGGCTATTAAATATGCAGACCGTTATCTGCCATGCCTTCTGAAGACCGCATTGTCTTAGGATAGGTTAAGCCACACCCACTGTTACCTCTAGAGCTATTTAGAGCGATTATAAGCAAGCATGCTACTAGACCTTTCGTTCGTACCTGCCTTAAAGGAGTGGCCAGAATCAAACGTAGGAGCGACATAGATCTAAGGCACGATGGTCCTTAGAAGCAGCGTCTCGCAGGAATTTGGCACCTCGATGCGAACCACAGAACGCTCGGAAGACCGAGGAAACGGAAGAAGCGCAGCGGTTGACAACCAGGAAGCCAGGAGCGGCCTCTCTGTTAGCACGACGGCGAGAATTTCGATTTTTACCTCAAGATCAAGAAAGGTGTTAGAATCTAACATGTCCCCCTCATTTGTCATTCCTAATAGTATATATGCAGACCTCTGGGAACTGCCGTTATCATTCGTTTTACCAGAGCTTTTAAAGTACCACTAGCTTATAGCTGAATCCTGCTAGACTCCCTAGGGATCTTTCCGCTATATTGGAGTGTTCTGTGCTTAAACGGTAAATAACTTTTTTTAAAGTGATCAGTGGTCTAGTTCATTCATTCATTTTATTTCACTGGATTTTGTGGTTAAATTAAATCTCTTAAATTAAACATATCTCAAAAGTTCCAGTTGAAGAGTTAATGATATCTATTACATTATTTATAATATAATAGAGGCTTAAATGCTTAAAGTAACCTTTAAAAGTCGCGAAGGAATTTATAAACTAATTCATTTAGTTTAGTTCTGTACATATAGATGTGTTTTTAACTATCAGGCTCGCGGGGAGCATTTCTTGAATTTATAGAATTAAAGACGCGAGTGTGTAGAATAGTTAACGGTAAATTTATCACGCTTTAGAATGTTATCTGATTTTCGGTATGAATTTCATGTTTTTATCTTTCATATATATAGGGTGATCGTAACCTTGCATCCCAGCAAGAAAGTAAGAAAGAAAGTAAGAAAGAAAGAAAGGACATTGTAGAGAGTCTCACAGACTAAGTTCTTAAAAAAAACCACTCCAGAAGTTGATGAGACTGTTTAATATTAAATCTTGTGGCGATCCTCTATTTTGGGATTCAGCTATCTAAAATTAGCAGAAAGAAAGCAATCCCAAGAACAATTTAACACACCATCAATTAATGTAAGTTTTACTGGAGAGGAACATTGCCAGACCCTTTACTTTATTTACTGCTCGACGGAGAAAGAATATATATTTTTTCCTGAACCCTGACAGTGCATAATTCTTCACTGGATTTTAAACACCCCCCCCCCCCCCTCCGAAGAACCCCATGCTTTACTGGTCAGTCGTGTCACCATCAGTGGCTAAAGCAAAGAAACCACCCAATTGTCACCACCAGGACTTGTGACCGTGCCATCCTTTAGAACTCTTTTCCCTAACAAAAACAAAGAACTCTGTATCTTCATATTCCGGCGATTTCAGGAACCATTGTGCAAACAAACAACCCTGTTACTCTAAGCCCGGCAACAGAAGAAAAGACACTCACTTAGTAAAGTGTTTTGAAGTGTTTTTGTAATATTTCCAAGGAGCGCCAGAGTCCAAGATTCGGTAAGGCTGTGTGTGCGACAGTACGTTGGCCAACTGAGCGTGCATGAATGAAGGGAGATCTATTTTTTTAAACCATTATAAGTTGTTCACCTAGTAAATAAGTTTTCTGTATTCATCGTATTATTTCTCTTAAGTGGGATTTTATTACCTTTGTTACCCCCCCCCCTCCCCCCCCTCCCCCCACATTAAATCTGCTTAGAAAGGGGAAACTTTGGTTTTTGAGAATTTAATAGGATAATTTGTTCCTTCCCCCCCCCCCCCCCCCTTTCCCCCTTTATAACTGTGTAACATCTCTTTTCAGAGTCACGAGTTTAATGTTGAGTTAAATTACCTATCTCTGATTATCACCCCCCCCCCCCTCCCCCCCCCCCCCCCCCCCCCCTTGTCTTTGGGACCGGGTCTATCTTATTAATACAAGCGAGAAGGGATTATTGGATATTCCTCATAAACAACACTCCCCAACTTGTATTTGTAATTTCTATAAACATATGATTTTTACCTGTGAACTGATATATATGTTGTGAGTTGATTTTATGATAAATAAACATACTAAAACTTTTGTCGTGTGTTGGAAGGTCCAGGCCCAAATTTACCCCTAACTGTTTGTGATGGGGCCGAAAAGGAGACGCCCGCCCCCAACCTGTTTCTAGGCAGATTATTGTCGATGTGCGCGAAGCATTCTGGGTTGTGAAAAGTCTGAAGTAGAAGATATGTAATGAGGCCACAATAATGCCTTTAAATTAAGTTGTGGTGTAGAATTGTGTTATATTGAATGGCTGTGGGTTTTATTTGTGTTTTCGCTGTTCCTAAAGCGATAATCGCGTGTGATATTTAAGTAGCCAAGATTAATACGCCAGTAGCGCGCAGTGAGTTGAGTGGTTAGGCCAGGGTTTATAAAAGGGGTAGCAAGCGGCGAAACTGGTCTATTGTTGAGACAGCCGCCCAGTGAGAACAGACGAAGAAGACAGACAGAACCAAGCTGTAAATGCCTTGAGCACGTGAGTTAATTTAAATTAGCATTAGTTTTATATAATTCGGAAATAATATCGATGTGGCTGTTTTAATGTTTAGTGATATAGATAGATGTGTTTCCAAAGGAAATGTCTTTTTAGGACTGATAAGGGTGGTATTTAGGCTGACATCAAATTCACCACCCCTATCGACACCAGGTATTAAAGTGCAGGATGTAGGTGTCTTACAATGATAAGGGTGGTATTTAGGCTGACATCAAATTCACCACCCCTATCGACACCAGGTATTAAAGTGCAGGATGTAGGTGTCTTCTCTGGTTTATGATGTTGCTGTGTATATTGTAGTAGAACAATTCACAGCGTACAACACAGGCAACATGATGTGTAAAGTCATAGAAATGGTAACTTCGCTTTACGTTTTCTACCATTTATTGCACGCCACAAAACAGTCATGATATATATGTCATCACCAACATAGTCTAAGAACTTCAGCATTCAAAATAATATTAGTGCCAGCTGATAGTCATGTAGAATCCAATATTCATAGTGTAAACAAATAGCTTCCACATAGTCGATAACATAAAGTTCTGGTTCGTGAAGCTGTATACATAATATATAGCCCAAGTCTGGGTACCTAAAGTTCATACATATAAATTCTGCAACAGTGTCAGCTGCATCTCATCACTGTTCATAGATAATAATAAATACTCCCTTCCTGATGCTAGCAGATCAGATATGTACAATAAGTCTATTTATCCTCTGCACGTGAATAGCATACTGGGAATACAGGTCAAGCCAACCTTTATAACGTTCCTAAGTCTAACCATCTGACTTGGATGTGATCTCTGATATAACGAATCCTGGAACACAGACAATAGCCTTGTTTGGTCTAGAGCGACCCATATATATATATATAACTAGTTCAGGTATAATGATACCGGTGGCGAAACCTAATCAAAAGTACCTCTCCATTTTGAATCACACAAGCGAGCAAAGAGCAGCAAAAAATGTCGAACTTTTAGATGACATCGAAAAGTTCAAATAAAGAAGAATTACCTTTATTCGGAATCAATCACAAAACATATGCCTCCAGGCAGGCTTGAATAACACTGGGAAATAGTCTAGTTAGCTAACTAACTCACAAGACAATGTATTTCCCTCAGAGAAATCACAAGACGCAGATTTGCGTCCGCTCGCTGCTCAGACCATTTCTTAACTCCCGACCTGGGCGGAAACCACAATCGAACTCTCCAAGTCTAGACATGCGCAGAACCCATCTACGTGAGTATCAATTCACACAAGACGATTCTAAGAACATACGAGATAAGAGACATTCACTATCGCTCCCTTTATGGTCATGAATCGAAAACCTTAAGACAGGT
Source organism: Oreohelix idahoensis (assembly GCA_024509875.1). Classification (NCBI taxonomy): domain Eukaryota; kingdom Metazoa; phylum Mollusca; class Gastropoda; order Stylommatophora; family Oreohelicidae; genus Oreohelix; species Oreohelix idahoensis. The sequence continues at coordinate 1,223,697 of JAMPIV010001261.1, read as the reverse complement.
TTCAGACATCTACAACACTTGACTGATACTACCAAATAAGGAGATATGGTCACGCTTCGTTTAAGAAATTATAGACCGAACGAGTCTCAAACCAAGAGGAGGTAAACTCATAAAAAATAGTAGTCTCAAAATCTCGAGTTATGTCACTTTGACTGTAAAATAATATCGTACACATTTCAGTCAAGAAAATGATCATACAAAGATTTTTTTACGAAAAAAAAATGATTATACAAAGACTTTGGACAACAAATGATCTGTGCGTAACATTACCGCACTCTCCCGGGAAAAAAAAATGAAACTTTTTTTTTATTAAATCCTGGAGCCGGAAAAATCTAGGCTCCTAACGCACGTATGATGCGCGGATATATACCTAACAAACTAGCTCAACGCATGGAGCGAAACTGAGATCATATCTCAGATCTTTAGAGAAAAAATTTATCTAAGTACACGCGTATATATTCCAGGAAGGTGCCACCAACACACGCCACAATGATGGGAACATCATAATGAAAGTCAAATTACACTCATGCCAATATATGAAATTAAATCCATTATTATAATATCATGCAATGTGTTGCAAATAGCGGTGTAATATAATAATATACCGCACTATACCATTACATTATATAATGCATCAGTAATTATTAACTAATAAATGTATTATTCTTCGTAGATAAGAATACAATCAAATAGAAGAAGATGTGAACATCATCCGCTCCCAATCTAGGACAGGACTTGATATCATCAAAGTTTCACAATGGACATAATCTCGCTGACTTCAATGATGTGCTGCGAAAATATCAATAACACAAATCTTAAAGATAACTGTTAAATCTCTTAATACAATCATGAAAATATATTATCTAAATGTGGCCGAGTGATCTTTTGGCCCGTATATCACTAACTAAGCCTTCTTAGATAATTACATGGTACAATGTTATAAATTCCTCAAAAAAGTGAGAAAATATTTGCCAACATGTCATTATAGCATTGGACTGTATATCAGGAAATATATATGACAAAAGAATCATGTGGAATCGTGTGGGCATCTGGACAGAATGTCTGCCATCACATTATCCGAACCACGGATAGCTCGCACCGAGAAATGAAATGGTTGAAGAGCTATGGCATAACGGGTGGACCTCGAGCTCTTCAAGTTTTTGCTCTGAATAGCAGTAAGCGCTTTTTGGTCGGTTTCCACAATGAAGTGTGCGCCTAGAAGAAATCTTTGTAACTTCAGAATAGACCATACCATAGCCAATAACTCACGGTCTAAAACCGAGTAATTCTTTTCTGCAGCATTTAATTTCCTAGAGATATACATCACCGGATGCAGAGTATCAGAATACTCCTGCATAAGTGCTGCCCCAATCCCGTTGACGAGGCGTCACTTCGAAGAACAAAAGTCTTCTCAATAGTAGGTAACCTAAGGATAGGTGGAGATGAAAACAGAGTTTTAACCTGGTCCAATGAGGATTGACATTCTTGCGACCAGCGGATCAGATTAGGCGATCCTTTCTTCAATAAAGTAGAAAGCGGTGCCATAATGGATGACAGATTCGGAATGAATCGTCCGTAAAATTGGATCAAACCTAAGAGACTCCGTACTTGTTTCTTTGTTTTAGGGACAGAAATGTTAAGTATTTTTGAAACATTGTGGTCCTCTGTCTTTAAAAGACCATGACCAACCCGATGACCCAGGAAAGAAATCTCACTAAATCCTATAAAGGCTTTAGAGGGTTTTGCAGTCAAGTTATATTCGCGAAGAGTAGACAGCAATTCGTATAAACCCAAATAGTGATCTTCCCAGGAATCACTGAACAGGCAGATATCGTCTAAGTATGCTATGACATCTGTACGATATGCGAGAATTCGCCGCATCATGCGTACGAATGTAGCAGGGGCGTTCATAAGACCAAAAGGCATGAAATTCCATTGGAATAAACCCCTAGGTGTAGAAAAAGCTGTAAAAGGTTTGGCACGTTCAGTTAGAGGAACTTGCCAATAACCTTTAGACAAATCTAGTTTGGTAAAGAATCTAGAATTAGCAAGTTTATTTAGCAGCTCTTCCAATGAAGGCATAGGTTCAGCATCGAACTTCGTAACTTGGTTCAATTTGCGATAATCTACGCAAATGCGAATGTTATTATCCTTCTTCCGAACAATAACCATAGACGAAGAGTATGCTGAAGTGGATGGTTCAATGATTTCCAATCGAATCATTTCATCCAATTCTTTTTCGACTTGTGACTGAAAATGGATAGGTATTGGATAGGGTCTGACTCTGATAGGATTATGGTCAGTTAGCACAATGTCATGTTCAATGACATGTGTGTGTCCCGGGATGTCTGTAAGAACATCCTGAAATGTTTGCAACATCGAAGAAACTTGTCGATGTTCTTCAGCGGAAAGATTAGGAGAAACGGTCACGTTTTTCCAAGATTCCGTAGCATAAAGTGGGACCATAGGAAGAGGAAGATTGACATCAGAAAAAGTAGTTTCCTCATCCTGTATAACTGACAGGGATGAGTAATGACCATGAGGTACTTGAGAATTGTCCGTTGCCTGGAAAATAGGCTGCAAATAGTCTGGTCTGTCATGAAATTCCGTGAGCATATTTATGTGGAAAGTTTTATGCTTTCCATCAATATCGACAACATAGTCGACATCGGAAATTTTGGAGACTATTGCATATGGACCTTTCCATGCAATTAGAAGTCTGTTCTCCCTTGAAGGAAGTAGAACGAGAGCTTTGTCACCTGGACAAAGTTGTCGTAGACATCTATTTTTATTTGCAAACTGCCTTGCCTTTTCTTTAGCAAATTCGGAAGACGAAGTTGCTAGTTTGCATGCCTCGATGATCTTTTGCCTAAGAGCAATGACATACTCATAAGAAGATTGAGTCTCATCGCTAATATTATCGGCAGTGATTAGATCGTGAAGTAAAGACATAGGGCCGCGCGGTTGCGCGCCAAAGACAAGTTCAAAAGGGGAAAACCCCGTATGTTCATTGGGGACCTCTCTATACGCAAAGAGAGCCGCGGGTAAGACCCTGTCCCAATCCTGAGGATGATCCTCAGTTATCTTCCCAAGTAAAGTTTTCAGAGTCCTATTCAAACGTTCGACTAACCCATTAGACATTGGGTGATAGATACTGCTGAGAGACCTTTTAATATGTAGCATAGACATTACCTGTGACATAGTGTCTGATATAAGTTGAGTGCCATGGTCTGACAATATTTCTCCGGGAAAACCCAAGCGAGAGAATATTAGCCAAAGAGCGTCTGCGATATCAGCAGTTGAGATGCTCTTGAGAGGTATTGCCTCTGGCCAACGTGTGCACATATCGACACATGTAAGAATAAATTGATGTCCTCTAGCTGACTTAATTCTAAAAGGACCGATAATATCTATTGCCATTTTTTGAAAAGGGCGAATAGGAATGTCAGCAGCCTGGATAGGCGCAGCATGTCGTGGTCCTTTAGATTTGACCTCCTGACATACTTTGCAAGAGCGACAGTAAATTCGTATGTCCTTGCTCACAAATGGCCAAAAGAAAGCCGCAAGAACCCTCGACTTTGTACGGGAAAACCCCATATGTCCAGCACATTGCGAGTCATGAGCATGTTGCAATATTTGCAATCTCATGCTCTTGGGCACAAGAATTTGTGAATGAGTGGACGTAGTCGAGTCTTGTACCATACGTACAAGTACGCCGTTTTTCATAGAAATCCAAGATTTTCTATTAGTATTCTGATTAGGATCACCTTTTTTTGCTAGAATGAAGAATTTTTGTAAAGAAGGATCTTCTTCTTGCAATTTGATAAATGAGTCACGTGTAATAGTCAAGTGACTATTTTGGTCATTTACTTCATCATTATTAGTTAATGAAGTTTGAGGTGGATCCAGAGCATGTGCTCTTGTGACCACCGCATTGGTAGCTTCAATGTTTTGCTCCTCCCAAACAGCAATCTGCTGCGGGGTACATTCCCTAATTCCGTGAATACGACCAATAATAAGGTCCGCAATAGGGTTTGGAAGTAGACACGCGTGGACATCTCCCGTGAAGAAAGGAGTAGCTATATGTATTATGGCAGTAGGATATTTTTCCAACGTGCCACCAAATGTGACACATTTGATGACCTTTCCTGTAGCACAGGATGGATTTACAAGAGATTGTCTAACACCAACAGTAGTACATCCAGAATCAAACAATACTGAGACTGGATTACTATTTACAAGCCCCTTATGTAACATAAGAGAACCTCTCCCGTCATGAGCAACATTAGCAGGAAGAGCGGGCAAAGGATGACCACAGCTTAATGTAGTAACGGTCTTCGGATCAAATAAAGTACTGCATTGCATACATTTATTTGCTCTACCAAAATCAAAAGATGAGCATCCGATAGCATTATGGTCTTTATCATTATTAACCTGTTTATCTGCTCCCTGAGATTCTTGTTGAACAGAGTTTGTCTGTTGATATCTTTTTCTCTTATGTTGCGATCTAGGGCGACCATTATTGCCTCTGCAATCATTAAAGTCCCTACTGTAATTTTTATCCTGGTTTGAGATCCAGTTTCCATAACTGTCATTACCATCTCTATACTGGTGAGAACCTCTATTATCTTGGTATTGAGGTCTCTGCGAAAAATATTTTCCTCTATACCGATTACCTTTATGAAAATTTTTAAAGTTAACGGGAGTAGAATACCGTGTAATATTAGGTTGTCTCCAGTTCTGGGAAGAAGAATCTCCCTGGAATTGATTGCTATGATTCTGGGCATAATTACGGTTACCCTTTTTATTGAAATTCTGCTGGCTACCCTGAAATTTACGCATAAAATTTGGGCCATAAGGTGCTGCCGAAGCAACTGGCAGACCTTCTTTTACTTTAGAGTTGCTAATGGTTATGTGAGGATGTGCAGTAACATACTGGCTACAGTATTCTTCCATTTCTTTTATGTTTTTAGGCTTACGCTCATGAAGAAAAGAAAGAAAAGATTCATTAACAGAAGACATAACCTTGTCTCTAAGTAGTAAGTCCATAAGAGCTTCAAATGTACTCTCTGTCTTAGACAGCTCAACCCATCGTAAAAAAGTAAGACGTATCCTTGAGATGAATTCAGAGAATTCAACTCCAGTTTCTGGTAACATGTTTTTAAATTGAAGACGATATCCGTCCTCGTTAAGTTGGTACTTCTTTAACAATGCTGCTCTGACAACCTCATAGTTGTTCTTGTCAGGCACATCTACCATACCCAACAAAGTCAAAGCATCACCTCTAAGTATCTTGGACAGATGATAAACATACAATGTTTTATCTATGTTATGCACCTTACATGCACTTTCAAATCTATCTAGATAAAATGTTATATCATCAATTGAAGCATTAAATGCTGGTAGATTAAGCTTGAAATCCTTAGCATTAGTCTTATCTGACACCTTATTTGCATCATTAGCATTACTAGACAACTTCAACTTTTCTAACTCCAAAGCTAAGAGTTTTTCTTCATGCTCCATTTTTGCTTTTCTCTCATCAGCCTCTCTTTGTAACCTTCTTTCTTCAGCCTCAGCCTGTAACTTTCTTTCTTCAGCTTGAGCCTGTATTTCAAGTCTTTTATTTTCAGCCTCTCTTTCAAGTCTCTTCTCCTGAGATTCTGCTTCTCTTTTTTGTTTTTCCATTTCCATTTGGAATCTCTTTTCTTCCACCTGCATCTGCAATTTCTTTTGTTCAACTTCTAATACCTTATCATATTGAGCAGTTGCATATTCTTCCAACTTATCACCTGTCTTGCCAAGGGATTTCCCTTGTTCAATAAAGTAATCAAGTGTAGACATGATGTCTAATATTATGAGTCACAACCTGAAATAATTAATTAACTTATTTCAACCTTAATAGAAACAAGACTTAATAAAGTACTTGTATAATCCCAATGTTTAACCCAACCTCTGTGGGAAACAAGTCTTTGACACCAACTTGTATTATTCAATGTATTGTGATGGGTCCGGGAAGACGCCCCTGAGGCCCCACCCCCACTTCAGTTCAAGGCATGTTTGTCCCCCACATATTTTCGTTGTGCGCGAAGCATGCTGGGATGTGAAAATTCTAACGAGATAGAAAATATATTAATTAGGCCACAATAACGCCTAAATATTAATTGTGGTGTATAGTTGTGAGTTATATTTGAGAATTGTGTTATATTAAATAGCTGTAGGTTTTATTTGTGTTTTCGCTATTCCTAAGCGATAATCGCGAGTGTTATTTAAGTAGCGCGATTACGGCGCGAGCGGAGTAAGTGAGTGTTTAGGCTTAGCAGTCTATAAAAAGCGTGCGGTAGCCAGCAGCGACCTTTTCTAGTATTAGCCCAGCTGAGAGAACAAACGAGGCGAGGCGACCAGTGAAGGTAGCAGATGGACCAGAGCACGTAAGCTGTAAGTCTTAGCGCATTTTGTAGAATTTAGCATTCGTGTTCTATAAGTCTGAATCAGCACGTGAGTTAATTTAAATTAGCTTTAGTATTCTGTAGTTTTATTATTAGTATTCAGCGTGTCTGTTCTAATGTTTAAATGAAAAAGTGAATGTGTTTCCAGGACCTGATAATTTAGTCTTAAAATATAATTGAGTGGAGATAATGTGCGGGTAGATTTCACTAATGCTAAGTCCAGATTGCGGCTGTAAGAGCGATTATTTCATTCATCAGAAAGGCAAATTTAGTAGGAAACTATTTCGTACATGAAACTGGACAGAGAAGCGATTTTTTACTTTAATTTAGATGATAACATATTATATTAGATAATATCAAGATGGCGGCCACGTGGTCATGAAAAGCGGCGCAAGGAGTCTGCATTTAACACTCTTAGTTATCACTTAATGTTACGCCATGTGGCACGTTGTGTATTTAGTCCCAGTTTGGTTTAAGTCGAGAATAATTATATTGTATTCTTTATGTAAGAGTAATTTAGTGTATTTCACGTTTATTGATAATTCTACTGTATATTTAATGGGTTACTGTGAGGTGAGAATATGTATTTAGATTTCTGGAGAGCGCGAGGCCACTCCTTTGTTGAGACATGTGTTTCTCTGGTTGCTCCCGGCGGAGCATGGAAACACCAATGTGGCTGGTGTCTATCACAAGCCGACAAGAAGCATTTTTATGCTATGGCAGTGATTTGTTTCGGTAACGATGTGTTTCGTGTGATGAGATTCTCAGTCGCACCAGTCGTCACATACGACATGCTTCAGAATGCAGTAACGAATATTGAGATAGATCAGTTACGAGGTAGTAGCTTATTCTCATTACTGAGAGTATTTGTTGTACATACAGTTGAATATTATTTTATGTCCATTTTATGATTATTTAATTATGGTTATGTGAGGAATGGTTGTGAGAGCACGTGGGCTCACTTCAAGATATATATTTCTCTTCTCCGCTCCTGAGGGAGCATGGGGCCAACAGTGTGGTTTGCCTCCATATTAAGTATTCATATGCTAGGGCAGTAGTGTTTCGGTAGCAATCTGTGTTACATGGTGAGATTGCCAGCCCCACGCACAACACCTTACTAGTCTCATTGGACGACATGCATGAGTGTGTGTGTGTGTGTGATAGCTGAGTGTGTGCTCTTGCAGTAGTGGTTTCCGTAGCAACCTGTGCTACATGGTGAGATTGCCAGCCCCACGCACAACACCTCACTAGTCGCATTGGATGACACGCATGAGTGCGTGCGTGTGTGATAGTTGAGGGTGTCAGGTAGTACACGTGGAAGGACAGTTTGACAGGTGAGAGCGTGGTGTTTCTCATTCAGTATTATATTATGATTTTAACTATTCTGTGCTTTGTTTGCTTCTTCAGATTAGCATCGGGCACTGTTGGGTGTTTGTTTGGTTTGGTGTTATGTTCGCTAGTTTATTTGTTTAATGTTTGCTTTGTCACTGAATGGGCTGTAAAAATAAATATAGCCCCTGCCTCTAGAATCAAGAGTTTTATTGTTGTTCGGGTCGGTGCGAGTGTAGCAAGAGAGTGATCACACATCACAATATAATCATCATCATCATCATTATCTCGCCCACCCTATCACAATTGGCGTCATCGGCAGGATAAGGCAGACAGTGACACTGAGCAAACAGCAAGCGAACAAAGATTGTAAACACCCAGCAGTGCATTCCTGCAGCAAGATGGCTAATGCGCATATGAAGATACTGTACGTGGAGGAGCCAGAGATAAGGTTGTTTAGTGGAGAGGGGAGGCCCACTTGGCAAGAGTTTGTGGGAGATGTGGAAGCCGCGTGGAAGGTGGCGCCTTTTTGTGCAGAAGACAAGTTAGACATGATATGGAACAACGTTACACCAATGGTATCTAGAGAGTTACGGATACAAGGTGGAGCCAAGGCCAGCCCTGAGAAGTTACTGGAAATTGTAAAAAAAGCCTACAGCGAGCAACCACAAGTCAGTGAGGTGAACAGGAATTTCCCTTGGGAATATGCTGTTTATGGTGGAAGTAAAAAGCCTGAGACACGGGTCCAGATAGCAAGTGCAGAAGTTAAGAAGGAGGAGGAGGCACTCAGAGCAGAATTATCCTTCCTAAAGTCCCAGATAGCACAAATGTCAGAGGCCAGTTCGCCAGCACAAGAGGAGGTGCAGAGAAAGAGAGCACCATGCCAGCCGCGGAAGCAGCCAAAGCACAACGAGGAGGTGTGTCCGCGGGAACAGCCAACGCAAGACAAGGTGTGTCCGCGGGAACAGCCAAAGCACGACGAGGAGGTGCATGTTCTGGTATGTGAGAGTCAAGCTGTTGTTAACGAAAGCAGTGAGCTGACAGTACCGACCAGTGCAGCTGCACTGACAAGGCGAAAAGGAGTTTGCAAGTGGTACAGTGTCCGCAGGGGATGGGGATTCATCACGCCAGATGATGGAGGTATTGATGTATTTGTACATCAGACCAAGATCTTCAGAAAGGGATTCCGGAGTCTGGCGAGAAATGAGAGAGTAGAGTTTGACAGCAAACAATCGGTCCAGGGCATGGAAGCAATTTATGTATGCGGCATTGGCGGTCAAGAGTGTAAGGGCAGCAGAAAGCGACCCATGGCACAGAGGAAGCCCAGAAAGATAAGATGCTACAATTGTGGAGACTTGTCAGACCACATGGCAGCCAAGTGCCCTCAAGGCCCGCTTCCGAAGAGATGTTTTCATTGCAAGTCAACTGAACATTTGATAGCCGCCTGTCCCTCAAAGAGCTCTTTCCCGAGACGTGCTACCACAACCAGGTTTCCTTCCGGGTGCAAGCCAAGAGATGACCGTGGCAACTGTCACACTAAGGGCGCCGAGAAAATTACCCGTCGTCTAGGGGAGGAAACCCGTCCTAAGCAGATAGGAGGGAGTGCAAATCAAGGTTCAGCAGAGGAAACTCATCAAAAGCAGACTGTGGGGAATGTAAGCCACCGTCCACACAAAATGAGTGCAGAACACGTCAAGAGCGATCCCCCTACAGATTCGACAGCTACATGCACTGGCAAGCAGATGTCACAAGCCAGCAGCGACGCGGCACAAGTAGGCGAATCTTCTGGACCACAGCAACTGCCAGCCCGACAAAGCACAACTAGGGACATGTCGACCAAGACAGTCCCCAGCCGGGTTGTACCGATGACAGAAGCTCAGCCCAAAGCATCGCCGCAGAGAAAGAGTCATACACAGCACCAACGATCTAAGAGGCTACGATCGAAGCGCCAGAGGTGGTGATGTTGTCGGGACGACAACAAAATCAGGAGGGAGATATGTGATGGGTCCGGGAAGACGCCCCTGAGGCCCCACCCCCACTTCAGTTCAAGGCATGTTTGTCCCCCACATATTTTCGTTGTGCGCGAAGCATGCTGGGATGTGAAAATTCTAACGAGATAGAAAATATATTAATTAGGCCACAATAACGCCTAAATATTAATTGTGGTGTATAGTTGTGAGTTATATTTGAGAATTGTGTTATATTAAATAGCTGTAGGTTTTATTTGTGTTTTCGCTATTCCTAAGCGATAATCGCGAGTGTTATTTAAGTAGCGCGATTACGGCGCGAGCGGAGTAAGTGAGTGTTTAGGCTTAGCAGTCTATAAAAAGCGTGCGGTAGCCAGCAGCGACCTTTTCTAGTATTAGCCCAGCTGAGAGAACAAACGAGGCGAGGCGACCAGTGAAGGTAGCAGATGGACCAGAGCACGTAAGCTGTAAGTCTTAGCGCATTTTGTAGAATTTAGCATTCGTGTTCTATAAGTCTGAATCAGCACGTGAGTTAATTTAAATTAGCTTTAGTATTCTGTAGTTTTATTATTAGTATTCAGCGTGTCTGTTCTAATGTTTAAATGAAAAAGTGAATGTGTTTCCAGGACCTGATAATTTAGTCTTAAAATATAATTGAGTGGAGATAATGTGCGGGTAGATTTCACTAATGCTAAGTCCAGATTGCGGCTGTAAGAGCGATTATTTCATTCATCAGAAAGGCAAATTTAGTAGGAAACTATATCGTACATGAAACTGGACAGAGAAGCGATTTTTTACTTTAATTTAGATGATAACATATTATATTAGATAATATCAAGATGGCGGCCACGTGGTCATGAAAAGCGGCGCAAGGAGTCTGCATTTAACACTCTTAGTTATCACTTAATGTTACGCCATGTGGCACGTTGTGTATTTAGTCCCAGTTTGGTTTAAGTCGAGAATAATTATATTGTATTCTTTATGTAAGAGTAATTTAGTGTATTTCACGTTTATTGATAATTCTACTGTATATTTAATGGGTTACTGTGAGGTGAGAATATGTATTTAGATTTCTGGAGAGCGCGAGGCCACTCCTTTGTTGAGACATGTGTTTCTCTGGTTGCTCCCGGCGGAGCATGGAAACACCAATGTGGCTGGTGTCTATCACAAGCCGACAAGAAGCATTTTTATGCTATGGCAGTGATTTGTTTCGGTAACGATGTGTTTCGTGTGATGAGATTCTCAGTCGCACCAGTCGTCACATACGACATGCTTCAGAATGCAGTAACGAATATTGAGATAGATCAGTTACGAGGTAGTAGCTTATTCTCATTACTGAGAGTATTTGTTGTACATACAGTTGAATATTATTTTATGTCCATTTTATGATTATTTAATTATGGTTATGTGAGGAATGGTTGTGAGAGCACGTGGGCTCACTTCAAGATATATATTTCTCTTCTCCGCTCCTGAGGGAGCATGGGGCCAACAGTGTGGTTTGCCTCCATATTAAGTATTCATATGCTAGGGCAGTAGTGTTTCGGTAGCAATCTGTGTTACATGGTGAGATTGCCAGCCCCACGCACAACACCTTACTAGTCTCATTGGACGACATGCATGAGTGTGTGTGTGTGTGTGATAGCTGAGTGTGTGCTCTTGCAGTAGTGGTTTCCGTAGCAACCTGTGCTACATGGTGAGATTGCCAGCCCCACGCACAACACCTCACTAGTCGCATTGGATGACACGCATGAGTGCGTGCGTGTGTGATAGTTGAGGGTGTCAGGTAGTACACGTGGAAGGACAGTTTGACAGGTGAGAGCGTGGTGTTTCTCATTCAGTATTATATTATGATTTTAACTATTCTGTGCTTTGTTTGCTTCTTCAGATTAGCATCGGGCACTGTTGGGTGTTTGTTTGGTTTGGTGTTATGTTCGCTAGTTTATTTGTTTAATGTTTGCTTTGTCACTGAATTGGCTGTAAAAATAAATATAGCCCCTGCCTCTAGAATCAAGAGTTTTATTGTTGTTCGGGTCGGTGCGAGTGTAGCAAGAGAGTGATCACACATCACAATATAATCATCATCATCATCATTATCTCGCCCACCCTATCACAGTATAATAATATCACAAGTCCCTTCTTAATCATCAGTGCACTACATAAATCAGTGCATAACCATCAGTTATCTATCATAACTGCACTACCATAGTGCATAAGCAAAAAACCACCAGTTAGTTATGATAAGTGCACTATAAACCAATAGTGCATGAGCATATATGTAAAAATAGTGAAGGCTAACTATGCAAGAACTATGTAAACAATAACAAACAATGTAAACAATAACAAACAATGTACACAATAACAAGGATCAGAACAATACGAAAACATTCGCATAAGTCAAATAAGTAGACAGCGAAAACTAAAAGAAATATCACAAAGAATGTGATGACAAAATGCGAAAATATGACAAACAAATGACGCTACGGTGTATAAACAAATTTTTTTTTGTAAAGAACTAAATAATAGGAAAGAGTAGACCTACAAATACAAACAAATCAAAACAAAACTAAAGAATATGAAAAAATACCGAAAACAACACTGACCATATCGTCACAACTAACAAAAATTAGCAAAAATATTGCTAACAATTTCCAATTAAGGAAATTGCACCTAACAGAACGCTATCATAAGACCTCTATGACGTGGTATTTCTTATGACAGTCACCACCCATCCAGACCCGCAGAGATATAAACATATAAATATACAAATAATATATAACATATAAACATGTAACATGAAAACAATAGGAGAAAGTGTGAAAGTACAGAAGGCTCAGTTAGAACATAAGGGCACAGTTCACAAACAAAACAGGCCACTTAACTTCCATAAATCCAGCGTCAGCACGGTGCAGAACAGGATGTAATCAGCATTCTGAGGATAATGATCCAACGTTGATTAACTTCTGCTCCCATAAACAGCCATGACGAAGGAAATAAGCTTCTAATACTGGAACAGTTGCTACGGCACTTGACCTTCTGAATCCGCAACAGTACCTCTGAGACCGGAACAGTTGTTACGGCACTTGTCCTTCTTCCTTACAGATCAGGAAAACAATTTGCTCGGAACTTGGCCTTCTAACTTCGGAAAACTGGATACCCACGAGCAGCGCCGGGTAGTTTAAAAAAATCAGCAACTGTCAGGAAATCCGGATACTTTCAACAAAATTTCTTGTAAGGTGGTAGTTGATGCTGTAGTTGTATCTAGTATGATGATGATGTCTGGGTTTGTTGACCCCCTTGATAGCTGGTACCAGAGTAAACCAACATTTGGCCACCACAATGATAATGGTGCGCCAAAATGCAAGGTACGTTAGCTCCGTTATAACACACTACAGTTCAATGAATGTCTGCATTCAGAAATAATAATTCTGATATAGTGTAGGAATCCAGATCTCAAATAGTGTAAACAAATAGCTTCCACATAGTCGATAACATAAAGTTCTGGTTCGTGAAGCTGTATACTAATATATAGCCCAAATCTGGGTACCTAAAGTTCATACATATAAATTCTGCAACAGTGTCAGCTGCATCTCATCACTGTTCATAGATAATAATAAATTCTCCCTTCCTGATGCTAGCAGATCAGATATGTACAATAAGTCTATTTATCCTCTGTGCGTGAATAGCATACTGGGAATACAGGTCAAGCCAACCTTTATAACGTTCCTAAGTCTAACCATCTGACTTGGATGTGATCTCTGATATAACGAATCCTGGAACACAGACAATAGCCTTGTTTGGTCTAGAGCGACCCATATATATATATATATATATATATATATATATATATATATATATATATATATATATATATATATATATATATATATATAACTAGTTCAGGTATAAAGATACCGGTGGCGAAACCTAATCAAAAGTACCTCTCCATTTTGAATCACACAAGCGAGCAAAGAGCAGCAAAAAATGTCGAACTTTTAGATGACATCGAAAAGTTCAAATAAAGAGGAATTACCTTTATTCGGAATCAACCACAAAACATATGCCTCCAGGCAGGCTTGAATAACACTGGGAAATAGTCTAGTTAGCTAACTAACTCACAAGACAATGTATTTCCCTCAGAGAAATCACAAGACGCAGATTTGCGTCCGCTCGCTGCTCAGACCATTTCTTAACTCCCGACCTGGGCGGAAACCACAATCGAACTCTCCAAGTCTAGACATGCGCAGAACCCATCTACGTGAGTATCAATTCACACAAGACGATTCTAAGAACATACGAGATAAGAGACATTCACTATCGCTCCCTTTATGGTCATGAATCGAAAACCTTAAGACAGGTTTCAGACATCTACAACACTTGACTGATACTACCAAATAAGGAGATATGGTCACGCTTCGTTTAAGAAATTATAGACCGAACGAGTCTCAAACCAAGAGGAGGTAAACTCATAAAAAATAGTAGTCTCAAAATCTCGAGTTATGTCACTTTGACTGTAAAATAATATCGTACACATTTCAGTCAAGAAAATGATCATACAAAGATTTTTTTACGAAAAAAAATGATCATACAAAGACTTTGGACAACAAATGATCTGTGCGTAACAAGGACGTTATAATTTAGTCTTGAAATGATAGATGAGTGATAATAATGTTTGATAGGTTTTATTAGGCACTCAAAGCCTAAATCCAGATGTGAGAATTTAGTATCAAGCATTTCATCCATCAGACCGGGCAAATTTAGTAGGAGAGTGTTTTATACATGAAACTGGACAGAAATGTTATCAGAAACTGCAATTTAGATAATATTAACTAGTTGGGAAGATGGCAACAGGGAGAGCCACGTGGTGATTGTATAAAAGCGGCGCGAGGGGTCTGCGGTAACACTCTTAGTTATCACTTAATGTTACGCAGTTTTAGATCGCGTGAATTGACACGTGGGTGGGAAGCAGATTAAGATAATTTTCCCCAGTAAAGGAAAGAAAGAGATAGTTTTCGTGTTAATGCCAGTTTTGTTAAAGTCAAGAGTAATTATTTTATTTCTTTTATGTAAAAGTAATTGAGTGTATTTCACGATAGCCTACTTATCATAATTCTACTGTATATATTTAATGGGTTACTGTGAGGTGAGAATAGTCATTTAGATTTCTGGAGAGCGCGAGGCCACTCCTTGGGCGTAAAGCGCATTTGAGACATAAATGTTACTGTTTGCTCCTTGCGGAGCAGGGCGACACCAGTGCGGCTGAATCCAACAGAAGGCTGCATGAAGCATTCATATGCTATGGCAGTGATTTGTTTCGGTTACGATGTGTTTCATGTGATGAGATTCCCAGTCTCACCAGTGGTCATATACGACACGCTTGTTGCCAGGCGCACCAGTCGTCACATACGACATGCTTCAGAATGCAGTAACGAATACCGATGTGGATCGGTTACGAGGTAGTAGCTTATTCTCATTACTGAGAGTATTTGTTGTACATACAGTTGAATATTATTTTATGTCCATTTTATGATTATTTAATTATGGTTATGTGAGGAATGGTTGTGAGAGCACGTGGGCTCACTTCAAGGTATATATTTCTCTTCTCCGCTCCTGAGGGAGCATGGGGCCAACAGTGTGGTTTGCCTCCATATTAAATATTCAGATGCTCGGGCAGTAGTGGTTTTGGTAGCAATCTGTGTTACATGGTGAGGTTGCCAGCCCCACGCACAACACCTTACTAGTCTCATTTGCCGACATGCATGAGTGTGTGTGTGTGTGATAGCTGAGTGTGTGCTCTTGCAGTAGTGGTTTCCGTAGCACCCTGTGTTACATGGTGAGATTGCCAGCCCCACGCACAACACCTTACTAGTCGCATTGGATGACACACATGGGTGTGTGTGTGTGTGATAGTTGAGTGTGTCAGGTGGTGGCGTAGGACAGTTTGACAGTTGAGAGCGTGGTGTTTCTCATTCAGTATTATATTATGATTTTAACTATTCTGTGCTTTGTTTGCTTCTTCAGATTAGCATCGGGCACTGTTGGGTGTTTTGTTTTGTTTTGTTATGTTTTATAGGTTTTATTAGGCACGCAAAGCCTAAATCCAGATGTGAGAATTTAGTATCAAGCATTTCATCCTTCAGACCGGGCAAATTTAGTAGGAGAGTGTTTTATACATGAAACTGGACAGAAATGTTATCAGAAACTGCAATTTAGATAATATTAACTAGTTGGGAAGATGGCAACAGGGAGAGCCACGTGGTGATTGTATAAAAGTAAATTAATATGAAACAAATATAAAGGTATGTTATCAGGCACTCGCAGGAAATAAAGAAGTAGAACACCAGACAACAGAAAAACAACAGACATGAGTGGCTTACCCAGGATTTGAACACTGGACCTTCCGTGCGAAAACCCCGCCTAGCCATGCAAGCGAATCACACTATCCGCTCTGCCATCTACGCATCATCAAAAAATGATGTTTCAATGGCAGGTCAATAGTGCGAACCACAATACACGACACCAGAAGTCCTCCATGGGCAGTTCAGCCTATTAATGACGCAATCACTTCTGTTGTATTTCTATCAAGCAGTACAGGCCGAATCCAACAAGACCCTTAGGACCTTAATACTGTGTCCAGTAAATGATAGTAGACTAGAACAGTGAGAACAGGATAGTGGGTAGGTTTGGTATTGTACAAACATTTATTACAAATAAGGGAGGGAAACCTGAGGCCTGTAAACAGTAAATTAATATGAAATTAATATGAAACAAATATAAAGGTATGTTATCAGGCACTCGCAGGAAATAAAGAAGTAGAACACCAGACAACAGAAAAACAACAGACATGAGTGGCTTACCCAGGATTTGAACACTGGACCTTCCGTGCGACAACCCCGCCTAGCCATGCAAGCGAATCACACTATCCGCTCTGCCATCTACGCATCATCAAAAAATGATGTTTCAATGGCAGGTAAATAGTGCGAACCACAATACACGACACCAGAAGTCCTCCATGGGCAGTTCAGCCTATTAATGACGCAATCACTTCTGTTGTATTTCTATCAAGCAGTATAGGCCGAATCCAACAAGACCCTTAGGACCTTAATACTGTGTCCAGTAAATGATAGTAGACTAGAACAGTGAGAACAGGATAGTGGGTAGGTTTGGTATTGTACAAACATTTATTACAAATAAGGGAGGGAAACCTGAGGCCTGTAAACAGTAAATTAATATGAAATTAATATGAAACAAATATAAAGGTATGTTATCAGGCACTCGCAGGAAATAAAGAAGTAGAACACCAGACAACAGAAAAACAACAGACATGAGTGGCTTACCCAGGATTTGAACACTGGACCTTCCGTGCGACAACCCCGCCTAGCCATGCAAGCGAATCACACTATCCGCTCTGCCATCTACGCATCATCAAAAAATGATGTTTCAATGGCAGGTCAATAGTGCGAACCACAATACACGACACCAGAAGTCCTCCATGGGCAGTTCAGCCTATTAATGACGCAATCACTTCTGTTGTATTTCTATCAAGCAGTATAGGCCGAATCCAACAAGACCCTTAGGACCTTAATACTGTGTCCAGTAAATGATAGTAGACTAGAACAGTGAGAACAGGATAGTGGGTAGGTTTGGTATTGTACAAACATTTATTACAAATAAGGGAGGGAAACCTGAGGCCTGTAAACAGTAAATTAATATGAAATTAATATGAAACAAATATAAAGGTATGTTATCAGGCACTCGCAGGAAATAAAGAAGTAGAACACCAGACAACAGAAAAACAACAGACATGAGTGGCTTACCCAGGATTTGAACACTGGACCTTCCGTGCGACAATCCCGCCTAGCCATGCAAGCGAATCACACTATCCGCTCTGCCATCTACGCATCATCAAAAAATGATGTTTCAATGGCAGGTCAATAGTGCGAACCACAATACACGACACCAGAAGTCCTCCATGGGCAGTTCAGCCTATTAATGACGCAATCACTTCTGTTGTATTTCTATCAAGCAGTATAGGCCGAATCCAACAAGACCCTTAGGACCTTAATACTGTGTCCAGTAAATGATAGTAGACTAGAACAGTGAGAACAGGATAGTGGGTAGGTTTGGTATTGTACAAACATTTATTACAAATAAGGGAGGGAAACCTGAGGCCTGTAAACAGTAAATTAATATGAAATTAATATGAAACAAATATAAAGGTATGTTATCAGGCACTCGCAGGAAATAAAGAAGTAGAACACCAGACAACAGAAAAACAACAGACATGAGTGGCTTACCCAGGATTTGAACACTGGACCTTCCGTGCGACAACCTCGCCTAGCCATGCAAGCGAATCACACTATCCGCTCTGCCATCTACGCATCATCAAAAAATGATGTTTCAATGGCAGGTCAATAGTGCGAACCACAATACACGACACCAGAAGTCCTCCATGGGCAGTTCAGCCTGATAACATACCTTTATATTTGTTTCATATTAATTTCATATTAATTTACTGTTTACAGGCCTCAGGTTTCCCTCCCTTATTTGTAATAAATGTTTGTACAATACCAAACCTACCCACTATCCTGTTCTCACTGTTCTAGTCTACTATCATTTACTGGACACAGTATTAAGGTCCTAAGGGTCTTGTTGGATTCGGCCTATACTGCTTGATAGAAATACAACAGAAGTGATTGCGTCATTAATAGGCTGAACTGCCCATGGAGGACTTCTGGTGTCGTGTATTGTGGTTCGCACTATTGACCTGCCATTGAAACATCATTTTTTGATGATGCGTAGATGGCAGAGCGGATAGTGTGATTCGCTTGCATGGCTAGGCGGGGTTGTCGCACGGAAGGTCCAGTGTTCAAATCCTGGGTAAGCCACTCATGTCTGTTGTTTTTCTGTTGTCTGGTGTTCTACTTCTTTATTTCCTGCGAGTGCCTGATAACATACCTTTATATTTGTTTCATATTAATTTCATATTAATTTACTGTTTACAGGCCTCAGGTTTCCCTCCCTTATTTGTAATAAATGTTTGTACAATACCAAACCTACCCACTATCCTGTTCTCACTGTTCTAGTCTACTATCATTTACTGGACACAGTATTAAGGTCCTAAGGGTCTTGTTGGATTCGGCCTATACTGCTTGATAGAAATACAACAGAAGTGATTGCGTCATTAATAGGCTGAACTGCCCATGGAGGACTTCTGGTGTCGTGTATTGTGGTTCGCACTATTGACCTGCCATTGAAACATCATTTTTTGATGATGCGTAGATGGCAGAGCGGATAGTGTGATTCGCTTGCATGGCTAGGCGGGGTTGTCGCACGGAAGGTCCAGTGTTCAAATCCTGGGTAAGCCACTCATGTCTGTTGTTTTTCTGTTGTCTGGTGTTCTACTTCTTTATTTCCTGCGAGTGCCTGATAACATACCTTTATATTTGTTTCATATTAATTTCATATTAATTTACTGTTTACAGGCCTCAGGTTTCCCTCCCTTATTTGTAATAAATGTTTGTACAATACCAAACCTACCCACTATCCTGTTCTCACTGTTCTAGTCTACTATCATTTACTGGACACAGTATTAAGGTCCTAAGGGTCTTGTTGGATTCGGCCTATACTGCTTGATAGAAATACAACAGAAGTGATTGCGTCATTAATAGGCTGAACTGCCCATGGAGGACTTCTGGTGTCGTGTATTGTGGTTCGCACTATTGACCTGCCATTGAAACATCATTATTTGATGATGCGTAGATGGCAGAGCGGATAGTGTGATTCGCTTGCATGGCTAGGCGGGGTTGTCGCACGGAAGGTCCAGTGTTCAAATCCTGGGTAAGCCACTCATGTCTGTTGTTTTTCTGTTGTCTGGTGTTCTACTTCTTTATTTCCTGCGAGTGCCTGATAACATACCTTTATATTTGTTTCATATTAATTTCATATTAATTTACTGTTTACAGGCCTCAGGTTTCCCTCCCTTATTTGTAATAAATGATTGTATAAAAGCGGCGCGAGGGGTCTGCGGTAACACTCTTAGTTATCACTTAATGTTACGCAGTTTTAGATCGCGTGAATTGACACGTGAGTGGGAAGCAGATTAAGATAATTTTCCCCAGTAAAGGAAAGAAAGAGATAGTTTTCGTGTTAATGCCAGTTTTGTTAAAGTCAAGAGTAATTATTTTATTTCTTTTATGTAAAAGTAATTGAGTGTATTTCACGATAGCCTACTTATCATAATTCTACTGTATATATTTAATGGGTTACTGTGAGGTGAGAATAGTCATTTAGATTTCTGGAGAGCGCGAGGCCACTCCTTGGGCGTAAAGCGCATTTGAGACATAAATGTTACTGTTTGCTCCTTGTGGAGCAGGGCGACACCAGTGCGGCTGAATCCAACAGAAGCCTGCATGAAGCATTTATATGCTATGGCAGTGATTTGTTTCGGTAACGATGTGTTTCATGTGATGAGATTCCCAGTCTCATCAGTGGTCATATACGACACGCTTGTTGCCAGGCGCACCAGTCGTCACATACGACATGCTTCAGAATGCAGTAACGAATACCGATGTGGATCGGTTACGAGGTAGTAGCTTATTCTCATTACTGAGAGTATTTGTTGTACATACAGTTGAATATTATTTTATGTCCATTTTATGATTATTTAATTATGGTTATGTGAGGAATGGTTGTGAGAGCACGTGGGCTCACTTCAAGGTATATATTTCTCTTCTCCGCTCCTGAGGGAGCATGGGGCCAACAGTGTGGTTTGCCTCCATATTAAATATTCAGATGCTCGGGCAGTAGTGGTTTTGGTAGCAATCTGTGTTACATGGTGAGGTTGCCAGCCCCACGCACAACACCTTACTAGTCTCATTTGCCGACATGCATGAGTGTGTGTGTGTGTGATAGCTGAGTGTGTGCTCTTGCAGTAGTGGTTTCCGTAGCACCCTGTGTTACATGGTGAGATTGCCAGCCCCACGCACAACACCTTACTAGTCGCATTGGATGACACACATGGGTGTGTGTGTGTGTGCTAGTTGAGTGTGTCAGGTGGTGGCGTAGGACAGTTTGACAGTTGAGAGCGTGGTGTTTCTCATTCAGTATTATATTATGATTTTAACTATTCTGTGCTTTGTTTGCTTCTTCAGATTAGCATCGGGCACTGTTGGGTGTTTTGTTTTGTTTTGTTATGTTCGCTAGTTTATTTGTTTAATGTTTGCTTTGTCACTGAATGGGTTGTAAAAATAAATATAGCCCCTGCCTCTAGAATCAAGAGTTTTATTGTTGTTCGGATCGGTGCGAGTGTGACAAGAGAGTGATCATACATCACAATACTATAATCATCATCATCATCTCGCCCACCCTATCACATGTTTATCTGTAGTTTGTATTTACGTTGTGTCGGAGTGTTTGAAACGCCAAATTGGTGCGTGCACTTGAATGTATGGAAACTGGCAATTAATTGGTTGTCCAGTAGAGCTGTAGGAGTCTTTAAGATAAACAAAGATTGTCGTAAAAGAGACTGTCCTTACTCTATTCCATCACCTGTAAATCAACTACCTTTTTTCCTAAATCCTTATCTTTCACAGAGCCTTCACTATCATACTCCACTCTATAACGGGACCACTGGTTCTCAGAATCATCTCAATAAATTTACGACATTGTGTTTAGTGGTTCCTGTTGGAAATGACTACAACCCACAAAAGTCGGATCCAAACCTCAGAAATGAGGTGTCTGAGAAAGGTGGTTAAAGTAACAAGAAGAGGCAAGGTCCGCAACCAGACGACATGTCAAGGCCTAACAACCCAACCCCTGCAGACCCAAGTAGAACAGTCCCAACTAAGATAGTTTGCCGATGTGTGCAGAATGGGAGAAGATCGGCTGCCAATGCAGGTATGGGAGGCTAAGAGCCAAGGATCCAGACCTCCAGAACGACCTAGAGTCCGCTGAGAGGACCACATTAGACAATCTCTGAAGGACCGAGGACTAGAATGGAACCAGACCAGGAAGAAGACAACCGATAGGATAGTATGGCGCTCTCTCTTCCCATCGTCTACACCTCACGGTAGAAGAGGAACGACTAAATAAGTAATTAAGTTTTCTTCTGGGCTGTTCTACTGATTTCTGATTGGAGATAATAAGTTGTAGTTGTTCGACTGTGGGAGAAGTCACGAGGGTTTATCTTTGTTGTGCAAATGTCTACTAATACATTAGATGGTGACAGTATGTTTGTTATCGGATAGCTGATGTGTCATTGTATAGTGCTCAATCACTACCCGTGTGCTCTGTAAACAATATATGATGGAGGCTGAAACACGGAGTTTGTTCTATCATTTCAACTACGTACCTATGACATGTTCAGTCGATGTATCGTGGTCTTAAATTGTGTAATCATCCCAAAGGCAACGTAGCCAAAAGCACATCGTTCTAGCGCTTGTAAGCAGAATAAGGTTGTAACATTTACATTTATTTATGAATGTAGACCGTAAGTCCTTTACCTTCCCATGGAGCATGGGCGTTGGCAACCTGATGCCGTCAACTCAATATCTTTATTAAAATTGGCATTATGTCTCCAGTTCTCTTCTTTTTTGTGGGTTATTTTTTTTTTTTTGGGGGGGGGGGGGGGGGGGGGAGTCTATTTCTACTTCTCTTATCTTGGAGATTCCAAATCAAGAACTACATAGTAGTGCTATCAACAGATTTTCTCAGAGTGTGTGTCTTATCATAACGCAGCGACTTTATATCTCTTATTCCACTAGCACCTGTCTTGATCTTGTCATCAGTTCCACACTGGTGTTCTTGTCATACCATTTCCATTTTTCCATTCTACACAAGCACTCATTTATTAAAGTCTGTGACTTCTATGTCGTTGTCTTTGTTGCTCTCCATGTTTCGTACTCATGCAATAGGACTGACAGCATTGAGTTAAGACGCCTTGTTTCTGTGTGGAATTTAATTCTTCTGATTCTTAAATGCAATGAAAGCTCAGCTTGCCTTTGTATTCTTATTTTGAGATCACTGTCTAACCATCCAACTCTGTGTCCTCCTGCTAATGTAAATGTATAATTTTGCATCTTGTAGTAGTGTTTCTTCAGCTGCATTATTGGTATCATTTTTTCCTTGTATTCTCATTATCCTTATCTTTTCCCTGTGTATTTTCAGACCAATTTACTGTGACTTCTCATCAAGTATTTTAATTATGTTTTTCATCTGGTTACAGTTATCGGACGGATGATTAATGTGTCCAGAAATATGTCAATGACATCCCTGTTTAGTCAAAGTCCACTGAATTCAATTTGTGTTAGTTGATGTCGATGTGTCATAACCCAAGCTATAGCCAACAGGAAGAGAAATGGCAACAAGAGACATCCATGCAGCACTCCAGTTGGCTCTTTAACAACTGTTTTAATTTACAGGCCTAGGGAGTCATAACAACTCGCAAACCAGCAGCGAATATAACAAATCATTATCCCTTTCACAGGCTCCAATTAACTATTAAGAACACCATTATGAACACTAAGCACGCGCGAAGAGCACCGACCCAACAGGGACACAGAAGAAACAAATATCCTATCGTCACTCAAACTGGAATGCCACAAGGAGAATAAATAGCAAATAAAGATTTGGATTATCTGTGGCTAGTTTCTAAAACAGATTTTTTAAGGTACAGAGGACATTTGCATGACAAATCAGTCAACATGGTAGGGCGTTATAAAGGAATACAGCAGACTATAGAACAACTATGCCCAGGTCCAGGTGGTACTAACAGGATCATTTAGCTCGGACCTAACCTTACAGAGGTCCGTACTTTAGTAATGTTTAACATGCCTTTCTTTACATTACAATATTTTTACCTCTCAACTCAAATATCAAGGGGGTTTTCACAATATGAAATGGCCAAGGCCACCTGTGAGATCTCGGAGGGCATGGCTATGCCATATGCATACCATGTGATGCACACTCTTTAAATCTTATTGGCTGCAATGCTGTTGACTGCTTGTTACCGATGATGAACATTAACGGTGTATGGGTGGCGTAGGTGTGCCGTCGTATCTGTGTTAGGTATGTTTCAGTGAGTGTGTGGTAGAACAGTCACTTACAACACAGGTACGTAAATAATAGTCATGGATGGCCGTAAACATCTGGTGTAATTTAAATGTCGATTTATTAAGTCACAGCACGATCACGTTTACATTGATATACACACAGTCACATTACAAGTCATTGCAATACAATACTCTTCAACATTCATCAGCAGATCTATATCAAGGCCTAAAGTCCTCACGACTCATCTCTGCGCTATAACACTGCGCTATAATACTGCACCCAGCAGTTCACATAAATTATGGCCTAAAGTCCTCATGACTCACTTATAATACTGCACCCAGCAGTTCACATAAATTATGGCCTAAAGTCCTCATGACTCACTTATAATACTGCACCCAGCAGTTCACATAAATTATGGCCTAAAGTCCTCATGACTCACTTATAATACTGCACCCAGCAGTTCACATAAATAATGGCCTAAAGTCCTCACGACTCATCTCTGCGCTAGACTTATAATACTGCACTATAATACTGCACCCAGCAGTTCACATAAATTATGGCCTAAAGTCCTCATGACTCACTTATAATACTGCACCCAGCAGTTCACATAAATAATGGCCTAAAGTCCTCACGACTCATCTCTGCGCTAGACTTATAATACTGCACTATAATACTGCACCCAGCAGTTCACATAAATTATGGCCTAAAGTCCTCACGACTCACTTATAATACTGCACCCAGCAGTTCACATAAATAATGGCCTAAAGTCCTCACGACTCATCTCTGCGCTAGACTTATAATACTGCACCCAGCAGTTCACATAAATTATGGCCTAAAGTCCTCACGACTCATAATAGCTTCCTCAAAGCTTCACAAATACTTAATATGGCCTGTCCCAATCCTGGACTCATAATAGCTTCCTCAAAGCTTCACAAATACATAATATGGCCTATCCACACAGCAAAAACATTAAGTCGACATTATTCAAAGCACTACGTAGGCATACATCCTCGAAAAACACACACAGACAGCGTTGACCACTCCCGGTCCAACGCTCCGAATCCCTCTTCTCCTCTCCGGGATCACACACTCTAGTCCCGCCAAAAAACCAAAACGAGACTCCGCTGTTTTTGAACACAGCTCAAAAACAGTACAGAATAAATACATCTCAGCATTTGAGATAAAAGCGTTCGCACGCTTTCCTGTACTCTGTCACTCAAAATAAAAAGGATATGTTTCTATTATAACGTTAAACAAACCTCAGCTTAATCAGGTATACAAGTATTGTAACTCATAATCTACTTTGCCCAAAAACATATTCCGAATTACTGCCCTTTTCATAGGATCAACTTGTTACAGTTTCCCACACACCCAGGAGAAAAAAATGATTCTATCATTTTTTTGAAAATTAACTCCCAAAACGAAAAAATTTAAAAGATAATGGAGTTCTAACATATGTTTTACAAAATTCATCTTATGATAAGTCAGAAATAGTATATCTACAAAATATTAGCAGTAAATGTAAAGTAAATAACAATCATCCAACGTATGATTACTAAAATTAATCTATTAGAAAACCAAGCTAAGTATCTCAAAATTAATCTATTACAGAACTAAGTTAAGCATATACAATAATACTCAAACAAGCAACAAACAATCGTACTAGAAATGACAATATCAAACTAACGAAGTATAATTCGTAAAGAAGTAAAATATGAAATCATCATATGAAAAACAACAAATAATATCACAATGTCAAACTATGTGAAACAAATATAACTATCCCTGATCTAAAGTTACCTCATTACATGAACAATACAAAGAATGAAAGTCTAAGTAGCGTAACAGAAAAAAGTATACACGAAGCATAAAGTGAGACAAAGATGAAACACGGAAGTATAAACAACATATCAGATCATGCTGAAAAGACAACAGAAAAGATGTAAAGGGATGACGAATAGTCAACAAAGACAGATGAAAAGTAAAGATGCACATGTAGAAAAAGTAGTAACAATACGTTATAACTATCTAAATTAAACATCATATTGTCTAACTTAATACAATCATAATCAAAAATTACAAAACAAAATACCAAAGTATATCTATACTAACAACACAAAGTAAAAACTTATGACAAAAAGAATAGTAAGTAATTTAACCAAATTATAAAACTTATGCATAACTAATAATAAATTATACAAGATATCGCACAAACAAAAATAAAACGCTATCAAAAGGTTTGCACTGACTCAAAGTCACGCGCTAAATACAGAAAAATACATCAAACATTAAAAAACAATTTCAAGGAACTAATGACACTACACATTACTAACCATAATATACAGACTAGCATTGGCGCAGAAAAAATATTACAACGTTCGAAAAAATACATTTTCAAAAAAAAATACAAAAAAGTTTCGTATCACTAAGTTGCATAAAAATAGTATTACATTTACAACCAATTCAAAGCTATAATGAATAAACTAACAAAGAAATCGACTTCAAGAAAATGAAGGACGTATGAACAATCTATCTCTAAACAGACACACATTAACAAATGTAAGTTTTTTTTTCTCTTCAAAAAATATACATCACATAAAACACATGAGAAAAAATTCAAGTGCTCATGAATTATCTAAAAGTAATTATTGCACCATTACAACTAATGAGTTTTGTGCATAGGGCTGGCAAACTCAACATGTACAAAAGTTGTCTTAACAAAACTGCTACAAAAACAAAAAACCAAAACAAACAACTGCAAGTTCAACAGTGGAATATAACTAACAATAGAAACACAAAATCATGGCAATCAAATAATGCATTAAATATTTCAAACGAAATTACATGTTATTGCAAAACAAGAACATATCATTTATTATACTAACAAATACCAAAAAAATATTTACTGTTTACATAAGTAAAAAAAAATCAGATGGAAATCTCTCGCTTTCCTGTCAACATGTCCTGACCCTGAGCAAGCAAAACATCCGATGTTTAATGAGACGCTGAAAAAGTTACGCTTGAACGCACACAATGACCCAAAGTTGACCTCCTTTTCTCACAGTTAATATGTCACAGGAGCCTTGACTGTTATCGTAAAGTCGCTTCTGTCAAAATATATGAATGAAAATTTCCATTTTAATGAATGGTGAAATCTAATGAGAAAAAACGTAGAAGTCACAATGACAATTACCCTGTACTTTGGTCCTTGTAAAGCAATGGTCCTTTCACAATGCCCTCAGCTCTTCTTTTATAATCTCTAGACATCACAGAAGACATTACTGCCGTAGGCTGAAACAAAATGTTACATTCACAACACCGAGACACTTTCTCGTGCTGAACAACATTATCAGACATAGTATTTAAAACACCAGTGTTATTGTTACCTTGTTTATCTCTATTACAACTGACTCTGGGCTCATGTTGAGCAAAGTTAGCATACTTGCGCTTATTATTTGTTACATGATGAAAATATTTATTACTACAGTTGCTTTGTTTACAAACAATGACTCTAGACTTTTGCTGAGTCAAGTTATGTAGAGAAACATGTGAAGAGCTATTATCTCTCTTTATATTCTTGTCAATTCCTCTATTATGACAAATGTTATGTCTATAACCCAAGTTAGCATTGTTGTTGTTAACATATCTTCTTTGACAAAAATGTCCACTAGACAAGACTTGCTTTCTAGTAGCAAAATCATTACCAGATTGATAGTTTTTCTTACAGTTATTTCTACTATAACTTACAGAATTCTTCGGATCAAAATGTTGAAATCCGCTAAATTGTTTACAATTCCTTGGAGAATCAAAATTACCACTTGATAAACTCCCTTGGTACTGTCTAATCTTGTGATTATATCTCTTACTATCAATGTTCTTCTTTTCACCTATGGGAATATGTTTACCAATCCCGTCAAACTGGCTGTGCTGAGTTTGACAAGTAACTGAACCCTTAGAATGTTTATTTTCCTGCCCATAGTGGGTTTCATTCCTGGAAAATATAGTACTATGTTTATTCCCTGTTACAAGTTTATCAGAATCTGCAACAGTAAACACGTGATTGATTTTAGGAGCCTTAACTTTCAATTTCTCACATTTCTTTTCGTAATCAATAGAACTGGCTGAAACACAAGAATCTTTATTAGCCTGACGCCAAGAATTATCAATAGAGTCACTAGTACCACTAGCACTAGGGAAGTTGTATCTCCCACGAAAAGTTCTATGTTTACCATGTATGGCCTCTCTATGAGCAAAAAGTGTATGGGGCTGACTTTTCGCAACTTTCTGTCTATCACTGTCAACATAGACAGAAGACCACATTTTTTTATCCAAGACGATGTCAAGCAGGCCATTTACCCGTTTTCTGGCCTCTGCAATTTCAATATCTCTATGCGCAATCTCTTGACTAAGTTTCTTATTTAAATCATTAAGAGCCAAAACTCTGCAACCTTCTTCTGCTAGCAATTTCTCAATCTTAGCAACCTTCTCTTTCTCAGAGGTCAACTCTACCAATGTCTCTTTTCCATCTTGCTCTTTATTTACCTTTATTGACTGTGTTTCATTCTCACCATTATTATTATTCACTAACTCATCGACTTCCCCTGGAAATACAGTATTCTTCTCTTCAAGTTTATCAAAACATACATCATGTATCATTACATTGTATAATCCTTCTCGCTCATTGGTTTCCGCTTTTAATTTTTCATACATGTCTTTCCTTCGTTGGATCTCTTGTGTAAGGTTTTCCACCTCAACATGCTTAACTTTTATCTGGACCTCCAATTCTTTAACCTTCAATAGTGAAGAATCCAAACTTGCTTGTACTCTAGCAAGTTCCAGGTTTGATCTATTTAAATCACTTGTAAGTTTAGCTAATTTTTCCTTAAGTTCATTCTCTTCAGCTTTACCCTTTAAGCAATTTTTTCCTTCCTGTCTGTTGACTCTTACTTCCTCATCTTCTAGCTTCTTTTCCTGATTGTCAGCAATTATATTGTGTATACCCTTCAATATATTGTCGTGTTCAACATGAATATTATTATACACAAATACACGAAGGTCGAACAGCAGCAACCTTGCTAAATTCCTAGCCATTCTTAAATGAGGGATGGACTGAAATCTATTCTCAGCAAAATCTCTTAGTGCTCTCGACGCACTGACCAACAATCCGTCCATCACGTGTGCTTCCAGTTCTGGTCCTTTTAATCTATGAAAATTTTTACCCTCTTGAAATAAATACTCCAATAAAGGCCACATATTATCAGGATCCATTTCATCATCATCCATAGTGACTTATTTATTGAGATCACTATATATGTATCAATGAACCTTTTACTTCTGACAGCTAAATAACCATACAACAAATTGCAACCTTTCCTAATTACTGTCAGATCAATTTCTGTTCAAAGAACCTCTATATTGTCATATCCATATCATGGTAGTCAATACCACATGTTAATAGCCATAAACTACTTATGCATTAAATTCTACTCATATGTCACTATAGACATAAACAACATCAACAACAGAATTAAAAAGAAATGCATAGAATTCAGAAGGCCTGAGGACATGAGTGACATGACACACTTTACAGAACAAACAAAAATCACTTATCTGTCAATTTTCCATTCCCTTCCGCCAAGACTTTAAATATCACATAATTCTGACGCTAAAACAGTCTATCGCCGAAAGGTATTGGATCTAGATTCTCTTCCCTTCAGGTCCTCGCTTTAGTAAGGTATGTGCTCGAATACTGCATAGGAGCACATGATGATCGTAACAGGAACACAGCAAACCCGCTCTTGACTCGAGCTATACTTGCAAAATGACTGGTACAACTGCACATACACTCGACTTGTACACGCTATCCTTCAGACGTTGTATCACCTCATAAACTGCTGGCTCGCTGCTTGATAATTTCGCTGCACATCTGATAGCAAATGTAGACTACAGACGTTGTTGTTTTCCACAGGCACGACACAGGACGTCACCGACAGTGCTATAAAGCTGATTGTTACCACGAATAAGGCGTTTCCCAAATGCGCCACACATGTGGCATACAAACCAGGTCACGGTTGAAGCACATGAGATTCAGGTCACGCATGAAGTTCTCTCAAAACGACTGTTGCGGGTGTCAGAACCCGAAAACAAATCTATCAAATGATACAGATATGTGGACTGTATCGATAACGATTTTATCCTTCCGTCTGTTAAATACTCTCTCAAGTTAGAGAAACTCTTGATACGCGAATGTCATATCCATTCGTTCCAATTTGAACTGGTCCACCACTGTTACCGAGGATGAATATTAACGGTGTATGGGTGGCGTAGGTGTGCCGTCGTATCTGTGTTAGGTATGTTTCAGTGAGTGTGTGGTAGAACAGTCACTCACAACACAGGTACGTAAATAATAGTCATGGATGGCCGTAAACATCTGGTGTAATTTAAATGTCGATTTATTAAGTCACAGCACGATCACGTTTACATTGATATACACACAGTCACATTACAAGTCATTGCAATACAATACTCTTCAACATTCATCAGCAGATCTATATCAAGGCCTAAAGTCCTCACGACTCATCTCTGCGCTATAACACTGCGCTATAATACTGCACCCAGCAGTTCACATAAATTATGGCCTAAAGTCCTCATGACTCACTTATAATACTGCACCCAGCAGTTCACATAAATTATGGCCTAAAGTCCTCATGACTCACTTATAATACTGCACCCAGCAGTTCACATAAATTATGGCCTAAAGTCCTCATGACTCACTTATAATACTGCACCCAGCAGTTCACATAAATAATGGCCTAAAGTCCTCACGACTCATCTCTGCGCTAGACTTATAATACTGCACTATAATACTGCACCCAGCAGTTCACATAAATTATGGCCTAAAGTCCTCATGACTCACTTATAATACTGCACCC
The DNA here is from genome assembly GCA_024509875.1 of Oreohelix idahoensis. Classification (NCBI taxonomy): domain Eukaryota; kingdom Metazoa; phylum Mollusca; class Gastropoda; order Stylommatophora; family Oreohelicidae; genus Oreohelix; species Oreohelix idahoensis. The sequence goes on along the minus strand of JAMPIV010001261.1, from coordinate 1,192,974 downwards.
AGCAGTTCACATAAATAATGGCCTAAAGTCCTCACGACTCATCTCTGCGCTAGACTTATAATACTGCACTATAATACTGCACCCAGCAGTTCACATAAATTATGGCCTAAAGTCCTCACGACTCACTTATAATACTGCACCCAGCAGTTCACATAAATAATGGCCTAAAGTCCTCACGACTCATCTCTGCGCTAGACTTATAATACTGCACCCAGCAGTTCACATAAATTATGGCCTAAAGTCCTCACGACTCATAATAGCTTCCTCAAAGCTTCACAAATACTTAATATGGCCTGTCCCAATCCTGGACTCATAATAGCTTCCTCAAAGCTTCACAAATACATAATATGGCCTATCCACACAGCAAAAACATTAAGTCGACATTATTCAAAGCACTACGTAGGCATACATCCTCGAAAAACACACACAGACAGCGTTGACCACTCCCGGTCCAACGCTCCGAATCCCTCTTCTCCTCTCCGGGATCACACACTCTAGTCCCGCCAAAAAAACCAAAACGAGACTCCGCTGTTTTTGAACACAGCTCAAAAACAGTACAGAATAAATACATCTCAGCATTTGAGATAAAAGCGTTCGCACGCTTTCCTGTACTCTGTCACTCAAAATAAAAAGGATATGTTTCTATTATAACGTTAAACAAACCTCAGCTTAATCAGGTATACAAGTATTGTAACTCATAATCTACTTTGCCCAAAAACATATTCCGAATTACTGCCCTTTTCATAGGATCAACTTGTTACACTGCTGTCCGACTTTTTTCTGCTTACACTTGTAATGACAATACTTACAAAATATCTGAGCAATTATCGAATATAGAAATCTCTCATCGATACTCGTTGTGAAGCGATCTCCCGTGGAACCTTGGTTGAAAAACCATGGTTTATGTATTGGAATTTGTCCAGACACTGGATACTGTACATATAATTAGTACTGTTAGGATCTTGATGCTATCCAGGTACTGGGCACTACCCAGACACTGGAAACTTTCCAGATACAGGGTAATTTCCGAATATTGGATACTGTTTATATAATTGGCACTGTCCAGATACTGGACTTTGTCTACATACTGAATTTTGTACAGATTTTGTCCAGATACTGGGTACTGTCCAGACACTGTGTATTGTCCAGATACTGGATACTATCCGCGCAGTCAAATAAAAAATTGGTAACAGTGCTAGGGACAGAAAAAGACATGATCAGAGTTACGTGAGCGGGTAAATATGTAAAAAGACAGTGAGATGGTTTAAAAGTATACGAGCAATACATCAGATCTGATAAACAAACAATTCTAAGCTTCAATGAATATAGAGTGTTCTTGTTGTTATAATGAATCGGTAGTTTTGCTACAATCCCTGCATCACTGACCCGGATTACGAAAAGGCTGACCTGATTGTCACGGGTTATCTCCCCTTGCTCTGCAGTAGTGGTCCAACAGTGGCCAAAACCTTAAGTATCAAATGTGAGTCTTCAAAGGTGTCTACCTTCGCACAAGATTACTCTTGGCAGAATTGTAGATAGAAGGAAACTGATGCTTCTACCTCGAGGGAGTATTCACAAGATATTTCAGAAGTCAAGAATAATGCTGAATTAGTCTGAGCAAGTTAACTTTTTATCTGACCAGCCAACTTTTGTGAAGATGGATTGTATGATTTAGCTCGTTCGAGCCCCCAGCTAATTTAATTCAGCGAAATTTCTTTTATTAGCTATATGTATATATATATATATATATATATATATATATATATATATATATATATATATATATATATATATATATATATATATGAATATATACTAGAGGTTCTGGATCATACATATGCATTTCTCTCTGTAATGATTAATTCAACAATGAATTTGTCCAAATCAACATATACAAATTTAATGATCAATTACTTTGAAACAAATGTAAATAAATATGACTGGTGATTATGAAGAATGATTAAGTTTCTTCACCGAAAAGTGTTTAGGCTTGATGAGTTTAGCAAAATAAAGTTCGGTAGTTTTTTGGGCCTGTTAAAATTGTGACTTGCCAAAATGCTGAAGTTCTGAGGCTACTTTTCCGTAGATTTGTCTCTGTGATGAGGGGCACGTTTCCATATCAGTTCAAGAAGTAACCGCTCCGGGTCAAGGCAAGAATCTTCAGGTGTCAATTTCAAGCTTCGAACCACAGTCAAGTAGTCCAATAAATGGCCTCTCCGGGTCGTACCACAATTAGTCGGGTCACCTCGTACTGGTACCACAAACTTTAGAAGGAATAAAAGAACAAATTCCGCTGCTAAATATATGTTTACCTGATATTAATCAATCGCCTTTTCCCGCTGTCCGTCGGCCATTTGTTTTCTCAGACTTTTTACTCTCCCTAAGCGTTTATCATTTCACTCTGGGCATATGATGAAAAATCCCCTGTATGTCAGTTAATCTGTGACTGGACAGCGGCAGTGGCTTGCACCTGAAGGTACATATAAAATGTACATGCATTCATCAAATGATAATGTACCACTATTCACAAGTTGATGTAATCATCACTCACTTCCTGCTTCATTCGGAGTCTGGAGTTACCTCTGCTTTTGGTTCTTCTGTGAGAACTAGCATGAAGCAATCACCAGTGCTTGCTGTGGTTGTTCATGAATGTATCCGTTTCACATGCTGAAGTTGCCATCCTAGTATGAATCTTTAACACCACTATCAAGTATGAACATGTCAAATTCACAGCATAAAAAATATGTTACACTCACCTCAATAATTGAAAAATCTTAGATTTCTTGCTCAGTAGAATAGTCTTGGCAACTTAACACAGATGCTTAGAACATACGTCAGTGGTATTATTTCTACTTCAGAATCCCTCTGTGACTTGTGAGTGGTCCTGCAGATTTCCGGGTTCCGTATTAATATTGGCGAGTTTTCTACTGATGTACAGAGATGCTCTTAATACTTTTTGTCCGCTCCAATAAATTCAGAATTCAACTCTATTCTTTTGTGTGGCAAGGTCCAAGCTGTCTACGTTGACGTTTTCAGGAATGCAGTGCCATATGTCAAACGTCTTCTACGTTATATCGAAGGTTCCCGGCCCACGCTTCCACCTGGTGTTTTTTGACAAACTCCCAATCAGCGCGGTTGTTTATTGGTGCCTCAAATGCTAGCCAATACATTCAAAGTACATGTTATGAAAACTTTTCCTCATACTGTATTCTGTATGACTCATGCGTTTGAAAATTATTTCAAACATTCATCCTCCTTATATGGAGATGCTACATCCGACAAATGCTGTAAACGTCTACTCATATCACACTTCCTGCTCACTCTTCCAAAAGTCTTCCAAGATTTCGTTTATCTATAATCACCTAACCTAGCTGTCGAGTGGGAAGTAATTATGCAATCATAAGCAAACACTTCATGCTCGCATTTACCTGGAGTCAATGTGGTATTAACACGTTTTAGGGACTCAATTAATCTCTCAGGGATGGGCGATACGCTTGTCTGGCCTTGTCATGCATTGAAGCGTGAAACATAAACAATAACAGTAGGGAAAAAGAATGTGCTATCAATTGAATAATGAACCTAATTCAGTACGCACAACAAATGTAGTTCAATACCGCCAGAGACGAGAAGAGAGAGCACAAATTATGTCACACTGGTATTAATGTCAGCCGAAACCTTTAATTTTTTTCTGTCGGATTTGATCCCATTTGTTACGGACTCTGTCACCAATATGGTGAGGACTTCTTCTTTAAGGCTCTATATGTTTCTGATGACCAAGATGTTACATGCGTATTCTGATATTAGAAGTCAAAGTCCTTCGGGTTCATTTTATCCATTTTTCTAGGATTCCGTTATGTACTACACTGGTATCGATATTGTCAATGGTAACCCTTGAGAGCCGTTGATACTTGACCATACTTCATATTAGATTGTGTATATTTGACTGACCTGATTTTTCTCTTGCGTTATTAAGATTTGCAGTGTGAGGCAGCTTGTTTGGTATTAATAAGTCACTGGTCATTATTGTAGAATAAAACAGTCTATGACTGAACTCAGAATACGTCAATGAAATAAGACCAGGATTCGACGACTTAAAACATTGAATAAATATTCTCTTGTCCATGAGAAGACACAATCACGTGAGAACATAATTCATAATCACAATCAATGTACTTATTGCAAGAGTTCATTGTTCTTCAATAGAATCACATGTTCACTATTGTACAGTTCTGTTTAACGGTCAGTTCCTTTAACAGCCAATGTCCTTTGGCATAATTCATAGGCTAACTAGACTTACTCCTGTTGCTAGCTTAATAATAGCCTCTTTCACTAGACTTACTCCTGCTGCTAGTTTAATAATATCCAGTTACACTAGGCTTACTCCTGCTGCTAGTCGTATAATATCCTTCGTACTAGACTTACTTCTACTGCTAGTCTATATTGTTCATTTGGCGTACAACGCCAGGCTAATCCGCCATATATATTCAAACTGCGTTAAGAACGACACGACTTACGTTTGCTTCAAGAATACACTGCTCATTTAGCTTACCAGCCACACATATAAACTCAGTGGACTATGCCACACTTTCCAAAGTGGTTATGCCACACATACCATAGTGGCTAGGCCACTCTTTCCAAACGCTGCCATTAGGGTCAAAACCCACAAGTCGAATGGCGTTACTAAGTCATACGCGTCATGCATAGAGATATGCGTACTCTGTCGTTAATATATGTATTCAGTTGAGGTGTTCCATGGTGCAACCATTCGGATCGAGCTCAAATCCAGATGACTGCAAACATGCAACAATCCCCGACATCAGTCGATAATATATATATATTCATTTGAGGTGTTCCATGATGCAATCATTCGAGTCGATCACACTCAAATGCTTGCAAGCATGCAACAGTCCTCAACATCATCCCCCTCGCTCCCAAACGTGACACTCGTGGCACGTGTGAGAGTGGTGAAGACATATGTCTCTACAACACATGAGTATTAATAATATATTTATAATTGTAATAATCACTAAATACTCACACTAAGTCTTAGAATACCAATCATTAACAATCTACAAAATGGTATCTAAAGAGTTAATTCATTTTTTTTTCTCAGAGAAGTTGCGCGATAATAAATCCGCTAAGTTGTTGTCTGATCCAGCAATAGGTAGAATCGTAAATGAGAATTCATGAAGAAGCAAGTACCATCTGTGAATTCTTGAATTACGCATAGTTCTGGATGTAATGTTGTGATGAATTTACCATGATACAACGTTAAAATATCTCAAATTATAAAGATAACATTGTAGGGATAAAAATAATGCGTAAGATACTAGGAGACATGATCGCCTATGCCCGCATATCCCACCGCCATTTAAACTAACTAGCAAAACATGCAGACAAAACGGAGATATAAAAAAGGAAAAATATGACTGAACACGTGTTTGAATCTAGAAAGGCTAAAGGCGCAATTGGTAATAAAAGAGAAAAAAATTCATGCCACTAGTTAGCACAATGTAAGGAAATGGACAGAAAAGACCTTGACTTATTCGAAACAGTCATTTCTTGGACGTTTTACGATGCTTGGGTGTTTATTTGAATTCAGCGGCAAACGCCGTGTAGAAGGTTCTCGAACCAATTTCAAAAACTAAACTTGAGAAAAAATATGTTTTTTCTTAATACTAGAGTTATGAATATAAAACCTAGCTAGTATGATAGCCCATCTTAAGCAGGGAAATAATATACTTTCATTTATGCAGACGGACAGATAACATGGAAGATATTGACAAAAGACTGTATTGTTCACATCAGACCAGCGACAGTACTGTTGTGCAAACTTTCACAAAGTTTCACATTTTCGTCCTTGAGGCACAGAAATGAAAAATCTAGCTGTAATGTACGAGAGGGAAAAGGTGGAGAATTGTGGCTAAAAATAACTTCGGAGGCAGAATTGTGTAGGGTATGGCATGGAGTTGGTCCAAGAACCAAGCGTGTTTTTATGAAAAAACAAGTAGAGACAGACGGACCAACAGACAATAATACATACTTGACTGAGATCTGACTGAGATTTGACTTTTGGTTGTAGATTCAAAAAAAGTTAGGGGCGAAGTCTGTGATTGGACGAATGTAATCATATTGGCAGGACAGAGATGCGCAATTTTGCCATTAGATACAATTCTGTCCAGGGACACAGTCGGTTATTGCCTGTGGTGTTTTTCCCAGAAGATATTACATACATTTAGTGGGACGCCATCATATAGCCAGCGGCTCAGCTGAGTTTTGCTAGCAATTAACTGTGTTCTTAATTCTGAATTCTGGTAAGAATGAAAGCATTTATTTTGTATATTTTAATATTTCGAGTGATTGATACTGCCATATCATATAAAATGATTACGACAAGTAAGTGCTCGCTCTAGGTCCCCAGCCCAAGTTCAGGGTCTAGAGACAAACAAAAAATATATGGACGCCTAACTAAGACTATGGAAGGCGGATCTATTGTTGAGATCAGTGGGAACATATCACCTATCTTATTGAAGGAAAGAGAAAACTATTGAACATATCTCAGATGCAATGCTGTCTTGGGGAACTGATACTATATGAGAACAACTCGGTAAGATGTGCTGTGTTGGTCAGAGAGATCTGACCCATTCTGTGTAGTGTCGTTGTGTTGTGCTGTGTGTAAGAGTGGTGCAGTAGGTAGATTACTGACACCTCGCACAACTTTTGTTTCAGAATTGTGAGTTTCTGTTGTGGCACTAGAGGTAGTGCTACATACCTTATCAAGAATATACAGGCAGATGTGTGTGCCGCCTAACGTTTGTGTCGGTGCAGTCTAGCATCGTATTCCAGCTACAGAGAGGAGTGGGCCACGGAAATCCAGCATCGGATCAAGTCAGACAAGATGAGTGACTACGTGGCCTGCTGAAGATTCACCATATTATATAAAACCACCACAAATATTTCCCCTATTAAAAAATTGACTGAATTCTTGTGAAAAATAACATTTCTACAGTCTATAAATTAATGGACAAAGCTTATTGTAAACACAGAGTGGGAGTGATGACACCACCCCAACAGCATATCCAGTAATAGTTCTCCCAGAGACAGTAGAGAGATTAGAAATATTAACCAGTCTTATAAAATATTTATGTACACAATTTCCTTTTATTTTATGCCATATATTTATGCATTCCATTTATAACTTCATAACATTTCCTATGTTCTGACCAAAATAAAACCTTCGTTCAGAACAAATAAATTTAAAGAAAATTTTAATATTGAAACTAAAACAGTCTGAGTTAGTTCAGTGTGTTATAAATTTTATTAATATTATTAGATTTATTAATTATCTGTGTGTGTTTGTATATTCTACTACAACACATTACATTTCAGTACCCTAGACTTTTAACGTAGCCACATTCATAATAGTAAAAAAAGATCTGTTTGAGGTCGTAGTGGTAGTAAGAAAGGCCTTCTGTAATTCACATAAACTTTTATCTCAGGCGCCTTCACAACTGACCTCATACAGTACCCTAGGTAATACAACAAACATACAATACCAACAAAACCACTACAATATTGGGGTCTTGTCCAGGGATATTTAGTTTATTAAAGATAATTGGAATCTCCTGGTGGGAGAATTAAAACAGTGGGGACAGATTGTATAAATTTAAAAGTGTCCCTTACATAAAAGTTGGTGAATCTTCATAGCCAGTGGTAATTAGTTGACTAATTAATTAGAATTACCTTAGTCAGTAATTAATTAGAATTACCTTAGTCAATAATTAATTAGAATTACCTTAGTCAGTAATTAATTAGAATTACCTTAGTCAGTAATTAATTAGAATTACCTTGGTCAGTAATTAATTAGAATTACCTTGGCTATTTTATATATTTGAAAGTACCTTAGTCATTGCTAAATTGTATGTTGAGTATGGCAGAGCTAGCAAAGTTTAGATCAGCTGCTGTGCTAACGGCGAAGGAGATGAATATGGAGGGTCAGGTTTTAATTCAGTATGTAACTTCTGAATGTGACAAGTATACTGAAAGGGAAGATAGGAGGTTAGCTGAAGAGAAGAGGTTACAAATTGAGGCTGACAAAGAACTTAAGAGGCTGCAGATTGAGGCAGAAGAAAAACGACATCAAAGGGAGGCAGAAGATAAGAGGTTGACTGCCGAAAGGGAGGCAGAAGATAGAAGATTGCAAAGAGAGCACGAATTACGACTAAGGGAGCTGGAATTACAGGGCCATGCTCCTGAAAATGGTGCCAGCCCTTTTGCCTCAGATGCTGCAGCTAGTCAGGTAGCCTCAACATCAGCTATGGGGTTTCATTTAGACCATTTTGTTGAGAAAGACGATGACATCGAGGGGTACCTCAGTAGATTTGAATTATTAACTACTACATATGGGTTAGAGAGAGAGAGAGGTGGAGTCTAAAGTTATCACAGGGACTGAGAGGTACTTCTTATGAAGTCTTTGCTAAAATGAATAGAGAAGACCAAGACAATTATGACATGTTAAAGCAGGCTTTGTTATTAAGATATGAAAAACATGGTGAATTTTATCGTAAGAAATTTAGAAATGCCAAACTGTTGTCTGGGGAGACATACCACCAATTCTCTGCCAGACTGGAAACCTATTTGGAGAAATGGACTGCTCTGGGGAAGACCCAAGATCTTAAAGAGATGATCATGATAGAGCAATTAAGAGAGTCCATGGCTCCAGACTTGAAAAAATTTCTCATGGAACAAGGTGCAGAGAGGTTGGGGGAGGTTTTAAATGTCGCTGAGAGGTATCAGGCAGCCCAGGCAGAGGTAAGTGGCACTAAAAAGAAGCACATAGACAATTTTAAAGCTCCACAGCAATTTAATAAATTTGATAACAGAGAACAGGGTAATAAAGGCAGGACAAACTTTGATAGGCCAAGAAATGACTATCGTGACAGAAACTCACAGTTCAATGACCAAAAATATAATGAAAGAAAACCGTTTAACCAAGGAAAAAGATGGTGCAAATGGTGTAAGAAAGACAACCATAACACCGAATTTTGTAGAAGGAAACCTTCAAACATTGCTGCAATGAAGTCGGGGACTCAAAGATTAAAGGTTAATCCTAATGGACAGCAGGAACCTTATCACCCCCCAGTTTGTGAGGATGTTATTTGTAATGGGGTCACCATAAGGTGCCTTTATGATACAGGTTTGGATTATGATTCAGTTGTGAAGTCTAGCCTAGTGGACCCAAGTCAGTATACCACAGAAACAGTGGAAATACAAGGGGCGACTAAGGACATACCACTCATGACACTTCCCATCGCAAGGATAACGGTGAAAACTCGCTATGTGGAAGGAGAAATCAGAGCAGCAGTGACAGATGAACCAATCTACCCTCTGATATTGGGGTGTAGATACGTCTTCTTGGGGAATCCCGAGAGACCTGTGATCATGGCGACAGTGCAGACCAGGTCACAGAAGAAGGAGGAAGAAGGTGAACCTATAAATGCTTATCCAGAGGAGATGAGGAAGGCGCAGGCTGAGGATAGGACACTCAAGCCATGTTTTAAAAAATTGCCCAAATGCCACACACCTCCAAGCAAGGGAGAATACTTTATGAAGAACAAACTATTATACAGGAAGGCCGGAACTGGAACAAATGGTCACAACCAGCTGGTTCTTCCCACTTCATATAGGGATAAAGTGATGGAACTCGGGCATGCGATTCCCTTCAGTGGTCACATGGGGATCAGCGCCACAGGACAGCGTATAGCTTGTCATTACTTCTGGCCAGGGATAACGGAGGATATAAAAAGATATGTCAAATCCTGTCCAGAATGTCAAAGGGTAGCTCCAAAGCACTGGACTGCTCCTGCAACTCTAGGGGAAATGCCCATAGTGGGAACACCTTTTGAGAGGGTTGCAGTGGATATTGTGGGACCTCTCACTCGGACCAAGAGGAGGAACAGTTACATCCTTACTCTGGTGGACACTTGTTCTATGTGGGGAGAGGCGGTAGCCCTGCCATCAATTGATTCAAAACATGTAGCAGAGGCACTACTTACAATATTCACAAGATTAGGATTCCCGCATCAAATCTTGACTGATAATGGCTCACAGTTCAAGGGGAAACTAACGGAAGAAGTTTTTAAGCTATTTCAAGCCAGACACTTTCATTGTAGTCCGTACCATCCACAAGGGAACGGCCAGGTAGAGAGGTTCAATGGGACTCTCATTTCTATCCTGAGGAAGCTGGCACACGAAAAACCGGATCTGTGGGATCAATTCCTGCCCGCCGCGTTGTTTGCGTATCGGGAGGTACCACATAGTTCAACCGGGATGGCTCCCGCAACTCTGCTATTTGGGAGGCCAATAAAAGGTCCATTGGAAGCATTATTAAGGACCTGGACAGATGAGAAGGCAGAAGAGACTGTTACCTCATCGTATCAATATGTGAACGAACTGACCACTCGTCTGAAAGCTGGATGGAAACTGGCAAATGATAATTTGAGACAAGCCAGGAAGAAACATGCAGCATATTTTAATAGGAAGGCAAAGGACAGGGAACTAGCTGTGGGAGAGAAGGTGCTTCTTCTACTACCCGGCAGCCAGAATAAATTACAAATTGGATGGCAAGGTCCATATACGGTTCTAGAGAAGGTGTCTAGAACAAACTATAAAATTGACAAAAAGGGGAAGGAGAAAGTTTATCATGTAAACCTTTTAAAGAAGTATCTGGACAGACCACTCCAGGAAAGCACCCCCTTACTGACCTTGGCTATCGCAACTCAAATGCAAAAGGAACCACTCACCTCACATGAATACCCATTACATCCTTGTGAAACAGCAGCACAGGTAAAAGTCAGTAAGCACCTGACTAAAAATCAGAGGGAGAGAGTTCAACAGGTTCTGGAGGAACATACAGATGTATTAACAGATAAACCAGGACATACAAATTTGCTACAGTATGACATGAAACTGGTAGACTCAAACCCAATCTGTATGAGAGCCTATTCTATTCCGTTCGCGAAGGAGAAGGCATTGAAAGAAGAAATAGATTATTTGTTGAAGGAGGGGATTATTTCACACAGTGAATCATCTTTTAGCTCCAGTGTAGTTTTGTTGAGGAAACCGTCTGGGGAACACAGACTGTGCATAGATTACAGGAAACTGAATGCTGTCACAGAAGGACAAGTGGATCCATTACCAGACACAAAACAGTTATTTGCCAGATTAAACAAGGCAAAATACTTTTCAAAGGTGGATCTTAGTAAAGGCTATTACCAGATTCCAGTGAAGCCTGAAGTGAGACCTTATTTAGCTTTTAGCACCTCGGAAGGACATTATGAATTCAACATGCTACCATTCGGACTGAAAAATGCTCCGAGTGTATTTTCAAGGATGATGCGCAAATTGTTGGATCCCCTGAATAACCCATGTATCACGAATTTCATGGATGATATTCTCGTCGCCACAGAGACATTTGAAGAACACATTAACTCTCTGAAAATGTTATTTGACAGGCTTAGGGAGGCGAACTTAACTGCTAGACCAACAAAATGTTGTATTGGATGCAAAGAGTTGGAATTCTTGGGACACACTGTATATCAGGGTAACATGACCCCTGACCCCAAGAACTTGGAAAAACTGCAGAGAGCACCTAGACCCCAAACAAAAAAGGACGTGCGATCATTCGTGTCGTTATGTGGATTTTACCAAAAATATATCAAACATTTTAATTCTATTTGTGCTCCTCTGACTGATCTGACTCGCAAGGGACATCCAGATAATATAGTTTTGACTGCGCAATGTGAATTGGCTTTCCAAGAGTTAAAGGAAAAACTCACTAGCAAGCCTATTCTCAAATTGCCTGATTTGACACAGGACTTTGTGGTGAGAACAGATGCAAGTAATGTAGGACTCGGGGCGGCTCTGTTGCAAAGGTCATCTTCACCCGATGGGGAACTGAACCCAGTCGCTTATGCAAGCCGCAAATTGAATAAAGCGGAACAAGGATACTCCACAAGCGAAAACGAATGTTTAGCGTTAATCTGGGCAATAAAAAAGTTCCAAATGTATCTGTATGGTAGGACTTTTGTGGTCCAGACGGATCATCAGCCCCTGGTGTTCTTATGTCAGGCTAAGCATGAAAATGCAAGATTGTTGAGATGGTCGTTATTGTTACAACCTTATCAGTTTGTTATCGAATACATCCCAGGGTCATTGAATGTCGGTGCAGATTTTCTCAGTCGGCACCCCTGTGATCAAAATTAGAGTAGTTAATAGGCATGAGGAGTAATTTTATCTATGTGTATCACTGGTTTTGGAACTTGTCGTAGGGCATGTTCTCAAGTGGGGAGATGTGTGATGAATTTACCATGATACAACGTTAAAATATCTCAAATTATAAAGATAACATTGTAGGGATAAAAATAATGCGTAAGATACTAGGAGACATGATCGCCTATGCCAGCATATCCCACTGCCATTTAAACTAACTAGCTAAACATGCAGACAAAACGGAGATATAAAAAAGGAAAAATATGACTGAACACGTGTTTGAATCTAGAAAGGCTAAAGGCGCAATTGGTAATAAAAGAGAAAAAAATTCATGCCACTAGTTAGCACAATGTAAGGAAATGGACAGAAAAGACCTTGACTTATTCGAAACAGTCATTTCTTGGACGTTTTACGATGCTTGGGTGTTTATTTGAATTCAGCGGCAAACGCCGTGTAGAAGGTTCTCGAACCAATTTCAAAAACTAAACTTGAGAAAAAATATGTTTTTTTTTTAATACCAGAGTTATGAATATAAAACCTAGCTAGTATGATAGCCCATCTTAAGCAGGGAAATAATATACTTTCATTTATGCAGACGGACAGATAACATGGAAGATATTGACAAAAGACTGTATTGTTCACATCGGACCAGCGACAGTACTGTTGTGCAGACTTTCACAAAGTTTCGCATTTTCGTCCTTGAGGCACAGAAATGAAAAATCTAGCTGTAATGTACGAGAGGGGAAAGGTGGAGAATTGTGGCTAAAAATAACTTCGGAGGCAGAATTGTGTAGGGTATGGCATGGAGTTGGTCCAAGAACCAAGCGTGTTTTTATGAAAAAACAAGTAGAGACAGACGGACCAACAGACAATAATACATACTTGACTGAGATCTGACTGAGATTTGACTTTTGGTTGTAGATTCAAAAAAAGTTAGGGGCGAAGTCTGTGATTGGACGAATGTAATCATATTGGCAGGACAGAGATGCGCAATTTTGCCATTAGATACAATTCTGTCCAGGGACACAGTCGGTTATTGCCTGTGGTGTTTTTCCCAGAAGATATTACATACATTTAGTGGGACGCCATCATATAGCCAGCGGCTCAGCTGAGTTTTGCTAGCAATTAACTGTGTTCTTAATTCTGAATTCTGGTAAGAATGAAAGCATTTATTTTGTATATTTTAATATTTCGAGTGATTGATACTGCCATATCATATAAAATGATTACGACAAGTAAGTGCTCGCTCTAGGTCCCCAGCCCAAGTTCAGGGTCTAGAGACAAACAAAAAATATATGGACGCCTAACTAAGACTATGGAAGGCGGATCTATTGTTGAGATCAGTGGGAACATATCACCTATCTTATTGAAGGAAAGAGAAAACTATTGAACATATCTCAGATGCAATGCTGTCTTGGGGAACTGATACTATATGAGAACAACTCGGTAAGATGTGCTGTGTTGGTCAGAGAGATCTGACCCATTCTGTGTAGTGTCGTTGTGTTGTGCTGTGTGTAAGAGTGGTGCAGTAGGTAGATTACTGACACCTCGCACAACTTTTGTTTCAGAATTGTGAGTTTCTGTTGTGGCACTAGAGGTAGTGCTACATACGATATCAAGAATATACAGGCAGATGTGTGTGCCGCCTAACGTTTGTGTCGGTGCAGTCTAGCATCGTATTCCAGCTACAGAGAGGAGTGGGCCACGGAAATCCAGCATCGGATCAAGTCAGACAAGATGAGTGACTACGTGGCCTGCTGAAGATTCACCATATTATATAAAACCACCACAAATATTTCCCCTATAAAAAATTGACTGAATTCTTGTGAAACATAACATTTCTACAGTTTATAAATTAATGGACAAAGCTTATTGTAAACACAGAGTGGGAGTGATGACACCACCCCAACAGCATATCCAGTAATAGTTCTCCCAGAGACAGTAGAGAGATTAGAAATATTAACCAGTCTTATAAAATATTTATGTACACAATTTCCTTTTATTTTATGCCATATATTTATGCATTCCATTTATAACTTCATAACATTTCCTATGTTCTGACCAAAATAAAACCTTGGTTCAGAACAAATAAATTTAAAGAAAATTTTAATATTGAAACTAAAACAGTCTGAGTTAGTTTAGTGTGTTATAAATTTTATTAATATTATTAGATTTATTAATTATCTGTGTGTGTTTGTATATTCTACTACAACACATTACATTTCAGTACCCTAGACTTTTAACGTAGCCACATTCATAATAGTAAAAAAAGATCTGTTTGAGGTCGTAGTGGTAGTAAGAAGGGCCTTCTGTAATTCACATAAACTTTTATCTCAGGAGCCTTCACAATTGACTGTAGTGGTTTTGATGGTATTGTATGATTGTGATATTACCTAGTGTGATGCATGAGGTCAGCTGTGAAGGCTCACGAGATAAATGTAGCTGTGAATTTACAGAAGGCCTTTCTTGCTACCACTACGACCTCACACCTATCTTTTTTTACTAATGAATGTGGCTACGTTAAGATTCTAGGGTAATGATATGTAATGTGTTGTGGTAGTTTACTTACACACACACAGATATTTAATAAGTCTAATAATATTAATAAAATGTTACAACACACTGAACTAACTCAAGTTGTGTAAAATTTAGATAGTAATATTTTCTTTAAGTTTATTTGTTCTGAACCAAGGTTTTAGTTTGGTCAGAACATATGAAAGGTTTTGAAATTAGGAATGAAATGCATGAATATATGTCATAATAAATGAAAGGTGTGTACATATGTATTTTACAAGACTAGTTAATATTACTACTGTTTATATTTTTAATTTAGCTGAGAGAATGATGAATGGATGTGCTGTTGGGGTGGCCTCATCACTCCCTGTCTATGGCTACTAACATTGTCTATTTATTGATGGGAATATAGTTAGTGTGTTTAGAAACTAAGTTGGTGAAATTCCAGCAGGCCAGACGCTCACGTATCTGAATGAGTAGTTCTGGTGCTGGAATCTGGTGCTGGAATCTGGTGGCCCCGCCTCTCCGTGCTTGGGGGCAATATCAGGAGTCTGGTGGCCCCACCTCTCCGTGCTTGGGGGCAAATTAAGGCTGCTCTGCCAAAATATTATACTGCACGGGTCCCCTCAGGTATTCTTCAACACATCATTTGACACCACTTTGGTGCCAAATAAAAAACTCACAGTTCTGAAATAAAAGTATTGGTCATGTGTCAGAACTCTACCTCCTGAGCCACTACTACACTCAACATTATACAACAACACCACATAGACAGGGTCAGATCTCTCTGACCATACAGCACACCTTACCAAGTTGGTTTCACATAGGATAAGTTCCCCCAGACTACATATTCTGAAATATGTTCATTAGCTTCCTGCCATAGAATAGGATAAGTGATATGTTTCACTGATCTCAACACTTGATCCGCCCTTCATAATCCTTGCTGGAGTTTATGTATTTGGTTTGTCTCTAGACCCTGAACTAGGGCGGGGGGTCTAGAACGAATCCTTACTTGTTGTAAGGGATAGATTTTGATATGGCAGTATCAAATCACTCGAAACATTAAACAAATATTAAAATGTACAAAGAAATACTTTCAGTCTTACCAGAATTATGAATATAGAACACAGTATATGCTAGCAAAACTCAGCTGAGCTGCTGGCTTTAGTATGGCGTCCCTCTAAATATTTCAATTAGTTTCTGGGACTTATACCACTAAATAATTACTGTGTCTACCACTGGACAACTTATGCTGAATGGCAAAGATGCGCGTCTGAGCGCCGATAATATGTTTATCTGTGGCCAATCAGCGCTTTTTCTTTTTCAAATTCAAACCCCTTTCCAAAAAGTCAATTCAGTCATACCTCAGTCAAGTATGTATTATTGTCTGTTGGTCCGTCTGTCTCTACTTGCGTTTCACAAAAAAACACACTTGTTTTTGAACCAACTCTGCCCTCCCCTACACAATTTTGCCTTTAAAGTTATTTTTAGCCACAACTTTCCCTAACACCCCCTCTCTTTCATTCTAACTAGATTTTAGCACTTGAGTCTCAAGGCTGCAATTTTTTGAAAATTAGTGACATTTTTTGTTTCAATGCAGTCGCTCGCTGATATGAACAACACAGTCTTTTGTCAATATCTTTCTTATTATCTATCCGTCTGTATAAATGAAAGCATATTATTTCACTGCTCAAGATGGGCCATCCGGCCAGCTAGGTTTTATATTCCTAACATTATTATTAAGAAAAAGTTACTTTTCAAGGTTAGTTGTTTTTTTTTTGAAATATTTTCGAGCATCTTCTGTAATGCGTTTGCCGCTGAATTCAAATAAACGGACTAAGTTATCGCAAAAGCGTCCAAGAAATGACTGTTGCGTATAATAGCTAAGGTCCCTTTTGTCGATTTCTTTACCTTGTGTCAACTTGGGGACGTGAATTTTTTTTTCCTTTCCCCACCAATTGCGTCTTTTTAGCCTTGCTAGTTTCAAGCAAGTGTTCAGTCATATTTTTTCCTTTTGATCTCCGTTCTCATCCCGTTCCACTGGTAAACGTTTTCCTTCACGTCTAACAAATTAATTTCCATGGCGGGTAGTGACCCGCGGTCAGGGCGATCATGTCCTCTCAGCAGCTTACGCATTATGTTTTTATCCCTACATTTTATCTTTGGAGATATTTTAACGTTGTATCACGGTTAATTTTATCACACATCTCCCCACTTGAAAACATGCCTACGGCAAGTTCCAAAACCAGTGATACACATAGATAAAATTACTCCTCACGCCTGCCACTACTCTAATTTTGATCACAGGGGTGCCGACTGAGGAAATCTGCACCGACATTCAATTTGCCTGGGATATATTGGATACTAAACTGATAAGGTTGAAGCAATAAAGACCACCTCAGCAATCTTGCGTTTTCATGCTTAGCCTGAGATAAGAATACGAGAGGCTGATGATCCGTCTCGACCACAAAAGTCCTACCATACAGATAGATTTGAAACTTCTTTATTGCCCAGATTAACGCTAAACATTCTTTTTCGCTTGTGGAGTATCCTTGTTCCGCCTTATTCAATTTGCGGCTTGCATAAGCGACTGGTTTCAGTTCCCCATCAGGTGAAGATGATCTTTGCAACAAAGCCGCCCCGAGTCCTACATTACTTGCATCGGTTCTTAAGACAAAGTCCTGTGTCAAATCAGGCAGTTTGAGAATAGGCTTGCTAGTGAGTTTTTCCTTTAAGTCTTGGAACGCTAATTCACATTGCGCAGTCCAAATAATTTTATCTGGAAGTCCCTTGCGAGTCAGATCAGTCAGAGGAGCACAAATAGAGTTAAAATCTTTGATGTATTTTTGATAAAATCCGCATAACGACACGAATGATCGCACGTCCTTTTTTGGTTGTGGTCTAGGTGCTCTCTGCAGTTTTTCCAAGTTCTTGGGGTCAGGGGTCATGTTACCCTGATATACAGTGTGTCCCAAGAATTCCAACTCTTTGCATCCAATAAAACATTTTGTTGGCCTAGCAGTTAAGTTCGCCTCCCTAAGCCTATTAAATAACATTTTTAGAGCTTCAATGTGTTCTTCAAATGTCTCTGTGGCGACGAGAATATCATCCATGAATTTCGTGATACATGGGTTATTCAGGGGATCCAACAATTTGCGCATCATCCTTGAAAATACACTCGGAGCATTTTTCAGTCCGAATGGTAGCATGTTGAATTCATAATGTCCATCCGAAGTGCTAAAAGCCAAATAAGGTCTCACTTCAGGCTTCACTGGAATCTGGTAATAGCCTTTACTAAGATCCACCTTTGAAAAGTATTTTGCCTTGTTCAGTCTGGCAAATAACTGTTTTGTGTCTGGTAATGGATCCACTTGTCCTTCTGTGACAGCATTCAGTTTCCTGTAATCTATGCACAGTCTGTGTTCCCCAGACGGTTTTCTCAACAAAACGACACTAGAACTAAAAGATGATTCACTGTGCGAAATAATCCCCTCCTTCAACAAATAATCTATTTCTTCCTTCAATGCCTTCTCCTTCGCGAACGGAATAGAATAGGCTCTCATACAGATTGGGTTTGAGTCTACCAGTTTCATGTCATACTGTAGCAAATTTGTATGGCCTGGTTTATCTGTTAATACATCTGTATGTTCCTCCAGAACCTGTTGAACTCTCTCCCTCTGGTTTTTAGTCAGGTGCTTACTGACTTTTACCTGTGCTGCTGTTTCACAAGGATGTAATGGGTATTCATGTGAGGTGAGTGGTTCCTTTTGCATTTGAGTTGCAATAGCCAAGGTCAATAAGGGGGTGCTTTCCTGGAGTGGTCTGTCCAGATACTTCTTTAACAGGTTTACATGATAAACTTTCTCCTTCCCCTTTTTGTCAATTTTATAGTTTGTTCTAGACACCTTCTCTAGAACCGTATATGGACCTTGCCAACCAATTTGTAATTTATTCTGGCTTCCGGGTAGTAGAAGCAGCACCTTCTCTCCCACAGCTAGTTCTCTGTCCTTTGCCTTCCTATTAAAATATGCTGCATGTTTCTTCCTGGCTTGTTTCAAATTATCATTTGCCAGTTTCCATCCAGCTTTCAAACGAGTGGTCAGTTCGTTCACGTATTGATAAGATGAGGTAACAGTCTCTTCCGCCTTCTCATCTGTCCAGGTCCTTAATAGAGCTTCTAATGGACCTTTTATTGGCCTCCCAAATAGCAGAGTTGCGGGAGCCATCCCGGTTGAACTATGTGGTACCTCCCGATACGCAAACAATGCGGCGGGCAGGAATTGATCCCACAGATCCGGTTTTTCGTGTGCCAGCTTTCTCAGGATAGAAATGAGAGTCCCGTTGAACCTCTCTACCTGGCCGTTCCCTTGTGGATGGTACGGACTACAATGAAAGTGTCTGGCTTGAAATAGCTTAAAAACTTCTTCCGTTAGTTTCCCCTTGAACTGAGAGCCATTATCCGTCAAGATTTGATGCGGGAATCCTAATCGGGTAAATATTGTAAGTAGTGCCTCTGCTACATGTTTTGAATCAATTGATGGCAGGGCTACCGCCTCTCCCCACATAGAACAAGTGTCCACCAGAGTAAGGATGTAACTGTTCCTCCTCTTGGTCCGAGTGAGAGGTCCTACAATATCCACTGCAACCCTCTCAAAAGGTGTTCCCACTATGGGCATTTCCCCTAGAGTTGCAGGAGCAGTCCAGTGCTTTGGAGCTACCCTTTGACATTCTGGGCAGGATTTGACATATCTTTTTATATCCTCCGTTATCCCTGGCCAGAAGTAATGACAAGCTATACGCTGTCCTGTGGCGCTGATCCCCATGTGACCACTGAAGGGAATCGCATGCCCGAGTTCCATCACTTTATCCCTATATGAAGTGGGAAGAACCAGCTGGTTGTGACCATTTGTTCCAGTTCCGGCCTTCCTGTATAATAGTTTGTTCTTCATAAAATATTCCCCCTTGCTCGGAGGTGTGTGGCATTTGGGCAATTTTTTAAAACATGGCTTGAGTGTCCTATCCTCAGCCTGCGCCTTCCTCATCTCCTCTGGATGAGCATTTATAGGTTCACCTTCTTCCTCCTTCTTCTGTGACCTGGTCTGCACTGTCGCCATGATCACAGGTCTCTCGGGATTCCCCAAGAAGACGTATCTACACCCCAATATCAGAGGGTAGATTGGTTCATCTATCACTGCTGCTCTGATTTCTCCTTCCACATAGCGAGTTTTCACCGTTATCCTTGCGATGGGAAGTGTCATGAGTGGTATGTCCTTAGTCGCCCCTTGTATTTCCACTGTTTCTGTGGTATACTGACTTGGGTCCACTAGGCTAGACTTCACAACTGAATCATAATCCAAACCTGTATCATAAAGGCACCTTATGGTGACCCCATTACAAATAACATCCTCACAAACTGGGGGGTGATAAGGTTCCTGTTGTCCATTAGGATTAACCTTTAATCTTTGCGTCCCCGACTTCATTGCAGCAATGTTTGAAGGTTTCCTTCTACAAAATTCGGTGTTATGGTTATCTTTCTTGCACCATTTACACCATCTTTTTCCTTGGTTCAACGGTTTTCTTTCATTGAACTTTTGGTCATTGAACTGTGAGTTTCTGTCGCGATAGTCATTTCTTGGCCGCTCAAAGTTTGTCCTACCTTTATTTCCCTGTTCTCTATTATCAAATTTATTAAATTGCTGTGGAGCTTTAAAATTGTCTATGTGCTTCTTTTTAGCACCACTTACCTCTGCCTGGGCTGCCTGATACCTCTCAGCAACATTTAAAACTCCCCCAACTTCTCTGCACCTTGTTCCATGAGAAATTTTCTCATGTCTGGAGCCATGGACTCTCTCAATTGCTCAATCATGATCATCTCTTTAAGATCTTGGGTCTTCCCCAGAGCAGTCCATTTCTCCAAATAGGTTTCCAGTCTGGCAGAGAATTGGTGGTATGTCTCCCCAGACAACAGTTTGGCATTTCTAAATTTCTTACGATAAAATTCACCATTTTTTTCGTACCTTAATAACAAAGCCTGCTTTAACATGTCATAATTGTCTTGGTCTTCTCTGTTCATTTTTGCGAAGACTTCATAAGAAGTACCTCTCAGTCCCTGTGATAACTTTAAACTCCACCTCTCTCTCTCTAACCCATATGTAGTAGCTAATAACTCAAAACGTCCTAGGTACCCCTCTATGTCATCGTCTTTTTCAACAAAATGGTCTAAATGAAACCCCATAGCTGATGTTGAGGCTCCCAGACTGGGCGTAGCATCTGAGGCAAAAGGGCTGGAACCATTTTCAGGAGCATGGCCTTGTAGCTCCAGCTCCCTTAGTCGTAATTCGTGCTCCCTTTGCAACCTTCTATCTTCTGCCTCCCTTTGCTGTCGTTTCTCTTCTGTCTCTAATGCCTTTGCCTCTTTGTCAGTCTCAATCTGCAACCTCTTATTCTCATCCTCAATTTGTAGCCTCTTCTCTTCAGCTAACCTTTCAGACTCTAATTTTCTTTCAGCCTCTTTTTCTAATCTTCTTTCTTCCCGTTCAATATACTTATCACATTCAGCCGTTACATATTGAATTAAAACCTGACCATCCATTCCCATATCCTTTGCCGTTAGCACAGCAGCTGATCTGAATTTGGCTAGCTCCGCCATACTTTTTAGACAATTTAGCAATGAGCACGATACAATTTCCAACCACTAAAGTAATTCGTATTACTATAGTCTAAAATAGTTCTACTTATCCAGTTAATTAATTAATTACCACTGACTGTGAAGATTCACCAACTTTTATTTTCACTTTTAATTTTAAGGGACACTTTTAATTTTTATAATTTGTTCCCCTAATTTAATTCTCCCATCAGGAGATCCTAATATTATTGATAGGCTAATTATTTCGGACGAGCCCCCAATATTTGTAGTGGTTTTGATGGTATTGTATGATTGTGATATTACCTAGTGTGATGCATGAGGTCAGCTGTGAAGGCTCCTGAGATAAATGTAGCTGTGAATTTACAGAAGGCCCTTCTTGCTACCACTACGACCTCACACCTATCTTTTTTTACTAATGAATGTGGCTACGTTAAGATTCTAGGGTAATGATATGTAATGTGTTGTGGTAGTTTACTTACACACACACAGATATTTAATAAGTCTAATAATATTAATAAAATGTTACAACACACTGAACTAACTCAAGTTGTGTAAAATTTTGATAGTAATATTTTCTTTAAGTTTATTTGTTCTGAACCAAGGTTTTAGTTTGGTCAGAACATATGAAAGGTTTTGAAATTAGGAATGAAATGCATGACTATATGGCATAATAAATGAAAGGTGTGTACATATGTATTTTACAAGACTAGTTAATATTACTACTGTTTATATTTTTAATTTAGCTGGGAGAATGATGAATGGATGTGCTGTTGGGGTGGCCTCATCACTCCCTGTCTATGGCTACTAACATTGTCCATTTATTGATGGGAATATAGTTAGTGTGTTTAGAAACTAAGTTGGTGAAATTCCAGCAGGCCAGACGCTCACGTATCTGAATGAGTAGTTCTGGTGCTGGAATCTGGTGCTGGAATCTGGTGGCCCCGCCTCTCCGTGCTTGGGGGCAATATCAGGAGTCTGGTGGCCCCACCTCTCCGTGCTTGGGGGCAAATTAAGGCTGCTCTGCCAAAATATTATACTGCACGGGTCCCCTCAGGTATTCTTCAATACATCATTTGACACCACTTTGGTGCCAAATAAAAAACTCACAGTTCTGAAATAAAAGTATTGGTCATGTGTCAGAACTCTACCTCCTGAGCCACTACTACACTCAACATTATACAACAACACCACATAGACAGGGTCAGATCTCTCTGACCATACAGCACACCTTACCAAGTTGGTTTCATATAGGATAAGTTCCCCCAGACTACATATTCTGAAATATGTTCATTAGCTTCTTGCCATAGAATAGGATAGGTGATATGTTTCACTGATCTCAACCCTTGATCCGCCCTTCATAATCCTTGCTGGAGTTTATGTATTTGGTTTGTCTCTAGACCCTGAACTAGGGCAGGGGGTCTAGAACGAATCCTTACTTGTTGTAAGGGATAGATTTTGATATGGCAGTATCAAATCACTCGAAACATTAAACAAATATTAAAATGTACAAAGAAATACTTTCAGTCTTACCAGAATTAAGAATATAGAACACAGTATATGCTAACAAAACTCAGCTGAGCTGCTGGCTTTAGTATGGCGTCCCTCTAAATATTTCAATTAGTTTCTGGGACTTATACCACTAAATAATTACTGTGTCTACCACTGGACAACTTATGCTGAATGGCAAAGATGCGCGTCTGAGCGCCGATATTATGTTTATCTGTGGCCAATCAGCGCTTTTTCTTTTTCAAATTCAAACCCCTTTCCAAAAAGTCAATTCAGTCATACCTCAGTCAAGTATGTATTATTGTCTGTTGGTCCGTCTGTCTCTACTTGCGTTTCACAGAAAAACACACTTGTTTTTTGAACCAACTCTGCCCTCCCCTACACAATTTTGCCTTTAAAGTTATTTTTAGCCACAACTTTCCCTAACACCCCCTCTCGTTCATTCTAACTAGATTTTAGCACTTGAGTCTCAAGGCTGCAATTTTTTGAAAATTAGTGACATGTTTTTTGTTTCAATACAGTCGCTCGCTGATATGAACAACACAGTCTTTTGTCAATATCTTTCTTATTATCTATCCGTCTGTATAAATGAAAGCATATTATGTCACTGCTCAAGATGGGCCATCCGGCCAGCTAGGTTTTATATTCCTAACAT
Organism: Oreohelix idahoensis; assembly: GCA_024509875.1. Taxonomy (NCBI): domain Eukaryota; kingdom Metazoa; phylum Mollusca; class Gastropoda; order Stylommatophora; family Oreohelicidae; genus Oreohelix; species Oreohelix idahoensis. The sequence continues at coordinate 1,169,383 of JAMPIV010001261.1, read as the reverse complement.
TATTATTAAGAAAAAGTTACTTTTCAAGGTTAGTTGTTTTTTTTTTTTTAAATATTTTCTAGCATCTTCTATAAGGTGTTTGCCGCTGAATTCAAATAAACGGACTAAGTTATCGCAAAAGCGTCCAAGAAATGACTGTTGCGTATTATAGCTAAGGTCCCTTTTGTCGATTTCTTTACCTTGTGTCAACTTGGGGACGTGAATTTTTTTTTTTCTTTCCCCACCAATTGCGTCTTTCTAGCCCTGCTAGTTTCAAGCACATGTTCAGTCATATTTTTTCCTTTTGATCTCCGTTCTCATCCCGCTCCAAGGGTAACGTTTTGCCTTCACGTCTAGCAAATAAATTTCCATGGCGGGTAGTGACCCGCGGTCTGGGCGGTCATGTACTCGAGTAACTTACGCATTATTTTTATCCCTACTTTTTATCTTTGGAGATATTTTAACGTTGTATCACGGTTAATTTCATCACACTGACCTCATACAGTACCCTAGGTAATACAACAAACATACAATACCAACAAAACCACTACAAATGTACGTAAGAGGGCTGTGGTCTGTCTGGATGTAGAAGTGCGTGCCGATGAGATATCTTGACAGCTTCTCTAGGCACCAGACCACTGACAGGAGCTCACGTTCACCTGTCGCATACTTCTGTTCAGCTGATGTCAATTTGCGTGATACGAAGAATCAAGGATGGAGTGTGTTCTCGTACCTTTGTAACAAACAGCCACCGATTCCATAACTTGATGCGTCTGTTTGAATTATGAATGGTATACGTAAATTTGGTAACAACAAAATAGGTGTTTTAGAAAATAATTTTTTAATATTTACCAAGGCGCTCTCGCAATCTGGTTCCCAACGTATTTTATTTGGACTACCTTTGGCCAACAGTGCGGACAAAGGTGCAGATAGTTGTGCGAAGTGCGGGATGAATTTATGGTAATAGTTAATTAAGCCTAAAATGCTCCTAACCTGTTTCTTAGTTGACGGTGTGGAAATATCTAAAATTCTCTTAACTGTATTATCATCAGGGTATAGTTTGTGGTGACCTATGCGATGACCAAGAAAAGAAATTTCCTGACAACCTATTTGAACCTTTGAAGGTCGCACAGTCAAACCGTGATTGCGTAACGTATCAAGAAGAGAAGTTAAACCAGCAATGTGGTCTTCCCAAGAGTCATGAAATAAGCAGATGTCATCGATGTACGTGATGACATCTTTCCGATCGCCAAGAAGACTGCGCATCATGCGCACAATGTCGCAGGCGCGTTTACTAAACCAAAGCACATGTAATTCCATTGGAAGAGTCCAAATGGAGTTGTAAACGCTGTTAATGGTTTGGCATGTTCAGCAAGTGGAATTTGCCAATAGCCTTTAGAAAGATCTAATTTACTAAAGAAAGTAGCGTTAGAAACTTGTGATAGAAGATCGTCTAATAGATGCATAGGTTCGGCGTCTGTAACTGTTATGTTGTTCAGTCGCATGAAATCAATGCATATACGTAAGGAATCATCCTTCTTTTTAACAATCACCATTGGGAATGCGTATGGTGAATCTGAAGGCGAAATAACACCGAAACGTATCATTTCCTTCAATTCTTTCTCCACCCTATCTTTGTAGTGTAAAGATATGGAATAGGGTCTTATTTTGATAGGTTGATAGTTAGTAAGGATACTGTCATGGGAAATAAGTGATGTCCGACCTGGAAGATCAGTAAGAACATCATCAAAAGAAATAAGAATGTCCCCAATCTGACATTGTTGTGTAGAAGATAGTGAAGAGGAAATAGTCACATCCTTCCAGGACTCCGATGATTGTAAAGAAGGGAGTTGAAAGTGTAAAGGAATAGATGACGAACTATCCTCCTCATGAACCACAGCAAAAGAAGCAGAGTGATGTGAATTATCACTAATAGAGTTAATGACGGGAATTAACTCTTGTGGTCTTTCTACTGATAATTTTAGCATGTTAATTGATAAAGGTTGTTTTTAGGCTGACTGGAAGTATCACCACCCCTATCGACACCAGGTATTAAAGTGCAGGATGTAGGTGTCTTCTCTGGTTTATGATGTTGCTGTGTATATTGTAGTAGAACAATTCACAGCGTACAACACAGGCAACATGATGTGTAAAGTCATAGAAATGGTAACTTCGCTTTACGTTTTCTACCATTTATTGCACGCCACAAAACAGTCATGATATATATGTCATCACCAACATAGTCTAAGAACTTCAGCATTCAAAATAATATTAGTGCCAGCTGATAGTCATGTAGAATCCAATATTCATAGTGTAAACAAATAGCTTCCACATAGTCGATAACATAAAGTTCTGGTTCGTGAAGCTGTATACATAATATATAGCCCAAATCTGGGTACCTAAAGTTCATACATATAAATTCTGCAACAGTGTCAGCTGCATCTCATCACTGTTCATAGATAATAATAAATACTCCCTTCCTGATGCTAGCAGATCAGATATGTACAATAAGTCTATTTATCCTCTGCACGTGAATAGCATACTGGGAATACAAGTCAAGCCAACCTTTATAACGTTCCTAAGTCTAACCATCTGACTTGGATGTGATCTCTGATATAACGAATCCTGGAACACAGACAATAGCCTTGTTTGGTCTAGAGCGACCCATATATATAACTAGTTCAGGTATAAAGATACCGGTGGCGAAATCCTAATCAAAGTACCTCTCCATTTTGAATCACACAGGCGAGCAGAGAGCAGCAAAAAATGTCGAACTTTTAGATGACATCGTAAAGTTCAAATAAAGAGGAATTACCTTTATTCGGAATCAACCACAAAACATATGCCTCCAGGCAGGCTTGAATAACACTGGGAAATAGTCTAGTTAGCTAACTAACTCACAAGACAATGTATTTCCCTCAGAGAAATCACAAGACGCAGATTTGCGTCCGCTCGCTGCTCAGACCATTTCTTAACTCCCCGAGCTGGGCGGAACACACCAATGAACTCTCCAAGTCTAGACATGCGCAGAACTCCACTACTTGAGTCGCCGTTCACATAAGACGATTCTAAGAACATTCGAGATAAAAGTCTTACACAGTCGCGCCTTTTATGGACATGAACAGAAACGTTAAGACAGGTTTCAGACATCTACAACAGTTGACTGATACTACCAAATAAGGAGATATGGTCACGCTTCGTTCAAGAAATTATAGACCGAACGTGTCTCGATACAAGAGAAGGCAAACTCCTAAAAAATTGTAGTCTCAATATATCGGGTTATGTCCCTTTTACTGTAAAAAAACATAATACACATTTCAGTCAAAAAATGATCATACATACGAAAAATGATCATACAAAGACTTTGAAAAAAGTAATTATTTGTGCGTAACATTACCGCACCCTCCCGGGAAAAAAAATGAAACACATTTTTTTTTTAAATCCTGGAGCCGGAAAAATCTAGGCTCCTAACGCACGTATGATGCGCGGATATATACCTAACAAACTAGCTCAACGCATGGAGCGAAACTGAGATCATATCTCAGGTCCTTAGAGAAAAAATTTATCTAAGTATTCGCGTATATATTCCAGGAAGGTGCCACCAACACACGCCACAATGATGGCAACATCACAATAAAAGTCAAATTACTCTCATAATAATATATGAAATTAAATATATTATTATGATATCATATAATGTGTTGTGCAAACAGCGGTGTAATATATTAATATACCGCACTATATTATTACATTATATAATGCATCAGTAATTAATAACTAATACAATGTTGTTCTTTGTTGACATAAACAAGCAATAGAAGATGTGGAATCATCCGCTCCCAATCTAGGACAGGACTTGATATCCTCAAAGTTCCACAATGGACATAATCTCGCAGACTTCAATGATGTGCTGCGAAAATATCAATAACACAAATCTTAAAGTAACTGGTAAATCTCTTAATACAATTATGCAAATATATTATCTAAATGTGGCCGAGTGATCTTTTGGCCCATATATCACTAACTAAGCCTTCTTAGATAATTACATGGTACAATGTTATAAATTCCTCAAAAAACAAAATAAGTGAGAAAATCTACTAACATGTCATTATAGATGGACTGTATATCAGGAAATATATATATATATATGACAGGAGAATCATGTGGAATCGTGTGGGCATCTGAACAGAATGTCTGCCATCACATTATCCGAACCACGGATAGCTCGAACCGAGAAATGAAATGGTTGAAGAGCTATGGCATAACGAGTGGACCTCGAGCTCTTCAAGTTTTTGCTCTGAATAGCAGTAAGCGCTTTCTGGTCGGTTTCCACAATGAAATGTGCGCCTAGAAGAAATCTTTGTAACTTCAGAATAGACCATACCATAGCCAATAACTCACGGTCTAAAACCGAGTAATTCTTTTCTGCAGCATTTAATTTCCTAGAGATATACATCACCGGATGCAGAGTATCAGAATACTCCTGCATTAGTGCTGCCCCAATCCCAGTTGACGAGGCGTCACTTCGAAGAACAAAAGTCTTCTCAATAGTAGGTAACCTAAGAATAGGTGGAGATGAAAATAGGGTTTTAACCTGGTCCAATGAGGATTGACATTCTTTAGACCAGCGGATCAGATTAGGCGACCCTTTCTTCAATAAAGTAGAAAGCGGTGCCATAATGGAGGACAGATTCGGAATGAATCGTCCGTAGAATTGGATCAAACCTAATAGACTCCTTACTTGTTTCTTCGTCTTAGGGACCGAAATGTTAAGTATTTTTGAAACATTGTGGTCCTCTGTCTTTAAAAGACCATGACCAACACGATGACCTAGGAAAGAAATCTCGCTAAATCCTATAAAGGCTTTAGAGGGTTTTGCAGTCAAGTTATACTCGCGAAGAGTAGACAGTAATTCGTATAAACCCAAATAGTGATCTTCCCAGGAATCACTGAATAGACAGATATCATCTAGGTATGCTATGACATCTGTACGATATGCGAGAATTCGCCGCATCATGCGTACGAATGTAGCAGGGGCGTTCATAAGACCGAAAGGCATGAAATTCCATTGGAATAAACCCCTAGGTGTAGAAAAAGCTGTAAAAGGTTTGGCACGTTCAGTTAGCGGAACTTGCCAATAACCTTTAGACAAATCTAGTTTGGTAAAGAATCTAGAATTAGAAAGTTTATTGAGTAGCTCTTCTAATGAAGGCATAGGTTCAGCATCGAACTTCGTAACTTGGTTCAATTTGCGATAATCTACGCAAATGCGAATGTTATTATCCTTCTTTCGAACAATAACCATAGACGAAGAGTATGCTGAAGTGGATGGTTCAATGATTTCCAAACGTATCATTTCATCCAATTCTTTTTCGACTTGAGACTGGAAATGGATAGGTATTGGATAGGGTCTGACTCTGATAGGATTATGATCAGTTAGCACAATGTCATGTTCAATGACATGTGTGTGTCCCGGGATGTCTGTAAGAACATCCTGAAATGTTTGCAACATCGAAGAAACTTGTCGATGTTCCTCAGCGGAAAGATTTGGAGAAACGGTCACGTTTTTCCAAGATTCCGTAGAATAAAGTGGGACCATAGAAAGAGGAAGATTGACATCAGAAAAAGTAGTTTCCTCATCCTGTATAACTGACAGAGATGAGTACTGACCATGAGGTACTTGAGAATTGTCCGTTGCCTGGAAAATAGGCTGCAAATAGTCAGGTCTTTCATAAAATTCCGTGAGCATATTTATGTGGAAAGTTTTATGCTTTCCATCAATATCGACAACATAGTCGACATCAGAAATTTTGGAGACTATTGCATATGGACCTTTCCATGCAATTAGAAGTCTGTTCTCCCTTGAAGGAAGTAGAACGAGAGCTTTGTCACCTGGACAAAGTTGTCGTAGACATCTATTCTTATTTGCAAACTGCCTTGCCTTTTCTTTAGCAAATTCGGAAGACGAAGTTGCTAGTTTGCATGCCTCGATGATCTTTTGCCTAAGAGCAATGACGTACTCATAAGAAGATTGAGTTTCATCGCTAATATTATCGGCAGTGATTAGATCGTGAAGTAAAGACATAGGGCCGCGCGGTTGCGCGCCAAAGACAAGTTCAAAAGGGGAAAACCCCGTATGTTCATTGGGGACCTCTCTATACGCAAAGAGAGCCGCGGGTAAGACCCTGTCCCAATCCTGAGGATAATCCTCAGTTATTTTACCAAGTAAAGTTTTCAGAGTCCTATTTAAACGTTCGACCAACCCATTAGACATTGGGTGATAGATACTGCTGAGAGACCTTTTAATGTGTAGCATAGACATTACCTGTGACATAGTGTCTGATATAAGTTGAGTGCCATGGTCTGACAATATTTCTCCGGGAAAACCCAAGCGAGAAAATATCAGCCAAAGAGCGTCTGCGATATCAGCAGTTGAGATGCTCTTGAGAGGTATTGCCTCTGGCCAACGTGTGCACATATCGACACATGTAAGAATAAATTGATGTCCTCTAGCCGACTTAATTCTAAAAGGACCGATAATATCTATTGCCATTTTTTGAAAAGGGCGAATAGGAATGTCAGCAGCCTGGATAGGCGCAGCATGTCGTGGTCCTTTAGATTTGACCTCCTGACATACTTTGCAAGAGCGACAGTACATTCGTATGTCCTTGCTCACAAATGGCCAAAAGAAAGCCGCAAGAACCCTCGACTTTGTACGGGAAAAACCCATATGTCCAGCACATTGCGAGTCATGAGCATGTTGCAATATTTGCAATCTCATGCTCTTAGGCACAAGAATTTGTGAATGAGTGGACGTAGTCGAGTCTTGTACCATACGTACAAGTACGCCGTTCTTCATAGAAATCCAAGATTTTCTATTAGTATTCTGATTAGGATCACCTTTTTTTGCTAGAATGAAGAATTTTTGTAAAGAAGGATCTTCTTCTTGCAATTTAATAAATGAGTCACGTGAAATAGTCAAGTGACTATCTTGGTCATTTACTTCATCATTATTAATTAATGAAGTTTGTGGTGGATCCAGAGCATGTGCTCTTGTGACCACCGCATTGGTAGCTTCAATGTTTTGCTCCTCCCAAACAGCAATCTGCTGTGGGGTACATTCCCTAATTCCGTGAATACGACCAATAATAAGGTCCGCAATAGGGTTTGGAAGTAGACACGCGTGGACCTCTCCCGTGAAGAAAGGAGTAGCAATATATATTATGGCAGTAGGATACTTTTCCAACGTGCCACCAAATGTGACACATTTGATGACCTTTCCTGTAGCACAGGATGGATCTACAAGAGATTGCCTAACACCAACAGTAGTACATCCAGAATCAAACAACACTGAGACTGGATTACTATTTACAAGCCCCTTATGTAATATAAGAGAACATCTCCCATCATGAGCAACATTAGCAGGAAGAGCGGGCAAGGGATGACCACAGCTTAGAGTACTAACTGTCTTCGGATCAAATAAAGTACTGCATTGGATACATTTATTTGCTCTACCAAAATCAAAAGATGAGCATCCGATAGCATTATGGTCTTTATCATTATTAACCTGTTTATCTGCTCCCTGAGATTCTTGTTGAACAGAGTTTGTCTGTTGATATCTTTTTCTCTTATGTTGCGATCTACCGCGGCCGTTATTGCCTCTGCAATCATTAAAGTCCCTACTGTAATTTTTATCCTGGTTTGAGTTCCAGTTTCCATAACTGTCATTACCATCTCTATACTGGTGAGAACCTCTATTATCTTGGTATTGAGGTCTCTGCGAAAAATATTTTCCTCTATACCGATTACATTTATGAAAATTTTTAAAGTTACCGGGAGTAGAATACCGTGTAATATTTGGTTGTCTCCAGTTCTGGGAAGAAGAATCACCCTGGAATTGATTGCTATGATTCTGGGCATAATTACGGTTACTCTTTTTATTGAAATTCATGCTACCCTGAAATTTACGCATAAAATTTGGGCCATAAGGTGCTGCCGAAGCAACTGGCAGACCTTCTTTTACTTTAGAGTTGCCAATGGTTATGTGAGGATGCGCAGTAACATACTGGCTACAGTATTCTTCCATTTCTTTTATGTTTTTAGGCTTACGCTCATGAAGAAAAGAAAGAAAAGCTTCATTAACAGAAGACATGACCTTGTCTCTAAGTAGTAAGTCCATAAGGGCTTCAAATGTACTTTCTGTCTTAGAAAGCTCAACCCATCGTAAAAAAGTAAGACGTATGCTTGAGATGAATTCTGAGAATTCAACTCCAGTTTCTGGTAACATGTTTTTAAATTTAAGACGATATCCGTCCTCGTTAAGTTGTTACTTCTTTAACAATGCCGCCCTGACAACCTCATAGTAGTTTTTGTCAGGCACATCTACCATACTCAACAAAGTCAAAGCATCACCTCTAAGTATCTTGGACAGATGATAAACATATAATGTTTTATCTATATTATGCACCTTACATGCACTTTCAAATCTATCTAGATAAAATGTTATATCATCAATTGAGGGATTAAATGCTGGTAGATTAAGCTTGAAATCCTTAGCATTAGTCTTATCTGACACCTTATTTGCATCATTAGCATTACCAGTGTTCAATAACTTTAACTTTTCTAACTCTAAAGCCAAGAGTTTTTCTTCATGCTCCATTTTTGCTTTTCTCTCATCAGCCTCTCTTTGTAACCTTCTTTCTTCAGCCTCTATTTCAAGTCTCTTATTTTCAGCCTCTTTTTCAAGTCTCTTATTTTCAGCCTCTTTTTCAAGTCTCATATTTTCAGCCTCTTTTTCAAGTCTCTTATTTTCAGCCTCAGCCTGAAGTCTCTTCTCCTGAGATTCTGCTTCTCTTTTTTGTTTTTCCATTTCCATTTGGAATCTCTTTTCCTCCACCTGCATCTGCAATTTCTTTTGCTCAACTTCTAATACCTTATCATATTGAGCAGTTGCATATTCTTCCAACTTATCACCTGTCTTGCCAAGGGATTTCCCTTGTTCAATAAAGTAATCAAGTGTAGACATGATGTCTAATATTATGAGTCACAACCTGAAATAATTAATTAACTTATTTCAACCTTAATAGAAACAAGACTTAATAAAGTACTTGTATAATCCCAATGTTTAACCCAACCTCTGTGGGAAACAAGTCTTTGACACCAACTTGTATTATTCAATGTATAATAATATCCATCCTGACACAACAAGAGAAATCCATACTAGAATTGCTTTGGCAGCTAGCGCCTTCAATAGATTATCTAACATTTGGAAATTACGATCATTGAATATACATACCAAGCTTCGTCTGTTTAATTCAAATGTTATCTCAGTGTTAACATACGGCTGTGAGAGTTGGAAAATAACAAAATCATTGGAGAACAATCTGAATACATTCGAGAACAAATGTCTTAGAAAACTCATGAACATCAGTTGGAAAGAATTCAAGACTAATCGACAAATAAGAGAAGACTCTAGGCAGAAATATGTCTCCGACTATATAAGGAAAGGACGATGGTCATATATCGGTCATGTCCTACGAATGCAAAACAACAGAATACCACTACAGGCGCTCACTTGGGTTCCTGAGGGTAAGCGGAAAAAAGGAAGACCAAAAGAAACACTCAGAAGAACAATAATAAGAGAAGGAAGAACGTTGGGCCTAAATAATGTGCAAGAGCTAAGAGGAGTGGCGTCACAACGAACAACCTGGAGAGCACTGGTTTCTGCCTTATGCGCCGTGTTTGGCGCTTAAAGAATTAATTATTATTATTATTATTAATAATATCACAAGTCCCTTCTTAATCATCAGTGCACTACATAAATCAGTGTATAACCATCAGTTATCTATCATAACTGCACTACAATAGTGCATAAGCAAAAAACCACCAGTTAGTTATGATAAGTGCACTATAAACCAATAGTGCATGAGCATATATGTAACAATAGTGAAGGCTAACTATGCAAGAACTATGTAAACAATAACAAACAATGTAAACAATAACAAACAATGTAAACAATAACAAGGATCAGAACAATGCGAAAACATTCGCATAAGTCAAATAAATAAACAGCGAAAAATAAAAGAAATATCACAAAGGATGTGATGACAAAATGCGAAAATATGACAAACAAATGACGCTACAGTGTATAAACAAAAATTTTTGTAAAGAACTAAATAATAGAAAAGAGGAGACCTACAAATACAACAAATGAAAACAAAACTAAAGAACAGAAAGAGAGAAAAAAAAATATACAAAAAACGAAAATAAAGCACAACTCGTCACAACTAAACAGATATAGCAACGATTGTCGCTAGCAAATTTCACAGTAGGAAATTCGCACAGTCCCTAACGAAAACGCTAACAGTAGAACCTCTGTGACGTGGTATCTTCTACTGAAAGACACCGCCCAACCGAAAAACCCGCTGAAATATAAACATATAAATATACAAATACAAATAACATTTAACATGTAACATGTAAACAGTGTGAAAAATGTGAGAGACAGAAGGCTCAGTTAGAACATAAGGGCACAGTTCACAAACAAAACAGGCCACTTAACTTCTATGTATCCACAACGTCAGCACAGTTCAGAACAGGATGTGATCAGCATTCTTAGGACAATGATCCAACGTTGATCCATATCTGCTCTCATAAACTGCCATGACGAAGGAAATGAGCTTCTGACAGGAAACAGCTGCTACGGCACTTGACCTTCTGAATCCGCAACAGTACCTCTGAGACTGGAACAGTTGTTACGGCACTTGTCCTTCTTCCTTACAGATCAGGAAAACAATTTGCTCGGCACTTGTCCTTCTATCGTAGGAAAACTGCCAACTTGACGAGCAACGCCGGGTATTTTGAAACAATTTCCAACTTTCAGCAACGCCGGGTACTTTCAAAATCTTTCATCAAACATTGAGGTGATGAGTTGAAACTGTAATGTTGTCTTGTATATAGTATGATGATGATGTCTGGGTTTGTTGACCCCCTTGCAAGCTGGTACCAGAAAAAACCAACCTCTGGCCACCATGAAATGATAACGGTGCGCCAAAATGCCAGGTACGTTAGCTCCGTTATAACACACTACAGTTCAATGAATGTCTGCATTCAGAAATAATAATTCTGATATAGTGTAGGAATCCAGATCTCAAGTAGTGTAAACAAATAGCTTCCACATAGTCGATAACATAAAGTTCTGGTTCGTGAAGCTGTATACATAATATATAGCCCAAATCTGGGTACCTAAAGTTCATACATATAAATTCTGCAACAGTGTCAGCTGCATCTCATCACTGTTCATAGATAATAATAAATACTCCCTTCCTGATGCTAGCAGATCAGATATGTACAATAAGTCTATTTATCCTCTGCACGTGAATAGCATACTGGGAATACAAGTCAAGCCAACCTTTATAACGTTCCTAAGTCTAACCATCTGACTTGGATGTGATCTCTGATATAACGAATCCTGGAACACAGACAATAGTCTTGTTTGGTCTAGAGCGACCCATATATATAACTAGTTCAGGTATAAAGATACCGGTGGCGAAATCCTAATCAAAGTACCTCTCCATTTTGAATCACACAAGCGAGCAGAGAGCAGCGAAAAATGTCGAACTTTTAGATGACATCGAAAAGTTCAAATAAAGAGGAATTACCTTTATTCGGAATCAACCACAAACATATGCCTCCAGGCAGGCTTGAATAACACTGGGAAATAGTCTAGTTAGCTAACTAACTCACAAGACAATGTATTTCCCTCAGAGAAATCACAAGACGCAGATTTGCGTCCGCTCGCTGCTCAGACCATTTCTTAACTCCCCGAGCTGGGCGGAACACACCAATGAACTCTCCAAGTCTAGACATGCGCAGAACTCCACTACTTGAGTCGCCGTTCACATAAGACGATTCTAAGAACATTCGAGATAAAAGTCTTACACAGTCGCGCCTTTTATGGACATGAACAGAAACGTTAAGACAGGTTTCAGACATCTACAACAGTTGACTGATACTACCAAATAAGGAGATATGGTCACGCTTCGTTCAAGAAATTATAGACCGAACGTGTCTCGATACAAGAGAAGGCAAACTCCTAAAAAATTGTAGTCTCAATATCTCGGGTTATGTCCCTTTTACTGTAAAAAACATAATACACATTTTAGTCAAAAAATGATCATACATACGAAAAATGATCATACAAAGACTTTGAAAAAAGTAATTATTTGTGCGTAACAAATACCACAGCAAAACAAGCAGAGTGATGTGAATTATCACTAATAGAGTTAATGACGGGAATTAACTCTTGTGGTCTTTCTACTGATAATTTTAGCATGTTAATATGAAAAGTTTTGATTTTACCCCTGATGTTCACAGAATAGTCAACATCTGTGACCTGTTTAATGATTTCAAATGGACCTTGCCATGATATTAGTAATTTATTATCATTATGAGGTAATAACAACCAAACCTTTTCACATGGTTTAAAGAATCTTAAAGTTCTTTTTTGATTGTGTAATAATCTTGATTTTTGAGTAGCCGATTTTATACTCTTAGATGCATAAGTGCACGCATCATTTATTCGCTGTCGGAGATCAATAACCAACTCGTAGCTGTTTCGAGTGGGTGTATCAACTGATGCTCCAATCAACAAATCCTTAAGTATCATCATCGGTCCGCGAGGGTTCGAACCACAGACTAACTCGAACGGAGAAAAGCCAGTACTCTTTTGCGGTACCTCTCGAAATGCAAACAAGGCCGCCGGAAGGAGACGGTCCCAGTCACGAGGGCACTCCTCAGTGATCTTAGATAGTATCTGTTTTAGCGTCCCATTATAGCGCTCACAAACACCGTTCGATTGTGGCCTATAAGCACTACAAAACGAATGGTGAACAGATAACATGGACTCTAGATCCCTCATAATATTGGACGTAAATTGTGATCCTTGATCTGACAAAATGTCCTCTGGAAAACCGATACTACAGAATATTGAAAATAATGCATCAGATACAGATGCAGTCGTGATGGTTTTCAAGGGTATGGCTTCTGCCCAACGTGTGCAAAGATCTATACATGTTAAAATATATCGAAATCCATTATTCGACGAAATCGACAAAGGACCTACTATATCCACCGCGATTTTCTTGAATGGTCTTTCAGATACGTCCGTAATCTGTAAGGGTGCCGTATGGAATCTGCCTTACGTGCTATACCCTGGCATGTTGTACAAGATCTACAGTACAACTTTGTGACTTTGTTAACTCCAGGCCAATAAAATTGTGACGTAATACGAAACAATGTTCTTTTGATCCCCATATGACCTGCCATTGGGGAGTCATGACCTGTATGTAGGACCAATGGTCTTTATTCTTTCAGAACTACTACTTGATGTATGATTGATTTGCCACTATCAGAGTATCTAGTAAGTACAGATTTTTTTATTTTAAACCAATGTTTAGCCGCTCCTATATGTTTGGTGACTTTTTGATTTGCTAGGCCAAATAAAGGTTGTAACGTTTGATCACTTTTCTGCTTTTCTGCAAAAACCGATGGTGTTACAGTACCAACTTGAGACATGATTGTATCTATAATTGGAGTTGGTGGTGTAGCCATGTCCGTAGCTAACTGTTGTGCTCTGGTTACAACAGCATTCGCCACCTGTGGGTGAGATTCAACCCACTTTGCAATCTCCTCAGGAGTGCAATCTTTAACTCCCGGTATGTTTCCAACAATAATTTCAGCAATAGGTGCTCTTAACCCGCAGGCATATACAGTGCCTGTGTAAAAAGGCGTATCACTGTATACTCGTGCCACAAGGAAACTTTCTATATTCCCTCCAAAAGTGACACACTTAATCGATTTGCCTGTGAAAGCAGAGGGCTCGATAAGCGAGTGCTTTATCCCGACGGTTGAACATCCTCTGTCCCTCAAAACTTGTACTGTTTTTCCATATAATATTCCTGGAAGAAATGTAAGATAACCCATATTTACACACGCAGACATTGTAGGCATAATATGACCACACTTAAGTTTGTTTGTAGCCTTAGCTATGTGTTGTGATTGACACTCGAAACATGTATCATTCATTACCATACATGCATTAGCATGATCATTATCATCATTATCTTTGTCCTTCTTGACAGTGCAGTTATTTGCATGTCTGTGTTTACATTTCTCCCTAGAAGGAGATCTGACATGACCTTTACTTTTATTACCAGATTTTTTCTTGCTATAGTAAAAATCAGAGGAATCATGATTCCTGGAATCTCTACCATATGATTTTTGTTTATAGTACCCTTTATGATGTGAATCATCATAATCCCTGCCTTTGTGATAACTACGATCATGAGGTGAGTACCCTCTATAACCCCTTCGATACGAATTTGAAGGAGAGCGATGACGCCGAAAGTTATAAAACTCTCTCTCAAACTGATGACAATCTGAACGATAACGTCCATCAAAGCTCTTCGATCGAGGTCTGTGATCATGGTTTGCTGAGCACGCAGGCAAAGGATCTCGAATAAAAGATTTATGAATATCTTTATTCGGATGTGCGGTTACGAATTGTCTTCCTAATTTTTCGTATTCATCGATAGAATTTGGATGTCTCTCCTGCAAAAATGATTCTAAATCACTACTACATGCAGATAAAACTTTATCTCCTAGCATGAGATCAGTGAGACCTTCGTAAGTTTTATTAATACCAGAGAGATCAATCCATCTGCTAAAAAAGTGTTTAATCGATGCTATGAATTCGCCAAAATTAGCATCTTTACTTGGCTTAGCCGTATGAAAATGATCCCCGAATCCAGACTCCGTTAACTGGAAACGTCTGAGTAGTACCTCTTTGACGACGTCGAAATCGTTTCTACTTTTTTCATCTAAACTCATGAAACATTGGAGTGAGTCGCCAGTCAAAAAATCAAGTAAAAGGCTGCTCCATCTTTCTTTTGGTGTATTTAAAGCTGTAACTTTCATGATGAACCTAGACAAAAAAGAATTAATATAATCGCGAGATTGATCGAAATGAGGCATTTTCAGCTTCGGGTAGAAAACATTTGTACCAGCTGAGGTCTTGGCCTGTTCAGCCTGTAACTTAGACAATTCTAAAACCTTTTCTGTTTCTGAATTAAGTATTAATGCTTCAAGCTCCATGACATTTCTATGAGCCTGATCTAGTTTAAGAAGTTCCATTCTTCTTAACTCCATTTTCGCTTTTTCCAGTTCTCTTTCTTTATCTTGTTGAGCCAATTTATCTTTTTCGTGGGCCAATTCTTTATCCTTAAGTTCTCTTTCTTTATCTTGTTGAGCCAATTCTTTTTCCTTAATTTCTCTTTCTTGGGCCAATTCTTTTTCCTTAAGTTCTCTTTCTTTATCTTGCTGAGCCAATTTATCTTTTTCATGGGCCAATTCCAACTTTCTAAGTTCTTCTGCTCGTTTAACAGCCTCGCGCTGTTCTATCCTTTGAGGACGCGATAAATGTTCCTCATATTTGGTCTCTGCTTAAGACTCAACGTCCGCTCCCGATGTCCTGTATCTTTTACCAATGTTGATAAAGTCTTCTAGTGTCGACATCTTTATAGGTTTATGAATACCTTTCGATAGTATCTACTATACACTAGGATATAGAACTCTGTATATTATGTACATATGTTAATTAATAACAAACAAGATACAAGTACAGGTAACAAAGGACAATGAAATGACAATCAAATGAATTACAATGAAATGATATTCTCAGTTATCCAACAAAAATTTACGATTATAAAGTAAACAAGGTAGACTCATACATAGTAATTAGCAGAAAGAAAGTAAAGAAATAACATTACAAAAAAATTAACGAGACAAGTCGTCTTAAACTAACATGTAGACAGAGAAATTTTAGATAACACACGAAAACGATTGTAAACAATACCGAAATTAGGCTATGCAAATGAAGTGACGTAGTTACATGACGTAACCACTAAGTACACACAAAATATGGTTGTATTGCGAACTGAGGCTTCAGTCAATTTATATCCTAACTAAAAGTTAGATCATCAGTCAGCTAATATAAGTATGAGAACCTAATAGACGTTAACATTCACTGAATTTTTCTTGAGAAAATTCCAGCCAATATTAAGCCCTTTCCAGCCTTCCCAACGAATATACGAATATACGAATAAAGGAATAAAGATGGATGGGGAACACACAAATGATAAGTAGGAAAGCAAGCAAAAAGACGATAAACTGCAGACCAAAGCTAGTTCAAGCACAGTATGAAAGTGTTCAAGCGCTTCAATAAAATAAAGAACTTATCTTTTTATCTGTCTTTCTTATCCTGAGAAATGCACGAGTGCATGTAAATCTAAGCTTCAGTTCCACTCAAGTCTAGACAGCAGCTGATGACCATTGATAGGAGACCTTGACATTCGTAGTAGGAACGTTTGAAAGAATTTACCAGTCTTCGAACGTTGGTTACCGATCTGCGTACCGATCTGCGTTGCAGCTTTTGATGCTGTAGATGAAGATACACAACGATTCAGATACTTGAAGTTGATGAAGATCGTTCCTTTGAAATGGTTCAGCTTCTTGTAGTAGGTGAAGATAGAATCCTCTCAGAAAGTGTTGTCTGCTAGTGATGACGGCATCGATACAGTGACGTCACATACTGACATGCGCGTTAGGGTTGCCGGCTTGTCTTGAATGAATATTCACGCTTAAAAAGTCTATCGTCAGTTCGATTCCCTTTCGATACTTTATGGGGTTGGTAGTCTCTACGAAATCCGAACGCTTCTGACACCAATATGTTACGGACTCTGTCACCAATGTGGTGAGGACTTCTTCTTTAAGGCTCTATATGTTTCTGATGACCAAGATGTTACATGCGTATTCTGATATTAGAAGTCAAAGTCCTTCGGGTTCATTTTATCCATTTTTCTAGGATTCCGTTATGTACTACGCTGGTATCGATATTGTCAATGGTAAACCTTGAGAGCCGTTGATACTTGACCATACTTCATATTAGATTGTGTATATTTGACTTACCTGATTATTCTCTTGCGTTATTAAGATTTGCAGTGTGAGGCAGCTTGTTTGGTATTAATAAGTCACTGGTCATTATTGTAGAATAAAACAGTCTATGACTGAACTCAGAATACGTCAATGAAATAAGACCAGGATTCGACGACTTAAAACATTGAATAAATATTCTCTTGTCCATGAGAAGACACAATTACGTGAGAACATAATTCATAATTACAATCAATGTACTTATTGCAAGAGTTCATTGTTCTTCAATAGAATCACATGTTCACTATTGTACAGTTCTGTTTAACGGTCAGTTCCTTTAACAGCCAATGTCCTTTGGCATAATTCATAGGCTAACTAGACTTACTCCTGTTGCTAGCTTAATAATAGCCTCTTTCACTAGACTTACTCCTGCTGCTAGTTTAATAATATCCAGTTACACTAGGCTTACTCCTGCTGCTAGTCGTATAATACCCTTCGTACTAGACTTACTTCTACTGCTAGTCTATATTGTTCATTTGGCGTACAACGCCAGGCTAATCCGCCATATATATTCAAACTGCGTTAAGAACGACACGACTTACGTTTGCTCCAAGAATACACTGCTCATTTGGCTTACCAGCCACACATATAAACTCAGTGGACTATGCCACACTTTCCAAAGTGGTTATGCCACACATACCATAGTGGCTAGGCCACACTTTCCAAACGCTGCCATTAGGGTCAAAACCCACAAGTCGAATGACGTTACTAAGTCATACGCGTCATGCATAGAGATATGCGTACTCTGTCGTTAATATATGTATTCAGTTGAGGTGTTCCATAGTGCAACCATTCGGATCGAGCTCAAATCCAAATGCCTGCAAACATGCAACAATCTTCGACATCAGTCGATAATATATATATTCATTTGAGGTTTCCATGATGCAATCATTCGAGTCGATCACACTCAAATGCTTGCAAGCATGCAACAGTCCTCAACACCCTTCGTTACCTGGTTTTGCATATTGCAATACATATTTATCCCCTTTTATGTTTCCTTAGTGTGACAACGTTGTCAGTTACTGCAGTTCTATATTGTTGCCAAGCTATTTGCATGAGTTCACGTAATATAGTTATGTTTCTCCAAGTGTAATTTGGCAAACATTCGCCAAATCCTTTCGCATAATCTTTGTCTTTGTGTATGTTGATTTTTAAACTTACCTGTGGTGACTTATTGAATGACAAGGTTATCAGTATATTTCAGATAGCCAAGCTGTTTTGTTCCCTGACATCCATCCAATTCTGGTACTTGCTTTTATATATATTAAACTATTTCTTCATCATATATCGTCTTCAATTTCTTCTTCTTCGTATACTTTCAGACGTCAACTTGAATAAGTTTAAAGAAAGCCGTAGTCATCTTGAGGTTGTCAGTTTGTTCAGGAGTGCTACTGGTGACGGACATATATCCTTTCTCTGTTCTTCATATGTTGTAGACTTTTGAAGCAGATGTGTCATTTTATCGGTGCCACATCTACACTCATCGGTAGTTCTTATTTTTAGCTTGTTGAACCGATGGTATCTCAATCATACGAAGTATGAAGGTTACCACTTGTTTACTTCTATTAAGCTGGTAATATGCATCGTTCCTCTGATGGTTGCATGCTCTGCTCCCAATTGTTTCTGTATCTACTTCTGATAAAACTTATGGAATCTGTATATGCCATCTGAATCTCTCTTGATATCACCCTGGTTAAAATTTTGCCTGACATTGATCATCAATTTGTTCCTCTTTATTGTAGTGGGTAGTGAGTTCGGATGCCTTGCCTTCTCGGATAAGGGCGAAAAATAGGAGGTCCCGTGTGCAAGTTGCGCACATTAAAAATCCCACGGCAGTTGGTAATCGTAAAGAGTAGGCTTATCAGGCCGCTGCCCTGGCAAAATTTAAAAATTAGGAAACCTACCCACCACAAAAAAATATGGATAGAATGTGTGATTCCTATACATTATATACACACATTGGGATTCTCGCCGGTGCTACGGATTTCGTTACCACTCTTTAAGCGTTTTCAGCATCTCACTTGACAGCATTAAAGCCACATCTTCAGTGTGAGATACACGTTAGAGTTTATGGCATAAGAGCATCAATATTTCCGCTCTATTTATTGTTTTTTTTAATTTTTATTTGCAGTCGCCTTACTTTCACACTGTTTTTTATAGTTATTAAAGAGGCCAATTTATGTATTTTCACTTCTACTGCTACTATTATTTTTTCCGCTTTGTCTAATATTCAAATTACCAATTTAGAACATTGTCCGGGATGAAACTGTGTTTTCCAAGTGGATAAAAGTTGTGAAATAACAACCCCCTATAAACGTAATGAAGGAAATAGTGCGGATAAGTCCAATAACTTCACAAAATATCTCGGCAGCATAAATTCGCAAAATTATGACTAAAGCTAATGACAATGAACAACCTGAGTAATTAAACAACTTCCAGTAAATGAGTGTCTGAGATACTGATGGCTATTCATGACCTTTTGTCTTTCTGGCATTTGGGTGGAAATGTTTGATATATTTTTGGAACTTTATAAGAATAAAATATTATTGACAAATCTCTATCCATAGGAATAAATTACAATGGCCGCGGCGTATCTGTAGCAGAGATTACTATTTCTTCTTTATCATCAGCTAGTCATTGAGTATGGGTTACGAATACTCACGCTTTCAGTAACACAATGTCAACGACTAGAACGCATTCAAAAAGAAGGGATGTGTATTGTTTTGGGCAGTACGCAAGATACCCCCATTGTGGAAATAAGGTACATGATTAGAGGGCTGTCGATTAGATACAGATATACGATGGCCCAGGGAAAAGCCTATATGCGAGGAACCACAGACAAACGGCACCCCCGCATGAAAACATAGCTGACATTAAGGTAGCAAGATAACGAGAGGGATGTCAAGGATGGCACAGACAGAGACAACGATAAAGGAAGTGACCACAGTTGAAAATATATTCAAAGAGGAAGAATATAGTATGTCAGATGAGAATTGGATTAACTACCAGAAGGTCATCAGCCTTGGCAGAGAGTGTAGAACTTGGGGCAGTGGGAAAGCAGAACTGGAAATTAATCAACTGATACATAATCATGCCAGGGATAACGATGCCTTTGTGTATACAGATGGGTCTGTGATCAGGGGTGAGAAATCAGGTCGGGGCTTCTCTGTTAGGGTATACGGCAGAAAACGTCGCCGAGCATCGCGGGGCGCACAAGATAACAACTTCCAGTATGAGAATGGAGGTAAAGGCAGTTACTGCAGCCTTAAGGTGGATATCTGAAACTTCATTTACAAAGGCAGTGTCAGACCAGTCCATGCTTCGAAAGGTTCAAAATTGTTGGCTACGGCATGAATGGAAAACATTCATAGAAGCTTCGAGTCTGCAGGAGCTGGTGTAGATCTACTGTCCTGGACATGCAGGGGCATGTAATAATTAGAGAGCTGACAGACTAGCATTAAGAGCACCCATAATGGGGAAACTGAATATGGACAAGGGAGAGATACTGAGAAAATTAATGATCGCCTGTTAGAGAATGATACTTAAATAGATTAATCATCAAGGTTAAGACTGTTGGAACATTGCATCAAACGTAAGGCTAGCAGAGATGGTCATATGGGAGGATGCATCCGTCGTGTATACAACCAGCGAACTACAGGAACAGTAAGCATTCACACTCTTCGTTATATACTGAACGAACGAACGAACGAACGAACTTTATTTTCAAAGGGTTTAGATTTGGGCACGCAGGCCCGTCTAACATTCTGCCCTTCCTTTCTCTCATCTTCCATATTGAATCCATTTATTCTCACACGTATCCTAAATATTACTTAAATAATAAAATAACAAAAAAAGTACAATAAAATAAAATCCCAACATTGTAACAGTACAATAACAGTTACACAGATTTACAGATGCGTATCATAATTTATACTAAACAGGATAAAATTAACTTTAAAACCTACATATGATGTTATGTAATTATTTAAGAACATAACGAAATTAGGGTGGCATATAATCTGCACTCATGATGTATTTGAAAAGTCTGTGATTGAATGAATATGGACTAAGAGTATTTTTTAAGTCGTGTGGAAGAGTATTCCACAGATGAGCAGCAGAAAAAGCTAAACTTTTCTTGAATAAGTCGAGCCTAGGCTTGGGCATGTGTAATTTATTTAAGCGTTGACTGCGTCTTCCGCTGTATTTGAAAATAGGCCCCAGTTACGTTGGAGCATTCTGTGACAAGATTTTGTGAATACATTTGGCTTTGTTGAAGAGAAGGCGCTTTCTTAGTGGTAATATGTTAAGATATGTATATGCGTCTACACAATGTGTGAGGTTTTTGTCTGAAATTAGGCGCACTGCACGTTTTTGTAATGAATAGAGTCTTTTAGTGTTGGACATGGTGCAGCCATCCCAAATTGTGGAACAATAGTCTAGATGTGTTTGTATCTGGGATGTATAGAACATTTTTCGTGTCTCCTCATCTAGGAAATGTTTGATTTTAGCTAACTGGTAAACTTTTTGTGCCGTTTGTTTGGTCAGTGCTTGTACATGCGAATTCCAACTTAAATGTTGGTCAATTATGAGTCCTAGTGTTTTATATTCATTTACATTTTCAATTAAAGAGGTTCCAATGTAGAGCTGAAGTGTTGTTTTCGGCGAGTTTTGTAATTTTTGTCTAGTTGATATTATCATACATTTTGTTTTAGTGATATTTATTTGCATGCAGTTTTCATTGCTCCACTTAATAAGATTGTCTGTGTCGCTTTGTAATAATATTTCTAGCGTGTTGCAACTTTTATCACTAGTATAAATGGTACAGTCATCGGCAAATAGGTCGCAGGATGAGTGCTTAATATGTAGTGGAAGGTCATTTATGTAAATGGAAAAAAGTAGAGGGCCGAGAATAGAACCCTGAGGAACACCGGTGTCAATAATAGTTGGGCTTGACAATGAGTTATTGTACCACACTACTTGCTGTCTGTCTGACAAGAAAGATTTAAGTAATGTCACTAGTTTAAAGTTAACTTTCATTGTTTCTAATTTTCTTATTAAAACAGCGTGATCTAACATATCAAATGCTTTCCTAAATGTACAAAGATTGCTCCACATATGTTATCGTTGTTTATGTTTAGGTGCAAGTTGTCTATCATCTTAGTTAGAGCTGTGTGGCATGAATGCTTTTGTCGAAACCCTGACTGACTGTCAATTAGCAAGTCATTGCTAACTAGGTAATGTAGTGTTGCTTTATGTATGTGTTTTTCTAGTGGTTTAGAAAGCGATGATAAAAGAGAAATTGGTCTATAGTTACCAAGATTACTGTTATCTGACGAGCCAGGTTTGAAGAGATGATATACTGAGGGAGACTGAGCACTTATGGGTTTGCCTGGAGTGCAATAATGTCGATTTTGTCCAACAATAACACTTCAATGACGTTCGAGAAGCCAAGCAATTCATATTATGTCACATTCAAGACTCGTATAAAAAACTAAAAACTCTAACACACGAAAAATCAAAAAGAACTAACAGATAATAAATCAGCGATGTTGGTTTTTCTCACTCTTCTTCCTGGCCCTCGTTATGATCCTCGTGGTTTGAGAGTCTCTTATTATATGTGATGGCTGATCTAAATGACACGATGATCAATTATTTCAGTTTTCTTACCTAGCTAAATGTCTAGACGTTGCGTTAGCCAACACCATACCCAACCATCCAACCATTACTGTCTACCAATATTCTTATGAATTCCGCTATAGTTACTACTTCTACTACTACCATACCTAGTTTTACTGATAATACCACTGGTACAATTAATTTTTTTTTACTATCTCCACCGCCAGACCTACACCTACTACTACTACCAGTGCTACAACAACTAGTGTTATAGCAGCGCCTATTAAAATTCAGGCTTTAATTATAATTATATTTGCCAATACGACATAACAACAAGTACTACTAATAGGACTTCAGAGGATAAACATCTGTCAACATTACTACAGTAACATAATTACCTCTGTTACTACATTTTTAATTGTGCCTGTAATTAAATGCTACCATATTTACTGGGTTCTCTCTCTCAATCTCTCTCTCTCTCTCTTTCTCTCTTTCTCTTTCTCTCTCTCTCTCTTTACTTGGCATTAGTAAGTTTATGTTAAAAAAATTAATTTACTATCAATTGCAGTGAAGCTAAGTAATTATCAAAAATGCGTAAGGGAAAAACAAACTGCTGTATTGATTTTGTGAGCCGATAATTAATCCTCGTATTGTTAGTAGCTCTTAAATTTAAATACGGACTGTAGATTTTTTTTTTTCCATCACTATGAATGAAGTATGTGTTGTGTTCGATAATTAATAATAACCGATGACTTCACACGCACATTTCAGCTATGTTTTATAAGTACATCTCCCTCCTATCTGTCTTTAATCTGTTTGAAATGTGAATCTCCGAGTTCATAGTCATGTTATTTGGAGATTTCATAGCGATTAGCTTGAAAAAGAAATTATACCAGATATTAAGCATTAACTGTTTATGGTAATGTTTCTGCAACTTTTGAAGTTGCGGACATGAATTTAATTCAGCTAGGTAATGGCATTATAATTTTAAATCGTTTCCCACTCTAACAGTAAAAGAATGTAATATACCTCGAGATTTACTGAGAAATTAACGAAAGTAAATTTACCAAGAAATTATTGGACGCACTTAGTTTCAGATTACGAAATTTACAATTCTGGTTAGAATATTCATGAAGTAAACAAAGACTGTTGCATAGGAAAGTATTATCAGATACAAGTACATCTGAAGTCTATAAAGGACTCAGCAGCTGGTTCAAAAGATATTAGCCACTTTATCTCTCCTTCAGGCGTTTACCTACTTTTACCACAAATCGAGAAAGTTTCAGGGCAGTGATGTTTTTAGTGAGATAGATCTCATTCATCTGCTTCATATATCATTCTATTCATTAAAACCAGTATCGTGAACTCTAGGAAATTTTGCATTGCATTGTTGCATTGCATCAGACATAAATTCAAAAGCTGTTTAATGTTACTGAATTTTGGCTACAGTTCGAAAGCGGATTTCGTGAAATTTACAATTTTGTTTCAGCGAAAGCATTGGAATTTGCTAAATGAATAATCTGTTAACATCAGACATGAACATCGGTAATGTCTCACACATCATCGAAACACCACATTATGATCCTGTGGTCAGCAGGATAATCACATATTACGTTACCTTAGCTCTGTTCATAGTGACAAGTTCATGTTTAGCCCTTTTTGGTATATTAGCCAACGCAATCAACATGGCAGTATACTGGAAACAAGGTATCAAAGACAGTGCTAATGTTCAGTTCTTCTCTTTGGCAATTACAGACTTTGTTTTTTGTATACTGGTTTTGGCTACATCACTCAGTGTTCATCTCGGCACCGTTCGTCCAAACATCACAGTTCTTGATCCCTATTCGTTATCGTCTTTCTTATCACAGTCAAAAGAGAAAGTGTATTCTTTGTCAATAGTTATAACTATTTTACTGTCTGTGGAGCGAAGCTTTTGTGTTATATTTCCCTTTGAAGTCAAATTAATGTTTACTAAGTCCCGATCTGTTAAATCCATCACGTGCATGGCCGTTATTTTTGGAGCGCTGCTAATCCCAGATTACATAACCCAAGGTTTGACATGGCAGCACGATTCCAGATTTAATTCAACGCGTCTTCTGTTCTGGTCCTCGAAGGACAGGGTCACATTTGATGTGTTCAGGAATGTCATTTTTGCTAGTGGGCTTCCAATTGTTGCAATTGTTACCAACACGATCTGTGCAGTAGTTATGATTGCAAAGATGAAAATATCAAGAAAATTTCAGCAGTCAAATGGATCAGTTTCTTCATATGCGCATCGCTCATACAGAACAGCTAAAAATGTAAAACCTCAATCAAAAATGTCTCATACTATATTAAATAGAAAAGACGCAAGGCTGGCTAATACAGTAATTTCTGTAGATGTGATCTTTATTATATGTAATATTCCCAAGTTCATGATCCTTGCCGCCACCATTGTAGAGTTGTACATTCCTGAGTTCAACGCTCATGTCCGAGGCAGATACCAAAGTTTAGTAACATTGATTAATATCCTAGTTTATACCATGGAGTCTGTCAATGGCGCAGTCAGCTTTCTAATTTACATTTTCTCCAGTGGGAAGTTTAGATTAGTGTTCAGACAAATTTATTGTAACTTTAGAATCGTAAACTAAAATTGGTTCTAAGGTTATCATTGCCATGATGTGTGGGAAGGATAAGCTCCGGCTATAGATAAATGCTTCTACGAAAAGCGTTTCAAATGGCCTGTAAGAGCTGGACAGGACTGTTTCCGCTGGCGGGAGAAAGGATTAAGGCGACTCACCGAATCAGTAAAATTAGCTGCTTTTAGTAGTTATTGCTCGCCTTTCTTTGTCGGTAGCGCATCCAGGAAACTGTAAATTCTGATTTAAAATTCCCGTTGTCTCGCGAGAATATCCGTTCACGGGAAAGGCTTAGGCATTAAACTCTGAGAGTAACGCTCGAGAGGAAGTCCATGAAGCAGTCTAATGTTAATTACTAGTATTCTGGCAACTCCTTTGACTTCGCTGGTATCAAACTGTGTTGGCTACTGCCTTTCCTATGGACCTACCAGCTAGGTAAAGAATGGGTATATGCTGCATGGGCAACAGCTTGATCTCCGTATAATTGTGTCCGAGTTCGTTGACCCGTGGAGAGTAAAGTTCATCCTCACCTAGTCGTTCTATGGACAACGTGCAAATGTTACAAGAACAGCCCAGGCGACCACAGCTGAAGTTAGACAATGCGTGCAAGAGAGCCATGAAGGAGCTGGGCATGAATCTAGCATCCAGGGACGAAGTTTCCGATTGCACCAAATATAGATGTTCCCTACTTTATCATCTCAAACTGGGCGAAGGGATGTTCTTACAACAAATATAAGAGAAAAGAAGATGTCGAAAGAAACGACAGGCAAACCCCAGCTAATGATTATCATCTCAAGGGCGTGTTATCCAATTAGTCAGTTACTACTGGATGAAGCTACTACAAATTTTTTTAAAAATGTCTCGCGTGGAATAATAAAATACTCACTGAAATTTGAAGTTTGTGCAATTCCTGACATCTCTGCAGCTTTTTTCTCGGGAATCTAAGATAAGGTTGTTCATCACAAATAAAAAAGTCTGGCTTGAAAACTCGACATTTTACAAACTATGTTACATGCAAGCTCGTACCGTCCTAACCTGATGTTTCCCTTGTTTGTTTTCTGAGTACCCGATAGACATAAATAACGTATTATTAATGTCATATAACAAAGATATATACACACATTTGGGATTCTCACCAGTGCTACGGAGTTCGTGCACTGTGCTGAGATCCTATTTATGGGATCTAAGGGAGGTGATCGGAGCACTGATGGAGTTGTCCACGTACAATGAAGATAGCCCTTAAAACCAAACGACAAAGAAAGACTTGTGGAATTAAACCTTAAAACTACAGATCAGTAAAGGTATTAAACATAAATAAATAAAACAAAAGTGGATAGGGATGTAGCTACTGAAATAAGAAAAAAAATGGCATTGAAATAACCACCGACTTTGTTTATCTTTAGAAAAGGTAAATCAGTATAGAGAAAATCATGTGATAGAACGTTGTTATAATGACTAAATACCTTTAGATTATTTATAATCAAGACAATGTAATACATTTCGCATTATTACACATAAAAAAGGATCCCGTTACACGCCCATTGAAGTATATGGTGTTACGGCCATATTTCCTTGACCATCAGCACAATAGGGGTGATGTGCTCAGCATCACGCCGAACGCCT
The DNA here is from genome assembly GCA_024509875.1 of Oreohelix idahoensis. Taxonomy (NCBI): domain Eukaryota; kingdom Metazoa; phylum Mollusca; class Gastropoda; order Stylommatophora; family Oreohelicidae; genus Oreohelix; species Oreohelix idahoensis. The sequence goes on along the minus strand of JAMPIV010001261.1, from coordinate 1,142,498 downwards.
TAACCTTCCCAGAGTTACTCTGGTACCCAGTTCATGAGGCTGGGTCGACCTCAGAACCTTTTTGTGGTACAAAATGTCCCACCTCAAGTGAGGATCGAACCATGGACCACCCAGTGCACTAACCACACTGCGAGACCGCGGCTCCTAAAATACAAAGATTTATTTACAAGGTTACCACCGAATTTCAGGCATCTTTGGTTCTTCAGTCATGCCGGATTATCCGTTATGCCGCACAAACATAGGACACGTCATAATTAGATAAGTTAGTTGCTTATCCTTTACAGTACGTGGCAATCAACCCCAGCTTTTATTGGCTGTTTGTGATTTTTCTAGGCAATTTTTTTTCATTCAGTAGTTTGCCATTGCTTTCTGATCGGTACGGCGCTTATACCATTGTTAAAAATCCACACAAAGCGATCTGCTACCAAACCGCCTGCAGCAGGTTTCGAACCTGGTATATCTGGATTATGAAACTGCGTTCATATCCATTAGGCCACAGACGCCGACCATAATTAGATACTTAATTTAAATAAATATTAAGTGTAAATCTTCAATGATTAAATGCGTTTAGTTTTTTTTTTCAAGACCATCTCCAACTTTCAGCTCCCTAGGAGCAGAGGCCTTCAATAAGCACTTGCTCGTCTTCATGTCCCGTGCCATCAGCTCAATGACTTTTCTTGTCCTCTTCTTCATTGTAACTTCTGTCTCAATTTCTCTTCTCCTTATGTTCTTGGTCTATCTCTGCCTCTCTTGGCCTGGTGTTTCTAGAACTAAGACTTTCTTTTTTTCCCCTTCTTCTTATTCATCATCTTCTTCGTCGTCCTCTTCTTCATCTTCGTATTGTTCTGCTTTCACTCTCAGACGTGGACTTGAACATGTTTAAAAAAAGCAGTGGTCAGCCTGAGGCGGTTGGTATCTCCGTAAAGTTTTTTTTTTTCAGAATTGGTACTGCTGATGGACATGTGACGGTGTGGCCAGAAAGGTGTAATTTTAGACTGAGTAATTAGTTGTCGATCTAGTCTACTGTGTATATTTGTGCTCATGTTGGCATTCTCACCCGGTAATGGGCGATTTAAATGAAACACACCTTCGCCATCCGTAAAGAAGACAGACGTGTGAGACATAGGAGACAGCGCTCGGTTGTTAGACATCTCGGCGCTGTCTGACACCAGAAGAAAACACATTTTTGAGCACGAAACCGTAAGAATTGTGAGTAGGGCAACGGATATCGTGGGATGTAACAGCCCATTAGTGGGCGGACCTTGAGTTGAGTCGATTAGGAAGATACTCTTGACTGAGATGTGATCTCATGTCATCCAAACTGAGCATAGGACTCTTGATTAGCTCCCTAGAGGGATGGGAGGAGCTTTGCCAGACATTTTTGGCGTGGCTATCATGTGGTACAGGGATGGAGATGTAGATTTAAACTAGAAGAGTTGAAGGCTTCAGTCAGAGAGCTGAGAAGGGCCAGATCTTCTTCATGTGCGGTATGCATCCTCGATACGATACACCAGTGAGGTACAGGATTTGATACGCATATGTTGCGTCTGCGATAAGAGAATTAACGACATAGAGGTATGCTTGCATAGGAGTACAATTTTATAATACTTTAGATTTAGTAATATTAGACGTTTCAGGTTCAGAAGTTAATGCTTAGTAGCGTTTGTCTATCTATAGTTTGATAGAAGCTGACTGGCGATTTATATGTTTTTAAGTGTAATTTCACGTATATCTCATCGCTATTTTCAACAGTGAGACTGGGTTAAATGTGTTAAGTATCTAAGTTAATTTATAAGAGGAATTCTAGTGTCGCATTGCGCTGTTGTAGCCAGATTTTCTACCACTTGCTTGGTTGTAGCGCGACACGCACGCCCACAGCGCACGCACACACACACACACACACACACAGCGCAAGGACAACGCGGCGGTCTTTCTTTGAAGTTTGAAGACGGCGGGGAAATGTGAAATATGTTTAAGCCAGACGGTACTGAAGAATGAGGAAATAGCTAATATAGGAATGTATGGCGGACTTTCAAAAGTTGCATTTACAGGAAATTAAATTTAGAACTACAAGAAAACGTCTGGTTGGAATACTATTACATAATAATAGTTCACTAAAGGAGATGGACTATGAATTATATCCAAAAGGATATTAATCAAATATAAATAGTTTTAAAAATAATTAACATTTTTCACCTTCATCATATCTGCTAAAAGTTAGCTAATAATCTTTAAAAATTTATTATAACTACATGCCTAAACGGATTTAATTATAAATTGGATAGAATAAAAGCATCATATGGGGAAAATGAAAGGATACCTAGGAAGGAAGGAAGGATATAAGTGTGTAGTGAACAGAAGAAAAAACAAGTACAGGAAAAGCACAGATTGCCTCAAATCGCCTCAAACCAGGAGATGAAACGAAAATCTTTTGAGACTTTAGGAGGTGCTTTCTCGTACGGGCGAGAGACTGAAATATAAGGACAGAGCGGCGCGTTGAAAATCACACACACCAAATCCAGAAGCCAAAGTGAGAAACTGGAAGACAGCATCTGCAAGAAAAGTTCTATTTTCACGCTGCATGCAGAGCAGATTAAATTCAGCCAAAACAGTCTCACCGTGAGCTTATGAATCCTAAGAGGGTATGTAAGTTTATTAAAGATATATGTATGACTAATATCATTTTATTTCAGATGTTATTTACGATTTGATTGTATCAGACATGATAAAAAGGGAATGACGCTAACCAGAGATAACCTTCACCGGCATTGTCAGGAAGCATAACCATTAATTGGTTAGCCAAATATATCATGGCTAGTTCTTGCCTGGAAGCTTACGACATACCAGCAAGTACAGAAGTGACTTGACATCCATAAATGGAAGGCAAAGGTTATATCGTACCCATGTATCATAACATGTGATTTATTCATGTATTTTGTTATTTTCTGCACAGTAGACATTACCTTATCATGCTATCTCTGTAACATACTACCATGATTCATTCATTTATATAGAAACACTGAAGACATGGTCGCATCATGAACAGCAGTTGGTGGTGAGATTGTTGGAACACCATGGCCACCTAATACCTTTTGTTCTAGGTTTTATGATCAGTTTTTATGATCATTGCTGATCAAGATTATGATCATTCCTGACCGAATTTACCCAAAAGACTTGAAGACCGTTGATCCTGCAAACTGAAGCCTAGAGGTCAACCATTCTTCCACACCTTAGTCTCTCGTATTTATAGGGCGGGCTGAAAGAAAGTCTTCCGGATTCAAGTGTGTCTCAGGAACCTCGAACTAATTTCAGATGAGTTATGTGTATACAATCCACCAAATCGTGTGAGCAGTTTCTAAAACGACTGTCTAATGATGACAACTAGATGGCAAGAGATAATGTGACAATCCTTTTGTTGTAATTTCAGTGGAAGATAAATCCAAGACTTTTTCGCTTGTTTATTTTGATTTGTAACTGTAAATAATAATACATTTTACCATCTTCCAACATCATGTCTCATTACAAGAATATATATAGATGTACATAATAAATTGGGAAATTGTACTCATTTGACTTGTTAATTTTTTCCCTGTTAAATTTTGAGTTACCTTTTCAAATTTAATTATATTATCACATAGGGTTACTATAGCGAAAGTAGCAACTTATACTTCTGAAGCCTAAATCTATTGTCCAGCGCAGAGTATTCACAGCTGTAACTCACTTGAGATACCAGTGTACTTCTCGGGCACTGGAACTTCATACTTTCTGGAGAGAGATTCTACTTCTGCTCTACCACTATTATCATACTAGAAAAACCTTTGGCTACATTGGGGGCTCTTTCTCGGGATATTATTTTTTATCCTGAGCCACTATGTATGTATTCTGCTATCTTGAGCCACAAATAGTTTGTAAAAATAAATTTTTTTGAAAAATTCTAAAACTTAGAAGTAAATAGGAGACGCTCACAAGATTTTAAGGATTTGTCTTGTTCAAAATAATTAATTGATTTTAATTAAGGTAGTTTGTTAGTAAAGATAAAATTATATACCCTCTGGTAAGTAAGCATCATGGCTGATTTGGTGAAGTTTCTATCTGCAATCATGCAGGAGAGAAAGGACGTAGGATTGACAGGTGATGCTCTTATCCAGTATGTCGCAACTGAAGTGGACAAATAATTGGATAGAGAGGACAAAAGATTGAAAGCTGAAAGAGAAGCCAAACGAATGGAAACAGATGATAAGAAATTAGAAGCAGAAAGAAAAGTCAAAATATTTGAGGCTGAAGCAAAGAAATTAGAAGCAGAAAGAGAAGAAAAGAGACTAATCTTGGAAGCTGAAGCTGAAGAAAGAAGGTTACAAAGAGCTCATGAGTTAAGTGTAAAGGAACTTGAACTCCAGGGAGCAGCTAGCAATCATGGTGCTAGCTCACCTCACTCTGAGAGTAGCTCTAACCATAGCACGGCAAATGGAGCCATGAGTTTCTCCCTGGATCCATTTATTGAGACGGAGGACGCCATTGAGTCGTACCTGGATAGATATGAGAGACTGGCCTCTAACTATGGATTGGAAAAGGAAAAATGGAACCTTAAACTATCTCAGGGGTTGAGTGGAGTTTCATACGATGTTTATTTAAAACTCTCAAAAGAAGACCAGGAAGATTATGAAGTCTTAAAACAAGCTTTACTGGTCAGGTACGAAAAGAATTCTGAATCTTATAGAAAGAGATTCCGAACTGCTAAGCTACTTCCAGGAGAAAACTAACACCAGTTTTCTGCCAGATTGGAAACTTATCTGACAAAATGGATTAGCTTAGGAAAATGTCAAGATATAAAAGAAATGGTCATGATGGAACAACTGAGAGAATCCATGCCTCAAGAAATGAGAAAAATTCTCATGGAGCAAGGAGCAGAGAGACTGGAAGATATTTTAACCATGGCTGAAAGATATCAAGCAGCTCAGTCAGAAGTATTAGGAAATAAGAAGAAGCAGGGGGAGAACTTCAAACCTTCACAAAACTATACCAACTATGAACATAAGGACAATTCCAACAAGAACAAACACAGAACTGATTATAAAGACAAAAGCCCTTTAGGATCAGATAAGAGACCTTCGAGAAAGGAAGGAAAGTGGTGTAAATCTTGCCAAATGAGTAATCACAATACTGCAGAATGCAAATGGAAAAACCCTCCTTATCACGCTGCGTGTCTTAGAACAGGGAACAAGGGAAGGAACGAACTGGGAGTTAGTCAGAATGACCTCCATCGTCCCCCTGTCTGTGAGGAAGTGACATGTAATGGCACTAAAATTCAGTGCTTATATGATTCCGAATTGGAATTCGACTCAGTCGTGAGTGCAACCCTAGTGCACCCTGATCAACGTACCACAGAAACAGACAGTGGACATACAAGGGGCAATGCAGGGAACCGTCACCATGACACTTCCAATAGCAAGAATCAACGTGAGAACTCGCTATGTGGAAGGAGTGATAAGAGCAGCAGTGAGTGATGATCCTATATACCCGCTGGTAATAGAATGTAAGTATGTCTTTTTGGGTGACCCAATAAAATCTGTTGTTATGGCAGCGAACCATACCAGGTCGAGCACCAAAAAGGAGGAGGGAGATCCAATAAACATTCATCGTATAAAGATAAAAATGCTCAAACAGCAGACAGCACATTGAAGCCTTGTTTTTGGCAAATTGCCAAAGGCCCATAACCCTCCAGAGAAAGGAGACTTCTACATAGAAAATGGCCTACTCTACAGACAAGCTGGAAAAGGATCTGAAGGGCATGGACAGCTGGTATTGCCAAAATTCTACAGGGAGGAAATTATGGAGCAAGAGCATGCTACATCAGGCAGTGGTCACAGAGGAAAAGGGGCCACTGTTCAAAAGATATCATTGCGATATTACTGGTCAGGAATAATTGAAGACATAAGTTTTTATATGAAATCCTGTTCAGAATGTAACCAGGTAACCTCAATCAGAAGTGTAGACCAGTTACAGGACCTAGGGAAGCATTGTTGTGGACGTAGGCCCATTAAGAAAACTCACAAGAGAAAACAACAGGTAGATGCGGTGATAAAGAGAAAACACAATCACAACAAGTCTACTGTTACACCAGTAACCATGGCAACTCTCAGTATTGTACAGAGAGGGGACGAAACATATCCCACCCGGACTAAATATTGTTCGGAACACCATGGCCTGGATCATCTGGAAAATTTGGTTAGTCGGCAACTAGTATTAAAAAAGCTGCAGAAACAAACCAGAACCATAGGAGGTAGGAACCAGGGCTGTACCAAACAATTGATGGATACATACCCCACTTCGGGTACTGCCCCTTACAATAGAAATAGGTGTAGGTCCGGCAACGTTGTTGTTTGGCCGTCCCCATACACGGTCCACTGGAAGCATTGTTGTGGACATGGACTGAACAATAGCAAGCACAAGCACTCAAGGATGAGATTGACTATCTCTTAAAAGAGAAAATTATTTCAAAGTCTGAATCTCCCTACAGCTCAAGTGTGGTGCTATTAAGGAAGCCTAAGGGTGAACACAGGTTATGCATTGACTGTAGGAAACTAAATGCTATCACTGAATCTCAGGTAGACCCATTACCTGACACCAATCAGTTGTTTGCTTCATTGAGTAAGGCTCGGTATTTTTCAAAAGTAGATCTAAGCAAGGGATACTACCAAATACCAGTGAAACCAGAAGTTATGAAACTGTTAGCCTTTAGTACACCGGATGGACATTACGAGTTCAATGTACTCCCATTTGGTTTAAAAAATGCTCCAAGTATCTTCTCTAGAATGATGAGGAAATTGTTGGAACCATTACAAAATCCTCATATTACTAACTTCATGGATGATATTCTGATTGCTACCACTACATTCGAGGAACACGTAGTAGCACTCTCCATGTTGTTAGATAGACTGAGAGAAACGGGATTGACAGCACGTCCAACTAAGTGTCATATTGGATGTGAGACATTGGAATTTTTAGGTCACACTATCTCTACAGGGCAAATGTCTCCTGACAAAAAGAATGTAGAGAAAATGAGAAAAGCACCAAGACCGCAAACTAAGAAGGATGTAACATCCTTTGTGTCACTATGCGGGTTTTAACAGAAATATATACCCCATTGTAACTCATTATGCGCGCCATTAACCGACTTAACCAAAAAAGGTCAGCCGGATAAAATACAATGGACCGCGGAGTGTGAACAGGCTTATACAGAGTTAAAAAATAAGCTGACAAATAAACCTATACTTGCCCTTCCCGATCTCACACAAGAATTCGTACTAAGAATGGATGCTAGCAATGTAGGCATCGGAGCAACATTACTACAGCAGGCAGACACACCGCCACATATGCTTCTACCAGTAGCTTTTGCCAGTAGAAAGTTAAATGCAGCTGAAAGAAATTATTCTACCGTTGAACGTGAATGCCTCGCTTTGGTCTGGTCGATCAACAAATTCGCCCCTTTTCTTTACGGGAAACACTTCATTGTGAAAAGTGATCACCAGCCTTTGATGTTTTTAGGAGTGTCTAAAAATTAAATTCACGACTTTTAAGGTGGAGTTTACTGTTATCTCCATATTCGTTCAATGTGAGATACATACCAGGACGGGACAATCTTGGACCCGATTTTTTAAGTCGTCATCCTATCAAAGGAGATATAGAAAGACAGAAAAGTAAGGAGGAACTGCAGCATGTGTTACCAAAAAGTTAACCGTGCATGCACTGTTTTAAAGAAGAGGGCTCTGTAGCGAGATTTGGTACCCCTTGCTTGGTTGTAGCGCGACATGCACGCACGCCCACAACACACACACACACAGCACAAAGACAACGCGGCGGTCTTTCTGTGAAGTTTGAAGACGGCGGAGAAATGTGAAATATGTTTAAGCCAGACGGTACTGAAGAATGAGGAAATAGCTAATATAGGAATGTATGGCGGACTTTCAAAGTTTGCATTCACAGGAAATTAAATTTAGAACTACAAGAAAACGCCTGGTTGGAATACTATTACATAATAATAGTTCACTAAAGGAGATGGACTAGGAATTATATCCAAAAGGATATTATTCAAATTTAAATAGTTTAAAAATAATTAACATTTTTCACCTTCATCATATCTGCTAAAAGTTAGCTAATAATCTTTAAAAATTTATTATAACTACATGCCTAAACGGATTTAAATATAAATTGGATGGAATGAAAGCCTCATATGGGGAAAATGAAAGGATACCTATGAAGGAAGGAAGGATATGAGTGTGTAGTGAACAGAAGAAAAAACAAGTACAGGAAAAGCACAGATTGCCTCAAATCGCCTCAAACCAGGAGATGAAACGAAAATCTTTTGGGACTTTAGGAGGTGCTTTCTCATACGGGCGAGAGACTGAAATATAAGGACAGAAGGGCGCGTTGAAAATCACACACACCAAATCCAGAAGCAAAAGTGAGAAACTGGAAGACAGCATCTGCAAGAAAAGTTCTATTTTCACGCTGCATGCAGAGCAGATTAAATTCAGCCAAAACAGTCTCACCGTGAGCTTATAAATCCTAAGAGGGTATGTAAGTTTATTAAAGATATATGTATGACTAATATCATTTTATTTCAGATGTTATTTACGATTTGATTGTATCAGACATGATAAAAAGGGAATGACGCTAACCAGAGATAACCTTCACCGGCATTGTCAAGAAGCATAATCATTAATTGGTTAGCCAAATATATCATGGCCAGTGCTTGCCTGAAAGCTTACGACATACTAGCAAGTACATAAGTGACTTGACATCCATAAGTGGAAGGCAAAGGTTATATCGTACCCATGTATCATAACATGTGATTTATTCATGTATTTTGTTATTTTCTGCACAGTAGACATTATCTTATCATGCTATCTCTGTAACATACTACCATGATTCATTTATTTATATAGAAACACTGAAGACATGGTCGCATCATGAACAGCAGTTGGTGGTGAGATTGTTGGAACACCATGGCCACCTAATACCTTTTGTTCCAGGTTTTATGATCAGTTTTTATGATCATTGCTGATCAAGATTATGATCATTCCTGACCGAATTTACCCAAAAGACTTGAAGACCGTTGATCCTGCTAACTGAAGCCTAGAGGTCAACCAATCTTCCACACCTTAGTCCCCCGTAGTTATAGGGCGGGCTGAAGGAAAGTCTTCCGGATTCAAGTGTGTCTCAGGAACCTCGAACTAATTTCAGATGAGTTATGTGTATACAATCCACCAAATCCTGTGAGCAGTTTCTAAAACGACTGTCTAATGATGACAACTAGATGGCAAGAGATAATGTGACAATCCTTTTGTTGTAATTTCAGTGGAAGATAAATCCAAGACTTTTTCGCTTGTTTATTTTGATTTGTAACTGTAAATAATAATACATTTTACCATCTTCCAACACCAATGTCTCATTACGAGAATATATATAGATGTACATAATAAATTGGGAAATTGTACTCATTTTGACTTGTTAATTTTTTAACTGTTAAATTTTGAGTTACCTTTTCCAATTTAATTATATTATCACATAGGGTTACTATAGCGAAAGTAGCAACTTATACTTCTGAAGCCTAAATCTATTGTCCAGCTCAGAGTATTCACAGCTGTAACACACTTGTGATACCAGTGTACTTCTCGGGCACTGGAACTTCATACTTTCTGGAGAGAGATTCTACTTCTGCTCTACCACTATTATCATACTAGAAAAACTTTTCGCTAGAGCTGTATACAAGTGTGCACTTATTACCATTATTATTATCATTTGTGTAGTGTTAAGTAATAGTTATATTGCATTCTTGTGAGCCATAAGTGTGGTTAATTTTACATCAGTGATTATTGTGAGAGAAAGATTAGCGTACCCTCTGACTCCGTGAGTAGCGCATGCCTATTACGTTTAGTATAGAGCTGTAAGAATAGAGTATATATATATTTATATCTGCTTGTTCTTTAGAGCAGCTAGGCCTCTAAGATACTGATCAAATGTGGTTATTTAGACCAGTGAGTTGTGTAAAATATTTCATCATGTATTGAAGTGCTTCAATTAAGTTTTCTCTCGCGTGATGATGTAGTTAGTATTTAGTAGGAGTATGAAGGCATTATTGTTGACTGAGATATGTTTATTGTATGATTACACAGACCTGCATGAACACACACAACACACACACACACACATGGTCATTTAAGCGCATCTAATAACAAATTTTCACACATGTGTAACACCTCACACAACATACACACACACACACACACATGGACATATAAGTGCATGTACTTGCATATTTTCACACATATGTATTTATTATTATGTAGAAGATGTTTGTCCATTAGTACGATGCTAGTTTATTTTGTTTCATTTTATTTCAGAGAGTCCAGCAGTCTGTGCTGGATTATTATATGGTGTTACGTAGAAAATACCTAAATAGCTTGGTTATATGGTGTTGTGTTGGAATTACCTACAAAGTAAACTTGAGGACAACATTGTTTTCTGTATGATTCATATGCTACATGATAGGGTTTCATTAATAAAAGTGGGACCCCTGTCATCAAGAGTTTTTCTGTGACTGCGGAACGTGTGTGAAAGTAGGCCAGAGAGAGTGACGACAACATTACACACTAATTCTTATTCTTCTTCACACATCGTCTTCGCACTGTCACAGACATATGCATTTTCTCTGTTCCTCATATGTTGGGCACCTTTGAAGTAGATGTTCAGCAGTCATTTTATCGGTGCCACAGTTAACTTATCAGTATTTCTTATCTTCAGCTTGTTGAATAGATGGTATCTTAATTTGTTGTGGCCAGTGCGAAGTTTGAAGATTGTCACTTATGCTAATCGTGTAATACGCATCATGTGTTTGGTGGCTTGGATGCTCTGCTTCCAACTTGCTCCCAAATCTGCTCTTGATAAAACTCTTGACCTCTTCATAAGTTAGTGAACTGTCAAATTGAGGTAGCTTTCCTCCGTCCTTTGCCACTCTGTCAGACTCTTCATTTCCGGGGATGTTGCAGTGAGATTTGAACCACTGTATCACAAATCTTTTGAACTGCTGACATAATTTGTGCAGCGTTACTTTTAGGCCGTCCAGGTCGGCATTATTCTGACTTATCAGCACTGCAATTACTGACAATGTATCTGTAAAGATAACTACTTGTCTCTCAGAGCTTTCTTCTGTCATTAGGAACTCTGCAACAGTTTTTAAAGCGTTTGCCTCTGTTCTGAAGTTACTTGAGAATTTTCCTGTTGCGACTGACAGCATTTTTCGTGTGCGACTGCTAAAACTCAGAAATACTTCTCCAGCTCCATCTTCTGTTGCATTTTTTCCTGATCCATCTGTGTATACATTGATCCAGGTAAAGGATCCCATTGATCAAGGTAAAGGATCCCATTGATCCAGGTAAAGGTAAAGGATCTCATTGATCCAGGTAAAGGATCCCATTGATCAAGGTAAAGGTAAAGGATCTCATTGATCCAGGTAAAGGTAAAGGATCTCATTGATCCAGGTAAAGGTAAAGGATCTCATTGATCCAGGTAAAGGTAAAGGATCTCATTGATCCAGGTAAAGGATCCCATTGATCCAGGTAAAGGTAAAGGATCCCATTGATCCAGGTAAAGGTAAAGGATCTCATTGATCCAGGTAAAGGATCCCATTGATCCAGGTGATGGTTGGGTAATGTTTCTCATTGTATTTTGAGTCAGCTCCAAGCGTCAGAAAGGAGATATCTTAGGAAGGTGGTTGACGAAACAAGAAGAGACATGGTCCACAACCAGACGATACGGCAAGGCCTGAAATCCTAGTCCCTGCAGACCCAAGTAGAACAGTCCCAACTACGATAGTCTGGCCATTTGTGGACAATGGAAGAAGATCGGCTACCCCGACAAATATGGGAAACTAAAGAGTCAGGGATCCAAACCTCCAGGACGTCACAGGGTCGACTGCAAGGACAATATTAGACAATCTATGAAAAATCAAGGTCTAGATTAGAACCAGGCCAGCAGGAAGACATCCTATAGAACAGTATGGTGCTCTTTCTGGCAAAGTTAAAACCCCCTTCCCCCCGCCCCCGGATAGACGAGGAACGACTAAGTAAATATTCTGTGGTTAAAACATTTCTTTCTGCTTAAGTCTGGCTGTTTTTCTATCATTTCAGGAAAGCGATGTTTTTTCCACACTGGTTGCTTGTGCGCAGTGTAGATGTGTAGATGGGCTTAAGATTTGATATTGCATTTACGGGGTCTGCTCTCGTCTTTGTTTGGATGTTTCTGCAAAGTTGCTTCGCTTCAGTCTTCAGCTTCCAAGATTATTTATTTTCTAGGACATTGGATGGTCTATCAGCCTATAGGCTTGTTGCTAGTCTCTGCTACCTTTTCTATCCTGCACTGGCTAGAGGTATGCACTCTTTTCCAACTCTTTAATGGGTGTTGACTTTATAGTCCCCGTTATGATTCTCGTTGCTTGGTTTTGGGTTCTGTTTATTTTGTCGAAATTTGATTTAGCTGCTGTTGATCATTCTGCAAGGAAATATTCTAGGATTACTCTCACTTACTCACTCGCTCAGTGCATAGCTTCTTTAGTATTCTCTCATCCGATCCCCAAATCGTGCTAGCAAGCTTTTTCATGATTCCATTTTCTGCTTTGCTCTTTTTCTGTTTCTTTCAGAATGAGTTTTCCAAGTCAAGCGGCGATCGACGGTAATGCCTAGGTAGTTTGGGTTTTCATCCAGGTGTATATTTTTCCCCGTTTAAAACTAATTTATAGCTCTGTGGTTTATCTGAGAGGAAAAAACAATGTGTATGTTGTTGTCCCTTTATTTATCTTCACAAGCCATGCTTCGGTCCACTCTTGCATTAGATATTAGTGATGCTTACAGCATCAGAAAGTTCACCGTAGTGACATATTCTTTCTGAGATCCACAGGGCTAAGTCATCAGCAAAGATGGCATTGTCGGTTCTTCTTGGGACAGTTTCTGATATATCATTTTATGTGCGCAAGGAACAGTGTGGGTGACAGGACCCCTCCTTCGGGAACAACCTGCTCCAGTATCATCTTTCCAGTGGTCTGTTCTTGTGGTTGTACTCTGGTAATTTATTCTCAAGGTAGCGGCTGATTCATTTGTATATTCTCGCATATAGTTCTTTGCAACTTCACTTTCAATCCCTCTTTCCACACTTTGTCAAAAGCTTTTTCAAAGTTCACCCAAACCATCAGCGTATGATATTTCTTTTGGAAGGCATCCTAAAAACCTGAGCTATATACGGAATATGATCTTCAGTGTGTCTGTGTAGTCTGAATCTTGCTTGCAGTTGGGCTAAAAGGTTGTTTTTTTTTCAAGATGCCACATCAGTTGAGCATTATTTATGCGTTCCATCAGTTTTCCTACGCAGCTAAGTAGACTGATAGGTCTGTAGCCATTTGGTTCAGTCAGATCTTTGTCTTTCTTTGGTATTGGATTCAATTTGGTGTCTTTCCATGCTCGTGCAACTATTCTTCTTTTCCAGCTGCAGTTCAGGATGGCCAGAAGCTTCTTTGTTTGTATTTGTACATAGGTCTATTAACCTTTCATTAATTATCCCATCTTTTCCCGGTGATTTCTTTTTCCTTAGTGACCTAATTGCTGGGAGAACAGGTCCTGGAGCAGGTCAAAAACTTTAAACACTTCGGAGCTGTCATAGACCGGAGAGGGGGCATCAAAGAAAGAAGAGTTGGCTACCCGAAGAGCAGCTGCTAGGAGACTTTTTCATGCCATAAATCGAGGATTCCTCTTCAAAAGAGAAATTGGTAAGAAGACGGCTGTATACTGCACGACCTATGTCTCAGTCTTGACGTATGGATGCGAGTCATGGGCAGTGACTACAACCCACAAAAGCCAGATCCAAACCTCAGAAATGAGGTATCTCATGAAGGTGGTTGAAGTAACAAGAAGTAACCAGACGATACATCAAGGCCAAAAAACCCAACCCCAGCAGACCCAAGTAGAACAGTCCTAACTAAGATCGTTTGGCCATGTCTGCAGAATGGGAGAAGATCGGCTACTACAACAATCATGGGAAACTAAGAGCCAGGGATCGAGACCTCCACGACGACCCAGAGTCCGCTGTGAGGACATCATTAGGCAATCTTTGAGGGACCGAGAACTAAAATGGAACTAGGCCAGGAGGAAGACAGCCGATAGGATAGTATGGCGCTCTCTCTTCCAAACCTCTACACCTCACGGTAGAGAGGAATGACTAACTAAGTAAGTAAGACCTTATTGCCTCTTCTATTTCTTCCATTTGTTAACTTTGCAACCGTGAGTTCTTGTGGCGCAAGCTTTCTGTATTTATGACTCCTTTGTTCATCAATGATGGTCTTTTTCCTGTCTATCTGGATATCAATGTGGTTTGTACTAGCATAGTGTTCCATGAGTTTATTTGCAGTTTTGTTTTACCTGAAAGCATAATGTCACCTTGTATTAGTATGATATTATTGTTACAAGGTGCCTCAATGTTCAGGGTTCTAACTAGTTGCAGAAGGTCCGAATGTTGTGTGATGATATAACTTCTGTTGCCAATGGCAGGTAGTGCTGGCACTTAAAGTATGGTGTAGACTTAGGACTGGTGTACATGTGTAAAATAGTTGCACAGTCATACAGGTACAGTTCCAACAGGAACGTCACACCAAATCACGACGTATGGAGTCAATGAATGTTGTAAAATCCTTGTGACGTTTATATTATTTAATGAAGACGCCACGTTGACGAAAATGCGTAGACATAAACAAGTAGGTACATCATCGATACAATCAACAGTCATTGTTACATCACATAGTTCATACAATACTGGACGGTAGATGGCATCATAATAAGGATGAATCATATTTATGTGAATGCATCATAATCAGCCATAGACGTAGTCAGGCAGAAATAAAACTCCATCCCTTTCCGTACTAGCAGCAAAGTAACAAATAGGAGACTAAATCTAAGTCCCTTTAGTTGACTTCAGTAAGACAGACACATCTTCTTAAGTCCTCAAAATATCCTCCAAGTTCCTTTAGTTATCCAAGATATCAAATCTGGAACAAGCAGTAGAGTTTAGCAGGCAGATAGTTCTTAGGACATGCATCCATCGATGCAGTAACAGCGAACGTGATTCGTGAGCTGACGAAAATATTCTCATAGCGTAGACCCTTCTATAATCGGGCTACAAACAAAATGACAATCTCGAAAGATATCGATAAGTGTCAAAAAATGTCATTACCTTTACTTCAGGAAATAAACATATAACTCACAGGCTTCCAAGCACTTAGAATCACCACAGATATATCATCTCCAAAGGAACAATATGAATAGGACATTATTTCCTGAACAGTTTAAGCACAGACGCTGGCAAACCAAAATGCGTCTTGCTTATCACGAATCTATCTGCACTCTGAATGTCGGGGCGGAACCCGTGCAAAAAGCGATCAAGACCAGACATGCGCAGACAAGCGCGACTCGAACGGTGTTCAGCCAACTTACGAACCAAAGAATATTCTGGAGAACAATCGTACAGATTCAAACCTAATAAGGAAATGAATCTTGAAACATTGCGATTGCCAACTGTTTCTAAGAACTGACGACCTGAGCGCTCCGTATATGGACATGACTCAAAATCGTTCACACAAACTATCGGCAACTATCGTCACACGATTAGACAACTAGTAGAAATAAAAAAGTGACAACAATACATGAGTTATTTCCCATGCATTAGAAAATAAATACATAGACGAAAAACGTTGCAACAATCATCGCAACACTAGTTTACAGTTTTTCCCTTCTTTATCTAGGCTGAGTTTTTCTGATTTCTGCTTCCAACAGTCTCTTGTTGTTGAGTTAATGTTCATTTATATATAGCAGTAGTGGTGATAAGTATAATATTTGCTTTATTTGTTTGTTCTGTTTCTGCCATGTTTCTGGCTTCTCTTACTTCTTCAAACTTTTGAAATTCTTCAGTCCAGTATGGTTTGTAGTTCTTTTTTGCCTTTCTAGAAATGTTCTCGGTGCCTGCTAGAAGTATTGCTCTATAAAGGCTTTCAACCATAGTTCTCATTCTGTTGTTGTCTGTCAGCGCTGCAAAACTGTCCCAGTCAGCTCTTTTGTAGTTCCATCTGGGTAATGGATTTACTTCTTGGGATACATACCCCATATTTACTACAAGCTTTATTGGTCTGCAGTCGCTACCTGCTAGCTAGTCAAGCAACTATCTGTCATTTTTGTGAAGGATGTCTCCCGTGGCCCAAGATGCGTCTGGAGTGGAAGAGATGTACCTTCTGAGGAAAAACTGGGTTTATCATCTGGCCTGTTGATAAGGTGAAGATTTGTATCTATCAGCCAGTCTTCCACCTCTGTTCCTTTACTATCTGTACCTGGGTATCCCCGTCTTTCCGATTGGTTTCTTTCATCTCCAACCGCTATGCGGTTCGAGCTCTTTATTTCCATAGCTGCAAGTGAAAGTTCTTTGTTCGGTGGGCCAAACAGATTGTAGATTCACATTCTTACGTCATTCATTTTTATACCAAACCGATTATTTCCGACTGATCGTTGGAGTTCACACATACCTCGCTATTTGGTATTGTGTTCTGCATAAGTATAAGTACATCTCGGTTGTGTCCTTCTCGATTGAATTCTATGCTTCACTCTAGCAAGGTCTGGTATCTTAGCAAGCGATCTTCACCGTGAAATAACACTGAAACGTGTCAGAATATATTCCCAGTCTCCCACGCATCTGTTTTTTATGGAGTTAAAGAAACGCTCCAATCATTTTCAAACAGGCGGGTGAGGTTGTGGAACTTTCAAAATATTCCACGTGAAAATAAGATGTGTACAGCAAAAGGTCACGTATTACCATATATAGCAATAAGACATGCGATGCCTTGCGTACAGACTTGCGAACATGTCGATAACTTCAAATGAAACCTCATGTGTGTCAAAAGTAACAATTCATTACTTTATCTCTGTGTCTGTCCATCAGTTGTCTCTCCGTTTTCCCAGCTTTGGTGATGCGCGCACCCGTCTTATTGGTGATTAGGCAGATAGCGCTGGGCAATGTACGTGTTAATCCGTAGCGGCCAAGCTTGATACAAGGGAATTTTACCAACCTGCCTCTTGTAATATTATCTCTACCTCTCCTTGCAAATGTGAGGTGTTTATCATCCGCAAGGAGTGTCAGATAACAGACAAGACACAATATACTGAAAGTAATGAAAGAATACTTGAAAATATAAACTTTCCGCTACATAGTATATGTAACTGTCTTTTTTTCTTGTTGAGGTGATCACTGGCCCAAGACAGTTTACATGTTGTTAGATGTGTAGTGCGAGCGTATGATGAGTTGAGTGTGGGTGCGAATGAAGACGCGAATGTGTTTAGGCTCGTATAGATGTAGATCCTGCAACCCATACTCTCACATGCAGTAATCAAGGATGCTTTGACACTGCAGGCATGTTTCAAGACATTTATTGACGGGAACACACATAATATCAACAGGAACAGTCAGTGTAACAAGGTCATGCTGACCTGACATCGATAGGTATACATTTGGCATTCAAAAAGGTAAACATCAGAATAGACGTGCATGGTCAATAGCAAAGTTCTTCAATAATGACAGTTCGTAGCGTCGCCCTTGGCGTCTCTGACTAAACGCGTCAGATGCCTTAGTTACCTTGACACACAGGTGCAACTTGGCACTCCCTGCCAATTGCACATATCAGGCTGTAGTATAATAGCCGGAAGCACAGGCCTCGTCCTAACGTCGGCCGTGTACTTCTGTTAAATAGGTTATCATCAACCCTGCAGTAATACTTATTGTAGATAGAAGTTCCGCCAATCTGCGGCTCCCACAATATATCTTCGTCACTGGATTTCTGGACAATATAAGACTAACAGTCTTGGATGGCTACCTCGAGCACAAATATATAAGTTCTGAAATGGCGGATCCGTGAACTGCTGTTCACCCTAGGTAATCCTTTACATGTTCTGCCACCGAAAAGCGTAATAATGCATAAAGGTCGGTATTACCTGGTAAATGAATCCTCAGAACTACACAAGGAATTCTGTCGTCATCCCGACGCAAAGAGATTCACTGGGGAAAACTGCCATAGCAGTTACTTCGAAGATTCTCCCCGAAAAACAATGGACTCTTGGTCCCTTCAGAAAAACAGGACCTCCCGGCTTCCCGGAAGTATATCTCACTCCCGCTTAAAAAACCTTCCCATAGGCCTACGCCGAACTGTCAACCTCTGACCCTAAAGGTCAAACACAATGAATGAATAAACAAGGGAAGACAACCCCTAATCAACCTGACATCGCAGGTAAAGACACAATTATACTTATGATACAAACATAAGCAAATAACTTGACAGATGACTCCGTCGAAAATGACAGCAACATTACTACCACCCCCCTGTAAAAAAAAAATGCAATTTTTTTTTTTTTAATATGTTCATGAGCAAGATAGCACCAGTATCACTTCTGTGCTCATGCAAACAATGAACCTAATATCAGGTACAATAGAAGAGGGTACAAATCATCTCCCAACATAGGAGAAAATATTTCCTTTAAGCCAAACAAACTAAGGGATACCATTCAAGAAACCTAAGTTGCTGGCAATACCAATCATATATCAAACATTACTAAATAATATAATCATAGCAATATACAAATGTCAATGCTATTTTAGCAACATATCACTGATGGATGGACAAAATGAAATTTGTTAAATTATCTAAACATCATCCAAATACATTTGTATTACAACATATTATGATATTAAGGACAGACCTAAGTCTGAAAATATATCAGGAAAAACTAGGACACAAGATTTAACTGGAATCATGTGGGCATCTAGACAATATGTCCGCCATCACATTATCCGAACCACGGATAGCTCGCACCGTGAAATGGAAAGGCTGAAGAGCAATAGCATAACGAGTAGATCTCGAGCTCTTCAAATCCTTACTTTGCATAGCCGTAAGAGCTTTTTGGTCGGTTTCCATAAAGAAATGCGCGCCCAGAAGGAACCTTTGTAGCTTAAGAATGGACCAAACCATAGCCAACAATTCACGGTCCAAAACCGAGTAATTCCTTTCTGCCGCATTCAGCTTCCTAGAAATATACATTACAGGATGCAGAGTTCCTGAATATTCCTGCATTAGTGCCGCTCCAATGCCAGTGGAAGAGGCATCACTACGAAGGACAAAAGTCTTATCAATCGTCGGTAGTCTTAAGATAGGATGAGATGAGAACAAATTCTTAACCTGATCCAATGAAGATTGGCATTCTTGGGACCAACGCACCATATTAGGAGAACCTTTTTTCAATAACGTTGAAAGTGGTGCCATAATGGAGGACAGATTCTCAATGAATCTTCCATAGAATTGTATCAATCCCAAGAGACTACGCACTTGCTTTTTTGTCTTCGGAACCGAGATATTTAATATCTTTGAAATGTTTTGGTCCTCTGTCTTCAACAGACCATGACCAACTCGATGACCTAGGAAGGAAATTTCACTAAACCCAACAAAAGCTTTAGAGGGTTTAGCAGTCAAACTATGCTCACGTAGAGTAGATAGCAATTCCTTCAGACCCACATAGTGTTCTTCCCAAGTATCGCTGAAAAGACAGATGTCGTCTAAATATGCAATGACATCTGCACGATCTGATAGAATTCGTCGCATCATGCGCACGAAAGTCGCTGGGGCGTTCATAAGCCCGAAAGGCATAAAATTCCATTGAAACAGACCCCTAGGTGTCGAAAAAGCAGTGAGAGGTTTGGCGTGTTCCGTCAATGGGACTTGCCAATAACCTTTCGACAAGTCTAGTTTAGTAAAGAATTTAGCTTTAGAAAGTCTAATAAGTAGATCATCTAATAACGGCATAGGTTCAGCATCGAACTTCGTAACTTGATTTAATTTGCGATAATCAACGCAAAGACGTATGTTATTGTCTTTCTTTCGAACAATAACTATCGACGAAGAATAAGCTGAAGTGGATGGTTCAATTATTTGTAGTTGAATCATTTCATCCAATTCTTTCTCGACTTGTGCTTGAAAATGAATAGGTATTGGGTATGGTCTTACTCTGATCGGATTACGATCAGTAAGTATGATGTCATGTTCTATGACATCTGTGTGTCCAGGAATGTCGGTAAGGACATCCTGATATGATTGTAACGTAGAGGATACTTGACGTTGTTCCTCAAAAGACAAGTTGGAAGAGACTGTAACGTCTCTCCACGATTCCGTTGAAGTAAGTGGAATCGTAGGAAGAGGTAAGTTCACGTCAGAAAAAATAGTTTCCTCATCCTGTATAACGGACAGGGATGAGATGTGACCATGTTGAACTGGAGAGTCGTCCGTCGCCTGGAAAATAGGCTGTAAATAGTCTGGACGTTCAATAAACTCTGTTAGCATATTTATATGGAAGGTTTTATGCCTTCCATCCACATCGACAATATAGTCGACATCAGAAATTTTCGAGACTATAGTGTATGGACCCTTCCAAGAAATGAGAAGTCTATTCTCTCTTGAGGGCAGTAAGACATATGCTTTGTCTCCAGGACAAAGTTGACGTAGGCGTCTTTTCTTATTAGCAAATCGCCTAGCTTTTTCTTTCGCAAATTCGGAAGATGAAGTTGCTAACCTGCACGATTCGATAATCTTTTCTCTAAGAGCTATAACATATTCATATGACGATTGTGTATCATCGTCAATATTATCGGAAGTTATCAAATCGTGTAACAAGGACATTGGCCCGCGCGGTTGCGCGCCAAAGACAAGTTCGAAAGGAGAAAACCCTGTATGCTCGTTGGGAACCTCTCTATAGGCAAAGAGGACTGCAGGTAAAACCCTGTCCCAATCTTCAGGATGATCCTCCGTTATCTTGCCAAGTAAGTTCTTTAGTGTCCTGTTAAGACGTTCTACCAATCCATTGGACATTGGATGATAAATACTACTGAGAGACCTTTTAATGTCTAGCGTAGCCATTACCTGAGACATAACGTCCGAAATTAACTGAGTGCCGTGATCCGACAGTATTTCTCCGGGGAATCCCAGACGAGAAAATACGAGCCAAAGAGCATCAGCGATATCGACAGTTGATATGCTCTTCAGAGGAATAGCCTCTGGCCAACGCGTGCACATGTCCACGCAAGTGAGGATAAATTGGTGTCCTCTGGCTGACTTAATTTTGAACGGACCAATGATGTCTATAGCCATTTTCTGAAACGGCCGAATCGGAATATCTGCAGCCTGAATAGGAGCAGCATGTCTCGGACCCCTAGACTTGACCTCTTGACAAATTTTGCAAGATCGGCAATAAATTCGGATGTCTTTATTCACGAATGGCCAAAAGAATGACGCAAGGACTCTAGTTTTAGTTCTGGAAAAACCCATGTGTCCCGCACACTGAGAATCGTGTGCATGCCGAAGAATTAAGGCTCTCATACACTTAGGCACAAGAATTTGCGAGTGCATAGACTTGTCCGAGTGTTGTACCATTCGTACCAATATACCATTCTTCATAGTGATATACGATTTGTGATTCGTATTTTGATTGGGATCCCCTTTCTTTGCAAGAAGGAAGTATTTCTTCAAAGAAGGATCCTCTTCTTGACGTTTAACAAACGAGTCATGGGAAATCACCAAGTGCTCGTCTTGGCTATCAACTTCATTACTATTATCAGATGAAGTTGGGGGATTAAGAGCTTGAGCTCTTGTCACCACTGCATTGACCGTTTGAATGTTTTTTTCTTCCCAACTAGAAATTTGTTGCGGGGTGCATTCCTTAACCCCATGAATACGACCGATTATAAGATCCGCAATAGGATTAGGAAGAAGACATGCATGGACATCTCCTGTGAAGAAAGGAGTGTCAATCCTAATAATAGCAGTAGGATAGCTTTCCATAGTACCACCAAATGTAACACATTTGATTGTTTTTCCCGTGGCACAGCAAGGATCTATCAGAGACTCCTTAACCCCGACGGTAGTACATCCCGAATCGAAAAGTACTGAGACTAGCCTATCATTTATTAGACCTTTATGTAAGATGAGAGATCCTCTCCCATCATGCGCAACTGTAGCAGGTAGAGCAGGAAGAGGGTGACCACAACTTAGCGTAGATACAGTTGATGAGTCAAACAATGTTAAGCATTGGGGGCATTCAGTTGCTCTCCCAAAATCGAAAGCACAACCAGTGATAGCCCTAGAGTTACCACTATCATTTACTGTATTACAGGCTCCATCAAACTCTTGTTGCGCAGAGTTTGCCTGTTGGTAAGGTCTTTTTTTGTTAAACCTAGGTCTACCTCGATTATCATTTCCCCTGTAATTATTTCGACTATCATTTCCCCTGTAATTGTTATCATATTGCCTATTGTAATCATCATTCCGGTTTGAATCCCGGTTTCTAAATTCACCATCGTCATAATCTTGACGTCGAGAATGATTACCTCGAAAATTTGAATAGTTATTATTTGGATAGCCTTTACGAAAGTGTCTCAAATTATTACCACTAAAATTACGAGAACTACCATCTTGTCTCCACTGCATAGACGAAGAACCATCATGTGTTGGATTACTCCGCTTCTGAGTGTAATTTTGATTACTTCCCCTATTCCAATTTTGTTGAGCACCCTGAAATTTTTTTCTGAAATTAGGGCCATATGGTGTTGCCGAAGCAGCTGGCAACCCTTCTTTCACTTTAGAATTGCTAACTGTAGCATGGGGATGTGCTGTGGCATACTGACAACAGTATTCCTCCATTTCTTTTAAGTTTTTAGGCTTACGCTCATGAAGGAATGCAAGAAAAGAATCATTAACAGATGACAAAACCTTATCTCGCAATAATAAGTCCATTAGACCTTCATATGTTTTCTCAATCTGAGACAACTCAACCCATCGTGTAAATGTACGACGTATCTTTGTAACAAAATCAGAGAAATCTACTCCATTTTCTGGCAACATTGTCCTAAAACGAAGACGATAGTCTTCTTGTTTTAATTGGTATTTCCTTAGTAATGCTGCCCTGACAACATCATAATTAGTCCTCTCATGTTCGTCTATTGTCATAAGAGTAGTCACTGTGTCACCTGTAAAAAATGGCATCAGTTGTTGTGGTGAAGTGGGATGTTATAAATATTTATAGGGGACTTAGTGTACTGACTGAGATCAGCTGTGAAGGTATATATATATATCTAATAAGAGTAGTGTATTATATATCACCTTACTTGCTACCACATATCTATATATCTCAGTCAGAATTATTCTGGAATAGTGTGATGCTACGTTATGTGTCTAGGGTATGAGTATGGTGAAGTGTAAGTCACAACAACAGACAGATAAACAATTTAATTTAATCCACTACTCTTGACAACACTGTGACACTCACATACATATAACACTCTACAAAGATATCTTAAAAGAGTCACTGATAAACTTTCAAATAACAATATGTATTCATTACTGGCATGAATGAATATGTGTCCTGATTCAACTACAAGGGAACCAGGAATCACAATCAATTTAAATTACAAGTTATGTACAGAATGTATTTAATATGAATATTGTAGTGACATATATTATTACAAATGTTCTATGTGTGTCAGTTGTGTAGTAGTAAAATGAGGTAATACTGGTTTTGTTTTGTTCAAGCTCTGTTGGTATTGGTCATCATGACTTCAATAGTTTGTCTTTAGGGACTATTATTGGAGATGTTCACAGTTCCTGATTTTAAGACAAGTAAATTCCCCTCTTAATGTTAATTTTATAAAGTTATTTCAAGATGAGGGGACATAATGTTGAGCTCAGCTGGCCAACTCTGCTTATCTTGAGTGATGGCGGCAGGAGAGGACTCCTCTGCTCGAATTCTCTTCTGGGCTCTGGAGACACCTCACTGATAGCTAAAAGGACCAAGGAGTATGCTGTCCGACACTGGATTCAGCAAATCTCTGACCAGATGCTGCTCAGTACCATCAAGACCACTGTCCCACAATTCATACGAATAACACAGATACGTTGATTAGCAATGAATTCTGGCACAAACTGGCACAAATTCCTATCTGCTTATGTTCCAGGCTTTTATTTTACACAAATATGAGCTGGCTTCAACGCACTGATGCTTTATCAAGCTTATTTAAACAAGTGGTCTCGAACTAACGCTCCCAAGTGTGTATATCAGCGAGACTGGCCAATGAGCCACGTTTCGACAAGTGTTTGAAAAAATGTTATCTTTTCCCGTCTCCCCTAACAACCAAGATAGTATTTATAGCCCGACCAATCGTGGTTAGGCTTTCATTTGTTGCGCTCCAATCAATTTGGAGTTTACATGGTAGGCTATTTCTGTAACGTAAATTTTTTTCAAACACGTTAAAAAAAAATCTTATGAGCAGAAATGATTTTATGCTGTCAGGCACCCCCAATATTTTATTTTGGGTATAATTTATTAATTCCTGGACTATTTGCGTAACGTTTTACATATTAGTTGTCAGCAAGCCCTAAGGAACCCAAAAATACTAATTTAAAGGAGCTACGTGGCTGCGTTCAAAATATGCAATTTCTTCTACCTCCTGTTTCGAAGATGTGCTGTCTGGGTACTGTTATGTGTTCAAACGTAAACCCATCTATTGTTATCTTTTCTAATAAGAGTCTGTTATGATTTATAAACCTAACTCTGGGAAAGGGTAGTGTATTTTATCACTGTCCGTCTGAAAAAAAATTAGTGCATGTAGACTTACACGCGTGATGGCAGCATTTGCGTATCGCGCGAAGCGTGTTTAGTGTTCGGCTTTTTGCCTCTCCCTTCTCTTTTTATCCTTTTGTCCATCTGTTCGTTCGTTTTGGTAACGCAGTATAATTAATGTTAGGATTAATTTAGGTCATTACGCAGGGCCATTCAATGTTTTTTCCAAGAAATACAGCACACGTTTCATTGAAGAAGGCGGGTAATAATACAGTAAGCTTTTATATCAACGTGAAAGCGTTACAATTTGCAGACGAAGCAGAAAACAAGGGGGATTTCGAGTACATTCTTTGTGACAGCACTGTCATTTTACCATTGCTCTTTTCTTTATTATATGTATTTGTTAGGCTTCATATTTACCTAATAATTTATATATGTGGATTAGAATATTCCATGACACCTCCCCTCTTAAAACAGACATTATATGTCAGTCCTTTATTCTATATACACATAGAGAAATTTATTATTATTTCTGGGGTTTACGGTGATTCTCATCACACGGATGGCGGCTTAAAAAATCCGCTCCCAGATTGGTTTTTCCAGATATATATTCAATGCTAAAATTATATGGAGCCAGAAGCAAAGACCATCGGAGTAACCTAGAGTTCTCATGCTTAGCCTGTGCTAAAAACGATAAAGGTTTGTGGTCAGTTTGCAACTTAAATGCCTTCCCATATAGATAAATATTGAATTTCTTTATTGCCCATATTACTGCAAGACATTCTTTTTCGCTAGTTGAGTAGTTGATTTCAGCTTTATTCAACTTTCTGCTAGCATATGCCACTGGGCTTAATTCCCCATCCAATGCATCTGATTTCTGTAGTAAAGTTGCACCTAACCCAATATTACTTGCATCCGTCCTTACTATGAATTCTTGACTTAAGTCAGGTAATTTCAAAATGGGTTTACTTGTGAGCTTTTCCTTCAATTCTTGGTAAGTCATTTCACATTGTGGTGTCCATGTAATGCGATCTGGAAGTCCTTTACGTGTCAATTCAGTTAAAGGTGCACATATGGAATTAAAGTTTTTGATATACTTCTGGTAGAAACCACATAATGAGACAAAGGATCTCACGTCCTTCTTGGTTTGTGGTCTCGGGGCTTTCTGTAGTTTCTCTAAATTCTTTGGGTCAGGGGTCATGTTTCCCTGATAAACTGTGTGTCCCAAAAATTCCAATTCTTTACATCCAACGCAACATTTGGTTGGTCGGGCTGTTAAATTTGCCTCCCTAAGTCGATCAAACAGCATGTTCAGAGAGTCAATGTGTTCCTCAAATGTTTCTGTTGCTATAAGGATATCATCCATAAAATTTGTTATACAGGGATTATTCAGAGGATCCAATAATTTTCTCATCATTCTAGAGAAGACACTAGGCGCATTCTTCAATCCAAATGGCAATCTATTAAACTCATAGTGTCCTTCTGAGGTACTAAAAGCTAGGTATGGTCTAACCTCAGGCTTTACTGGAATCTGATAGTATCCTTTACTCAGATCCACTTTTGAGAAATATTTAGCTTTATTTAGTCTGGCAAACAGCTGATTTGTATCCGGCAATGGATCCACCTGTCCTTCTGTAATAGCATTCAGTCTCCTGTAATCTATACAGAGTCTATGTTCTCCAGAGGGCTTCCTTAAGAGTACCACACCGGAACTATACGAAGACTCACTGTGCGAAATAATTCCTTCCTTCAACAGATAGTCTATCTCTTCCTTCAAAGCTTTTTCCTTAGCAAACGGAATCGAATATGGTTTCATACAGACAGGTGTGGAGTCTATGAGTTTCATATCATATTCCAATAGGTTTGTATGCCCTGGTCGGTCTGTTAACACCTCTGCATGATTATTTAGAACCTGTTGCACTCTCTCTTTCTGAGTTTTCGTTAAATGTGTACTGATTTTCACCTGTGCTGCTGTCTCACAGGGGTGTAATGGATATTCAAATGATGAAAGTGGTTCCTTTTTCATCTCCATGGCGATGGACAAGGTCAACAAGTGTGTCTCTTCCTGATGTTCTCTTTCCAAATATTTCTTCAGGAGATTCACATGATAGATTTTTTCTTTCCCCTTCTTATCTATCTTATAATTTGTTCTAGACACCTTCTCTAGAACTGTATATGGACCCTGCCATCCAATTTGTAACTTATTCTGACTCCCAGGCAAAAGAAGCAGTACTTTCTCTCCCACAGCCAAATTTCTGTCTTTCGCCTTCCTGTTATAATAGGCAGCATGTTTCTTCCTGGCTTGTTTCAAATTTTCATTGGCAAGTTTCCAGCCAGTTTTCAACCGAGTGGTCAGCTCATTCACATATTGGTATGAAGATGTAATGTTTTCCTCTGCCTTTTCATCAGTCCACGTTCTTAACAAAGCTTCGAGTGGACCTTTTATTGGCCTTCCAAACAATAATGTTGCCGGGGCCATACCGGTTGAACTATGGGGTACCTCCCGATAAGCAAAGAGGGCGGCGTGCAGGTACTGGTCCCATGTATCTGGTTTTTCGTGTGCCAACTTTCTCAGGATCGACATCAATGTGCCGTTAAATCTTTCCACTTGGCCGTTCCCTTGGGGATGATACACACTACAATGGAAGTGTTTGGCCTGGAAGATCCTGAAAACTTCTTCAGTTAGTTTCCCCTTGAACTGAGAGCCATTATCAGTCAAGATTTGATTGGGAAAGCCTAACCTTGTGAAAATTGTGAGCAATGCCTCTGCCACATGTTTTGAATCAATCGATGACAGGGCTACTGCCTCTCCCCACATAGAACAAGTGTCCACCAGAGTCAGAATGTAGCTGTTCCTTCTCTTGGTTCGGGTGAGAGGTCCCACAAGATCCACGGCAACTCTCTCAAAGGGTGTTCCCACTATGGGCATTTCCCCCAGAGTTGCTGGTGCAGTCCAATGTTTAGGTGCTACTCGTTGGCACTCTGGACAGGATTTTACATATCGTTTGATATCTTCAGTTATTCCTGGCCAGAAATAGTGACAAGCTATTCGCTGTCCTGTTGCGCTGATTCCCATATGACCACTGAAGGGAATCGCATGCCCTAGTTCCAACACTTTAGTCCTATATGAAGTGGGAAGGACCAGCTGTCCGTGACCATTGGATTCAGATCCAGCCTTCCTATATATCAATTTGTTCTTCATATAAAACTCTCCCTTGCCTGGAGGTGTATGAGATTTGGGCAACTTCTTGAAACATGGCTTGAGTGTTTTGTCCTCAGCCTGTGCCTTCCTCATCTCATCTGGGTGAGTATTTATGGGATTATCCTCCTCCTTCTTTGTCTGTGATCTGGTCTGCACTGTTGCCAATATCACAGGTCTCTTGGGATTCCCCAAGAAGACATATCTACACCCCAATATTAGAGGGTAGATTGGCTCATTTATCACTGCTGCTTTTATGATTCCTTCCACATATCGCGTTTTCACTTTTATTCGGGCGACGGGAAGTGTCATGGTAGCTACATCCTTGGTTGCAGTTTGAATCTCCACTGTTTCTGTGGTGTATTGATCGGCCTGCACCAGGTGAGAACTCACAACGGAATCGTAATCTAAACCGGTATCATATAAACATCTTATAGTGACACCATTACAAATGACATCTTCACACACTGGGGGGTGGTATGGTTCCTGTAATTCTTCAGGTTTGCCCTTCTTTTCCTTTTTCCCCGATGTCATAGCAGCAAAATGAGGAGGTTTCCTTCTACAATGGTCAGTGTCATGATTGTTCATCTTACAATTTTTACACCACCTTTTTCCTTGGTTGAAAGATTTTCTTTCATCATATTTCCTTTCATCGAATTGTGGGAATTTATTTTTATTGTCATACCGTGGCCTATCAAATTGGTGCTTACCTTTATTTTGATCCCTAGGATCAAATTTATTAAAGTTCTGTGGTGCCCTAAAGTTATCCACCTGTTTCTTTTTATTACCTGTTACCTCTGCTTGAGCTGCTTGATACCTTTCAGCAACATTTAGCAACTCACCCAGCCTCTCTGCACCTTGTTCCATGAGAAACTTTCTCAGGTCTGGAGCCATGGACTCTCTTAGTTGCTCTCTAAGGACCATTTCCTTAAGATCTTGGGTTTTCCCCAGAGAAGTCCATTTCTCCAAGTATGTCTCTATTCGTGCAGAGAACTGGTGATAGGTTTCACCTGACAGTAGTTTAGCATTCCTAAATTTTTTTCTATAAAATTCTGCATTCTTTTCATACCTTAACAAAAGAGCCTGCTTTAGCATGTCATAATTTTCCTGATCACCTCTGCTCATTTTTGCAAAAACTTCATAAGCTGCCCCACGAAGTCCCTGAGATAACTTTAAGCTCCACCTTTCTCTCTCTAACCCATACGTGGTAGCTAATAGTTCGTACCTATTTATATAGCTCTCAATATCATCGTCTTTCTCAACAAAATGATCTAAATGAAAGTTCATAGCTGAGATTGAGGCTCCTTGAGTAACCGTAGCATCAGAGGCAAAGGGACTGGCACCATTTTCAGGAGCATGGCCTTGAAACTCAAACTCCCTTAGTCGTAACTCATGTTCCCTTTGTAATCTCTTCTCCTCCTTTTCTGCTTCCCTCTCTGCAGTCAATCTTCTTTCTTCTGCAGCTACTTTCTTCTCTTCTCTTTCTGCTTCCCTTTCTGCAGCCTGTCTTCTTTCTTCTGCTTCCAATTTCTTAGTCTCAGCCTCAATCTGCAACCTCTTAGTCTCAGCCTCAGCTTGCAACCTCTTAGTCTCAGCCTCAGCTTCAAATTGTAACTTCTTAATTTCCCTTTCAGCCTCTAACCTTCTTTCGGCTTCTTTTTCTAATCTTCTTTCTTCGCGTTCAATAAATTTGTCACATTCCGTCGTGACATAGGCAACCATAACTTGCCCATCTAATCCTAACTCTTTTGCAGTCTGAACCGCAGCAGATCGAAATTTGGCCAGGTCCGCCATTGTCTATCAGGTAACTTAATACAATGTCTAACCAACAATTCAATCTCTAATGGACAACACAGGCACCGTGAGCTCAACCTTATTTAATTCCACCCAAGGATACCTTTTAATTCTTATATTCCCTGAAGTGAATTACCCCCAATATTTTTAATAGTGAAAGATTCAAAATCCCAAGAGCGAGACCCCAATATATGTGGTGAAGTGGGATGTTATAAATATTTATAGGGGACTTAGTGTACTGACTGAGATCAGCTGTGAAGGTATATATATATATCTAATAAGAGTAGTGTATTATATATAACCTTACTTGCTACCACATATCTATATATCTCAGTCAGAATTATTCTGGAATAGTGTGATGCTACGTTATGTGTCTAGGGTATGAGTATGGTGAAGTGTAAGTCACAACAACAGACAGATAAACAATTTAATTTAATCCACTACTCTTGACAACACTGTGACACTCACATACATATAACACTCTACAAAGATATCTTAAAAGAGTCACTGATAAACTTTCAAATAACAATATGTATTCATTACTGGCATGAATGAATATGTGTCCTGATTCAACTACAAGGGAACCAGGAATCACAATCAATTTAAATTACAAGTTATGTACAGAATGTATTTAATATGAATATTGTAGTGACATATATTATTACAAATGTTCTATGTGTGTCAGTTGTGTAGTAGTAAAATGAGGTAATACTGGTTTTGTTTTGTTCAAGCTCTGTTGGTATTTGTCATCATGACTTCAATAGTTTGTCTTTAGGGACTATTATTGGAGATGTTCACAGTTCCTGATTTTAAGACAAGTAAATTCCCCTCTGAATGGTATTTTTATAAAGTTATTTCAAGATGAGGGGACATAATGTTGAGCTCAGCTGGCCAACTCTGCTTATCTTGAGTGATGGCGGCAGGAGAGGACTCCTCTGCTCGAATTCTCTTCTGGGCTCTGGAGACACCTCACTGATAGCTAAAAGGACCAAGGAGTATGCTGTCCGACACTGGATTCAGCAAATCTCTGACCAGATGCTGCTCAGTACCATCAAGACCACTGTCCCACAATTCATACGAATAACACAGATACGTTGATTAGCAATGAATTCTGGCACAAACTGGCACAAATTCCTATCTGCTTATGTTCCAGGCTTTTATTTTACACAAATATGAGCTGGCTTCAACGCACTGATGCTTTATCAAGCTTCTTTAAACAAGTGGTCTCGAACTAACGCTCCCAAGTGTGTATATCAGCGAGACTGGCCAATGAGCCACGTTTCGACAAGTGTTTGAAAAAATGTTATCTTTTCCCGTCTCCCCTAACAACCAAGATAGTATTTATAGCCCGACCAATCGTGGTTAGGCTTTCATTTGTTGCGCTCCAATCAATTTGGAGTTTACATGGTAGGCTATTTCTGTAACGTAAATTTTTTTCAAACACGTTAAAAAAAAATCTTATGAGCAGAAATGATTTTATGCTGTCAGGCACCCCCAATATTTTATTTTGGGTATAATTTATTAATTCCTGGACTATTTGCGTAACGTTTTACATATTATTTGTCAGCAAGCCCTAAGGAACCCAAAAATACTAATTTAAAGGAGCTACGTGGTTGCGTTCAAAATATGCAATTTCTTCTACCTCCTGTTTCGAAGATGTGCTGTCTGGGTACTGTTATGTGTTCAAACGTAAACCCATCTATTGTTATCTTTTCTAATAAGAGTCTGTTATGATTTATAAACCTAACTCTGGGAAAGGGTAGTGTATTTTATCACTGTCCGTCTGAAAAAAAATTAGTGCATGTAGACTTACACGCGTGATGGCAGCATTTGCGTATCGCGCGAAGCGTGTTTAGTGTTCGGCTTTTTGCCTCTCCCTTCTCTTTTTATCCTTTTGTCCATCTGTTCGTTCGTTTTGGTAACGCAGTATAATTAATGTTAGGATTAATTTAGGTCATTACGCAGGGCCATTCAATGTTTTTTCCAAGAAATACAGCACACGTTTCATTGAAGAAGGCGGGTAATAATACAGTAAGCTTTACTATCAACGTTAAAGCGTTACAATTTGCAGACGAAGCAGAAAACAAGGGGGATTTCGAGTACATTCTTTGTGATAGCACTGTCATTTTACCATTGCTCTTTTCTTTATTATATGTATTTATTAGGCTTTATATTTAATTGATAATTTATATATGTGGATTAGAATATTCCATGACAGTTGTTCAACATATTTTTCCTTTTTTATGTTATGCGTATCGCACAAAAATTGGAATCTATCTAGATAATCTGCTACGTCATCCTTTAAAGGATTGAAATGAGGCAATTTAATCCTACTAACAAACTCCTTTGTCGTACTCGAAGTTGTTTGCTGAGCACCCGTACTCGCCAATTTCAATTTCTCTAACTCCAAAGTTGCGAGTTTTTCATCAAGTTCCATCTTCTGTTTTCTTTCCTCATGTTCCATTTTCCTAATTTCAGCCTCAGCAGCAGCTTGAAGTTTTTTTTCCTCTGCAGCAGCTTGAAGTTTTTTTTCCTCTGCAGCAGCTTGAAGTTTTTTGTCTTCCATTTCCATCTGGAATTTTCTTTCATCAGCTGCAGCTTGAGCTTTCCTCTCCTCAGCAGCAGCTTGAGCTTTTCTCTCCTCAGCCTCTCTTTGATACCTTCTTTCTTCAAGTTCTAATCTTCTATTCTCAGCTTCTAGCTTCTTTAGTTCAGCTTCTGCTTTCAATTTAATTTCCTCTTTTTGTTTCTTTTCTTCTGACTTTAATGCAATGGCGAATTGAGCAGATGAATATTCTTCCAATTCTTTACCAGACTTACCAAGGGTCAACCCTTGCTGGATGAAGAAATCCAATGTAGACATTCTGTCTAATGAGATCAGAAACCTGAAAAAAAATTAAATAAATTACCTTATCCCACTTCAATGGGAGACAAGTCTGAAATGCTAGACTTGTATACTCACTTCACTTTATTTTACTGTCTTAATCTTTGTAGATAACAAGTCTTTTATCAAAGAACTTGTATAAATATCTTATATAATATTATTTAACAAACTCTATATGAAGAGTCTACCTTATCAATAATATCAAAACATGACCAAGTATGTGTATGTAGACTGTGCATGACAGTAATGTAGTACAACCAAAAAAAAAATACAAAGACAAAAATACAAAACAATACAAATGGCAACACTGTTTTAACCAAAAATGTGTAGAGAAATACACAAGAAAGGAGAGACCTACAGAATACAAACAAAACAAATCGACAATCAAAACTGAAAAACAGACAAAATATTACAAAAACAACGTTAAGTACAATTACATCACAGCTAACATCAATAGCGACCAATTGTCACTAGCAAATTTCCAAATTAAGAAAATTTGCACCTACAGACCGCTTACAGTAAGCCTCGATCAAGTGGCATATTTACCGTAAGACCCACCAACCGAAAAACCCGCAGAAAAATACACAAAACAGTAGAAGTGACATAAACATATAGCAATCAATTTCAATGTGTTGCAGAACAAGTTCAGTCACAGCTGAAACTAAAATAAATTTCTTGCTCCTTGCGAACACAGAAACGAAATGTCAAACGCGCACTGAACGTCAAATCCACTGTAACATAAAGTGGTATTCACGAACCAAAGTTACTATGACCTTCTCAAATTAGGGCTTGCACATTGAATGTTTACAATTTCACGTACTGTTTACAGACACTTGACCTCCAACAATGTAGCTTGAATACTCTGACCTAGAAAAGTCTGTTGTTGAATGAAACGTGTAACAACCCGCAGTACTGTTTACAATAGGAACCCGCCTTCTATGCAGTTATGGTCCACGTAGCAAATGCCTAGATGTTACCTTCAGTACATGTCTTGTTATGGTTTATGTAGCATTATGATATAAATGCTCGTACTGTTTATTTGGGTCAACCGTTAATGACCTATATCTGTCCTGTTGTAGCCAAAACTTGCAAGTGTAGAATTAGCGTTGTGTTACGGCTGTCCCGTGTGTAGCTTAGACCCACAGATCAGAAGTGTAATGTGTACTTGTCCTTCTTGTAACTTTCTCGACAAAACTGGAGACATCATACATGTAACAGCCAACCAGGAATGTAAATTTCTGAATCCATAAATGTCAACAATAATGTCAAATGCTCGCTCTGTTCTTTTTAAACCCACAGATCTGGTCCATCAGAAATGTAAGTTTCTAGGCCACATTGGCGACAAGAAATGTATCATAAGAGCCCACGTAACTGGTCCACCAGAAATGTAACTGTCTTTTTTTCTTGTTGAGGTGATCACTGGCCCAAGACAGTTTACATGTTGTTAGATGTGTAGTGCGAGCGTATGATGAGTTGAGTGTGGGTGCGAATGAAGACGCGAATGTGTTTAGGCTCGTATAGATGTAGATCCTGCAACCCATACTCTCACATGCAGTAATCAAGGATGCTTTGACACTGCAGGCATGTTTCAAGACATTTATTGACGGGAACACACATAATATCAACAGGAACAGTCAGTGTAACAAGGTCATGCTGACCTGACATCGATAGGTATACATTTGGCATTCAAAAAGGTAAACATCAGAATAGACGTGCATGGTCAATAGCAAAGTTCTTCAATAATGACAGTTCGTAGCGTCGCCCTTGGCGTCTCTGACTAAACGCGTCAGATGCCTTAGTTACCTTGACACACAGGTGCAACTTGGCACTCCCTGCCAATTGCACATATCAGGCTGTAGTATAATAGCCGGAAGCACAGGCCTCGTCCTAACGTCGGCCGTGTACTTCTGTTAAATAGGTTATCATCAACCCTGCAGTAATACTTATTGTAGATGGAAGTTCCGCCAATCTGCGGCTCCCACAATATATCTTCGTCACTGGATTTCTGGACAATATAAGACTAACAGTCTTGGATGGCTACCTCGAGCACAAATATATAAGTTCTGAAATGGCGGATCCGTGAACTGCTGTTCACCCTAGGTAATCCTTTACATGTTCTGCCACCGAAAAGCGTAATAATGCATAAAGGTCGGTATTACCTGGTAAATGAATCCTCAGAACTACACAAGGAATTCTGTCGTCATCCCGACGCACAGAGATTCACTGGGGGAAAACTGCCATAGCAGTTACTTCGAAGATTCTCCCCGAAAAACAATGGACTCTTGGTCCCTTCAGAAAAACAGGACCTCCCGGCTTCCCGGAAGTATATCTCACTCCCGCTTAAAAACCTTCCCATAGGCCCACGCCGAACTGTCAACCTCTGACCCTAAAGGTCAAACACAATGAATGAATAAACAAGGGAAGACCACCCCTAATCAACCTGACATCGCAGGTAAAGACACAATTATACTTATGATACAAACATAAGCAAATAACTTGACAGATGACTCCGTCGAAAATGACAGCAACAGTATATAAAGAAAGAAGGAAAGTGCGACAATTGAAAGCATGCAATAAAATCAGTACCACAAATGCACCGATTACTGCCGGAGCAAAACAGAGATCGAGAGGGGTCGCCCCATTCTGTCACACTTGGTGTTTTCCCTACCCTTCGACCTGTCTGGCTTGGGCTATACTTCTGGTAGCTACGCTACCGCCGACATAGCTCTTGGGGTCACTGGGACGCACAATCTCCTCTACCACGACAAGGTGGAGACACGGTGGAGTAGAGACTTTCTTTTAAATGCTCTCAAAATTTCTTCTCAATGTGTGTCCTCTCCATTCCCAGCGTCGCCTTCTCATCTTTTGTTCCACTGGCACATGTCTCATTCTTGTAATCATTTCCATATTGGTGACTGTCAAACAATTTCAATCTTTCTTTTCTACGCAAGCACCCATTAATGAAAGTATCTTTTCGATTTTTTTTTTTTTTGGTTCTCCTTGTTTCTGAGCCGTGCAATAGAATTGATTGGACATTTGAGGAAAGATAATTATTTCAGATTTTTTTTTTTTTTTTAATTTCAACAGTTCTGTCTTATTGAGTATCGATATTGCCCTTTGTTTATGTTTGACACAACCACTGATAATTGCATCTTTCTTATAAGTCATGACTAGAGATAAATTTAAGAAAAGTAAGCTGATAATAAACATAAATTCAATAAATCACTAAAAAAAAACAAAAACAAAAAACAAAAAAAATCTGTAGTGTGAACAATCAAGGTAGAGCGCGCTACACATAATATCAAAGTGGCAGCTGAATTTAATTGTGTGGAGGTCGCAGGAGTTTTAATTCCCACTCGTAATTGTACCCGATATAAACGAGAAGCTGACCAGTAATCAGTGGCGTACCTGTGTTTCTTCACAGATTAATGTGTTATGAGTGGTGATCAATATGCAAGGTTCGCTATGGTATAAATATGTGTGTATTTAGAGGAACCTATTTTCCCTGTAGCAGCACTGGTTATGAGGCAACGAAAGTGAATAGTGTGGTCAAAGTTGTGAATGTGAGTGGTTGCTTGACTAGTTCCATTTGTTTAAAACGGCTACACAACATGGAATATGGTCCCATGTAGAAGTGCGCAATGTTGTAAGTTAGTTCCATTGAAAATTATACACAGTTGATAGAGGGGTATGGTGAAAACGCAATAAGTGCTCAAAGAGAGGCAATTCAAAGAAAGAGGTTTAGACTATCGAGTTGTGATTTTTCAGCATGACAATTCCACACCACACACCGCAAGTCAGGCTCAGAATTTCATGCAATCATTTGAATGGGACATTCTTGAACATCTTCCCCCAACCCCTTTTTACAACCCTGTCCTAGCGCTGTCAAATTCCCATTTGTTTGTACCGCTAAGAGCCACCTGGGAGAGCGACCTTATCCAGATAACACAGCAGTGCAGAATGCTGTTTGTAAGTGACTGACAAATGAACTGCTATACAGAGATTTACAAACTACTGCCATGATGGGACAAAGACATAAATGCTCACCGAGATTATGTTGAAAAGTAATCATGACAGTCTTTCAGTTTATTTTAATCTTGTTAATAAAAGTAAATATAAAATTGTTAACCTTACTTTTTTTTAAATCACCATTGTACATTTAAACATGTGTACGTTTAATGCAGCATGTCTCCCTTGATCTGCCGTAGTGGTCTGCGAATGCCCCAACAGATGCAGTAAAATAATGAGGTTTCGAAAGTTATCAACCTTCGATCAAAACACTCTTGGCAGTATGGTGCTCCTATTCTAGGGAGACTCACAGACATTTCTATGACGGCAAGTACACATTTTACATAGCAATTTAAAATTGTTTATTATACATGTATAATTCAAATGGAAATAAAAAAGAATGTTTACTTTTGTGTGGCGTATCTATTTATTTGTCTACATACATTTAATGGGATTAATTATGAGAAGCGTATTTTAATTCTAAACTCATTTTAAAGAAGTACATTCTTAGATGATCTCACTGACAAAAAAACATTTTTCTTTCTTATATAAGAAAAAGTGTTCTTAGGTCAGTTTCTTGCGCTGATTTCAAATTTGAAATCCGTTTATCTCTATCACATCGGGTTCTTAAGATATTTGTGAATAAATATATTTTTTGGGAAACCGTTATTTGCTCCGTTTCATTTTTACTATATAACTTATTAAAAATTAATAAAATGCAAAATAATTCTACTTTTTATACTGTTAAAATATGCATGACATATGTTACGCTATTTTTCAAATGGTTACTGTATTTTGAAATAATTCTGAGCGAAATATGGCTTCTAGAAGTTGTAGAAATTCGGCTGATCTGTTCTGTTACATGTGCGGATATTTTACTGATCGTGTTCACCAGAAAAACTTTACACCATTACTAAAGAAAGCATATGAACTTTATTTCGATTCGAAAGTTGATGATGCAAATAAATCTTGGAAGCCAAATGCAGTTTGTTCGACTTGTGCAAATACATTGGCAGGTTGGTTACGAAAATCGACGAAGAATAAGTCGATGCCTTTTGGAGTGCCAGTAATATTGCGTGAACATCAAATCACGCTACTGATTGTTACTTCTGCTTGACAAATATCCATGGTTTCACTTTTAAAACTAGAAAGTCTGTGGTTTATCCAAATATTGAATCGGTATCGAAACCAGTGCCTCATGATCCAATGACGTGTCCGATCCCAGTTCCACCAGAACAATATCCGTTGGACGTGAATGAACCATCAGAAAGTGATAGTTTACCTGCTTTAGAAACTAATTCTGACTCGGATTATATACCGGTGAATGATGGTGTTCACTTAATTAACCATTCAGAACTTTCAGATCTAATACGTGATCTTGCTCTTACCAAAGGACAAGCGGAATTACTCGGTTCGCGACTCAAAGAATGGAATCTTTTAGCGCCCAATACTCCGATATCTAAATTTCGTCATAGACACAGATAACTTGTTCAATACTTTGAGATGGATGATGACATTTGCTATTGCAAAGATGTAAACGGTCTAATGGTGCACCTCTGTCATGAGCACATAGTCAACGAATGGCGACTTTTCGTCGACTCTTCCAAGACTAGTCTAAAAGCCGTGTTATTGCAAAACGGAAATTTATTTTCATCAATTCCAGTTCCCTACTCTGTTCATATGAAAGAAACTTATGACAATATGGCTATACTTTTGGCAAAAATAAAGTACAATGACTACCAATGGCGGATTTGTGGAGACCTAAAGGTCATTGCAATTCTCACGGGCATGCAGACTGGGTATACTAAATTGTGTTGTTTCCTATGTGAATGGGACAGCCGCAACAGACAGGAACATTATGCAAGAAAGGTGTGGCCTATCAGGGATCGTATGCAGCTCGGGCATAAAAATGTAATACACGAGCCATTAGTTAACAAAGACAGCATCATTTTACCACCGTTACATATAAAGTTGGGGCCCATGAAGAATTTCGTAAAAGCGTTAGATAAAACGAGCAAAGCTTTCACTTATCTTCGAGAAAAGTTTCCGCAAGTTAGCGATGCAAAGATAAAGGAAGATATCTTTGTAGGACCTCAGATTAGGAAAGTTATTGCAGACAAACAATTCGAGAACTTGTTACATGGTAGTGAACTTCGCGCATGGATGGCATTCAAATCGATCGTCGATAACTTTCTGGGAAATCACAAATCTGTCGACTATGTGCATATTGTTAAGCAGTGCATAGATGCATACAGAATTATGGGCTGTAACATGTCCCTCAAAATCCATTTGCTCGATTCGCATCTTGACTTTTTCCCTGACAGTCTTGGCGAAGTCAGCGATGAGCATGGAGAACGATTGCATCAAGATATCGCCGTAATGGAGTCACGTTATCAAGGACGGTGGAGTGTGACCATGCTTGCCGATTATTGTTGGATGCTTCATCGCGATGTACCACATGCCATTCACCGACGAAAGTCGACTGCAAAGAAATTCAAGCCTACATAACTGTTATACTTCTTGTACGAATGATGTTGTAATACTGTGTGCGTTGTTAAAAAAACTTAAATTGCGTATTTCTAGAGATCCCGACCTGATAGAGAAAAACGGTTTGCCGATTTAAAAACAGCGCATTAAAATTGACCCGAAAAACATAGAAATGTTAGAGAAAGAAAAAAAAAATTGTTTTTGTTAGCCAGTGTGATATACATTATAACCAGTCCGTAAGATCTTTTACGTTTTGACATACGCTTAAAAAATAAATGCGTCCTAATATAACGAATGAACCCTGTGCCTTTCTCCTTCATTTTGAACATAATAATAATAATAATAAATTCTTTAAGCGCCAAACACGGCGCATAAGGCAGAAACCAGTGCTTTCCAGGTTGTTCGTTGTGACGCCACTCCTCTTAGCTCTTGCACATTATTTAGGCCCAACGTTCTTCCTTCTCTTATTATTGTTCTTCTGAGTGTTTCTTTTGGTCTTCCTTTTTTCCTCTTACCCTCAGGAACCCAAGTGAGCGCCTGTAGTGGTATTCTGTTGTTTTGCATTCGTAGGACATGACCGATATATGACCATCGTCTTTTCCTTATATAGTTGGAGACATATTTCTGCCTAGATTCTTCTCTTATTTGTCGATTAGTCTTGAATTCTTTCCAACTGATGTTCATGAGTTTTCTAAGACATTTGTTCTCGAATGTATTCAGCTTGTTCTCCAATGATTTTGTTATTTTCCAACTCTCACAGCACTGAGATAACATTTGAATTAACCAGACGAAGCTTGGTATGTATATTCAATGATCGTA
This sequence comes from Oreohelix idahoensis, assembly GCA_024509875.1. Taxonomy (NCBI): domain Eukaryota; kingdom Metazoa; phylum Mollusca; class Gastropoda; order Stylommatophora; family Oreohelicidae; genus Oreohelix; species Oreohelix idahoensis. The sequence goes on along the minus strand of JAMPIV010001261.1, from coordinate 1,102,576 downwards.
ATTTCCAAATGTTAGATAATCTATTGAAGGCGCTAGCTGCCAAAGCAATTCTAATAAACTGACTTGTTGAATTAAGTGCACCTCGCCAAACCGAGGTAAAATTTTATTTAAAAACAACAGTTAATATATGACACTGAATAAGTCAGATCAAAAGATCTTTTTTAATTAACATGCACCCATATATAACAGGCGGGATCCTGCGTTGAACAGCGCACGTATCGCCAAAGAAGCAACATTTTATTTTTAAAAGTACAACTCAAAGCTAAACAGTTCACCAGACCAAATGTCTTTTTTATTAATACATTTGTCCTAATATAATCAGCGTCACCGTGTGTCAAGGTTGAGTGGGTCGCTTCTCGCCGATATGAGGCAACTTTTTTTGTTAAACACAGCTCAGCACAAGCACTAGGTCTTTTATGACAGAAGTATTTTGTATACACGCTTCATTATAGCTTATCATCATTGTGTCTGGGATGAAAAACAATTTTAAAGTAAGGATGCTGACAACACTTTGCAGACCCCCTCGTTTACTTTTCCAGTAGTCCTACTGCAGCAGAGTGCCATAGAAAGACAAATAGTGGCATAAACAATCTTCCAACTATTATTGAATTCATGCCAGTTTAGACACAGCTGAGTTTCTGAACAACACATCAATGTGAATGATAATTAAAATGTGAAAATATATTCGAGAGGAATAGTACAGTACAGCACACAGAACAAACACAATAAGAAAATTTTTTTTAAAAATAATAAGCGTTCATTTACAAGTAACAATGTATAAGTTTGAACGAGGCGTGCTACGAAGAAAATTAGTAAAAACGTTAAAAAAAAGGACATGATAGACTATTCTTTATTGGTGCGCTACGTTGGATGGGAAAAATCTGTCTAATTTGTTTGCTTCTCGTTAAAACTCGGAAGCAGAAGGAAATTGCTTTTGCGGTTGCATCATCATAAATAACAGTATTTTGTGTGGAATACAGCTCAACACATTCACTCAGGTATTTTATATTAGGAGTATTTTAATTGTATACACATGCGTTAATAAAACGGTCAGAAATTGTGTCTTGGATGAACAAAGCGTTCTACGACAAAATGAGGCAAACATTAAAAAATAACGATGCTCACCAAATTTCACAGTCCAACTGGCGAACCTTTCCAATAGTTCTACTGCAGCAGACTTCCACAGAAATACAGATTGACATAAATAAACCTCCAACGAATATTAAACGCATGCAAGTATACACCGTGAGGCAAAGAAATCCATGACCTTTAAATATTTTTAAAAACTCGGCCCAAAATGACCCGATTATTATGAAATTTTGTGACATTTATGATAACAATATCCTTTTTCGAATTTTGAGTCTCAAATTTCGAATGTCAAATTTCAAGCAATGAATTTTACGCCTTGCATGTGGCGCTGCATACAACTGTAATTCCTCTGCTGCAAAATTGGCGTTCTCTGAAGAAGAAAAAACGGCAATCAAATTTCTTCGACAAAACAAAAATTATGGTGCGAAACGACTTCTTAAGGAGTTTCCAAACAAAGGATGGACTTTAGGCGGACTGACATATCTTTTGCAAAAGATACACCAAACCGGCACTGATGAACGTCGTAAATGCACTGGCCGAACACGCACTGCGCTCACCGATGACAACATCAATGCTGTTAACGAGCTTGTGCAAAGTCAAGATGGACGTCCGCAAACATATCTTTCCCAACGTCAAATTGCTCCTCAGATAGGCGCTTCTCAAAGATCCGTGGGCAGAAAGAAAATTGGCAATGTGGATGAGCTAATTGAGCGGATAAAGCAGGCACGAGATGAGCTAGAACAGCGCACAATCGACGCGTCAGTGAAAAAGTGGCGCTCCCGATTTCGAGCATGTGTTGCAGCTGGTGGGGGGACATTTTGAGCACCAAGTGAAATAAGGAGAATGTAGGTAAACATGTTTTTACCATTTGTACCAATTTTCATAGTAATCGGGTCATTTTCGGCCGAGTTTTAATAATATTTACAGGTCATGGGTTTCTTAGCCTCAAGGTGTAGAAATAGCAAAGCTTCTGAACGACAAAACAATCTGAATAATAACTAAACTATAAATACATTATCGAGAGGAATATTACAGTGCAGAACATAGATTGTACACAGTCAAAGAAAATAAAATCACAGAAAGTAATAAGCGTCTTAATTCAAGAAACAATGTATTTGTTTTGAACGATGTGTGCTGTAGAAAAAGTAATAAACTCGCTAAGTAAAGGAAATGGTGGACTATTCTGTGTTGGTGCGCTAGGTCAAACGTGAAAATATGTCTTGTTAATTTGTTTCTTGAAAAAAGTCGGAAGCAGAATGAAATCGCTCTTACCGCTCCTGATGTTATTCCATCAGGAATAACAATATTTTGCACTGCTTGCAGATGTAGTTACTGTAAATAAGGCCCGATGATAGTCACTTAAAGCAGCAGTCGTTAACTTAAAAGAAAATCAATTTTCACACAAATATCAAAATATTTTGATTTATACATTTCCTATGTATCCTAACCTACACCTTTACTTGGTATATATATATATATATATATATTGTAACCGAGTTTTACGTTGTGTTCGAGAGCTGAAGAAGGCAAATGCATCATTGTCAAATATAAACACATCGAAATAGAAATGTTGATATAAAAGTAAATGTGGAGCCTGGGGCTACGTCTGCTATCCGTAAAATTGCAGTTTTCTCATATGAGTTAATGGTAATTGTAAACTACTTTAACAGATGAGGAAGATTTCCAAGGACTTGTGACTCTTAAGTATTATAAAAGAAGTTTTACACTTTTATTTTTGCATGCTACTTCTAATAACTTTGGCACGTGCTATAATGGAATCATTGTGCTTTATCTACCTGACGTCTTGTCTCTTTGATAACAAGTGGAATATCAGTCATGAGTTTCAATCGCTCGTTGACTTATAGTAACAATGCCGCCTACACGAAATGTTACTTCCGCTAGTTTATTTTTCTGAAAACCAGTCGCAATTCAGGCTAGTTTAGCTTTTAATTCTAAACCAATCGTAAAGTATGGTGCCTTATTTAGTATAATTACACCTACACGTCTTTTTTGAATTTAGGAAGGGTAGTAGTGTTATTAATTATCATTGACATTACTAGAACTCATTTTGTCATTTGACATGCTCTATTTTTGCAATCTTGTAGTCTCTTCTTCCCATCTCTGTTTGTTAAGACAAAAGATCTAGCCGGAAATAGTTATGTCACATATCCTAGTATCCTAATACTTCGGTCTGGTTGTTATCAAGACAACTTTAGTAGTGGCGTTTCCCTGCAAGTCATTCCCGCCAGATTAAACATTAGTTATCTTGTACGGCCATCCCTTTCTAGTCTGACACATGTGTTTGTTTCATACTTGTCACCTGAGCGACAGCAAATGCGTAAACAGAATGTCTGGGTCAGACAACTTAACTGCTGATAACAATGCTCCTAGACTAGCATCTGTGTTTATCTAAACAAACATGGCAGGCTTGCATAAACAATGAGCCCGGTGGACTACCGTTGGTTTAACCATTGGCTTTATTGTTCAACGCCTGGCTTAAGAGTTATTTCTACGATTAAAAGATGGGCACCCCAGACAGGTTGCAAGCATGTGCTACCTCTTCGCCCAATCCATATGTTCGGCAGATTTTCGTCAAGATAGGCCATCACATCACGATGGTAGTGGGGAAGTGTTCCATCTTGCTGGAAATAAAACTGCTCCTCATCCCCAAACTTCTCTCGAATGCGTGGCATGACGGATTCCTGTAGCAGCTTCACATAAACGGCACAAGTGAGTGTTGTCAAAAAAGAATGGTCCAATTAAGCCCAACGCTGACAATCCGCACCACACTGTAAACCCTGGTAAGTTCACAAGGTAACTCCGCCTATGCCGGTCCCAAGCCCGGATGAAAAAGGAGGAGGGCGGCCTGCATGGAGGCCGTAAGGAGGCAGCCCCTCCACCATGCAAAGGCACAACAGGCCAATCACCTGTTTGTCTTAAACTATGATTACGAGCAATACAAGAGAGAAAACCGGACTGATTCTAAAGGCGACGAACTGGAACGGACTACGACTTATGGAACTTGGAACACAAGAAGTATAAATGGGAAGGAAGAGGAGCTGGTGGAAGAGATGAGGAAAGCAAAACTAGAAATCCTGGCTATAACGGAAACAAAGAAAAAAGGACAAGGAGTCATGGATCTCGATGGCAACACGTTGCTCTACAGTGGTGTACCCATATCTGAAAGAGCTAAAGGGGGCGTGGGTTGCATTGTGGCCCAAAATCAAAAAGACAGTATCAAGGGATGGAACTTTGTCTCGGAGCGCATTATGGTTGTAAAACTAAAAGGAGAAACCATAGTCAACCTGGTCATAGTGTATGGGCCAAATGAGGATGAGAGAGCAGAGGTCAAGGAGGAATTCTTCGAGCTGCTTCAAAGGACAGTGGATGACTGCCTAGATGAAATTATCATGCTCGGAGATTTTAATGCCAGAGTTGGAAATGACCATGCTAGATGGGGTGGAGTTATCGGAAGATATGGAGAAGATACTCTCAATGACAATGGAAAGCGAGTCCTTAGATTCTGCAGTGAGCAGAATCTGATCATTACAAACACAAAGTTCCCCCATAAGCGCATACATGCATACACTAGATGTGAACCAATCAAGAATGAGAAGTCAGTGATCGACTATGCCATTGTTCGGAGAAGCTCATTCAGATATGTCCGAGATGCAAGAGTCTGGAGGGGGCCAGAGATTGGAAGTGATCACTACCTGCTAACAATCAAACGAACAACTGAAAGAGTTGCTCAGCCTAGGAACTGCCCAACATCACGCAAGAAAAAAAGTAAACGAGCAGGAGAAATGAGCATTAGGACCTACAAGCTGAGAGAGCGAGAAATTAAGACCAGATATCAGGGGCTTATTGCTACAGCAGTGAGCAACACAGAAGAACGACCTGATGACTTGGAAACCCTCTGGAATAAATTCAAGGATATCATAAAGACAGCTGCTGCAGAAGCATGCGGTGAAGTCCGACTTGGGAACCAGAGAAAGAGGACACCTTGGTGGACAGAGGAAGTCAAAGAGAAAATAAGAGAGAAGAAAATGGCATGGAAACAATACTTAGGAGCTAAAAACACAACAGGACAAATGGAAAAATATAGAGAATATGTGACACTCAGAACAGAAGCAAAGAACAAAGTGCTAGCAGCAAAACAGAAGTCCTGGGAAAATTTGGAGAAAAGCTAGAAAAAGATGCACAAGAAAACCAGAAATTGTTCTATAAGACCCTAAAGAACATGAGGAAGGAAAAACAATGCCCTCTCAAATTTATAAAGGACAAGCAAGGCAAATTGCTTACTGCCCCGAAGGAAGTAATGGAAAGATGGAAAGAATATTTCTCAGAACTCCTGGATGGTGAGCATGGTGAAGCATCAGAAATGATAACCACTAGCACAGAAGAGAAAACCAATGATGGTGAAGATGACATAAAGATGGAAGAACTGAGGGCAGCACTAGAGAAAATCAAGATGGGCAAAGCAGCAGGGCATGATGGTATAACACCAGAAATGGTTAAGTACATGGGAGCATCAGGCGACCTATTACTCTTAAAGGTCCTACAGGCAGCATGGTGCAACAAGACCATACCAAAGGATTGGGAGATTGCCATCATAACACCAATTTTCAAAAAGGGTGACAATCGACAATGTGGAAACCATAGAGGCATATCCCTTCTCAGTGTCCCTGGTAAAATCTACTCTAGAATCCTAGAGCAGAGACTCCGACGCCTAGCTGAGCCACAATTGGATGAGGTCCAGTGCGGATTCCGAGCAAACCGAAGTACTCAAGACCTAATCTTCACACTCAGACAGCTGAGTGAAAAGGCCCTTGAGTATAAGAGTGAGATCCATCTTTGTTTCATAGATCTGGAAAAGGCGTTTGACAGGGTCCCCTGGAGCAAACTTTGGGACTGTTTGGCAAGGAAGAATATTCCAGCACCTCTGATTCATGCTATACAGAGCTTCTACAAGTCTTGCAGAAATTATGTGAGGACAGCAAACCATAAGTCAGAAGAGTTCAGGACCACCACTGGTGTAAGACAAGGTGATATCCTATCACCTTACCTCTTCATACTCCTTATGGACGATGTCATCAAGGCATGTAAGGAGAGAACAAGAAAGTATTCAGTGGGGTACTGGAAGATGAGACAGGTCTATATTTCGGAGCTGGCATTTGCTGATGATGTTGCCCTGATTGCTAAATCAGAGGCACATCTCCAATCCAACCTGCAAGTCTGGAAGGAAGAGCTGGAGAAGAGAGGGATGGTCATAAGCAGCTCTAAAACAAAATCCATGGTGATATCACGAGAAGAAAGAAAACATCAGATTAAGTTGGGAGAACAGGTCCTGGAGCAGGTCGACCACTTTAAATATCTCGGAGCTATTATAGACCGAAAGGGAGGCATCAAAGAAGAGTTGGCCACTCGAAAAGCAGCGGCTGGGAGACTTTTTCAGGCCATAAATCGTGGATTCCTCAGCAAGAAAGAGGTTGGTAAGAAAACGAAGATGGCTGTATACCGCTCCACCTATGTCCCAGTCTTGACATATGGATGCGAGTCGTGGGCAATGACTACAACCCACAAAAGCCAGATCCAAACCTCAGAAATGAGGTATCTGAGGAAAGTGGTTGAAGTAACAAGAAGAGACATGGTCCGCAACCAGACGATCCGTCAAGGCCTGAAATCCCATTCGCTGCAGACCCAAATAGAACAGTCCCAACTAAGATGGTTTGGCCATGTCTGCAGAATGGGAGAAGATCGGCTACCACGACAAGCATGGGAAACAAAGAGCCAGGGATCCAGACCTCCAGGACGACCCAGAGTCCGCTGGGAGGACAACATTAGACAATCTTTGAAGGACCGAGGACTAGAATGGAACCAAGCCAGGAAGAAGACAGCTGATAGAATGGTCTGGCGCTCTCTCTTCCAAACCTCTACACCTCACGGTAGAAGGGGAACGACTAAGTAAGTAAGTAAGTTCACAAGGTGTTCTCCTCAATGCTCCAATTCAACTCATAAAATCTGCTCCTACATTCTCTTTCCCTGGTATGTATTGTACTTTGAACGAGTACACGCTTAACAATAGAGCCCAACGCATAATTTTTGCGTTAAAATACTTATTGGCTCCTAGGAATGCCAATGGAGCATGGTCAGTTTGTACTTTGAATGAAACTCCATATAAATATTCATCATGTCTCCTGATTTCGTTTACGAGTGCCAAACATTCTCTTTCCACGGTCAAATAGTTCCTTTCTGCTGTATTCAGTTTGCGGCTGCCGTATGCAACTGGAAACAACAGGTTAGGATGTTGGTCGTCTGTCTGAAGCAGTGTCGATACAATTCCCTTTCCGCTGGCGTCCACGCGCAAGACGAAAGGTTTCTTAAGGTCGAGTAACCTTAGAATGGGATATTTGGACAGCTGTTCCTTCAGAGTGACGTAAGCGTTTTTGCACTCTGCGGTCCATACAACCTTATCTTGTTTTCCCTTCCGTGAGTGAGTGGCGCTGTAAGGCCATTGAAGTTTTTTATAAACTTTTGGTAATACGCGCAATGTAAAAGGAATGAATGTGTGCCTCTCTTTGTTTTTGGCCTCGTTGCTGAACGTATTTTTTCGATGTATTTGGCAACGGGCCACATACAACCTTGAGAATTGGTATGCTCTAGGAAGTCAAGCTTTTCAAAGCCGATTAAACATTTGCTAGGTCGGGTGGTCACTCCAGCTTCCTTTAGTTTCCTGAGGAGCATATGTTCTTCGTAGTAATCCGTTGCAATAAGTATGTCGTCCATGAAATTGTGAATGTTTGGACCTTGCAAAGGTTCCAAAAGCTTTCTCATCATTCTGGTGAAGACTCCTGGTGCATTGTGTAAACCGAAATCTATAACATTGAAAGTATAATGTCCTTCGCTGGTGCTAAAGTCTAACAGGGTTTTAATTTCCTCCTTGACTGGTATTTGGTAATAACCTTTACTCAGGTCAATCTTGGAGAAATGTTGGCCTTGCTTAGCTTGGTAAACAGTTCTGAGGCGCTTGGGAGTGGTTCCGGCTGAAATTCTGTTACTGTGTTGAGTAATCGGTAGTCCATACACAGCCGAACTTCCTTACTCGGTTTCTGTAACAGTATGACGCTCGAGCTATAAGGAGATGTGGACTCACTAATAATCCCAGCTTGTAGCAATTGGTCTATTTCTCCACGTAACGTGTCTGCTTTCGCATACGGGATCGGATAAACCCTGGTTCTTACAGGCGTCTCGTTTGTCAGCTTCACATCAAACTCCACGAAATGTGTACAACTAGGATGTCCGTTAAGACTGCTGAATACTGTTTCAGTAACGCCTTAGTTTCTGTCTGTTGTGCTTCTGAGAGGGTGTCGCCGAATTTAACATCTTTGAATGACTCCGTTTGTTGTAGTGGGTATTCCATCCAACTATCGTCATCTTCCTCATCTTCGGTTGCTATAGCGACCGCCAAGAGATGTTCGGGGGAAGGCACCGGTCTTTCCAAATATTTCTTAAACAGATTTATGTGGTAGACTTTTTCCTTACCTTTTATAGAGAGCTTGTAGTTCGTTCTCGAGATCTTTTTAAGGACAGTAAACGGCCCTTGCCATTCGATGCGTAGTTTGTTGTTTCCGGTAGGAAGTAACAACAAACTTTCTCTCCTGGTCGCAATTCTCTCTCTTTCGCTGCTTTGTTGTATCTTTTAGCATGCTTCATGCGTGTGCTCTTAAGGTTGGTTGTTGTTAGGTCCCATCCTAGTTGTAACCGTTCCTTTAGTTCAGATACGTACTTAAATGCTGAGAAGACTGTCTCATCAGCCTTCTGGTCTGTCAGTGACCATAGTAAGGCTTCCAGCGGGCCCTTAGTAGGTTTGCCGAATGAAAGCGATGCTGCTGGTAACCCTGTAGAGGCCTGGGGGACTTCCCTGTAGGCGAATAAGGCTGCAGGAATGAAAAGGTCCCAATCTTCAGGTTTCCCTTGTCCCAGCTTACTTAACATCATGGTGAGGCTTCCGTTGACACGGTCTACTAACCTACTTCCGACCGGATGATAGGGGCTGATGTAGATGTGCTGGTCCCTCAAGATCTTAAAGATCTCATCCATTAACAGGCTACGGAACTGGGATCCGTTATCCGTCAAAACTTGTTGAGGGAATCCCAACCGTGTAAAAATCTGCACTAGGGCTTCTGCATCAATTTTCACTGCAGAGATGGTGGCAATACTAAAAGCACTAGAAATATTCTCTAATAACCCTCCCAAAAAAAACTAACAGTTTTAACTGACTCTCTTTCAACAATTAAAGCACTTAGAAACTTACGAGAATGTAGTAGACCTGATATAGCAGAGAAGATATTTCTGGCTACTTGTTACGTGCAGTCTTTGATATCTTACAATATTATACATAGGTAATTTTTTTGTGCTTAAGGGAAAGTCATTATTGAGTTACTTCCCTTGAAAGTTGTGCCATCTCTTCGATCAAACTCCGCGGATAAATCCATTTTACTGCGATTTATTCGTTGTTTGGGTAATAATAGATTGTTCTTGCTTCAGAATATCTATGGCCTGAATTTATGTGTATTGTTTGTCTGAGTAGGACGAGTCTGTCTTATATCTGTATATCTTTACATATCTAAGTCGAACTATATGTTCTGTTGTCTCTAGAGAGGTCAAAGGCTATTCGGCGGATGTGTCGCTAGAGTGTGGTGTGATTTGGCTTCGTCCTGATAGGGACTGTGTGTTTCCTATGTCGGCCTGTCGCCGGGAAAAAGTGATCTCAGTATTTGTGGGGAAAGTGATAGTCGTCTAGACCTATCGTGTATGCTTTACCCCAGTGTTTATTCATATTGCCAAGGAATGGCAGTTCCATATTTCCTCTACCAAGGTAATCAAAGACACTCTTATGAACTCTCGATCGAAGCCACCATTTTCGATAGTTACGATTTGAATGTCTAAGAGAATATATTTGACTCGATGAAAACGACTTCGATTCCTAGCAGCACTATATTCTGTAGAATGCAGTCAATTGTTCATGATCAAATCTACAGAGCAATGCAATGTTTTATGAATGACTAACTTTAGGACAGATTCATTATCTGCATCCAAACGTGAGTGACAGTTCACGAGTGAAGCCATCTTGGAACCAAAACATGTAGCGACTTTCAAGAAGAGAAAGGGGATGCCCGTATTATCGCTTGTTTAGTCCAGAGATCACTGCTACACATGAGAACCCGTTATTAGCGGTTCAATATTATTATATGAAAAAAATATGTGCTGAACATTATGTGGAAGAATCGTCGCTAAACGAGATTAGGTTTAGAAGCCATCTGAAATATTGTTTATAAGCTGACGTGCTCAGTCAGTGAAGTCAGATGATTTATATGTATGGGCGATGCTGAGGGCTTGGCTACTGACAGTCCATTATAATATTAATCTACATGAGTGCCCATGTAACATAACATTGCAAGACCATTTATCCACTGTACTATGATGTATTATGCCAACCTGTGATTTGTCACTATCTGTGCTGTCGAGTGTGTACGTCCAATTAAACTTTAGAAAAGGTACACAGTCGTTGGTGTCGATGACTTCCAGTCATACATGAGTGTGAGAAAAGAACATTTGTCAACAACACGAACCCTTATCATCATTCGCACATTGTACACTCAATCCATGTCTACACACCACTGCGTAGGTCAAGTTGACATTCCATACACTACAGTGGAGCAAACAACACCATAGAGATCTTATCAACTGATGATGATGATGATGTCTGCTTCCATCCACTTATATCTATCTTTTGGTGGATATCATTAACGGGAATAAAAATCCAACATTATATCAACTTTATCAACTGGTGGACCAGCTTTCTGGGTTTGACCTCGCAGAAGTTCAGAAGTCAACAGATTACCGATACCAGACCGTTTCCTGTGGCTGATACGACACACTTGCAGTATTGGTTTGCTCTTTGTCAACACTTCGTCACGTGACCTGTCAAGTGAATGCAGTATGTAGGCCAGCGTTGTTGACATTTGTACATTAGACATTACAGAGTTTCACAGAACAGTTGGATCAATTCTTGTCAATGTTAACAGGAAGACAGTATTTGTGTACTAAGAAGTCCTATTTTCATCGATGGATCTTCTTGTTTTCCATATATGAACTTTAATATTTAAGGCCAGAATGTTTAATTGAATAAAGTGGCAGTTTGTTTATGTTCATAAAAATAACTTTGCCATTACTGTAAAACTGAGCCTATTTTGCAACACATACTATCATACACATAATTTATATATATTTATGTTTACATGTTATTTGTTTGTATAGTATGTTAGTTTCTATGTCAGCGGGTTGTGTTTAAGGTTGGGCGGCGTCCTCACAACAGAATATCCCACGTCATAGAGGGTCCGTTGTGGGCGTTTTCTATAGGTGCAATTTTCTTGATTGAAAATTTGCTGCGACAACTGTTGCTTTTGTGTTAGCCGTGAAGTCTGTAATTATTGTTATTTTTGTAATATTTCTTTGTTCTTTAGTTTTGTTTTGATTTGTTTGTAATTTGTTGGTCTACCTTTTCTATCTTTCAGTTCTATTCACAATTTATATTCATATATTGTGACGTCATTTGTGTTGTTATTCTTTGCAGATTCAGTGATTATTTTCATTGATTTCCCTATTTGATTTATTTTGATTTCTGCAAACGTTCTTGTATTGTCAGTCCTATTTGTACTTTATGTATTCTGTTGGTTGACATATGTTTTATATAGGTATATTTCATAAGACACAATTGCCTGTGCACTGCACTTGGATTATGGTATAAACCAGTACCTGATTATTATTACTATTATACAAGACCTTATTAAAGGCTTGTGACCCACAGATATTGGGATAGTATACTGATTAATCAAGTCATTGAGAACTTGTGGTATTATTATTGTTCAGGTGATTAGTATTATTGTTAGACATCATGTCTACATTAGAATACTTCATTACACAAGGGAAAGCCCTTGATAAGACTGGTCAACAATTAGAACAATGGGCAGTTGCTCAATATGACAAAGCATTAGCTGCAGAAGAGAGAAGAGCTATGGCAGAAGAGAAAAGATTAGCTGCAGAAGAAAGAAAAGCTATGGCGGAAGAGAAAAGATTAGAAAGAGAAGCTGAGGCTGCTGCTGAACAAAAGAAATTGCAGATGCAGATGGAGGAAAGGAGATTTGAAGCTGAACAAAAAAAATTAGAAAGAGAAGCTGCGGCTGAACAAAAAAGATTAGACAGTGAAGCTGAACAAAAAAGATTAGATGCTGAAGAGAAAAAAGCAATAAGAGAACATGAATTTGAGTTGGAGAAATTGAGATTGACAAGTATGAGTAATGTTAATCAGGCATCTAGTGGTAATGGTAAACCTTCTACTTACAAGGTTAAGGTTCCACCGTTCAATCAGTCCAGTGACGATATTACATTCTGGCTGGATAGATTTGAACGTTCTTGTCGTACACATAATGTGGATAAATCACAATACGCTAATCAATTATCAGAAAACTTGAAAGGTGAATCTTTGACTAGATTATGCCTTGTAGGAGAAGCAGATAAGGATAATTATGATGTCATTAGGGCGGCTTTGATAAAAAAATATCAGCTAAGTGAGGAAGGCTATCGCCTTTTATTTAAGACGATGGTACCTGAGACGGGTGTAGAATTCTCAGAATTCACTGCAAAGGCACGTCTCACAGTTGATCGTTGGATTGAGCTTTCCAAAACAGAAAAAACGTATGAAGGACTTATGGATTTGTTGCTCAGAGATAAGATTATGTCATGTGTGAACAAACCTTTCCTTGAATTTATACATGAGCGTAAACCCAAATCTCTAAAAGAAATGGAAGAATATTGTTCCCAATATGTCACTGCACACCCCGACGTGACTTTTGGCAACACTAAGATTAAGGAGAGTATGCCAGTTGCTTCAGCAACACCATACAATCCCAATTATTCACACAGATTTCAGGGACCTCAAAACAGATTTGATAAAAAAGGTAACCATAATAGTTATCAAAACCAAGGTAACCAATCATTTCAGGGTTCTTCTTCAAAGAACTGGAGACGACCTGATAGCTCTCGACACAGGGGTGGTCATAATTATAGGAATTTCCGTAGAGGAAGTAATTATAGAAACTATCAGGGTTATCCGTCTTGGAGTCAACAAGATCATAATTACAGAGATACTCATTATAATGAATATGATAATGGTAACCAAGGGAACTATGACTCAAACCCAAATAGGGGTTACAATAGAGGTAACAATAACTACAGAGGTGATAATAACCGAGGTAGATCTCAAAACAAAAGACATAAACCACATTTTCAGGCAAACTCTGCACAACAAGAGTCCCATGAAGCCTATAAACAGAGTAAAGATAATAATGATGCTAGTAATATGGCATGTGCCGCTTTTGATTTTGGGAGAGCATCTCAGTGCCCCCAATGCAAAACGTTATTTGAGCCAACCACAGTGTCTACTTTAAGCTGTGGCCATCCTCTTCCTGCTCTTCCGGCATCAGTCGCGCATGATGGAAGAGGTTCTCTTGTCTTACATAAGGGTTTAGTGAATAACAATCCAGTCTCTGTGCTATTTGATTCTGGATGCACCACAATTGGTGTTAGGCAGTCACTCGTAGATCCTTCCCGTGCCACTGGACAAGTAGTCAAATGTGTAACATTTGGCGGCACATTAGAGAAATACTCTACTGCTATCATTAGGATTGCTACTCCTTTCTTTACAGGAGATGTACACGCATGTCTTCTTCCGAATCCGATCGCTGACCTCATCATCGGTCGCATTCATGGAGTCAAGGAATGCACTCCGCAACAAATTTCCACGTGGGAAAGGCAAAACATGCAGATTGCTAACGCTGTAGTCACTAGAGCTCAGGCTCTTAATATGCCTCAAACTTCATCTACTGAAGATAATGAAGTGCATAACCAAGATAATCCCTTGGTAATTTCTCGTGACTCGTTTATAAAACAGCAAGAAGATGATCCCACTCTGAAGAAATTCTTCATTCTTGCAACTAAAGGTGATCCGAATAAAGACACAAGTCGTAAATCGTGGATTACAAAGAAGAATGGCGTACTTGTACGTATGGTTCAAGACTCCATTACGTCAAGTCATTCTCAAATCCTGGTTCCCAAGAATTTGAGAGTTAAAATTTTGCAGCACGCTCACGACTCTCAGTGTGCTGGACACATGGGTTTTTCCCGTACTAAGTCAAGAGTCCTTGCGGCTTTCTTTTGGCCATTGGTAAACAAGGACATACGGATTTATTGTCGATCTTGTAAAGTATGTCAGGAAGTTAAATCCAAAGGTCCACGGCATGCTGCACCCATTCAGGCGGCGGACATTCCTATTCGGCCGTTCCAAAAAATGGCCATAGACATTATTGGTCCATTTAAGATCAAGTCTGCCAGAGGACATCAGTTTATCTTGACGTGTGTTGATATGTGCACACGTTGGCCAGAGGCTATTCCTCTGAAGAGCATTACTACTGCTGATATTGCAGATGCTCTTTGGCTTATATTTTCTCGTCTGGGGTTCCCCGGAGAGATATTGTCAGACCATGGCACCCAACTAATATCAGATACCATGTCTCAAGTAATGTCTACTCTGCAGATAGATAGATCTTTAAGTAGTATCTACCATCCAATGTCTAATGGTATGGTCGAACGCCTTAATAGAACACTTAAAAACTTACTGGGGAAGATAACTGAGGATCATCCTCAAGACTGGGACAGAGTTTTACCTGCGGCCCTCTTCGCTTACAGAGAGGTACCCAATGAACATACGGGATTTTCTCCCTTTGAACTCGTCTTTGGCGCGCGTCCGCGTGGCCCTATGTCGTTGCTTCACGATCTCATAACATCTGACAATATTGACGATGACACAAAGTCATCCTACGAATATGTCATCGCGTTGAGACAAAAAATTATCGAAGCATGCAAATTAGCAACTTCTTCTTCTGAATTTGCGAAACAGAAGGCAAGGCAATTTGCCAATAAGAAGAGATGCTTACGACAACTTTGTCCTGGTGACAAAGCATTTGTATTACTACCTTGTAGGGAAAACAGATTACTTATTTCTTGGAAAGGTCCGTACGATATAATATCGAAAATTTCCGATGTCGACTATATTGTCGATATTGATGGGAAGCATAAAACCTTCCACATCAATATGCTTACTGAATTCCATGAACGTCCGGATTATTTGCAACCCATTTTCCAAGCAACGGACAATTCTCCAGTACAACATGGTCATTACTCATCACTGTCCGTGATACAGGATGAGGAAACAAGTTTTTCAGATGTAAATCTTCCTCTTCCAATGATCCCACTTCATTCCAGTGAATCATGGAAGAACGTTACTGTCTCTCCTGATTTGTCTCTAGGAGAACAGCGACAAGTTTCAACTATGTTGCAAACATTTCAGGATGTACTCACTGACATCCCTGGACAAACGAATGTCATTCAACATGACATTGTTCTAACTGACCATACTCCTATTAGGGTTAGACCTTATCCTATACCTATACATTTTCAAGCACAGGTCGAGAAAGAGTTGGATGAGATGATAGATTTGAAAATAATCGAACCATCCACCTCTGCATATTCTTCGCCGATGGTTATTGTGCGTAAAAAAGACAATAACATACGTCTTTGCGTTGACTATCGAAAATTGAATCAAGTAACGAAGTTCGATGCCGAACCTATGCCTTTACTGGAAGAGCTACTTACTCGACTCTCCAAATCTCATTTTTTCACTAAACTTGATTTGTCTAAAGGATATTGGCAAGTTCCTTTATCTGAACGCGCCAAACCTCTCACGGCTTTTTCAACACCTAGAGGTTTGTTCCAATGGAATTTTATGCCTTTCGGTCTTATGAACGCACCAGCTACGTTCGTACGCATGATGCGCCGAATCCTATCTTATCGGTCAGATGTCATTGCATATCTAGACGACATCTGTCTTTTCAGCGATACTTGGGAAGATCACTATTCAGGGTTAGATGAATTGCTGTCTACTTTGCGTGAGCACAACCTGACAGCGAAACCCTCTAAAGCCTATATTGGTTTTAGCGAAATTTCTTTCCTAGGCCACCGAGTTGGTCATGGTTTCCTAAAGACAGAGGACCATAATACTAGTAAGATACTTAACATCTCAATCCCTAAGACTAAAAAACAGGTGAGAAGTCTGTTAGGTCTTATTCAATTTTATGGCAGATTCATTCAGAATCTATCCTCTATCATGGCACCTCTCTCAACACTTCTAAAGAAAGGTTCGCCTAATGTGGTCCACTGGTCTCAGGAATGCCAATGCTCTCTGGATAAGATTAAAACATTGTTTTCAACACCACCTATTTTAGTGCTACCCACTAAAGATAAGACATTCGTTCTTCGTAGTGACGCTTCATCCACTGGGATTGGAGCGGCACTAATGCAAGAGTACTCTGGAACTCTGCATCCTGTAATGTATATTTCCAGAAAACTTAATGCGGCAGAAAGGAATTATTCGGTTTTAGACCGTGAGCTATTAGCTATGGTTTGGTCGATCCTCAAACTACAGAGATTCCTTCTAGGCGCACATTTCATAGTAGAAACCGACCAAAAAGCTCTTACTGCTATACAGAGTAAGAATTTGAAGAGCTCGAGGTCTACTCGATATGCAATTGCTCTTCAACCTTTTCATTTCTCTGTGCGAGCTATTCGTGGATCAGATAATGTGATGGCAGACATTCTGTCAAGATGCCCACATGATTCCACATAACTATTAGGGCTTAGACTTCTTGATATGTCTAGTTCTATAGTAGTTCCTTTTCTATATCATGATAGATACACATTTGTAATTTAATAATATAATGATTGTATCACTACATAGCGGTTCATTGATGTTTATTCACCGCTGTGCTTTGATGATTTTTTCTTCATAAATCATAAATTTAAGATATCTAATACGAAATGATGATATGAATTTTTTAGGCATTGTGTAATTGCCAGAATTGTATTATACTTTGATGACACCTTCCTGGAAAAATATACTTGTAGAGAAATAATTTCTCTCAGTTTATGAGACACATTCTCACCAGTCGCTCCATAAGTCGACTTAGCCTCATATTAGGCGTTATAGGTATTCCTGATATTTTCATCTGCGCATTATTCATGCGTTGTGAGCCTATTGTACGTTGCTCCTAGATGTATTTCAAAAAAAAAAAATGTTCCATTTTTTTTTTCCCGGGAGGTGTGGTAAGACTGTTACGTGCAGTCTTTGATATCTTACAATATTATACATAGGTAATTTTTTGTGCTTAAGGGAAAGTCATTATTGAGTTACTTCCCTTGAACTCCGCGGATAAATCCATTTTACTGCGATTTATTCGTTGTTTGGGTAATAATAGATTGTTCTTGCTTCAGAATATCTATGGCCTGAATTTATGTGTATTGTTTGTCTGAGTAGGACGAGTCTGTCTTATATCTGTATATCTTTACATATCTAAGTCGAACTATATGTTCTGTTGTCTCTAGAGAGGTCAAAGGCTATTCGGCGGATGTGTCGCTAGAGTGTGGTGTGATTTGGCTTCGTCCTGATAGGGACTGTGTGTTTCCTATGTCGGCCTGTCGCCGGGAAAAAGTGATCTCAGTATTTGTGGGGAAAGTGATAGTCGTCTAGACCTATCGTGTATGCTTTACCCCAGTGTTTATTCATATTGCCAAGGAATGGCAGTTTCATATTTCCTCTACCAAGGTAATCAAAGATACTCTTATGAACTCTCGATCGAAGCCACCATTTTCGATAGTTACGATTTGAATGTCTAAGAGAATATATTTGACTCGATGAAAACGACTTCGATTCCTAGCAGCACTATATTCTGTAGAATGCAGTCAATTGTTCATGATCAAATCTACAGAGCAATGAAATGTTTTATGAATGACTAACTTTAGGACAGATTCATTATCTGCATCCAAACGTGAGTGACAGTTCACGAGTGAAGCCATCTTGGAACCAAAACATGTAGTGACTTTCAAGAAGAGAAAGGGGATGCCCGTATTATCGCTTGTTTAGTCCAGAGATCACTGCTACACATGAGAACCCGTTATTAGCGGTTCAATATTATTATATGAAAAAAATATGTGCTGAACATTATGTGGGAGAATCGTCGCTAAACGAGATTAGGTTTAGAAGCCATCTGAAATATTGTTTATAAGCTGACGTGCTCAGTCAGTGAAGTCAGATGATTTATATGTATGGGCGATACTGAGGGCTTGGCTACTGACAGTCCATTATAATATTAATCTACATGAGTGCCCATGTAACATAACATTGCAAGACCATTTATCCACTGTACTATGATGTATTATGCCAACCTGTGATTTGTCACTATCTGTGCTGTCGAGTGTGTACGTCCAATTAAACTTTAGAAAAGGTACACAGTCGTTGGTGTCGATGACTTCCAGTCATACATGAGTGTGAGAAAAGAACATTTGTCAACAACACGAACCCTTATCATCATTCGCACATTGTACACTCAATCCATGTCTACACACCACTGCGTAGGTCAAGTTGACATTCCATACACTACAGTGGAGCAAACAACACCATGGAGATCTTATCAACTGATGATGATGATGATGTCTGCTTCCATCCACTTATATCTATCTTTTGGTGGATATCATTAACGGGAATAAAAATCCAACATTATATCAACGTTATCACTACTACATACTTATATTCCAGAGGATGTTCAGTCTTAATTGCTTGGATACTTTCACATGTTGGCATGGAGGGAAATGAAAAGGCAGATAAAGAAGCCAAGAAAGGTAGATCTGATAAAAATCAAATAAATGTAGAGACGAGTAAAACAGAGATTAAGAGCTTAATTAAAGATTTAATAATAGATGAATGGAAAGCAGAGTGGGATAAAAATCTGAAAGAAAGACATGCATATAAGTTGTTCAAGGCTCCAACAAGAAAATTTCAGATATCTAGGGAATTGAAAATTCCGAGTAATAAGAAACTTCTCAGACTACAGATGGGAAAAGGCTATTTCAGAATAGAAGAACCTTACTGTGAAGTATGTCTTCAAGACAGTAACATAGAACATTTCTTGTTCAAATGTAAGAGGTATGAACAAATGAGAATACCAATATTAGATTATTTGCAGGCATCCAATTTACCTATAAATATAGAAGAGGTGTTAAGAGTAGACAGACGTAGGGAAATGCATAATATTGTCAAACAATATTTAACACGAACATATGTTAATATATAGTGGCTGGGGAGGTGAAGGTCTGATGCTGTTATTACAATGCTTATGACTTTTAACAGATGAAAGTCAATTAATTATCTGTTAGTCAGTTATATAACTGGAACCGCCAGGCCTTTACACCCCTTTACTGTAATATTATTTTGTTCAGAGTTTCTTCTTGATTTTGTTTGTTTGTGTTTTTTTTTAAATATTTAATGTATAAGCACAATTGTGATTGTCCCTATTTACAATGATTTGACAAATGTGATGCCACTTTCTCATATCGGCAGTTTTTCATATTATTTGGAATTTAAAACAATATATATCCTAATTATAACCCATCAGAGATTGTACGGGATATTTTTCTTCATTAATATTTTAAAAAAACACAAAGAAACGTTACAATGTGTATCGGGAGAATCAGAAACAGAATTCCCAAGATAAAGGCTTACGCCCGTCTTCCGTCGAGCGCTTTCGCCCCGACATCAAATGACTGGTATCCGTGTAACGGGGTTCTCGAAGATTTTCTCTGTACGAATGCCCGCTTCGGAGATCAAAGAGCCCATGGGTTTTTCTGACTACCCTGGTTACGAACTTCAAAGCGTACTCGGGGAAATATTTTGCCCGTGAGTCTACTTCAAAATGTTCGGTGTTATTCACGTGCGGTCTGTCAGGTATCGTATGATTGACAGATAAGCTCGCGTGAGGAGACCAGGTAAATGAACCTGATTCGCTACCTGTTATGACTGGCAGGTAACGAAAGTTTATAAACCTTGTGTTAGCTCGTGTTAAACACAGAAAAAGAGGTAGGACTAAAAAGAGATGACAGTGATCAAGTTTATTCTCTCGCAGTTTCTCCAGTATGTTCTTTCCTTGGGAAACTTGAATAACTTCACGTACTATCATTATATTCATTTTTGCTCCTTATCGAGCATTGGGCTACCATTGTAGCTGGTCCCTTATCAGGAAGCCTGTACCAAGCGGGCACACGCTCTTGCTGTGATGCTTTATGTAGACATATGTTTTACGTGATTATATTGTCAACCTCGCACAAAAGCTCATATTAGTGGCCTTGTAAGACATTCCTGAAGGGCAGCAGTGCTAACATTTATATGCCTCATCAGATTCCCCTGGAAAACTACACCGGGAGATATCACCACTGGTACTCTTTTAATTTCCACAATAGAGAAATATATTCTACTAGCTGTTGAATATATATTTCTGACCGGGTTGACCACATCAGCAACAATATATTTCACGATGGTCAATCAAATCTACAACCGTAAGACATCAGCTTCCTCAGATAAATTCGGTGAGATCTTCTTTTCAGTTCGACTTGCTACTTTGATACTTAATATTTTTACCTGTTAGCACGATCACGTGGACTAAGTACGAAACACCACTAAAATAACGGTACTACAATTGTACCAGTATTGTCATTTGTTTAATTTTTTTTAAATATAAAATTTTGCCTCGTTTTGGCGAGTCGCGTACCGTTCAGTCTAGTCGGTTATATTAGGGCGCATGTCCAAATATAAAAGAACTTTAGGTCTGGTGATATTTTTAAATATTAATTGAAACACTTATCCTATATTTATTCACTGAGACACAAGACGAAGCTTAGGATTAATTCAGCTTATTATTTGATGTAGGTCTAATTATTTCTGTCTTTATTTTTCATGAATTTTTTTAGACTGGGCGAAGATTTTCTCATGTTGTACAAACTTCATATTGTTATCATGAGTCACATTTCCCATAATCATTTCTAATAAAGACGAACACGATCATGTGTCATGTTTTTAAAAAATTGTCTTTAAAAAAAAAAAATTAAAAAACTTTTCTGTCAACACCACTACTGCATCATAATTACCTCTGGTACAGCACGTTTACTTGTGACTTCTGTTATCATATGTACTGGGAACTCTATCTCTCTCTCTCTCTCTTTCTTTCTTTCTCTCCATGTCGTTCTTTTTATCTACACTAACTCTTTCATTTTAAACGTTGACTTGCCGTTTGTAGGTTCAGGTAAAACATGTATGATATTTATTACAGCAAAGCTAAAATAAATACCATATATACATTTAACAACATAAAAAACCCTCCTATTGATATTCTGGGCCGATTATTTAATCAACTACTGTAAGTAAATCCTAAAATTAGACACGGAAAGTCAGATGTTTCGATCTTCATGATGAGTGAAGAGAACATTTGTGGGATTTGAGAATGACTGATAAACAGCTATTGAGCATACATGTTTCATCGATATTAGTTCAATTCAAAACACTAATCTTTGTCTTTATTCTGTTTGAAATGTAAATCTTTCAAATGTAAGTTCGGATTAGTGTTATTTTTACACACATTTATCAAGAAATATTTTTTGATCATGCTGATATATCTACGAAATTAGACAAGAAATTGTATTCCAACACTGCAGGTTATAATAATGTTTAATAACTCCTGCAGTCGAAGAAATGAAATTAAAATAGCTACGTAAAGACATTTCGAATTTTTTAATCGATCTAATAGTACAAGAGTGCAATACATCTCGTGACTTTTCTTCACGTATTAAATACCGAATATTGAATTTTCCAAGACATTGTTAAACTCAATGAGTTTTAGACTGAGAAAGTTCTAGATATATCAATATTCACGTAGTTAACCAAGACACAGAATGTCAATATCCCATGATTCTGTAGGGTATAAGTGAGTCAGCAGCGGGTTAATAAGAAACTGCCCATATCGTCTCTAAAGTGTTTATCTAGTTGTGTCATAAATCGAGATAGTTTAACGTGTTAGCGTTTATAGTTAGTTAGATCTAACTCATCACCTCATCTGCTATGTACTCCATTCTCATGTTTAAATTTAATATCAGGAACTCAGTTAGATTTGGCCTTTGATTTTTGCTTGCAGACGACATTGTAAAGTTCAAACGATTGTTAATCTTATTGAACAGATGACTGGAGTTCGAAAGCTGATTTCGTGAAATGTACACATTTATTTAAGCCTAAACATTTACACTTGCTGAAAAAAACATCTTAGCTTCAGACATGAACATTGTTAGTGTCTCACACAGTAGTGTCACAATACATTATGATCCTGTGGTCAGCGACAAAGCCTTAAACTACATTGGATTTACTCTACTCATTGTGACAAGTCCATGTATCACCTTGTTCGGTATAGTAGCCAACGCCATCAACATGGCCGTATACTGGAGACAAGGAATCAAAGACAGTGCTACAGTTCACTTCTTCTCCTTGTCAGTTGCAGACTTTGTTTTTTGTATACTAGTTTTTGCTTCATCGATCAGTATTCTCCTGGGCGACATTCGTCCAAACATCACAGTTCTCGATCCTTTCTCATTATCTTCTTGCCTATCACAATCAAAAGAGAAAGTGTATTCTCTGTCAACAGTTATAACTATTTTTCTGTCAGTGGAGCGGTGCTTTTGTGTTTTGTTTCCCTTCAATATCAAATTAATTTTTACAAAATCCCGTTCCTTTAAGGTCGTCACGTTCGTGGCCTTTGTCTTAGGAGCATTGCTAATTCCAGATTACATAATTGAAGGTTTGACATGGAAGTACGACCCCAGGTTTAATTCAACGCGACTTCTGTACTGGCATACAGAGAAAAGTCTAAAATTTGGTCTGTTCAAGAATGTTATTTTCGCGGGCGTGCTGCCACTTTTTGCTGGTGTTACCAACACGATCTGTGCAGTAGTTATGATTGCAAAGATCAAAACGTCGAGAAATTTTCGCCTGTCTAATGGGTCAGCTATTCCATATGGACATTCCTCGTGCAATATAAGCAAAAGCTTCAAGGTGAAATCAAAGCCATCTAATATTTTATTAACGAACAAAGATGCAAGATTGGCTAAAAGAATAATTGCTGTAGATGTTATCTTTATTATATGTAATATTCCTAAAAGCATGCTCCTTCCCATTAGCATTGTAGAGTTTTATATTCCTGAGTTTAACATTTACGTCCCTGGAAGATTCAAAAATTTACTGACAGTGATTAATATCTTAAGCTATACGATGGAATCTGTCAATGGTGCAGTTAGCTTTTTAATTTACATTTGTTCCAGTCTGAAGTTTAGATCAATGTGCACACACATTTGTTTTCATTGCAGAAACGTAAACTGAAATTGTGTGCACTGTAGAGAATTATAAGACAGAGGACGAATATTGAAATGTGTAACTTCATGAGATCTCTGCAGCTGTAATTGCAATATTCAAGATTGTGATGTTCAGCGCAGAGGAGATGTTTGTGCACTCTGTGGCTCGGAAACACAACTGTGACAGGGCAAAGTCTGCTTACCAGCCAAACACGTAGATCGTAGACAGTATAGTAAATAAATTTCAAAAGAACATTATTGCGCTACTTATAATTCCATGATATGATTTCTACCAAGGAAATACATTGTATATCATTATTATTATATATATATAATAAAAATCAATTATTAAATTATGAGCTTGATAGCAAATTACATATTTTACTTTATTTAAAATAAATGTATAACGTTTACACGCATACAGATATATATACTGTTCAAAAAAAGAAACGCAACATTATTGCAGTGGTAATGGACACCAAATTTCAAACTTGTACCAACATTTTATTTTAAGAATTAATGTTTCAATCTTGGCATGAAGAAACTTTCAGACTTTAACAATGAAATGATGTTCATTAAATTTGGTTTGGACTTTTATTCTTTGCGATTGAGGCCTCCGTTTCAGCAAGGTGTATGGTCTCCTCTGGCCTCTATCAGAGAACGACATCTCCTTGACATGGATCCGATTAGCCGTTGGATCTGTTGTTGTGGTATGGCTGCCCACTCTTCCCGCAGTGCAAGAGACAACTGTCGGAGATTGGCTGGAGCCACGTCTCGCTGGCGGAGTCGTCTGTCGAGTTCATCCCAAAAGTGTTCTATGGGGTTCATGTCTGATGACATGGCTGGCCACGGAATGGTCTGGACGTTGTTGTCAGCAAAGAACTGGGTGGTGAGTTGTGCCACATGATGTCGAGCGTTATCCTGCTGAAAAATAGACCCTCGTGCAGCCAGAAGTGGAAGGACGTGAGGACGAAGAATTTCAGCGATGTATCGTTGGGCATTCACGCGTCCTTCAATTTGCACCACGTCACTTCTTCCCATGAAGTTGATCGCCCCCCCCCCCCCACATCAGTACACCTCCACCACCATGTGGAGGAGCCTCATTAACGCTGTTCTGGGCGTAACGCTCATGGACTCTGCGGTAAACTCTTTTCCGTCTATCGTTTCGCTGGAGCACAAAAAATGATTCCTCACTAAACCAAACCCGTCTCCAGTCATTCCCAACGGTCCATTGACGATGCTGGTTCGCCCACTGCAGTCGGTTCTGGCGATGCCGGTCCGTAAGAACTGGACCTCTGTAGGGTCTTCTAGCCCAAAGACCAGAGTCGTGCAGCCGGTTCCTGACCGTTTGATCTGAAATTCGACGAGCTGCTGACATTGACTGGACTGTGGAGGACGCAGATGCAAGTCGATTCCTGAGGTGACGCAGCCGTATGAAGCGGTCTTCGGCAGGAGTTGTGACTCTGGGTCTTCTACTGCGCAGCCGGTCTGCCACTGAGCCAGTTTCTTGAAATCGCCTCCAAAAGCGACTAATGGTGCTTCTAACCACATTAAATTGTCTGGCCACTACACTTTGTGACTGTCCAGTCTGAAAACGTCCAATGAAGATGAGTCGTTGTTCTGTAGTACGATGAGCCATATTTGCGCATTGAATTTTCAACTGAATTTATTCGAGGAGCGTCAATCTTTTATAGGCATTCAATAATATTGTCAGAGAGTTTTGTGTTCAGTAAGTTTCACGGGATTCTCATGAACCTGTCACGCGTTATTGTCAAAAATGTTGTTTTGACCTTGACCTCTTTCATGACCTCACGAATATGAGGTGAGTACATTTCAGGTAACCACGAGAAGTTAATGACCAGGTGGATACTGTCGATAGGTTGACTGATGTCCAATCAGCGAATATCTTTTATAAAAGTAACACCAAAAATGTTGCGTTTCTTTTTTTGAACAGTATATATCCACACTTGTACGCATTGCTAAAGATTGAGAGCAGTGGAGGACCCTGTCTGCTGATGCTTCCACCATGGTACCCCTACGACCCATGACGGGTTACGGGTTGAGATGATGATGATGATGATGATGTTATATATATATATATATATATATATATATATATATATATATATATATATATATATATATATATATATATATATATATATATATATATATTGTAACTGTCTTTTTCTCTTGTTGAGGTGATCACTGGCCCAAGACAGTATACATGTTGTTAGGTGTGTAGTGCGAGCGTATGATGAACTGAGTGTGGGTGCGAATGAAGGCGCGAATGTGTTTAGGCTCGTATATATGTAGACACTGCAACCCCTACACTCACATGCAGTAGTCAAGGATGCTTGAACACTGCAGGCACGTTTCAAAACATTTATTGACGATAACACACATAGTAGCATCAACAGGAACAGTCATTGTAAACAAGGTCATGCTGACCGGAAATCGATAATAATACATCAGGCGTTCAAAAGGGCTGGTAAACATTCCAATATTCGTGCATGGTCAATAATAATGTTATTCAATGACAGTTCAAAATGCCGCCTGATCTCTCTGACTAAACGCGTTAGATACCTTTATCACCTTGACACATAGGTACAACTTGGCATTCCCCGCCAATTGCACATTATCAGGCTGTAGTATAATAGCCGAAAACACAGTCCTCGTTCTGACGTCAGCTGTGTACTTCTGATAAGCAGGTTACCATCAACCCTGAGCCGTAAATAATGGAAAAAGTCGGTATTACCTGTAACCGAGTCCACAGAACCTAACAAGGAACTCTGCTGTCATTCCAACGCACAGAGATTCACTGGGGAAAACTGCCATCGCAGTCACTTCGAAGATTCTCCCCGAAAAACACAATGGACCCTTGGTCCCTTCAGAAATTCCAGGACACTTCACGGCTTGCCGGAAGTCTAACTCAACTCCCGCTTAAAAAACCCTGCCTATGGGCATACGCCAGAACTGTCTACCTTTGACCCTAAAGGTCAAACACAATGAATGAATAAACAAAGGAAGACAACCCCTAATCAACCTGACATCGCAGGTAAAGACACAATTATTCTTATGATAAAAACATAAGCAAATAACTTGACAGATGACTCCGTCAAAAATGACAGCAACATATATATATATATATATATATATATATATATATATATATATATATTATATATATATATATATACATATATATATATATATATATAATATATATATATATATATATATATATATATATATATATATATATATATATATATTGTTTCTGTTACGTGTATTACAGACTACTGTGGTCACTTCATTGCAGGCGACAGTCATTAGATATTTGTAGTGAAAATTATATGGATGTATTAAATATGAAGACATAGAGTAACCTTACCTATATGACATACGAAGCAGTGATAATGATCTAATGGACCGTAAATTGACTTAGTAACTAACATTTATTTTATGACAACTTGTTTCGTAATTGTTCGCGCATCTTTTAAAATCTTGCCCTGGTCGACTTACTGCCTCTGAGAAGCCATGGTCGACTTACTGCCTCTGAGAACAGCGTTTGAAGTTTGACGAAACTCCAGTTCATGTACTGTTTATCAATCGTGTTGTTGGCTTCTTTCCATAATAAAGCTGTTCATGCACACCTTCATTTGCACACATTTTCTATTTTCGGGAGAGTATATACAAGGGGAAACAATACAATTATTGTCTAACATTCAACCACAGTCGAACCCCCTTAGCTGTAGTTGAAAGTTAATGTACTCTCTCGAAAATAAAAAAGTGCGCAAATGACGATGTGCAAAATGTGACTGACCGACCGACCGACCGAAGTATTTACGGCGGGAATTATGGTATTGATGATTATGTATATATATATATATATATATATATATATATATATATATATATATATATATATATATATATATATCATCATCATCATCATGTAGCATGTCCTTCGCAGAACATCGATCTCATCACAGCGCGCCTGAAAGACTCTCGATCTCTAGCCAGCACTCTTGCCTCTTCCAATGTCATGTTCAAGGTGTCTTCAATGTCCTGTCTCCACCGTCGTCTTGGTCGGCCCCTGCCTCGCCTTCCAGGTACCATACCCTCCATCACTGCTTTCTCTAAGCCCCTATGGCGTTTAATGTGGCCAAAATATTTCAGTTTCCGGGACATTATATTGTTTATGAGCCAGTTTTCCTCGATGTTCAGGTCGTATATGATGTTTATTTTTTTCTTCTTCTTGGTCCACGATATTCTTAGAATGTTTAGGTAACACTTTGCTTCGAAAGATTCGATTTTTTTCTTTAATGTATGAGTAATAGTCCATGATTCACATCCATATGTTGCTACCGGAAAGATGAACGTTCTCAGAATTTTTACTTTTATTAATTAGCTGGTGTTATGCTATAGGTTCTTCATTTTATTTAACCTCTGCATTGCTATGGCTAGTCTCCTTCTGACCTCTTTTGAGCAGTCTCCGTTGTTGTTAATTATGGAGCCAAGATTTTCAAAATTTGTGATATATATATATGTGTGTGTGTGTGTGTGTGTGTGTATATATATATATTCGAGGGGAAGTCAGTAAGTAGGTCACAAGCTGATATGTGATAGCTGAAAATTGTAGTTGGTAGTTTCTAAAGGTGTCATTAGGTGGCAGCAACATCCAGCTTGATGATTACTTTAGGTAGCCGCCGCTAGGTGTCGCATGCGCATGCGCAGCTCAGATAAAAATGGCGACCGTGCTCGTGGAGTGTACGACCGAAGAACAGCGTGCTGTTGTGCGTTTGTTTTGGGGGGCAATAGGACTTCCTGCAAAGGATATTCATAAGGAAAAGTTTCCTGTTTACGGCAAGACGTGTTTTTCGCATAAAGCGGTACATAACTGGGTCGATAAATTATTTCAAGGACTCTCATAAATTGCTGATGAAGACCGACCTGGTCGTCCTCTTCAGATTGCGACAGAAGCATCCGTGCGGCGGGTAGGGAGATGATTCGAGCTGACAGGCGAGTAACAACTGCAATACCGTGTTCTCATGGTTTAGCCTACAACATGATGTATGATCGTTTGAATTTCCAGAAAGTGTGCTCATGGTGGGTGCCCACACAATTGACTGAAGAACACGAAATGAACTGAATGGGCTTGCAACATCTCTCGGTACGCAAATGAAGGAGAAGACAAGCTTAACAGTATTGTTACTGGGGACGAATCATGGGTGCACCACTACCAACCCTAATCAAAGCGTGCTTCAATGCAATTGAAACATCCGTCTTCACCTTCTGTCAAGAAATTCAAGGTTACGCCATCAGCAGGGAAGATTATGCTTACAGTGTTCTGGGATTCTGAAAGAGTGCTTTTAACCCATTTCCAGAAGAAAGGTGAGATTGTGAATGCTGCATCGTAATGTGAAGTTCTGTTGATGCTTCGGGATGCAATTCGAAGAAAACGTCCAGGCCTACTGACTAGAAATCAGTTTTATTGGCGGCGCTTATACCATTGTTAAAAATCACACAAAGCGATCTGCTACCAAACGGCCTGCAGCAGGTTTTGAACCTGGTATATCTGGATTATGAAACTGCGTTCATATCCATTAGGCCACAGTCGCCTTTATATATATATATATATATATATATATATATATATATATATATATATATATATATATATATATATATATATATATATATATATATATAATGTATATTGTCCATTTTGTCAATTGTGGCTTAAATAATTCAGAGTGATGTTGGATTGTTGCGGTGTCTTATACGTTTACTACCCTAGACGTGATCTTTGCCACAGGAACCATCCTGTTACTACAAACTAACATTATAATATAAAAGACTCGTAACAACGGCATTGCCCTTTAACAAGTAAAATAAATACAGTCCTTAGTGATTTAAAAATAAAATGTTATTTATGATTTTAATGTTAAGTATGAGGCCATATGAGGTAGCGCTGAAGTTTTGAAAAAAAATGTACCACAGCGAGCAACTCTCGCTCTACGATCGGGTATCTCTTCTCCGTGAGTGACAATTTACGACTGACATACAGAATTGGATGTAAACAATCATCGAATTCCTGCATTAGTGTACCGCCGATTCCTGATCCATTGGGCGTCGACTCTAAGGATAAAAGGAAATCGAACATCAGGCGATCTCAAAATTTGTGATTTTGAAAAATAAAACTTCAGTACATTTAATGACACATCACACGAGTGTGACCAAACAATTTTATTTGGAGAGTTCTTTCTTAATAACGAGAACAGAACTGAAGTAATTTCTGAAACATTAGGCAAAAATTTCCTATAGAATCCTACAAGACCCAAAATACTGCGAACCTGTTTTTTTTTTTTTTTTTCTTGGTCTTAGGAATTCCTAGATTCAAGATCCTGGAGATAGCTGAATCTTCAGGCTAAGAAAACCGCCTCCTACTTTATGACCAAGAAAAGACATTTCTGTGAATCCTATTTTAGTTTTCGAAGGTCCAGCCGTAAGAAGATGGAAACGAAGAGTAGTCAACAAAGACTGAATTCCAAGAATATGTTCATCCCAAGATTGATGGAAAAGGCAAATATCATCAATATAGGTAATTATGTCATCATGATTAGAGAAACATTTTTGCATCCTACGAAAAAAGATCGCAGAAATGTTGACAAGACCAAAAGACATAAAATTAAATTGGAACAAACCCCCCGGTATAGCGAAAGCAGTATTAGGTTTTGCTCTGTCCGACAAGGGGACTTGCCAATAACCTTTTGACAAATCAAATTTACTGAAAAAATTGCTGTAGATAGTCTATCCAATAGAGAATCTAACAAAGGCAGAGGTTCAGCATCCGAGATAGTCAAAGAATTAAACCGCCTGAAATCAATGCAAATCCGAATGGATTTGTCTTTCTTTCTGATCAACACCATAGGAAAACTGTATGGAGACTGAGAAGGAGAAATTATGATTAACTTTTATCATATCCTCTATTTCCTTTTGTACTTGTGACTGAAAATGTACAGGGATAGGATAAGGTTTCAGCTTAATTGGTCTGAAATCAGTAAGAAGAATATCATGTTCAATGATATTTGTACGCCCAGGAATATCCGTGAGCACGTCATTTCAGCATGTTGATCTGAAAGGGTTTTTCCTTTTCTTTAGCAGATATAGTGTAGTCAACATCTGATAATCTCTCAAGTACAGTATATGGTCCTCTACAATATACAAGTAATTTATTGTCCTTATTGGGTAAAAATACATATGCCTCATCACCCGGCCATAATTGTCGCAGTTTTCTGTTTTGATTAACAAACAATCTTGCCTTAAATTAGCTTTCTCTGATGCTTCTATAGCTATCTGGCATGCGTCAATAATTTTTTCTTCTCAAATTAACTACGTATTGGTAAGAGGTTTGAACATCCTCAGGCATGTCAGCTCCAACCAATAACTGTTTCGGTTAAGACATAGGTCCTCTTGGTTTGGCACCGAAGACTAATTCAAACGGCGCAAATCTAGTATGTTCGTTAGGTATTTCCCGATAAGCGAACAATACCGCTGGGAGTACTCTATCCCAATCCTGCGGTTATTTCGCAGTTACCTTGTCTAGCATTTGTTTAAGAGAGCGGTTGAGCCTCTCTATTTTCCCGTTTCCAATGGGGTGATATATGCTACTAAGAGATCTATTTATCTCAAACTCCCTCATAACCTGAGTCGTTATGACGTCAGAAATAAACTGAGTTCCCCGATCCGATAATTTGTTTTCGGGAAAACACAATCGACTGATAATTTAAAATAGTGCGTCAGCAACATCTATCGTGGATATTGTCTTCAGAAGAATAGCCTCTGGCCAGCGCATGCCCACATCAATGCATGTTAGGACATAACGATGACCTCTAGCTGACGTGACTGGTAGTGGATCTATAAGGACGATTGTCATCTTTGTGAAAGGACGCACTGATATGTCAGACGCCCAGATAAGCGCATTGTGCTTGTGTTGTTTAGCTGCCACATCTTGGCAAGTTTTGCAAGGGCGACAACAGATTTTCACATCTCTTGTCACCCCAGGCTAAAAGAAATGAGACAAAACCCTGTGTTTTGTCCTGGCAATCCCTAAATGTCCTGCAAAATTAACATCATGAGCATGCCGTAAGACAAATGGGCGGAAACTAGTAGGTACCATAATTTGCTTTTTTACTGGTGCGGAATCTTGGAAATTCCAAATCAAGATCCCATTCTTTAATGTGTACCAGTGCAAATAATTATCATTAAATACCACATCATCAGACTTGGCAACATGAAAATTTTTTTTAAATATCATCACTAGTGCATTCATGAAGTCCAGGAATATTTCCCAGGTTTATCCCAGCAATTGGATTTTCCAACAGGCACACGAGAATCCTTTCAATAAAATAAAAGGATATCTAAGAATACTTCAGCAGTTGGATAATATTCAACTGTGCCCCCCGAATGTAATGCACTTTACTTCTTCACATGTGTAATCAGATTGGTCCACCAATGACCTTCGCACTTCAACAATAGTGTAACCAGTGTCCCTCAGCAATGAAACCAGTTGGTTGTTAACAAAACCCCTATCAAACACTAGTGACTCTGTCCCATCATAAGAGGACATGTCTGGCAAAGGATGTCCACACAGGAATCTAGGAACTCCCTGTAGCTGAAACAAAGAATTACATTCAGAACAATTAGTACTATTGGATAAGTCCACACTACATGCATTTGCATGAGCAGCAACATTGTTATGTTGGAATGTATTATTGTCACTTTGATGCACAACTGCATTAGGAAGTTCAGGACTTCTAGAACACCGAAAGTTATTGTTCTGTTGAGAACTTCTGTTGTTGTAATTATTGTCATTGTTTCCATAAAATGACCTTTGGCCTCTGTTTGACTGGTAATTATATCCACCTCTGTTCCAATCCCTGTTAGGTCTGAAAAATGATTGATGAGGTATATATCCATCATAATATGACTGGAAATTCCGTTGAGGTTGTTGTGACCTGTTATTACAATTATACCTCCCTCTGAAATATCCAGTATTATTATCTCGATTTAATCGAAAATTTCTGTCCTTGCTATATGATCTTTGTCTGGGTGGATTAGACATCATAGTTCTAGCTGATGCCACTGGCAATGAATCCTTTATGTTATTCCTGCCAAGATTTCTTCCAGGATGTGCAGCTTGGTACTGTCTTCCCAGAGTTTCTACAGCAGCCAACGTTTCAGGCTTTCTTTCCTGCAAAAAGGACAAAAAATCACCACTGACTGAAGACAGCACTTTGTCTCTTATCCATTTTTGACAAATCAACCCATCTAGAAAAGCAAAGCTTAATTGATGAAATGATTTCAGCAAAATACTTAGCTGAATCAGGCAACAATGATGGCAGTTTCAATTTGTACCCATTTTCCTCCAGTTGAAACTTTTTTTAGCAATAAAGCCTTCACAGAATTATAATCATTTCTAGTCTGATCATCCATGGTGCAGACT
Source organism: Oreohelix idahoensis (assembly GCA_024509875.1). Classification (NCBI taxonomy): domain Eukaryota; kingdom Metazoa; phylum Mollusca; class Gastropoda; order Stylommatophora; family Oreohelicidae; genus Oreohelix; species Oreohelix idahoensis. Next base: position 1,069,584 of record JAMPIV010001261.1, on the reverse strand, counting down.
GAAGTAAGAGCCTCACCCACTAACAAACTCATCAACCTGCTAGGCCATGTTGCTCTATCAATCTCAAACTCTTGGCAATATGTCTCATATCTATTTAAGAAGCATGAAATATCGTCTATATTAGAATAAAATGTGGGCAAATTTAGTTTAAAAGTAGAGGCATGGTCTTTTTTCCATCCTCCTTACTTGCAGGATTAACCTGTTTATGTTGAATTTTTAATTTTTCCAACTCAATTTCTGCCATTCTTTGAGCATAGGGTAATTTTTTTTCCTCAAGTTCATGAGCATGTGCTAATTTTTTTTCCTCAAGTTCTTCCTCTCTCTGCTTATCCTCTCTATCCAAGAACCTCTGATTTCTTGTCACGTCTTTTAATCTCTTTATTTCCTTTGCATGCTCATCATCATCATAACCCTCCACTCCCAAAGGAGCATAGGCCTTCAACAAACACATGCCAAGTCCTCCTGTCACGTGTCATGTTCTTTCCACGTTCTCCTCATCATTTTTACCTCCATTTCCAGCTCTCCTCTCCACGTGCCTCTTGGTCTACCTCTGCCTCTCTTGCCCTGGGGGTTCCAGAACAAGGACTGCCTTGTAATACTATCAACAGGTTTCCTCAGTGTGTGTCCTATCCATCGCCATCGTCTTCTTCTCATCTCTTGTTCCACTGGCACTTGTCTAGTTCTTGTCATCAGTTCCACGTTGGTAACCTTGTCATACCATTTTAATCCCTCTATTCTACGCAAGCACCCATTTATGAAAGTCTGTAGCGTTTTTGGTTGTTGTCTTTGTTGTTCTCCATGTCTCAGAGCCATACAATAGGACTGACTTAGCATTTGAGTTGAAGATTCTTATTTTCGTGTTGGATCCGATTTCCCTTAATCTCCATATATTTTCCAGTGCAATGAAAGCTCCTTTTGCCTTTTGTATTCTTATTTTGATATCGCTGTCTGTCCCTCCAACTTTGTCTATATTACTGCCAAGATATGTGTACGATTCTACATCTTGTATTGGTGCTTCTTCAAGTTCAACCCTGTTATCATTACCTGCATTTATTCTCATTATTTTTGTCTTTTCCCTGCGTATTTTCAGACCCAATTGCTGTGACCTCTCATCGAGTGTTTTCAATTTTTCCTGCATCTGAATACGGTTATGGGACAGAAGAGCCAAGTCATCAGCAAAATCCAGATCATCCAACTGCTTAGTCAGAGTCCACTGGATTCCATTTCTGTTGTGTGTTGTCGATGATCTCATAACCCAGCCTATTGCTAGTAAGAAAAGAAATGGAGACAAGAGGCATCCCTTTCGCACCATGTTCTTATCCCAAACGGTTCTGTAAGCTGTCCTTCGTGAAGATCTCTGCATGTCATGTCTTCATATGTTTTCTTTATTAAATTAATGATCTTTAGGGGAACTCCATAATGCCTCATCAATTTCCAAAGTGATTCTCTGTCTACACTGTCAAATGCCTTTTCGTAGTCCACAAATCCGATGTATAGTGGTGAATTCCATTCCAGACTTTGTTCAACTATTATTCTCAAAGTGGCTATCTGATCTGTACATGATCTGTTTTGTCAAAAACCTGCTTGTTCATCTCTCAGTTTCTTGTCTATGGACTCTTTTAATCTTTCAAGGATAATCCTGTTTAATACTTTTCCTGGCACTGATAGTAACATTATTCCTCTATAATTTGTGCACTCTTGTACATTTCCCTTCTTAGGCAACTTAACCAGATATCCTTCCTTCCATTCTGCTGGTATTTCTTCCTTTTCCCAGACTTTACCAAGTAATTTATATACCATCTTGTAGCCGTGTCGATATCTGCTTTTATGGCCTCTGCTGGAATGCCATCAGGTCCAGCCGCTTTTCCATTTCTTAGAAGCTTTATGGCTTTCTTTATTTCTTCCTTCGTTGGTCTTTCACCGTTAATTTGTAGCTTTTCTTCTGCTGGCTGGATGTGCCTGGGGTTTTGTGGAGCTGGTCTATTGAGAAGGTCACCAACATATTCTGTCCACCTCTTCATTTGCTCCGGTATATTGCTGAGCAGTTTCCCCTTCTTGTCTTTTATGAGGCAACTTGTTTGTTTGTATTTCCCTGTTAGCTTCTTTGTGCTGCTGTACAGTTCTCTCATATTTCCTTTGGCCGTAGCATCTTCCGCCTCTCTTGCCAACTCCTCAATATACTTCCTCTTGTCTCTTTTGATACTTCTTTTTACTTCTTTGTTTGCTTCTGTGTACACTTCTTGAGCCTTGGCTTTGGAACTTCTGGTTTTGCTTGTGTTTAAATCTGCTTTCTTCTTTTTCTGTCTTTTATCTTATTGATGGTTTCTGTTGTTATCCATGCTTTTTGTTGTCTTTCCCTTTTCTCCAGTATGTCTTCACATTATAACATTAGAAAGAGCCAACCAAAGAAAATACTAATGAATAAACCAAGGCAGAAATTTATGAATTGTAGAAAATGAAAAACAATTGGCTCTACCACACTGATTACAATACACGCACAATTTCAAAACCTATAATACATCTAATAACTGAATGATAGCAAGATTAGATAAACAAATTTACAAACACTAAATGGAGAATAAACCAAATAAAATACAATGAACCTGACAACACATACAAATTTACAAATAAACAGGGCAAAACATACTAACAGAAATGGTGATGATAAGCTCAGTAGTAGCAGTGAACACACAGCTTTGTAATGCCAGCCCCACTATCTGAAACAATGATGAACAATACCCTAAAGAACAACCTCCAATTCACGACCATGGGATTGGTATTGTGAATTAATGGTTCCCTCGCCAACCAACCCGCCTATCACACAAACGTGTAAAAACCACCATACATATAACATATAAAAAAAGAACCCTGTCAAATGATATTCTTCAAGCCTCACACTGTATGTATCAATAAATATACTTATCTGCTCTAAGAAAAAAAATTCATCCTGCCTTCAACCTCTGCCTCAGGGAACGACGATTCAAATACAGTGTAGTGAACAGGGTTTAGGTTTAGATTTCAAACTCGCTCGAACATGGACGACATTTTGTTCGTCGTTCTCTTGAAAATCTTCATAAAAATTTCTGGAGTGTAGGTCAACATTAGGCATCAAACAGCACTGTAGTTACATATTAATGTTGAAAAAAACTTTCTTCCTCCAGGGACTCCACATTCAACAACAATAATTTTTTAAAGAATGTTGATAATAATTACAGTTCATTCATCCTCACTTGGTCTGACAGGACAGCAGACGATACACTTGTACGATAGGTATGGTACCGTAATCGTACTAAAATACAGTCCTTAGACCTGAAAATTCATATGGCAAATTTGAAACACAATTCAAAAAAGGGTGGTTCAGATCCCGGCTTGAGGCCTCCATTCTCCCGCTGTTACGAGTCTTTTAAATTATAATGTTAGTTTGTAGTGACAGGAAGTAAGCAGAAAGAAAAGTTTTAACGACAGAATACTTACTTAGTAGTTCCTCGTCTACCCGGGGGCGGGGGTGGGGGGGGGGGGGGTAACTTTGCCAGAGAGAGCGGCCATACTGTTCTATCGGATGTCTTCCTGCTGGCCTGGTTCTAATGTAGACCTTGATCTTTCAGAGATTGACTAATATTGTCCTTGCAGTCGACCCTGGGATGTCCTGGAGGTTTGGATCCCTGACTCTTTAGTTTCACATATTTGTCGTGGTAGCCGATCTTCTTCCATTGTGCACAAATGGCCAGACTATCGTAGTTGGGACTGTTCTACTTGGGTCTGCAGGGACTAGGATTTCATGCCTTGCCGTATCGTCTAGTTGTGGACCATGTCTCTTCTTGTTTCGTCAACCACTTTTCTAAGATATCTCCTTTCTGACGCTTGGAGCTGACTCAAAAAACATTGAGAAACATTACCCAGCCATCACCTGGATCAATGGGATCCTTTACCTGGACCAATGGGATCCTTTACCTGGATCAATGTATGCACAGATGGATCAGGAAAAAATGCAACAGAAGATGGAGGTGGAGGAGTATTTCTGAGTTTTAGCAGTCGCACACGAAACATGCTGTCAGTCGCAAGAGGAAAATTCTCAAGTAACTTCAGAACAGAGGCAAAGGCTTTAAAAACTGCAGCAGAGTTCCTAATGACAGAAGAAAGCTCTGAGAGACTAGTAGCTATCTTTACAGATACATTGTCAGTAATTGCAGTGCTGATAAGGTAAAGGAACCCGTTACACGCCCATTGAGGCATATTGGGAATATGGTGTTAGGCCCATGTTATCTTGACCGTCGGCACACGAGGGGTGATGTGGTCGGCATCACGCCATCCGCCTTAACCTTCCCAGAGTTGCTCTGGTACCCATTTGGGGCTTGGTCGACCCAGGAGCCGTTTGTGGCCTAAAAAATTCCCGCCTCATCTGGGGATCGAACCATAGACCACTGCGCTAGGAAACTAGTGCACTAACCACTATGCTATTGCAGTGCTGATAAGTCAGAATAATGCCGACCTGGACGGCCTAAAAGTAACGCTGCACAAATTATGTCAGCAGTTCAAAAGATTTGTGATTCAGTGGTTCCCATCTCATTGCAACATCCCCAGAAATGAAGCGTCTGACAGAGTGGCAAAGGACGGAGGAAAGCTACCTCAACTTGACACTACACTAACTTATGAAGAGGTCAAGAGTTTTATCAAGTGCAGATTTGGAAGCAAGTTGGAAGCAGAGCATCCAAGCCACCAAACACATGATGCGTATTACAAGATTAGCATAAGTGACAATCTTCAAACTTCGCACTGGCCACAACAGATTAAGATACTATCTATTCAACAAGCTGAAGATAAGAAATACTGATAAGTGTAACTGTGGCACCGATAAAATGACTGTTGAACATCTACACATGTGTTAAAATTTGCTAGTAGATGCGCTTAAATGACCATGTGTATGTGTGTGTTGTGTGTGTTCATGCAGGTCTGTGTAATCATTCAATAAAAATATCTCAGTCAACAATAATGCCTTCATACTCCTACTAAATACTAACTACATCATCACGCGAGAGAAAACTTAATTGAAGCACTTCTATCCATGATGAAATATTATACACAACTCACTGGTCTAAATAATCACATTTGATCAGTATCTTAGAGGTCTAGCTGCTCTAAAGAACAAGCAGATATATATATATATATATATATATATATATATATATATATATATATATATATATATATATATATATATATATATATATATATATATATATACTCTATTCTTACAGCTCTATACTAAACGTAATAGGCATGCGCTACTCACGGAGTCAGAGGGTACGCTAATCTTTTTCTCACAATAATCACTGATGTAAAATTAACCACACTTATGGCTCACAAGAATGCAATATAACTATTACTTAACACTACACAAATGATAATAATAATGGTAATAAGTACACACTTGTATACAGCGCAATGCGACACTAGAATTCCTCTTATAAATTCACTTAGATACTTAACACATTTAACACAGTCTCATAGTTGAAAATAGCGATGAGATATACGTGAAATTACACTTACAAACACATAAATCGTCAGTCAGCTTCTATCAAACTATAGATAGACAAACGCTACTAAGCATTAACTTCTGAACCTGAAACGTCTAGTATTACTAAATTTAAAGTATTATAAAATTGTACTCCTCCTATGCCGGTCCCAAGCCCGGATGAAAAAGGAGGAGGGCAGCCTGCATGGAGGCCGTAAGGAGGCAGCCCTCCACCATGCAAAGGCACAACAGGCCAATCACCTGTTTGCTTTAAATCACGATTACGAGCAATACAACTATCTGAGGAAGGTAGTTGAAGTAACAAGAAGAGACATGGTACGCAACCAGACGATACGTCAAGGCCTTAAATCCTACCCCCTGCAGACCCAAGTAGAACAGTCCCAATTAAGATGGTTTGGCCATGTCTGCAGAATGGGAGAAGATCGGATACCACGACAAGCATGGGAAACAAAGAGCCAATGATCCAGACCCCGAGGACGACCCAGAGTCCGCTGGGAGGACAACATTAGACAATCTTTGAAGGACCGTGGACTAGAATGGAACCAGGCCAGGAGGAAGACAGCCGATAGGATAGTCTGGCGCTCTCTCTTCCAAACCTCTACACCTCACGGTAGAAGGGGAACGACTAAGTAAGTAAGTAAGTATAAAATTGTACTCCTATGCAAGCATACCTCTATGTCGTTAATTCTCTTATCGCAGACGCAACATATGCGTATCAAATCCTGTACCTCACTGGTGTATCGTATCGAGGATGCATACCGCACATGAAGACGATCTGGCCCTTCTCAGCTCTCTGACTGAAGCCTTCAACTCTTCTAGTTTAAATCTACATCCCCCCCCCCCCGTACCACATGATAGCCACGCCAAAAATGTCAGGGAAAGCTCCTCCCATCCCTCTAGGGAGCAAATTAAGAGTCCTATGCTCAGTTTGGATGACATGAGATCACATCTTATTCAAGAGTATCTTCCTAATCGACACAACTCAAGGTCCGCCCACTAATGGGCTGTTACATCCCACGATATCCGTTGCCCTACTCACAATTCTTACGGTTTCGTGCTCAAAATGTGTTGTCTTCTGGTGTCAGAGAGCGCCGAGATGTCTAACAACCGAGCGCTGACTCCCATGTCTCACACGTCTGTCTTCTTCACGGATGGCGAAGGTGTGTTTCATTTAAATCGCCCATTACCGGGTGAGAATGCCAACATGAGCACAAATATACACAGTAGACTAGATCGACAACTAATTACTCAGTCTAAAATTACACCTTTCTGGCCACACCGTCACATGTCCATCAGCAGTTCCAATTCTGAAAAAAAAACCTTTACGGAGATACCAACCGCCTCAGGCTGACCACTGCTTTCTTTAAATATGTTCAAGTCCACGTCTGAGAGTGAAAGCAGAACAATACGAAGATGACGAAGAAGACGACGACGAAGATGAAGAATAAGAAGAAGGGGAAAAAAAAAAAGAAAGTCTTAGTTCTAGAATCACCAGGACAAGAGAGGCAGAGATAGACCAAGAACATAAGGAGAAGAGAAATTGAGACAGAAGTTACAATGAAGAAGAGGACAAGAAAAGTAATTGAGCTGATGGCACGGGACAGGAAGACGAGCAAGTGCTTATTAAAGGCCTCTGCTCCTAGGGAGCTGAAAGTTGGAGATGGTCTTGAAAAAAAAAACTAAACGCATTTAATCATTGAAGATTTACACTTAATATTTATTTAAATTAAGTATCTAATTATGGTCGGCGTCTGTGGCCCAATAGATATGAACGCAGTTTCATAATCCAGTTATACCAGGTTCGAAACCTGCTGTAGGCGGTTTGGTAGCAGATCGCTTTGTGTGGATTTTTGACAATGATATAAGCGCCGTACCGATCAGAAAGCAATGGCAAACTACTGAATGAAAAAAATTGCCTAGAAAAATCACAAACAGCCAATAAAAGCTGGGGTTGATTGCCACGTCCTGTAAAGGATAAGCAACTAACTTATCTAATTATGACGTGATCTATGTTTGTGCGGCATAACGGATAATCCGGCATGACTGAAGAACCAAAGATGCCGGAAATTTGGTGGTAACCTTGTAAATAAATCTTCGTATTTTAGGAGCCGCGGTCTCCCAGTGTGGTTAGTGCACTGGGTGGTCCATGGTTCGATCCCGAGTTGAGGTGGGACATTTTGTACCACAAAAAGGTTCTGAGGTCGACCCAGCCTCATGAACTGGGTACCAGAGTAACTCTGGGAAGGTTAAGGCGGCCGGCGTGATACTGAGCACATCTCCCCTTTTGTGCTGATGGTCAAGAAAATATGGCCGTAACACCATATACCTCAATGGGCGTGTAACGGGATCCTTTTGTATGTGTAATAATGCGAAATGTATTACATTGTCTTGATTATAAATAATCTAAAGGTATTTAGTCATTATAACAACGTTCTATCACATGATTTTCTCTATACTGATTTACCTTTTCTAAGGATAAACAAAGTGGGTGGTTATTTCAATGCCATTTTTTTTTCTTATTTCAGTAGCTACATCCCTATCCACTTTTGTTTTATTTATTTATGTTTAATACCTTTACTGATCTGTAGTTTTAAGGTTTAATTCCACAAGTCTTTCTTTGGTTTGGTTTTAAGGGCTATCTTCATTGTACATGGACAACTCCATTAGTGCTCCGATCACCTCCCTCAGATCACATAAGTAGGATCTCAAGCACAGTGCACGAACTCCGTAGCACTGGTGAGAATCCCAAATGTGTGTATATATCTTTGTTACATGAAATTAATAATACGTTATTTATGTCTATCGGGTACTCAGAAAACAAACAAGGGAAACATCAGGTTAGGACGGTACGAGCTTGCATGTAACATAGTTTGTAAAATGTCGGGTTTCCAAGCCAGACTTTTTTGTTTGTGATGAACGACCTTATCTTAGATTCCCGTGAAAAAAGCTGCAGAGATGTCTGGAATTGCACAAACTTCAAATTTCAGCGAGTATTTTATTATTCCACGCGAGACATTTAAAAAAAAATTTGTAGTAGATTCATCCAGTAGTAACTGACTAAGTGGATAACACGCCCTTGAGATGATAATCATTAGCTGGGGTCTGCCTGTCGTTTCTTTCGACATCTTCTTTTCTCTTATATTTGTTGTAAGAACATCCCTTCGCCCAGTTTGAGATGATAAAGTAGGGAACATCTATATTTGGTGCAATCGGCAACTTCGTCCCTGGATGCTAGATTCATGTCCAGCTCCTTCATGGCTCTCTTGCACACATTGTCTAACTTCAGCTGTGGTCGCCTGGGCTGTTCTTGTAACATTTGCACGTTGTCCATAGAACAACTAGGTGAGGATGAACTTTACTCTCCATGGGTCAACGAACTCGGGCACAATTATACGGAAATCAAGCTGTTGCCAATGCAGCATATACCCATTCTTTACCTAGCTGGTAGGTCCATAGGAAAGGCAGTAGCCAACACAGTTTGATACCAGTGAGGTCAAAGGAGTTGCCAGAATACTAGTAATTAACATTAGACTGCTTCATGGATTTCCTCTCAAGCGTTATCCTCAGAGTTTAATGCCTAAGCCTTTCCCGTGAACGGATATTCTCGCGAGACAACGGGAGTTTTAAATCAGAATTTACAGTTTCCTGGATGCGCTACCGACAAAGAAAGGCGAGCAATAACTACTAAAAGCAGCTAATTTTACGGATTCGGTGAGTCGCCTTAATCCTTTCTCCCGCCAGCGGAAACAGTCCTGTCCAGCTCTTATAGATCATTTGAAACGCTTGTCGTAGAAGCATTTATCTGTAGCCGGAGCTTGTCCTTCCCACACATTATGGCAATGATAACCTTAGAACCAATTTTAGTTTACGATTCTAAAGTTACAACAAATTTGTCTGAACACTAATCTAAACTTCCCACTGGAGAAAATGTAAATTAGAAAGCTGACTGCGCCATTGACAGACTCCATGGTATAAACTAGGATATTAATCAATGTTACTAAACTTTGGTATCTGCCTCGGACATGAACGCTGAACTCAGGAATGAACAACTCTACAATGGTGGCGGCAAGGATCATAAACTTGGGAATATTACATATAATAAAGATCACATCTACAGAAATTACTGTTTTAGCCAGCCTTGCGTCTTTTCTATTTAATATAGTATGAGACATTGTTGATTGAGGTTTTACATTTTTAGCTGTTCTGTATGAGGGATGCGCATATGAAGAAACTGATCCATTTGACTCCTGAAATTTTCTTGACATTTTGATCTTTGCAATCATAACTACTGCACAGATCGTGTTGGTAACACCAGCAATAATTGGAAGCACACTAGCAAAAATGACATTCCTGAACACATCAAATGTGACTCTGTCCTTCGAGGACCAGAACAGAAGACGCGTTGAATTAAATCTCGAATCGTGCTGCCATGTCAAACCTTGGGTTATGTAATCTGGGATTAGCAGCGCTCCACAAATAAAGGCCATGCACGTGATGGATTTAACAGATCGGGACTTAGTAAACATTAATTTGACATTAAAGGGAAACATAACACAAAAGCTTCGCTCCACTGACAGTAAAATAGTTATAACCATTGACAAAGAATACACTTTCTCTTTTGACTGTGATAAGAAAGACGAAAACGAATAGGAATCAAGAACTGTGATGTTTGGACGAACGGTGCCGAGATGAATACTGAGTGATGTAGCCAAAACCAGTATACAAAAAACAAAGTCTGTAATTGCCAAAGAGAAGAACTGAACATTAGCACCGTCTTTGATTCCTTGTTTCCAGTATACTGCCATGTTAATTGCGTTGGCTACCATACCAAAAAGGGCTAAACATGAACTTGTCACTATGAACAGAGCTAAGGTAATGTAATATGTGATTATCCTGCTGACCACAGGATCATAATGTGGTGTTTCGATGATGTGTGAGACATTACCGATGTTCATGTCTGATGTTAACAGATTATTCATTTAGCAAATTCCAATGCTTTCGCTGGAACAAAATTGTAAATTTCACAAAATCCGCTTTCGAACTGTAGCCAAAATTCAGTAACATTAAACAGCTTTTGAATTTACAATGTCTGATGCAATGCAACAATGCAATGCTAAATTTCCTAGAGTTCACGATACTGGCTTTAATGAAGAAAATGATATATAAAGCAGATGAATGAGATTTATCTCACTAAAAACATCACTGCCCTGAAACTTTCTCGATTTGTGGTAAAAGTAGGTAAACGCCTGAAGGAGAGATAAAGTGGCTAATATCTTTTGAACCAGCTGCTGAGTCCTTTATTGACTTCAGATGTATCTGATAATACCTTCCTATGCAACAGTCTTTGTTTACTTCATGAATATTCTAACCAGAATTGTAAATTTCGTAATCTGAAACTAAGTGCGTTAAATAATTTCCTGGTAAATTTACTTTCGTTAATTTCTCAGTAAATCACGAGGTATATTGCATTCTTTTACTGTTAGATCGAGAACAAAGAGTGGGAAACGATTTAAAATTATAATGCCATTACCTAGCTGAATTAAATTCATTTCCGCAACTTCAAAAGTTGCGGAAACATTACCATAAACAGTCAATGCTTAATATCTGGTATAATTTCTTTTTCAAGCTAATAGCTATGAAATCTCCAAATAACATGACTATGAACTTGGAAATTCACATTTCAAACAGATTAAAGACAGGAGAGAGATGTACTTATAAAAAATTGCTGAAATGTGCGTGTGAAGTCATTGGTTATTATTAATCATCGAACACTACACATACTTCATTCATAGTGATGAAAAAAAAATCTACTGTCTGTATTTAAATTTAAGAGCTACTAGCAAAACGAGGATTAATTATCAACTCACAAAATCAATACCGCAGTTTGTTTTTCCCTTACGTTTTTTTGATAATTACTTAGCTTCGCTGCAATTGATAGTAAATTAATTTTTTTTGAACATAAACTTACTAATGCGAAATGTAGTAACAGAGGTAATTATGTTACTGTAGTAATATTGACAGATGTTTATACTCTGAAGTCCCAATGGTAGTACTCGTCGTTAGGTCGTATTGGCAAATATAATTATAATTAAAGCCTGAAATTTAATTTAAATAACTAGTTGTTATAGCACTGGTGGTAGTAATAGGTGTAGGTCTGGCGGTGGAGGTAGTAAAAAAAAAAAATTAATTGTACCAGTGGTATTATCAGTAAAACTAGTTATGGTAGTAGTAGAAGTAGTAAATATAGCGGAATTCATACGAATATTGGTAGACAGTAATGGTTGGATGGTTGGGTATGGTGTTGGCTAACGCAACGTCTAGACATTTAGCTAGGTAAGAAAACTCAAATAATTGATCATCGTGTCATTTAAATCAGCCATCACGTGTGATAAGAGACTCTCAAACAACGAGGATCATAACGAGGGCCAGGAAGAAGAGTGAGAAAAACCCACATCGCTGATTTATTATCTGTTAGTACTCTTTTTCGTGTGTTAGAGTTTTTAGTTTTTTATACGAGTCATGAATGTGACATAATATGAATTGCTTGGCTTCTCGAACGTCATTGAAGTGTTATTGTTGTACCGAATCGACCTTATTGCACTCCAGGCAAACCCATAAGTGCTCAGACTCCATCAGTATATGTCGAAGAGTGTGAATGCTTACTGTTCCTGTAGTTCGCTGGTTGTATACACGACGGATGCATCCTCCCATATGACCATCTCTGCTAGCTTTACGTTTGATGCATTGTTCCAACAGTCTTAACCTTGATGATTAATCTATTTCAGTATCATTCTCTAACAGGCGATCATTCATTTTCTTAGTATCTCTCCCTTATCCATATTCAGTGTCCCCATTATGGGTGCTCTTAATGCTAGTCTGTCAGCTCTCTAATTATTACATGCCCCTGCATGTCCAGAACAGTGGATCCACACCAGCTCCTGCAGACTCGAAGCTTCTATGAATGTTTTCCATTCATGCCGTAGCCAACCATTTTGAACCTTTCGAAGCATGGACTGGTCTGACACAATGACTGCCTTTGTAAATGATGTTTCAGATATCTACCTTAAGGCTGCAGTAACTGCCTTTACCTCCATTCTCATACTGGAAGTTGGGACCCAAAGACGCAGCAACAGAGAAGGCAGTCAGCGACCCAAAGCTTGACTGCTTGCGTCAGGGTCAGCAAACCAGATTTGACTAAGACCCTACTCCACCTCCAAGTGGTGGTCCTGGAAACAGGCTGCATCACTGCAGTCTGGCTGAGAGAGTAGGGATCGAAGAGGGAAGGCAAAACCGGTCCCAAAAAATGCCGTGCTGAAGTCGGATGTGTCGATCGAAAGGCGCAGATATCGCAGCTTCGCTGTTAACAGACACAACGCAAACAACGTCCTTTTCAGGACGAACGAGGAAGAAGAAAGAAGATACTGGAAGTAGTTATGTTGTGCGCCCCGCGATGTTCGGCGACGTTTTCTGCCCTTTACCCTAACAGAGAAGCTCCAGCCTGATTTCTCACCCCGGATCACAGACCCATCGGCATACACAAAGGCATCGTTATCCCCGACATGATTATGTATCAGTTGATTAATTTTCTGTTGTCTGGCGCATCACCCAGACAACAGAGGGCAGTCCAAGAGGAATAAGATGGACTACATTTTCTACATTGGAAGATCTGGAATATGCAGATGACATTGCACTACTAGCACATTCACATCAACACATCCAGGAAAAAACGGATAGACTTAATAAGTTTAGCTAGCAGGTGGGCTTGAACATCAATTTAAAGAAGTCAGAGGTCATGACGCGCAATGTGAGCAACCCTGAGCCCATATCAGTAAGGAATCAGCAACTGGTACAGATAGACACCTTCACATACCTAGGATGCATAGTAACACCAGACGGCGGGGCAGGCAAAGACATCAACATCAGAATAAATAAGGCAAGAACAGCCTTTTTTAGCCTAAACAACATCTGGAAGTCCTCTCAATACAGCACAAGCGCAAAATTAAGATTATATCAGAGCTGTGTGCTTTCTGTGCTTCTCTATGGTGCGGAATGCTGGAGAGTTACAGAGAAGGAAATATCTAAATTGTCCTTTTTTCCCACAACATGCCTATGAAAAATTCACCGAATCTTTTGGCCGAATACCATCACCAACCAAGATCTGCTTACTCGGAGCAAGCAAGAGGACATGCACACCATCATAGCTGGCAGACGCTGGAGCTGGGTTGGCCATGTCCTCAGAAGAGACCCCGATTCCATCACAAGAACAGCTATGCTTTGGACCCCTGAAGGAAAACGAAAGAGAGGCCGACCAAAAACAACCTGGCGGAGGAATGTGGAGGCTGAGATGCAAAGAATGAACCAGAGTTGGGGCACTGTACGAAGGATGGCCGCCGACCGAGCAAAGTGGAATCAATTTGTTGTTGCCCTACAAGACGCCACTAGGCATAATGGCCACTGACTGCTCTGATGGTCGGTGGCTAAGGATCAAAGAAGAAGAAGAAGGAGATTAATTTCCAGTCCTGCTTTCCCACTGCGCCAAGATCTACACTCTCTGCCAAGGCTGATGACGACCTGCTTGTAGTTAATCCAATTCTCATCTGACATATTACATTCTTCCCCTTTGAATATATTTTCAACTGTGGTCACTTCCTTTATCGTTGCCTCTGTCTGTGCCATCCATGACATCCCTCTCTTTATTCTTGCTCTCGTAATGTCAGCTACGTTTCCATGCAGGGGTGCCGTTTGTCTGTGGTTCCTCGCATAAAGACTTTTGCATGGGCCATTGTATATCTATATCTAATCGACAGCACTCTAATCATGTACCTTATTGCCACAATGGGAGTATTTTGCGTACAGCCCAAAACAATACACATCCCTTCTTTTTGAATGCGTTCTAGTCGTTGACATTGTGTTACTGAAAGCGTGAGTATTCGTAACCCATACTCAATGACCGACATGAATAGCTGATGATAAAGAAGAAATAGTAATCTCTGCTACAGATACGCCGCGGCCATTGTAATTTATTCCTATGGATAGAGATTTGTCAGTAAAATTTTATTCTTATAAAGTTCCAAAAATATATCAAACATTTCCACCCAAATTCCAGAAAGACAAAAAGTCACGAATAGCCATCAGTATATCAGACACTCATTTACTGGAAGTTGTTTAATTACTCAGGTTGTTCATTGTCATTAGCTTTAGTCATAATTTTGCGAATTTATGCTGCCGAAATGTTTTGTGAAGTTATTGGTCTTAGCCGCACTATTTCTTTCATTACGTTTATAGGGGGTTGTTATTTCACTACTTTTATCCACTTGGAAAACACTGTTTCATCCCGGACAATGTTCTAAATTGGTAATTTGAATATTAGACAAAGCGGAAAAAAACAATAGTAGCAGTAGAAGTGAAAATAGATAAATTGGCCTCTCTAATAACTATACAAAACAGTGTGAAAATAAGGCGACTACAAATAAAAATAAAAAATACTAAATATAGCGGAAATATTGATGCTCTTATGCCATAAAATACAACGTGTATCTCACACTGAAGATGTGGCTTTAATGCTGTCAAGTGAGATGCTGAAGACGCTTAAAGAGTGGTAACGAAATCCGTAGCACCGGCGAGAATCCCAATGTGTGTATATAATGTATATGAATCACACATTCTATAAATAGTTTTTGTGGTGGGTAGGTTTCCTAATTTTTAAATTTTGCCAGGGCAGCGGCCTGATAAGCCTACTCTTTACGATTTCCAACTGCCGTGGGATTTTTAATGTGCGCAACTTGCACACGGGACCTCCTATTTTTCGCCCTTATCCTAGAAGGCTAGGCATCCGATCTCACTACCCACTACAATAAAGAGGAACAAATTGATAATCAATGTCAGGCAAAATTTTAACCAGGGTGATCAAAAGAGATTCAGAGGGCATATACAGATTCCATAAGTTTTATCAGAAGTAGATACAGAAACAATTGGGAAGCAGAGCATGCAACCATCAGAGGAACGATTCATATTACCAGCTTAATAGAAGTAAACAAGTGGTAACCTTCATACTCCGTAGGATTGAGATACCATCTGTTCAACAAGCTAAAAATAAGAACTACCGATGAGTGTAGATGTGGCACCGATAAAATGACACATCTGCTTCAAAAGTCTACAACATATGAAGAACAGAGAAAGGATATATGTCCGTCACCAGTACCATTCCTGAACAAACTGACAACCTCAAGATGACTACGGCTTTCTTTAAACTTATTCAAGTTGACGTCTGAAAGTATACGAAGAAGAAGAAAATGAAGACGATATATGATGAAGAAATAGTTTAATATATATAAAAGCAAGTACCAGGATTGGATGGATGTCAGGGAACAAAACAGCTTGGGCTGGGAACCTACGATATAACGTAGAAGAAGTTTGACATATGGCACTGCATTATTCCTGAAAACGTCAACGTAGACAGCTCGGACCTTGCCACATAAAATAATAGAGTTGAATTCTGAATTTATCGTAGCGGAAAAAAAGTATTATAGCACGTTTCACTAGCTTTGGAGGGAAAAAACATATAAACTAAAATTTGAAAAGGAAGGGAGAAAGTTGTGGAAACTCACTAAACAATTGAATGACGATAACAATTCTCAACGACAAACCATTATACTAGACGATGCAGGGGAACTATATACCGGCAAACAAGCAGCAGACATATTTGCGGAATCCTACAGAAATGAAAGTAACATCTCCGTCAATTTACGCAGACAACGAGACATTCGTCAAGAAATAATCCACACTAGAACTAATGAAAACAGTCCGGACATTATGTCCAAACCATTCAATATGGAAGAGTTAAAAACAGCCTTGTGGAAACTTAAAGACAGGAAATCACCAGGCCCGGATGGTATAACCAACGAAATGCTAAAACACATAGGATATACAGCAATGAGCAAACTGTTGCAAATATACAACTACAGTTGGATGACAGGCAGTGTGCCACAGGTATGGAGAGAGGCGCTCATGTGTCCCATCATAAAGAAAGGATAAGACCACAGGAAGGCCACCAGCTACAGACCAATAAGCCTAACTAGCTGTGTATGTAAGACAATGGAGAGGATGATCAACAGAAGATTGAAATGGTACTTGGAATCCGAGAAAATTTTAGTGCCAGAACAAGCAGGGTTTAGAGAGTGCAGCAGCACAGAAGACCAAATCACATACCTGTCACAGATCGTTGAAGATGCCTTCCAAGAAAAGAAAAAAGTCTTTACCCTATGGATAGATCTCCAAAAAGCTTTTGACAAAGTATGGAAAGACGGGTTAATAGTAAAACTGCAAAGGAACGGAATCAAGGGTAATATGAGAAAATGGATCCAGTCGTTCCTACACAATCGGAAAGCAAGAGTCACTATGGAAGGCCACAACAGCAAGAAAATCCTCCTAAAACATGGAGTTCCTCAAGGCTCAGTATTGTCTCCCACCCTGTTCCTTGCGTTCATCAATGACCTCATCCATGATCTGCCACAAGGTGTGAGAGCCGCCCTATATGCTGACGACTTGGTGGTGTGGTGTGTAGAAGAACATCTAACTATCGCTAATAAGCGAATACAAAGGGCAGCAGACAACATAGCAGCATGGGCAGAGGAATGGATGGTGCAGATCAACGCTGAAAAATCCTCAACAACACTTTTCACGCTCTCCAACAAAGACAAAGCAGGAGAGATACAACTTGGAAATATACATGTCTGAACAGACGAGGAACCGGTGTACTTGGGCATTACATTAGATAAGAGAGTGACATGGAGGCACCACATCGAGAGAACAGAGGCCAAAGTGAGAAGAAAACTTTCCATACTGAGGAAAATAGCTGGATCAAGTTGGGGAGCTAACGAAACAACACTAAAGAAAGTGTATACAGGTGCAATAAGACCTATATTAGAGTACGGATCAGCAGCATGGTCTACAGCAGCCAAATCACACCTACAAGCCTTAGATAAGGTACAAAATCAAGCGCTTCGGTTGATCACGGGTGCCATGAAGACCACACCAATAAATGAAATGGAAAAAATCACAGGCATTCCACCTATTATTCAGACGAGACATTAAGACCCTGATCCAAGTAGAAAAGTACAAGAACATGCCCACACATCCAATGAAAACCAGATTTGGAGATTTAGCCAGTGGGAGGTTGAAAAGAAGCAGTTTTGTGCATCGATCCAAAAAACTAATTAGAACATACAAGGATGAACTACCAGACATCACTAAGGAAATAACTCCCACACTCCTCCCAACCCCATGGAAACAACATCAAAATTTCAGTATTAAGACCTCCATAACTACCACCTGCCCCATGGGAGAGTTAAATACTCTCCAAAGGAAAATAGCAGCATGTGACATGATTGAAAAACTATACCCCAGAGAAGCATGGATCCAAGTATATACTGATGGATCTGCAACCAGAGCAGCGAAGAACGGAGGTGCAGGAGTTTATGTGGTCTATCCAGACAAAGAAAACGAATCCACCTGTTCACCTACTGGAATATTCTGTTCAAACTACGCTGCTGAAGTACAGGCCTTAAGCATTGCTGCATGAATAATAAATAATACAATAAGCCAATGTCAGCAGGTTGTATTACTTACCGATGCAATGTCAGTTCTGCAAGCCCTCAACAGTGATAAACTGCCAGAATTAAACAAAGTCCTATACGAAGTAAATATCAAAAGAAGGGTAGTGCTACAGTGGATACCATCACACTGTGGCATACCAGGAAATGAGAGAACAGATACGTTAGCAAAAGAGGGAGCAACACAGGAACAAAAAGAACAAACAATCACATTCCAGGAAAAGAAGACCCTTATCAAGGCCATCAGGAAAATTGACCAACAAAGAGACAACTATCAATATCTTGATCGAGCAAAACAGGTGATCCTGTTCCGTATTAGAACAGGACACAACAGACTGAACAGTCACTTATACAGACTGAGATTGGTCCCATCACCCCTATGTACGTGTGGACAGGCAGCGCAGAGAGCCGAACACATCCTGCAAGACTGCCACATGCTTAGTCAATTGCGAACTGAACATTGGCCCCCAGAGACGCACATCCACACAAAGCTGTTTGGGAGTCTTGAAGAACTTTCAACCACAGCAACATACATCCAGAGAACCGGACTTCTTGTGTAGACATTTCTAAACAACAGCGAACGAGAAGAAGAAGAAGACTAGCTTTGCCCAACTTCAAAATGCTATATCTCAGCGAAGATATATATCGCATATAAGTGAACTTTTGTGTGTGAATTTGAAATGGTATAGACCCTATGAATTAAATTTTTCATTAAAATGCGGCCATTGGTTTAAATTTTCGTTTCTTTGCGATATAATATCAAAATCCTACTTGCCAACACACATCACACACACACATATTGAAATGTCTACAGTAAATTATACGACCTCATTTGCACATTTTTAGTTTATCAAACAATTGGCATGATTTTAGCGTGAAATTGCGTGAAATTGCACTTCTTGAACATAAAACAGTTTATATCCGGTGTTACGCACACATTGTCAATCAGTGGCGTGTCTACAAAAAGTATTGTGTGGTTAAGTAGGAAACATGAGTCTGCGAGTACATTTTATGACATTACCGCAAATCACAAATAGGATTTTTAAGTTTTTCTGCAATGAAGCTACTCGAGGAAAACTATATCATTCCATTTCAAACCCACAAAAGAGGACTATTCATGCCTTGGGGATAAGAAAACGATCATTGCACCGCTGGATAGCGACATCTTACTTACTTACTTACTTAGTCGTTCCCCTTCTACCGTAAGGTGTAGAGGTTTGGAAGAGAGAGCGCCAGACTATCCTATCGGCTGTCTTCCTCCTAGCCTGGTTCCATTCTAGTCTTCGATCCTTCAAAGATTGTCTGATGTTGTCCTCCCAGCGGACTCTGGGTCGTCTTCGGGGTCTGGGTCCTTGGCTCTTTGTTTCCCATGCTTGTCGTGGTATCCGATCTTCTCCCATTCTGCAGACATGGCCAAACCATCTTAATTGGGACTGTTCTACTTGGGTCTGCAGGGGGTAGGATTTAAGGCCTTGACGTATCGTCTGGTTGCGTACCATGTCTCTTCTTGTTACTTCAACCACCTTCCTCAGATACCTCATTTCTGAGGTTTGGATCTGGCTTTTATGGTTTGTAGTCATTGCCCATGACTCGCATCCGTATGTCAAGACTGGGACATAGGTGGATAGCGACATCTGATATTTCTAATTCCAGTGTTTTACACACGAAAATTAGGCCGATAGTAGTGGAGGATAATTTTGACAGAGAATTGATCCGCAGAAAAATTTGCAATATGTTTCACAATAATGAGGCAGTGACTTTAAGGAAATTGAAAATTTGGTTAAGGAAGAATAATGACATTGATATTTCCAAATCTATGCTATGGAGGACTATTAGGAGTTTGGGATTCACTTTTAGAAAATATGTTGGTGGTAGAAACCTTATTTGTGAGTAGCCTCATATAGTTGCAATGAGAAGCAAATATTTACGCGAGGTCAGAGAAATGAGAAGAGATTGTTATGATTTTGTGTATTTAGATGAAACTTGGATCAATGCGCACCACAGTAATGAACGAGAATGGCAATCATCTGATAGGACAACTAAGAGACTAGTACCAAGCAGCAAAGGACAGCGCCTAATAATTGCACATGCATGAAGCAGCCATTATGGGCTTCTAAATAATACTGAACTCATATTTGTTTCAAAATCCACAGATAATAGGGATTATCACACAGAGATGAATGGCAAGATATTTTAAGATTGGATTGTGAATCATGTACTTCCTTCATTGGATAGACCGTCGTGTTTGATAATGGATAATGCTTCATATCACAACGCTGTGGCACCAGAATATAAAGTTCCTAATTCATCAAGTACTAAAGATGTACTAAAGATTTGGCTGACCAAAAACAACATTCCATTCAACGAAATGTCCCTGAAGCCTGAATTACTTGGAATTGTAAAAAAAGACACAGCATACAAAGATATTTCACATAGACAAGGCAATCTATGAACATGGTCACAGATGTTTAAGATTGCCTCCTTACCATTCTCACTTAAACCCAATAGAATTAGTCTGGGCTAAAATTAAGGAACAGGTAGGAACAGAAAATAGAACGTTCAAATTAAAAGATGTTGAAATACTTACAAAAGCCGCTATCTCCAATATAGCCAGGGATTATTGGAAGAAATGTGAGAACCATGTGTTACAAGAGGAAGAGGAATATTGGACGAATGATGGTTTGTCCTTTATTCAGCCGAGATTGATTATCAATTTCTCAGAGACATCTGATTATGATTCGGATTAAGTTTAATTTCTTTAAAGATGACCTTACCGTTATTTACAAGCACAGTAGAGGAGCAACGTTCCATTATGATATTTATGAACCGCAAAGTGGTGATACCTATTGAAATAATTAGATCGATGAAGGTCCCTTTTGAAAGCGCACCAAATGTCAATGACATTAAGAAATCATCTTCAACAGGTATTCATATGCAAACGTGATGGCCACATTATTGTAATAGTAGACACGCCTATGCCTAATCAATTCACAGAATCTGTGATTGAAGTGGTACAATTTCTTTTCTCGATACACAATAATTAGTATGCCGACAAAGATCAAAGGATTTCATTCGTTTATGGGAACTAGACAAGATGCACAGATATAAAGTATATATTTGTTGGGTCTAACCCAATATAACATCGTATGCAAAAAATGGCATTAATACGTTGGACAGTTAATCAGATAATTACATTTGTTTGAGGGCAAAGCTAGTGAAACGTGCTATAAAAGCATCTCTGTACATCAGTAGAAAACTCGCCAATATTAATATGGAACCCGGAAATCTGCAGGACCACTCACAAGTCACAGAGGGATTCTGAAGTAGAAATAATACCCCAGACGTATGTTCGAGGCATCTGTGTTAAGTTGCCAAGACTATTCTACTGAGCAATAAGTCTAAGATGTTTTAATTATTGAGGTGAGTGTAACATATTTTTATGCTGTGAATTTGACATGTTTATACTTGATAGTGGTGTTAAAGATTCATACTAGGATGGCAACTTCAGCATGTGAAACGGATACATTCATGAACCACCACAACAAGGACTGGGGATTGTTTCATGTTAGTTCTCACAGAAGAACCAAAAGCAGAGGTAACTCCAGACTCCGAATGGAGCAGGAAGAGAGTGATGATTACATCAACTTGTGAATAGTTGTATATTGGCATTTGATGAATGTATGTACATTTTATATGTACCTTCAGGTACAAGCCACTGCAGCTGTCCAGTCACAGATTAACTGACATACTGGGGATTTTTCATCATATGCCCTGAGTAATATGATAAACGCTTAGGGAGAGTAAAAAGTCTGAGAAAGTAAATGGCTGACGAACAGCGGGAAAAGGCGCCTGATTAAAATCAGGTAAACATATATTTAGCAGCGGAATTTGTTCTTTTATTCCTTCTAAAGTGTGTGGTACCAGTACGAGGCGACTCGACTAATTGTGGTACGACCCGGAGAGACCATTTACTGGACTACTAGACTGTGGTTCGAAGCTTGAAATTGACACCTGAAGATTCTTGCCTTGACCCGGAGCGGTTACTTCCTGAACTGATATGGAAATGTGCGCTTCACCAGAGAAACAAATCTACGGAAAAGCAGCCTCAGCACTTCAGCATTTTGGGAAGTCACAATTTTATCAGGCCAACAAAACAACCGAACTTTATTTTGCTAAACTCATCAAGCCTAAACGCTTTTCGCTGAAGAAACTTAATCATTCTTCATAATCACCAGTCATATTTATTTACATTTGTTTCAAAGTAATTGATCATAACATTCGTATATATTGATTTGGACAAATTCATTGTTGAATTAATCATTACAGAGAGAAAGGCATATGTATGATCCAGAACCTCTAGTATATATTCATATACCATGTTGACTGATTTGTCATGCAAATGTCCTCTGTACCTTAAAAAATCTGTTTTAGAAACTAGACACAGATAATCCAAATCTTTATTTGCTATTTATTCTCCTTGTGGCGTTCCAGTTTGAGTGACGTTAGGATATTTGTTTCTTCGGTGTCCCTGTTGGGTCGGTGCTCTTTGCACGTGCTTAGAGTTCTTAATGGTGTTCTTAATAGTTAATTGGGGCCTGGGGAAGGGATAATGATTTGTTATATTCGCTGCTGGTTTGCGTGTTGTTATGACTCCCTAGGCCTGTAAATTAAAACAGTTGTTAAAGAGTTAACTGGAGTGCTGCATGGATGTCTCTTGTTGCCATTTCTCTTCCTGTTGGCTATAGCTTGGGTTATGACACATCGACATCAACTAACACAAATTGAATTCAGTGGACTTTGACTAAACAGGGATGTCATTGACATATTTCTGGAGACATTAATCATCCGTCCGATAACTGTAACCAGATGAAAAACATAATTAAAATACTTGATGAGAAGTCACAGTAAATTGGTCTGAAAATACACAGGGAAAAGATAAGGATAATGAGGATAAAAGGAAGAAATTATACCAATAATGCAGCTGAAGAAACACTACTACAAGATGCAGAATTATACATATACGAGTACATTAGCAAGAGGACACAGAGTTGGATGGTTAGACAGTGATCTCAAAATAAGAATACAAAGGCAAGCTGAGCTTTCATTGCATTTAAGAATCAGAAGAATTAAAGTCCACACAGAAACAAGGCGTCTTAACTCAATGCTGTCAATCCTATTGCATGAGTACGAAACATGGAGAGCAACAAAGACAACCACATAGAAGTCACAGACTTTAATAAATGAGTAAATTAATATTAGTAAATTAATATTAGACAAACATAAAGGTATGTTTTCAGGCACTCGTAAGAAATAAAGAAGTAGAACACTTGGACAACAGAAAAACAACAGACGTGAGTGGCTTACCCAGGGTTCGAACCCCGTACCTTCCGTACGACAACTCCGCCTAGCTATCAAGCGAATCACACTGATCTTTTTTTGGGGATGCCTAGCTGGCCGTGGGGTCAGTGTGATTCGCTTGATAGCTAGGCGGAGTTGTCGTACGGAAGGTACGGGGTTCGAACCCTGGGTAAGCCACTCACGTCTGTTGTTTTTCTGTTGTCCAAGTGTTCTACTTCTTTATTTCTTACGAGTGCCTGAAAACATACCTTTATGTTTGTCTAATATTAATTTACTAATATTAATTTACTGTTTACAGGCCTCGGGTTTCCCTTCCTTATGTGTTATTAATAAATGAGTGCTTGTGTAGAATGGAAAAATTGAAATGGTATGACAAGAACACCAGTGTGGAACTGATGACAAGATCAAGAAACGTGCTAGTGGAATAAGAGATGAAAAGTCGCTGCGTTGTGATACGACACACATTCTGAGAAAATCTATTGATAGCACTACAATGTAGTTCTTGATTTGGAATCTCCAGGATACAAGACGTAGAAACAGACCCCACAAAAACCCACAAAAAAAGAAGAGAACTGGAGACATAATGCCAATTATAATAAAGACATTAAGTTGACGGCATCAGGTTACAACGCCCATGCTCCATGGGAAGGTAAAGGACTAAAGGCCTACATTCATAAATAAGTGTAAATGTTACAACCTTATTCTGCTTACAAGCGCTAGAACGATGTGTTTTTGGCTACGTTGCCTTTGGGATGATTACACAATTTAAGACCACGATACATCGACTGAACATGTCATAGGTACGTAGTTGAAATGATAGAACAAACTCCGTGTTTCAGCCTCCATCATATATTGTTTACAGAGCACATGGGTAGTGATTGAGCACTATACAATGACACATCAGCGATCCGATAACAAACATACTGTCACCATCTAATGTATTAGTAGACATTTGCACAACAAAGATAATCCCTCGTGACTTCTCCCACAGTCGAACAACTACAACTTATTATCTCCAATCAGAAATCAGTAGAACAGCCCAGAAGAAAACTTAATTACTTATTTAGTCGTTCCTCTTCTACCGTGAGGTGTAGAAGATAGGAAGAAAGAGCGCCATACTATCCTATCGGTTGTCTTCTTCCTGGTCTGGTTCCATTCTAGTCCTCGGTCCTTCAGAGATTGTCTAATGTGGTCCTCCCAGTGCATTCTAGGTCGTTCTGGAGGTCTGGATCCTTGGCTCTTAGCCTCCCATACCTGCCTTGGCAGCCGATCTTCTCCCATTCTACACACATCGGCAAACCATCTTAGTTGGGACTGTTCTACTTGGGTCTGCAGGGGTTGGGTTGTTAGGCGTTGTCATGTCGTCTGGTTGCGGATCATGTCTCTTCTTGTTACTTCAGCCTGTCACGTGGGTTTTGATCATTAAATTGCCTACATCTTCTTCCTATTCTCTCACCCGCATCCTTTTATTTTATTATCTTTCCGTACTTGTTTTTCCTGTATTTTTTTCGCATCACTCGTTGCGAAAAATATATTTCTTTCCCATCATCGTTTTTCTTTCTCATACTGACTAGTAACCTTATTGCATCAGATGTCAGTCGCGCAGATAGCTGTGAATATACGGTTCTCGCCAGACATACGTCTGCAGTTTCCCCGGTCAGAGCGCGGCCCGACCAGATTTCTGGGCCTGCGGTGTGAGAAATTCGTTTCGCTGGACATAGAGCAGACTTTTGGTCTACCATTTTTCACCTGTCACTAGCTTAAGGTGTCAAACCCGGCATCTGTACGACGCAGTTGTAGACGGTTGTCTGAGATTTGCAACTGTCACGCGCATTTCTCGGTCACTGGTGGCAGTTACGTCACGCGTTAAGCTGACGTAAATGTTGGGAGTAGGGGAGATAATTTCGCTTGGCGAAATAATTTGGGGCCCTTTGTCTGATTTTAAGATATTGGCCCGAGTTTGAAACTTTAATTTCATTCTCGCTCCTATATTTGCAGTAGACAGGTTGTTCGAAACAGAATAGCTGTTAGCGAAGTTTCTCAGTTTGTTTCGGCAATTTGTCGAACTTCTAGACTTCCTTAAATATTCAGCATATAATTCTTAAGTTGTGCGACTACCTGTAGTTCTGTGTGAGGTAATAAAATAGATATCTAGTATTTTGGAAAGTGATTTAGTGTTAAAATCGCCTATTTCATTCTAAACTAGTCCTGTGTCCAGAGTGCTTAATTTATAGTTTGTATTATTTTCTAGTGACGCATACAGTGGAAATACATAATAAATTATATCTTAGCTTACTAAACAATAATGTAGCTATAATGAAGTTAATTTTACTGCTAAGAAATCAGACGAGATCATATTTTTCTAAACTAACTTACAAATGCTAGAAACCTCATGAGATGTTGACGGAACACGCACGTGTTCCTAAATTCATGGGGATTGATGATTTTTTTTAAGATATAACTTACTTTACGGGAAATTTAAATGATAAGTCAAGCAGTACACTTGCGGTTTAATAATGTAAGTTATAGTGGGTACATATTGTAAAATTATTTGATATGTGTTCTTTCTTTTATATAGTGAAACGGTGGTACCCAACTTGCCAGCGTTTAGTAGCCTGAGAGACATATTTGTGAGAAGCATAGACATTTCCTATCCTTAACCACGTGGGTTTCTTTGTTTCAAGTAACACGGGTCTGACAGTGCATAAGCCATCAGAGAGAGACAGTAATAGCAACCCCACTAACGGTTTCTAAAGACTAGAAATATATATTGGGCTTTTGAGCCAGTTCATATTGCTCCACAAATTTAAATGTACATGCTGCCTGGCGGCGAGAATATTACAAGATTAACATTCCGACAGAGATTGCGACTAGTATTGTGGTGACCAAATATAGTAACTTCCTGAAAGTAGACACCGATCTGACATTCCTTAAATTCTAGAAACCAAAGCTAATGACATTGTGCTCTGCTAACTTTCCTGCCTGGACAATATTTTATGTGACTTAATCAGACATTCGAAAAATTAGAACACCCAAAGAATCGTTCCCTGAGAGTTTAATACGTCTTTTGGAACTGGGGATTTCTTGGTCAAGGACTGCATTTTCGGGTCTGTGTGAAGGTCCTAGAATTGAGTATGTTCCCAGAGGCAGCGAGCAAAGTTGTGAGTATAACTGTGTACCCATGGCCATGGCTGAATGAATGAGTGTACGCAGATCAGAGTGTTATTTTACAGTTATAGATTGTCACCCATTTACTGTCTTAATTCTTTTTGTTTAACCTGCAGAATTTGTTACTATTTGCTAGAGTTTCTTTACTTCTTAGGCTAAATCAGATTATTCAACTCTGTGCATACATTTACGAGAAAAGAAGAAAAACTCTTAGCCCAAACCCTACGTATCTATAACTCTTTGGGCCATCATCTGTTCTCTTAACGGGGCTGTGGGCTAAACCTAGAGTAAGATTTTAACGGGCTATCAGCCTTGTAGCATTTTCTAAAATTTTATGACTATTTGTATATGTTTTTCCTTGATGTAATTTTTGGTGTTGTGAGAAATTTTGATATGATAATTAAAATATCTCTTTTAAACAAAAAAAAAAATCTGTGCGTTGGTCAGCTCGATCCAAATATCTGTATATCAGTGTTATAGTTTTCCCACGTCTGTGTGTTTACCTGTCGTCACGTGTATGTGCGCGCCCGTGAGTAGATAGAGATATATTAATATATATATATCTGTGTGTAGACTGTCTGACGCCTTTAAAAACGGTCGTAGAAGATAGGTGAGAGAGAGAAGATTATCTCGATTCTCAAAGACAGCCTCTATATCACATCCTATCATCTCACGTGGGGAAATTCTATTGTGTTTTTTTTTTCACCAGCTCTCACTGTATATATCACTCATTCCAACCTATTCAGAAGGGACCTAACCTAAGTCTTAATACTCCTATCTAAAATCTACGACACAGCCACCTTTCTCAGACACCTCATTTCTGAGGTTTGGATCCGACTTTTGTGGGTTGTATTCATTTCCAGCAGGAACCACTAAACACAAACAACCAGCTCGTCGGAGAACCAACATTCGACTGCCCTGTTCAGCTCACACACCAACCTTTCTCGACCAGTCACCCCTTCTCAATTTATGTTTTTTTTTGTTTGATCAATAAACAGAACTCACAAAATTGTGTACACTCATACCAAACTGACTAATCACAACTCATACACTACTCTTGAGCTACACTTTAAAAATATCACTGTTAACCTGAGCTCTCAGTCATCTCACAATTACTCAAATAACCACGTTCTCTTTGGAGCATCCACCATAAGCAACATATCATCTTCTAAATACAAACACCCTTGACAGTAATGGTTTTCTTTACTTGGACAGCAAAATGGCTATGCTCCATAACAGTACATAATATCCTCCAATTATTTCGGTATGATGCACATGCGAGTCCTGACCTATACCGGCGAGCAAATAAAGGAGCCATTACGTCATAACAAGCTTGTGGTAAATAACATTAACAAGAATACAGTATGAGTTTAGGTAACCTCTTCTTTTTCTTCTTCGTACACTCTCAGACGTCCACTCTCAGACGTCCACTTGAATGTTCTCAAAGAAAGCAGTAGTCAGTTTGAGGCTATTTGAATCCCCGTAAAGCTTTTCCACGAAAGGAACTGGCGTCGGCCATATGCGCTTTCTCTGTACCGCATATAAGGGGCAACTTTGAAGCAGATGTTCAGCAATCATTTTATCAATGCCACAGTTACACTGATCGGTAGTTCCTATCTTGAGCTTCTTGAATAGATGGTATCTCAATCTGTTATGGCCAGTGCGGAGTCTGACGATTACCACTTGTTCTTTTCTGTTGAGCTGGTAGTAAGCATCATTCTGTGTGTGACCTGGATGTTCTACATTCCATTTGTTTCTGTATCTGTAACCTCGATACTTAAACAAACTGCGCCAGAGAAACAACCACTGTATGACCACATGAAGTTGTTTAGCACGTTGTATTATATTTACCCTCAATCTATCTATAGTTTTACTACTTGTGGAAGATAGGTCTATAACTTGCTTCTCACCGATTTGTTTTCTCTTGGATGAATCCTTTTTCAACTTTGTCCATGAGGTCCGTGCTACTTTAGCTTCGTCTTGCATCGTTCCTTTTCATGATCTTCTTTGCATTCCATATCTTCTCTTTCGTTGCGGATTCGATTCAAGGGCATGTCTAATGATACTGCAATAGTGAATCTTATGCTCCGTTAAATAAGCGGAAATAATACATAAAGAAAACCAATTTTAGGACTGTGTTCTAGTGTCTGCATTGCTTCTTCATTAATAGAATCATGTGCGATTCTTTTCCTCGCATCAGTCTAAGGTTTTTAGTAGCTGCTCTAGCTGATCTCCTTTAGTATTTCTAATGTTGTTTCTATAAACACATGTCTGCTTCTTCTGCGTTGTTCGCCTTCAGACTTCCATATTAATGACTCTAATAAAAGTAGAAGTCAGCTCAAGGTTCCTGACATATAAAAGCAGCATGTCATGGAGTGGTAATGCTATATGCTACTCTGTTCATGGCTGTAAGTTGGGTACGATTGCAGCAGATGTTCGGCTGTCATATGGCTGATTCCACAGGTGCAGACATGTGTTGCACCATTTCTGTATCTGTGGTATATGTGGTATCTCATCTGTTGTGCCCAGTATGTAGCCGAAAAATGATGACCTGGTCTCGTCTAGACAGCTGATGATAGGCACAATTTTTTTAATATGACCTAGGTGTTCTCTTTCCCATTTGGACTTCAATGTGTCTTTTATAGTTGATTTTGTCATTTCACAAGTTGTCATATATCATTTTGTTGTGGCGTTCTGTGACAGAATAACCTCGAACATCATATTTACCTGAGTCATCCTATAATTCATTCTGTGATCTTCACTTTAGTTTTTTCCCACCACTGACAGTATTTGGTATCTTCTACTCATTGTTTACACTCCCTTCCCTCAATTCTTGTTATGTCGGGAGTTCAGCGACCATCTTTTGCTGATTAGTGTAATCAATCCCTTTCGTTTGAACCCATTTTGACACCTGGGATCGGTAGAGACAAGTGAGGTTTACTAATGTGTAACACATTTTCCTACCAGACCAGACAGTGCAGGGGAGCGACCGGATTTGTGATTAAACAACCTTTAGGTGAGCGCAGTCGATTACACTGGTATACACACATTTTGGTGCCTTAAATTTTATAGCTGTTCTTGGGTAATTTTGGGTTGCTGATTCCAAAAATGTTTTCAGATTTTTTCTATCAGCTCCAGGTTTTGAGATAACTAAGAATGACCATATTAGTAGGGCAATTGTTATGTACAGTCCTAGAGTTAGGTGCTATCAGTGGCATTTTGACTTTAGTCTGCATTCATATTATATGTAATTACTGTGCATATATTACCAAAAATGTAATAAAACTTTATCACTAGCACTTGTTTAGTCAACACGCGAAAAGGATCTTTTCGAGGACTTCCTGGAATGTGATATGCCCAGACAGTCACGCTTAAGGGTCCAACAGTAATCTTCCATCATGTGGGCATCCCAAAGTCCCTGGTATCTCTCTTCCATTGTTTTTATATCTTGGTGAAATCTTTAACCTTGCTCCTCACTAAAGTCGCCAAGATTCTCCGGAAATAAATGTAAATGGTTATGGAGGTAGTGCAATTTTATGCTCATGTTGCATCCAAGTTCACAAAAACTCGACAGCATGTTTCCAACTAATTCAGAATAATTGTCTGCTTTAAAGTTACCCAGAAAGTTTTGCACAACTAAAACAAATGATGACCAGGCTGTGGACTCTGTTTTGTTCATGGAATCAATAAAATTTGGATCATTTATTAACTTTCTAATTTGAGGTCCATCAAAAATTCCAGCTTTAAGTTTGTCTATGCTCAATTCTGGAAACTTTCTGCATAAGTAATTAAAACAGGTACCATCTTTGTTCAGTGTCTTAACAAATTGCTTCATCAAGCCAAGCTTTATATGTAATGGTGACAGTAGAACTCTTTTTCGATTAATGAGAGGCTTATTGACAATATTTTTTTCTCCAACTTTAAATTCACCCCTCAGCGACCACTGTTTCTTTGTCCAGTGCATATCTTTTGCCCTGCTATCCCACAAACATATAAAGCATGGATGTTTGGTGAACCCCATTTGCTGGCCAAGCAAGAAGTTCATCATTTTAAGATCTACACAAACCATCCAGTTATGTTCTAAATACTTCAATTTTTCCAGAACTGTACTTATTGTAGCATACTCCTCCTTCATTGTAGTAGAATGAGCAATTGGAATTGAGCCATATTTGTTACCATTGTGTAAGAGAACACCCTTCAAACTTCTTTTAGAGCTGTCAATGAAAAGTCGCCACTCATCTGGTGTATAACTTACACCCATTTTGTTAACAAGACCTCCTTCATTAGTACAAAACACAAGGTTGTTTTCTTTCCAAAAGAATGGAATAAAACCTTGCTCTCTGCTGCGATAAAATATAACCTTTGATTCAGCAGTCAGTAATTTTTTTTCTTTCAATCTTGAAGCGAAAAGTTCTGAAGATTCCTTGGAGAGATATAGATCTCAGATTAGATCATTTAGTTCAAGCTGGTCGAAGCGTTGAGCATCTGAAAAATCATCTTCGAAATCACTATCACTGTCACTTGTCGTTCCACATGCCACTGCTGTCTCATCTTCTAGCAGGGAATCCGAAATCTGACTGAAAGTTGGAATTGGTATGTCATCTCCGTGTGGAACAGGTCGCCTAGCAGAATTTAAATCTGGATATTTCCACCTTTTGTGATTTTTTCCATTAATTCCCTTAATATTCACAACACAGAAATAACAGTCATCATAGTAGTTCTTGGGCTCTCTCCAAACCATTGGAATTCCAAATTTTAAACATTTTCTTTTCCCACAAGTCCACTTTCGCAGGTGTTCAACACATGTTTTGCAAACAATATGAGGAGCCCAAGTCTTGTCCTGGTCACCTAGTTTTACTTTAAAGTAAGCAAAGTATGCCTTTTTCACAAAAACAGTAATATGCTTCCTATGTTCTTCTTTGAAAGTGTACTCTCTACAAATATAACAAAATAAATGCGGTGAAAGAAAAGATGCCCTTCTTGAAGATGATGCCATTCTCTGTTAGAAGTGTAATAAAATAAGTAGCATACTAACATGCATGCAGAGGCTTAAAATCTAAAAAAGGCAATTCTGGGAAGATTCTTGGAAAACTGTAACTGAGAGTAAACAGGCAGTTTTGTTTTGTAAAGGACTAGACAGCAATAGTTTTTTTTACATAGCCTTATATAGAAAATATTGTAATAATACAGGGTGACCCAAAAAAAAAAAAACGGGCGCGCGCGCACACAATTTGTTTAATATTAATTTACTGTTTACAGGCCTCGGGTTTCCTTCCTTATGTGTAATAAATGTTTATACAATACCAAACCTACCCACTGTCCTGTTCTCACTGTTCTAGTCTACTATCATTTACTGGACACTGTATTAAGGTCCTTGTCTTGTTGGATTGGCCTATACTGCAGGATAGAGAAACAACAGAAGTGATTGCGTCATTAATAGGCTGAACTGCCCATGGTGAACTTCCGGCGTCGTGTATTGTGGTTCGCACTGATGACCTGCCATTGAAACATCATTTTTTTATGATGCGTAGATGACAGAGAGGATAGTGTGATTCACTTGCATGGCTAGGCGGGGTTGTCGCACGGAAGGTCCAGTGTTCAAATCCTTGGTAAGCCACTCATGTCTGTTGTTTTTCTGTTGTCTGGTGTTCTACTTCTTTATTTCCTGCGAGTGCCTGATAACATACTGATAAAACTTGTTTCTTGCACCAGATTGACATGGACTGTTTTTTTGTGATATAGCTCGTCCAGTCAAAATGTTCTGTAAATGGGTCAGGTTACCGACTGTTGGGGCCCTGACAAGGTGTACTGTTAAGTGCGTATATTCTGATGCAATGTGTGAGTGTAAACATCAATAATGATAACGCGAATGGATGACAGTTCGACAGGTTCAAAGGACACTCACTCCAATCACAGGTGGAAGTCAAGGATGGCTGGACTACTGTGGTCGTTTCATACTGTTTAATACGACGCACACACTTAGACAGTACGTGTATAGTTACAGGAACACAGGTCGACATAAATAGCATATTGTTGATCAATGGTCTACCATCTTAAGTTAGCATTCATGTTGAATAACATCACAATGGAACATCTGTAGACAAGCACTTAGATTTCCACTGTTTATCAATATAATCATCAGGCCTTACTGACCGAGCGTGTCAGTTAATAAATACTGTTCAAGCCTGACTCCTAGACAGAACCTCTTTTCTAGCGAAGATTCCTTTAGGTAAAGTTCAGCAAATCTATCTGAAGATAATGTTAACCCACCAGTATTGGGTTTTCTTTATAACTGTGATCTCTTAATCATCACCTGATAATAAGGGGCATCCCCGTTCTCTGATTGATGATCGACAAAACGTTAGAATCCAAAATGGCTTCTGGTTCCCTTTTGAGCATCGCTCACTATACGGATGTATAGCAAATCTTCAATAGAAGCTTTGTTCATAAACACAAATGTTTCTACAAGGATCAGCATATTCTTTCATTATCACTGCTGCATACAATCATCTACAGTGCTGCTAGGTAACATATCATCCCGACATATGGATATGGATAATCCTAATGTAGACATCTGCCCAGTTAAGCCTAGGACGACAAAAGTTCAGTAAAATGTTCTTTACCTGGGCATGGGAAAAACACTAGCAGAACACATACGCCCCTCTCCTGGCGTTATAGAATAAACACTGGGGACTAGTAGACTTAATAAACATATCAGAAATCATCTTCTTCCCCATAACAAATCATAGAGATCACAGACTGGGGAATCGTCTTCAACATGGCTTTCGCCCGGCATTCCATCATCCCGGAAGACACTCTTTTTTCTCGGCATGCGCGGAAACTCCCTGACCTCAAAGTTCAGTACAAGGAAAAATAGTTCCACTTAGACATACCAAGATATCACGATATAAGACCGAATCGTCTGAAATAGACACAGAGTAAACATAGACTCGGACCATAAACATTCCTGCATAAACCTAAGCAAGAACAATCTGTTTTCTGGCCCAACAAGGCACAGACTAACGAAATCCAGATTCATACGCCAAATTCGATCTCCAGGGGAGATAACCCATATAACAAAAGTATCAATCAATCATGGGTGATATATCTTTGGAAAGGAAAGCATCCTGATTCTAAAAACAAATATCTTCCCTCCGACAGATAAATATTATAATAAATATATATACATTGTCACCAGTAATCTGTTGGAAAATGACTACCGCAACCCCCGGGGAAAAAAATGAAAATGTTTTTTAATATCCTAGTGCAACATACAATAGGCTCACAACGCACGAATAATGCACAGATGACTAATAAGAGTAATTTATAATTTCAAAATAAGGTAAAGTCGAAGCATAGATCGACTTGTGAGAATACATCTCAACATCTCAGAGAAAGCATTTCTCTTAAGCATAAATGTTTCCAGGGAGGTGCCACCAACGTATACTACAATGCTGGCAATAACACAATGCATATAACAATTTCATATTTAAGCATTATAAGTACATGATTGACAAAGAAGA
This sequence comes from Oreohelix idahoensis, assembly GCA_024509875.1. NCBI lineage: Eukaryota > Metazoa > Mollusca > Gastropoda > Stylommatophora > Oreohelicidae > Oreohelix > Oreohelix idahoensis. The sequence goes on along the minus strand of JAMPIV010001261.1, from coordinate 1,035,391 downwards.
AAAATCATCAAAGAGTATCGGTGAATATATATATATCAATGAACGTAGTGATAGTAGTGATACAATCACTATATTACAAATTACAATGTGTATTTATCTTGATATAGAAAAGAAAAACTGTTGTAGAGTTGGAAGTGTTAAGAAGTCCAAGACCCAACAGTTAGGTGGAATCATGTGGGCATCTAGACAAAATGTCTGCCATCACATTATCTGATCCACGGATAGCTCGTACCGAAAAATGAAAAGGTTGAAGAGCAATTGCATATCGAGTAGACCTCGAGCTCTTCAAATTCTTACTCTGTATAGCCGTAAGAGCTTTCTGATCGGTTTCTACTATGAAATGTGCGCCTAGAAGGAATCTTTGTAGTTTGAGTATTGACCAAACCATAGCCAATAGTTCACGGTCTAAAACCGAATAATTCCTTTCTGCAGCATTAAGTTTTCTAGAGATATACATTACTGGATGCAGAGTTCCAGAGTACTCTTGCATTAGTGCCGCTCCAATCCCAGTGGATGAAGCGTCACTACGAAGAACAAATGTCTTATCTGTAGTAGGTAACACTAAAATAGGTGGTGTTGAAAACAAATTTTTAATCTTATCCAAAGAGGATTGGCATTCCTGTGACCAGTGGACCATATTAGGCGACCCTTTCTTTAGTAGTGTAGAAAGAGGTGCCATGATAGAGGATAGATTCGGAATGAATCTTCCATAAAATTGAATAAGACCTAAGAGACTTCGCACTTGCTTTTTAGTCTTAGGAATAGAGATGTTAAGTATCTTAGTGATATTATGGTCCTCTGTCTTTAGGAAACCATGACCCACTCGATGGCCTAGGAAAGAAATTTCGCTAAAACCAATGCAGGCTTTAGAGGGTTTCGCTGTCAGGTTATACTCGCGTAAAGTAGATAGTAATTCAACTAACCCCGAATAGTGATCTTCCCAAGTATCGCTGAAAAGACAGATGTCGTCTAGGTACGCGATGACATCTGACCGATAAGATAGGATTCGACGCATCATGCGTACGAATGTAGCTGGTGCGTTCATAAGGCCGAAAGGCATGAAATTCCACTGGAAAAGACCTCTAGGTGTAGAAAAAGCCGTGAGAGGTTTGGCGCGTTCAGATAAAGGAACTTGCCAATATCCTTTAGACAAATCTAGTTTAGTGAAAAAATGAGATTTAGAAAGCCTAGTAAGTAGCTCTTCTAGTAAAGGCATAGGTTCAGCATCAAACTTCGTAACTTGATTCAATTTGCGATAGTCAACGCAAAGACGTATGTTATTGTCTTTTTTTCGAACAATAACCATCGGCGAAGAATATGCAGAAGTGGATGGTTCAATTATTTTTAAATCTATCATCTCATCCAACTCCTTCTCAACCTGTGCTTGAAAATGTATAGGGATAGGATAAGGTCTGACCCTAATAGGATTATGGTCAGTTAGAATAATGTCATGTTCAATGACATGAGTTTGTCCAGGGATGTCAGTAAGGACATCCTGAAATGTTTGTAACATAGCCGAAACTTGTCGCTGTTCTCCTAGAGATAAATCAGGAGAGACAGTAACATTTTTCCATGATTCACTAGAATGAAGTGGAATCATCGGAAGCGGAAGATTAACATCCGAAAAACTTGTTTCCTCATCCTGTATTACGGACAGTGATGAGTAATGACCATGTTGGACTGGTGAATCGTCCGTTGCCTGGAAAATAGGCTGTAAATAATCCGGACGTTCATGGAATTCCGTAAGCATATTGATGTGGAAGGTTTTATGCTTTCCATCAATATCGACAATGTAGTCAACATCGGAAATTTTCGAGATTATATCGTACGGACCTTTCCAAGAAATAAGAAGTCTGTTTTCCCTACAAGGTAGCAAAACAAATGCTTTGTCACCAGGACAAAGTTGTCGTAAGGTTCTTTTCTTATTGGCAAATTGTCTTGCCTTCTGCTTAGCAAATTCAGAAGAAGAAGTTGCCAATTTGCATGCTTCGATAATCTTTTGTCTCAGCGCGATGACATATTCGTAAGAAGATTTTGTGTCATCGGTAATATTATCAGCGGTTATGAGATCATGAAGCAAAGACATAGGGCCGCGCGGTCGCGCGCCAAAGACAAGTTCAAAGGGAGAAAATCCTGTATGTTCATTGGGGACCTCTCTGTAAGCGAAGAGGGCCGCGGGTAAAACCCTGTCCCAATCTTGAGGATGATCCTCAGTTATCTTCCCTAGTAAGTTTTTGAGTGTTCTATTTAGCCGTTCGACCATCCCATTGGACATAGGATGATAGATACTACTCAAAGATCTCTCTATCTGCAGAGTAGACATTACTTGAGACATGGTATCCGATATTAGTTGGGTGCCATGGTCTGATAATATTTCTCCGGGGAATCCCAGACGAGAAAATATAAGCCAAAGAGCATCTGCAATGTCAGCAGTAGTAATGCTCTTCAGAGGAATAGCCTCTGGCCAACGTGTGCACATGTCCACACACGTTAAGATAAACTGATGTCCTCTAGCAGATTTGATCTTAAATGGACCAATGATGTCTATCGCCATTTTCTGAAATGGTCGAATAGGAATGTCTGCAGCCTGAATAGGTGCAGCATGGCGTGGACCTTTGGATTTGACTTCTTGACATACTATACAAGATCGACAATAAATCCGTATGTCTTTGTTCACAAAAGGCCAAAAGAAAGCCGCAAGAACTCTTGACTTTGTACGGGAAAAACCCATATGTCCAGCACACTGAGAGTCGTGAGCGTGCTGCAAAATTTTAACTCTCAAATTCTTGGGCACAAGAATCTGAGAATGACTTGACTTAGTGGAGTCTTGCACCATACGTACAAGTACGCCATTCTTCATTGTAATCCAAGATTTACGCTTTGTATCTTTATTCGGATCACCTTTTGTTGCAAGAGTGAAGAATTTCTTTAGAGTCGGATCATCTTCTTGCTGTTTTATAAACGAGTCACGAGAAATTACCAAGGGATCATCTTGGTTATGCACTTCATTATCTTCAGTAGATGAAGTTTGAGGCATATTAAGAGCTTGAGCTCTAGTGACTACAGCATTAGCAGTTTGCATATTTTGTTTTTCCCAAACGGAAATTTGTTGCGGAGTGCATTCTTTGACTCCGTGAATACGACCGATGATAAGATCAGCGATCGGATTCGGCAGAAGACATGCGTGTACATCTCCTGTAAAGAAAGGAGTAGCAATCCTAATGATAGCAGTAGAGTATTTCTCTAAGGTGCCGCCAAATGTTACACATTTGACTACTTTTCCAGTGGCACGAGAAGGATCTACAAGTGACTGCCTAACACCAATTGTGGTGCATCCAGAATCAAAAAGAACTGAGACTGGATTGTCATTTACTAAACCTTTATGTAAGACAAGAGAACCTCTTCCATCATGCGCGACTGACGCAGGAAGAGCGGGAAGAGGATGGCCACAACTTAAAGTGGACACCGTAGTTGGTTCAAATAATGTTTTGCATTGGGGGCACTGAGATGCTCTCCCAAAATCAAAAGCGGAACATGCCATATTATTATTAGCATCATTATTATCTTTAGTCTGTTTATAGGCTTCATGTGACTCTTGCTGTGCAGAGTTTGCCTGATAATGTGATTTATGTTTTTTGTATTGTGATCTACCTCGATTATTATTGCCTCTGTAATCATTATTGTTTCCTCTATTGTAACCCCTATTTGGGTTTGAGTCATAGTTCTCATGGTTACCATTATCATATTCATTATAATGAGTATCTCTATAACTATGGTCTTGTTGTCTCCATGATGGATGACTTGGATAGTTTCTATAATGACTTCCTCTGCGGAAATTTCTATAATTATGACCACCCCTGAATCGAGGGCTGTCGGCTCGTCTCCAGTACTTCGCAGAAGAACCCTGAAATGATTGGTTACCTTGGTTTTGATAACTATTATGGTTACCCTTTTTATCAAACCTGTTTTGTGGTCCCTGAAATTTGTGTGAATAATTAGGGTTGTATGGTGTTGCTGATGCAACTGGCATACTTTCTTTAACCTTAGCATTGCTAAAAGCTACGTCCGGATGTGCCGTGACGTATTGGGTACAATATTCTTCCATTTCTTTTAGTGTCTTGGGTTTACGCTCATGTAGGAATTCAAGGAATGGTTTATTAACACTTGACATAATCTTGTCTCTGAGCAGCAAGTCCATAAGGGCTTCATATGTCTTTTCTGTTTTGGACAATTCAATCCAACGATTAAATGTAAGACGTGTCCTTGCAATGAATTCTGAGAATTCTACCCCTGATTCAGGTACCATTTTCTTAAACAAAATACGGTAACCTTCCTCTGTTAATTGATATTTTTTCAATAAGGCTGCTCTAATAACATCATAATTATCCTTGTCAGCCTCTTCAACCAAACTTAAACTAGTTAGAGAATCACCTTTCAAATTTTCTGATAACTGGTTAGCATATTGTGATTTATCCACATTATGAGCTCGACAAGAACGTTCAAAACGATCCAGCCAGAATGTAATATCGTCACTGGAAGGATTGAACGCTGGTACCTTGACCTTATGAGAAAAGGGTTTACCACTATTACCATTTGACTGATTAACATTACTCATATTTGTCAATTTCAATTTTTCTAACTCAAATGCTAAAAGTTCTTTTTGATGTTCATGTTCTCTCATTGCTTTTTTCTCCTCAGCTTATCTGTCTAATCTTTTCTGCTCAGCCTCAGCTTCTAATCTTTTATTTTTAGCTTCAGCTTCTCTGTCTAATCTTTTTTGTTCAGCCTCAGCTTCTCTTTGTAATCTTTTTTCTTCAGCTTCCAATTTTTGTTCTTCTATTTGAAGCTTTCTGTCCTCAGCAGCAGCTTTTTTCTCCTCAGCAGTAGCTTTTCTCTCCTCAGCTTGCACCTGCAATCTTAAATTCTCAGCATCTATCTTCTTTTGTTCAACTTCTGCTTTCCATTTATTTTCCTCTTTTTGCTTCTTTTCTTCTGACTTTAATACCATAACAAATTGAGCAGTTGCAAACTCCTCTAAGTCCTTACCAGAATCATCAAGGGATTTCCCTTGTGCAATAAAGTATTCCAATGTAGACATGATGTCTAATAATGATAGCAATCACTTGAAACAATAATGTAATCTATTTCCAAGTAAACAGTAAAAAGTTCTAAATGAACTTGATTAATTAGCTCACAATCCCAATCTCTGTTGGAAACAAGCCTTTAAATAAGGTCTTGTATAATCAACTGTGTACCTCTAGTAACAGCAATTAGTCAACAGTTGATTATTTCTCTTAAGTTCACTACACAGCTAGTAGTGTATGATCAAATATGTTTCATATAGTGTATGTCGATCAACAACACAACAAAACAATTATAAAAGACAACATGAAAACATTTGCAGAAATCAAATAAATCAAATAGGAAAATCAATGAAAATAATCACAGAATCTGTGATGACAACTGCAAAGGGATAACAACACAAATAACGCCACAGTGTATAAATATAAATGTGTATAGAACTAAATTTAAGAAAAGGGTAGATCTACAAGTACAAACAAATCAAAACAAAACTGAAGAACAAAAAAAATTACGAAAACAACGATGAGCACAGTCTTCACAGCTAACACTAATAGCAACAGATGTCGCAGCAAATTTTCAACCAAAAAAATTGCACCTATAGAACGCTATTATATGACCTCTCTACGTGGTATACCATATAATAGTCACCTCACCAACCGCCCACAGAAATATACACAAATATCACATATAAACATGTAAACATAAATATACATATTGCATAAATGCATATAATATAATGAAATGTGTTGCAAATAGTATGTGTTGCAAATAGGAGGCTCAGTTATAATGGTACTGTATTATGGTACTTTATTAAACAATTAATTCTGGCCTAAATTATTAAAGTTTAACACAAACTATGGCCAGTGCAGGAAAATCCACCGTTTACAGTTCATAAGAATCACAAGTAGGACTCCTCGCTTCAGTTGCACTGTACATTTCGCAAACACAGTCAAATATATGCTCCAACTTTGATGTGTAATGCTGTTTGTTTTATGTAAACACCGTCTGTTCAACGAGCGCTGACCTATTTACTGCATACGATCGATAGGGCAGGTCATGCTGACATCGACTGTAGAATTGTACTGCTGGTGTGTCGTATCAGGACACAGGAAAAGGTCTGGTCTCAGTAGCTGACTTCCCAAAATGTCCACTGTGCAGATTGACCCAGAAAGCTGGCCTACCACATTGATAAAGCTTGTTTTTTGCACCAGATTGACATGGACTGTTTTTTTGTGAAATAGCTCGTCCAGTCACAATGTTCTGTAAATGGGTCAGGTTACCGACTGTTAGGGCCCTGACAAGGTGTACTGTTAAGTGCGTATATTCTGATGCAATGGGTGAGTGTGAACATCAATAATGACAAACGCGAATGGATGACAGTTCGACAGATTCACAGGACACTCACTCCAATCACAGGTGGAAGTCAAGGATGGCTGGACTACTGTGGTCGTTTCATACTGTTTAATAGGACGCACACACTTAGACAGTACTTGTATAGTTACAGCAACATAGGTCGACATAAATAGCATATTGTTGATCAATGGTCTACCATCTTAAGTTAGCATTCATGTTGAATAACATCACAATGGAACATCTGTAGACAAGCATTTAGATTTCCACTGTTTATCAATATAATCATCAGGCCTTACTGACCAAGCGTGTCAGTTGAAAAATACTGTTCAAGTATGACTCCTAATCAGAACCTCTTTTCTAGTGAAGATTCCTTTAGGTAAAGTACAGCAAATCTATCTGAAAATAATGTTAACCCACCAGTATTGGGTTTTCTTTATAACTGTGATCTCTTAATCATCACCTGATAATAAGGGGCATCCCCGTTCTCTGATTGATGATCGACAAAAAGTTAGAATCCAAAATGTCTTCTGGTTCTCTTTTGAGCATCGCTCACTATACGGATGAATAGCAAATCTTCAATAGAAGCTTTGTTCATAAACACAAATGTTTCTACAAGAATCAGCATATTCTTTCGTCTTAAATGCTGCATACAATCATCTACAGTGCTGCTAGGTAACATATCATCCCGACATCTGGATATGGATAATCCTAATGTAGACATCTGCCCAATTAAGCCTAGGACGAAAAAGTTCAGTAAAATGTTCTTTTACCTGGGCATAGGAAATACACTAGCAAACACAAACGCTCTCCTGGCGTCACTGAATCAACACTGGTGAACTCATAGACCTAACAATCCTAGAAGAAACTATCTTCGTTCCCATAATAAATCATAGAGATCACAGACTTTGGACAGGTCTAAAGCCATGACATCCCGCCAGGCTCCTTCATCACCGAAGCACTCCCTAACGTATCTTCATGCGCCGAAAGTGGTTGACCCCAAAGTACAGTACAAGGAAAATAGTCCGACATAGACATACAAAGATAACACGATATAAGACCGAATCGTCTCAAACAGACAAGGAGTAAACATAGATTCGGATCATAAACATCCCTGCATAAACCTCAGCAAGAATAATCTGTTTCTGGCTATACCAGACACAAAATATGACATAAGTCTAGATTCATACGCCAAGTTCGATATTCAGGAAAGATACAAGAACAGATAACTCATAGAATGAATACACATCGACTAATCTGAGTTCTGTCCCTTAGACTGAGAATCGTGAATTCAAAGATAAATATATTTTTATCAGACAAATAATTACATTTTACATTTGTATGCGTGTCAACAGTAATCTGTGCGTCACACAAAAGAATATGTGTGCAACATCTGTCTAATTTCTTTTGTTCAGCTTCTTTGTCTAATCTCTTTTGTTCAGCTTCTCTGTCTAATCTTTTTTGTTCAGCTTCCTTGTCTAATCTCTTTTGTTCAGCTTCTCTGTCTAATCTTTTTTGTTCAGCTTCCTTGTCTAATCTCTTTTGTTCAGCCTCAGCTTCTCTGTCTAATCTTTTTTGTTCAGCTTCTCTATCTAATCTTTTTTCTTCCATCTGGAATCTTCTTTCCTCAACCTGCATCTGCAAGTTCTTTTGCTCAGTCTCAGCTTTCAGTTTATCAATTTCCAATTTTAGTGCTTTTTCATATTGAGTGGTAGCATACTCTAACTTATCACCAGTCTTGCCTAGGGATTTCCCTATCTCAATGAAGTAATCTAAAGTCGACATAATGTATACCAATATGTGACTAGATACCTGAAATAGCAATAATGAAATCTATCTCCAAATAAATGGAAACAAGCTCTTAATAGCTTGAATAATCAGCTCCCTTTATCCCAATCTCTGTGGGAAACAAGCCTTTAAATAAGGTCTTGTATAATCAACTGTGTACCTCTAATAACAGCAATTAATCATCAGTTGATTATTTCTCATAAGTTCACTACACAGCTAGTAGTGTATGATCAAATATGTTTCATATAGTGTATGTCGATCAAGAACACAACAAAACAATTATAAAAGACAACATGAAAACATTCGCAGAAATCAACTAAATTAAATAGAAAACTGAAAAAAATAATCACAGAACCTGTGATGATAACCGCGATGAAATAAACAACACAAATGACGTCACAGTGTATAAATATAAATGTGTATAGAACTAAATTTTAGGAAAGGGTAGATCTACAAATACGAACAAATCAAAACAAAACTGAAGAACAGAAAAAATATTACGAAAACAACGATGGGACAGATCATCACAGCTAACAAAAATAGCAACGGATGTTGCGTGCAAATTTTCAATTAAGAAAATTGCTCCCTACAGAACACTAATATAGGACCAATATGACTCGGTATACCCTATATTAGTCACCTCACCAACCGCCCACGGAAATATAGACAAATATCACATATAAACATGTAAACATCAATATACATATAGCATAAATACATATAATATAATGAAATGTGTTGCAGATAGAATGTGTTGCAGATAGAAGACTCAGTTATAATGGTACTGTATTATGGTACTTTATTAAACAATTAATTCTGGCCTAAATTATTAAAGTTCAACCCAAACTATGGCCAGTGCAGGAAAATCCACCGTTTACAGTTCCTAAGAATCACAAGTAGGACTTTTCGCTTCAGTTGCACTGTACATTTCGCAAACACAGTCAAATATACGCTCCAACTTTGATGTGTAATGCTGTCTGTTTTATGTAAACACCGTCTGTTCAACGAGCGCTGACCGATTTACTGCATACGATCGATAGGGCAGGTCATGCTGACATCGACTGTAGAGTAGTTCTGCTGGTGTGTCGTATCAGGCCACAGGAAACGGTCTGGTCTCAGTAGCGGACTTCTCAAAATGTCCACTGTGCAGATTGACCCAGAAAGCTGGCCTACCACATTGATAAAACTTGTTTCTTGCACCAGATTGACATGGACTGTTTTTTTGTGATATAGCCCGTCCAGTCACAATGTTCTGTAAATGGGTCAGAATACCGACTGTTGGAGCCCTGACAAGGTGTACTGTTAAGTGCGTATATTCTGATGCAATGTGTGAGTGTAAACATTAATAATGATAACGCGAATGGATGACAGTTCGACAGGTTCAAAGGACACTCACTCCAATCACAGGTGGAAGTCAATGATGGCTGGACTACTGTGGTCGTTTCACACTGTTTAATAGGACGCACACACTTAGACAGTACGTGTATAGTTACAGGAACACAGGTCGACATAAATAGCATATTGTTGATCAATGGTCTACCATCTTAAGTTAGCATTCATGTTGAATAACATCACAATGGAACATCTGTAGACAAGCACTTAGATTTCCACTGTTTATCAATATAATCATCAGGCCTTACTGACCGAGAGTGTCAGTTAATAAATACTGTTCAAGCCTGACTCCTAGACAGAACCTCTTTTCTAGCGAAGATTCCTTTAGGTAAAGTTCAGCAAATCTATCTGAAGATAATGTTAACCCACCAGTATTGGGTTTTCTTTATAACTGTGATCTCTTAATCATCACCTGATAATAAGGGGCATCCCCGTTCTCTGATTGATTATCGACAAAAAGTTAGAATCCAAAATGGCTTCTGGTTCCCTTTTGAGCATCGCTCACTATACGGATGTATAGCAAATCTTCAATAGAAGCTTTGTTCATAAACACAAATGTTTCTACAAGGATCAGCATATTCTTTCATTATCACTGCTGCATACAATCATCTACAGTGCTGCTAGGTAACATATCATCCCGACATATGGATATGGATAATCCTAATGTAGACATCTGCCCAGTTAAGCCTAGGACGACAAAAGTTCAGTAAAATGTTCTTTACCTGGGCATGGGAAAAACACTAGCAGAACACATACGCCCCTCTCCTGGCGTTATAGAATAAACACTGGGGACTAGTAGACTTAATAAACATATCAGAAATCATCTTCTTCCCCATAACAAATCATAGAGATCACAGACTGGGGAATCGTCTTCAACATGGCTTTCGCCCGGCATTCCATCATCCCGGAAAACACTCTTTTTTCTCGGCATGCGCGGAAACTCCCTGACCTCAAAGTTCAGTACAAGGAAAAATAGTTCCACTTAGACATACCAAGATATCACGATATAAGACCGAATCGTCTGAAATAGACACAGAGTAAACATAGACTCGGACCATAAACATTCCTGCATAAACCTAAGCAAGAACAATCTGTTTTCTGGCCCAACAAGGCACAGACTAACGAAATCCAGATTCATACGCCAAATTCGATCTCCAGGGGAGATAACCCATATAACAAAAGTATCAATCAATCATGGGTGATATATCTTTGGCCAGGAAAGCATCCTGATTCTAAAAACAAATATCTTCCCTCCGACAGATAAATATTATAATAAATATATATACATTGTCACCAGTAATCTGTTGGTAACAAAATACCTTTATATTTGTTTCATATTAATTTCCCATAAGACTGTGCGTGGCGCTCCTGGTGATGAGTCTTCCCGGTTCAGATGGGGCAGAGCTGTGTGTGTCTGTTCGGACGGCGTCTTTTTTGCAGGGAGGTGGATGTGGTGGCTGCGCCACAGCCTCATAATGATCCCTTTGCAAGGTAGAGAATCATCCTTCACGTGGCACTGCACACGCGCCAATTAGTGGGTCTTGGTGTGACCTCCACCAGCTGCGCCCGCTGAGTCGGGGAAGTTCTCAAGGGTTGCAAGAAAGCCCAAAACCAATACCCCAAATTCTGTTGCAAGGGTAAAAGAGTGAATAACTCGAACCCGTGGGGATCGGAACAACTGAGTTACATCAGTTGGGGGGCTCATCAGAACGTGCACAATCCTAACTCATAGAAGGTCAGGAAAGATACCAATTTTACGAGGCCTGGATCCTATCAGCCAAAGTACTTGATTTCTTTAAATTCCTATAAGGCTCCCTAGAAACTGAAGCACTATTCGTCAATTAACATCTCTGCCAAGAATAATTGTGTGCGAAAGATTTCTGAAGACCCTCAGTAGATATTCTGAGTTTTGGCCACTTTTGGACCACCACTGAAGAGCAAGTTGAGTAAATCCCGGGTCACGGTCGTCCTTCCTTAGCAACTTTGCATGTCTCCTGGTTGCCCGGAATGTATCCAATCAATTTTTCACTTTTTGAAGCATTGGCCAGGCTTTGAAGTTATCAGATCTTTTAATCCCTTAGGATGTTTACTATTTATGGGCTTTTAGTGCTGAGAGGGCATCTGTAAAGATTCCTATCTATTTTTCTGCATGTGCCTTGCACCCAGTAAGAGTTTCCGCTGCCTGTTTCAGGGTTTCTACTTCAGCATTGAAGTTACTGCAGTATTTGCCAGTGGCGAGTGCCACAAAGTGGATTCTATTCTTTAATTTAATTACGATGCCAACCCCTCCTCCCCATTCTCAATTTTGTTTTTGTTGAACCATCAGTACATGCATAAGTGCGGAACTTTGTTGACAATTTTTGGTCAACAGACATCGCTGCTAAACACTTTCTTTGTGTTTCTGTCCGTGTTCCTTTACTGTCTGTAAATGCATATTTTTCTTTTTGAGGCAATATAAAAATACAATGCTGCCGATTTTCCAAACCCGTCGATTTGTCATCATTGCCCCCATTAGTTTAGTGCTCCCTGAACTGGTCGTCCGTCACGGCACGCAATGACACAATTGTGTTTTAATGCTGGTGTTGGTGTCGTTTTCATAGTGATGAATTGAAACGCGAATGGTTACAACGGAATAAATGTCAACAATGTTTTTCAAACGAAAACCAACAAGTATCTTGAATTGGGTGAACTGGTCAAGTATTGGCAGCACACAAGTCGTTGGTAACTTTACATAGATTTTATTCACCAGGACACGAAGTGGACAAGACGGACATCGTCACAGGCGCAAAGATCACACGACAACATATTAATTATTGCTGCTAAAGTTCCTGAAGATTCTCTTCTAGTAAAGACCTCTGTCCATAGACTAAGGATTACAAAACTGTTACCGTATAATATCCTTCTCAGTCACGACCGTTGACCTTCTTTCAAGGACGTCTATCATGGTAACGTATTCATACTCTGGGATGAAGTCTTCCATATTACATTTGTTAAAATTCCCAGACGTTCATCCTACATAGCGTTGTACATCATATAATTTCACACAAAGTCATATACGATAATCCTATCAGTTAAAGGCTTTCAGTTGGCTAACCTCTCTTTACATCCATGCCACGACTTTGGCATTGAAGCATGTACGGCATTTAAAACATGTGCATAAGGTAAACAATATAACTTCTTCTACTCGTAGGAATTCTCCGTCTACGATCCAAATCTTAAAGGCAAGCGACTCTGTAGATCCATTCTAGGAATGATAAAATTCCCGCTAGATTAGTAGTAGAGCGGCCTTTTTATGCAGCATTAAAATAAGAAGTGGGCGATAACTTACGTGACATAACTGCGATTGGCTTCGACCTGAAGACCAATACAAATCACAATAATAATTGGCTTCCTTCAACATGCCATTGGATACACAATATAAAATTACAATCATGGACACAAGCCAGTTCCATGTTTCCACTTCAAAACATGACGTCACAAACTACTCAACTAGGTTACACGTGCGTCCCAAAGCAACACTCACTGCTTTGTGCACGTCAGTGCGTGAATCAATCGAACGCTCAAACAATATAACTACATAAAACTGGTGCGTACATTTGGCAGGACCGAAGACTACCCCCTTAGGTAATAAATGTACGTAACAGCTCCCTTATTACCTCCCCTTAAAAAAATTAATCCCATTAATTTTTTTCGAACTAATTACTCGAGAGAGGTGAGTCAAAACTACAACAATATATACAATGCATAAAGTTATCATATTAAGAAAAGAATATTGACTTGAAATTAATATAACTAAATGACAGTATGCATTAAAGCACACATCCACCATCGACCTACTTTGGAACGATGTGGTAATATTCGAAGTAAAAAGAAGTTGAAAAAATGAAAATGAAGAATCAACAAAAAAGATGATAATAAAATTCAACTAAGTTTTCAACAAAATTTGAAACATATGATTTCAAAAATGAAAATGAACAGCAACACTGATGATAATCAATGATAAGAAAATCAGTGAAACAGAAAATTTTGAAATACAATGTGCAAAAATGAAGCAATGCAAAATTAAACACTTTAAGAAGCAACGCACTTACTGATATCTAACACTAGTAAGTTTGACTAGTTATCTAAAAGTAAAATATCATGTAGTGGAATACGTGAATACACGTATTGCGAGACACTAATAACGTTAGTAGATGTGTGATTCATAATCAATTAAATCGATTAAATTGAGTTATTCTACTTAATATATGTCTTAATTTATCAACAATTAACTAATTACTAATTTATTCTAAGTGATTTCAATTTCACTCATTGTTAATATTTTTTTAGAACTATTTAGAATCGACAAGAATATGTTCCCAATGTTCCATGCACGAAATAAGTTTACGAACACGATATGTAGTGTAATATGTTCCTTAACACTAACGAATGCCTATTTGTTGCTTTTTACCAATGTTTCCATACTAAAAAAAAAATGTTACTTTAATATCACTGTTCCCGTTCTAATAAAACGTTACTTCACAAGAAATAATGTTATAATCCATATGTAAGTATGTTCTGAAAGTTATATTTATACGAATACTGCAAAACTATACATAGTCTTCACAGATGTACAATTAATGACACTGTACAAAGTTATTCATGTTTCGGTGAGGACGTTTCTCCATCTAAAAGTAGTTTAGTTTCACCAAGTTCACTAGGGCATCTTGAAAGACAGTCTGCAAATACATTCTGCACTCCAGGAATAGCTCGTATCTCAAAATGGAACGGTTGAAGAGCTATAGCGTAACGCGCTGACTTTGATGACTTAACGTTCCCTGTATTCAATGCGGTAAGAGCTTTCTGGTCAGACTCCACCACAAAGTGTGATCCGAGGAGATAACGATCCAGTTTTGTGATTGCCCAGACAAGAGCAAGGAGCTCTTTGTCTAGAACGGAGTAATTTATCTCGCTCGTTGTAAGCTTTCTGGATACGTACATAACAGGAAATAAGGTGCCTCCGTATTCCTGCATCAAAACTGCCGCAATAGCGTAGGAAGAAGCATCACTGCGAAGAACAAAGGTGAGATCTTTGTTAGGCAACCTTAAAAAAGGCTTATTTGAAAAAATTTGTTTTATATAGTCTAACGCCGTTTGGTGATCCTGCGACCACTTTATTACATTAGGTGTGCCCTTCTTCAGTAAAGACGAAAGAGGTGCAGTTATAGTAGACAAATGAGGGATGAATTTAGAATAGAACTGTATTAGTCCTAAGAGTGACCTCACTTGTTTTTTTGTCTTAGGTGCTGAGATGTTTAAAATTTTAGAGACGTTACTGTCTTCTGTATACATTAAACCGCGACCTATACGGTGACCAAGAAATGAGATGTCATGAAAACCGACAAAAGCCTTTGAAGGTTTCGCTGTTAAGTTATAATCCTGTAAGGTAGAAAGTAAAGATTTTAAACCCTGAATATGTTCATCCCAAGAGTCACTAAAAAGACAGATGTCATCTATATAAGTAATGACATCGGGACGATGAGACAATATGCGGCGCATCATGCGTACAAAGGTAGCTGGCGCATTCATTAACCCGAAAGGCATAAAATTCCATTGAAAAAGACCCCGTGGTGTCGAGAAAGCGGTGAATGGCTTTGCTTTCGTAGTGAGTGGCACTTGCCAATAACCCTTTGAAAGGTCAAATTTCGAAAAGAATGTAGCATGAGATAATCTCTCCAATAAGTCATCTAAAAGAGGTAATGGTTCCGCATCGAATTTTGTAACTTTGTTTAACTTCCTGTAATCTACGCAAAGACGTATATTGTTGTCTTTCTTCCTAATGATTACCATAGAAGAAGAATATGGTGATGAAGATGGTTCAATTATATTTAATTGGAGCATATCATCCAATTCCTTATCAACCTTATCACGAAAGTGTAAAGGAATAGGATATGGGCGAACTCGAATCGGTGTATCGTCAGTCAGAATAATGTCATGTTGGATGACTGACGTATGACCTGGGATGTCAGTGAGGACATCCTCATACGTGTGTAGAATTTTAGAGACTTGCTGACGTTGATCATCAGTAAGAGTAGATGAGATAGTAACATCATTCCATTTCTCAGTGGAATGGAGTGGTACAACTGGTATTGGTAGTTGTACATCATCGAAAGAAGATTCCTCTTCTTGGATGACTGACAAACTAGAATAGTGTTGAATAGGTGGTGTAGGATCGTCAGTTGCTTGGAACACCGATTGTAGATAATCAGGACGTGAGTAATACTCCTTCAACATGTTAATGTGGAAGGTTTTATGTTTGCCATTAACATCAACGATGTAGTCGACATCGGATATTCTTGAGATGATCCTGAAAGGACCTCTCCAGGTAATTAAAAGACGATTGTTATGCGCAGGGAGTAATACAAAAGCTTCATCACCAGGTATGAGCTGGCGAAGACGTCTATATTTGTTTGCAGATAGACGAGCTTTTTCTTTGGCATGTTCGGATGATGCAGTAGCTAGTCTACAAGCATCTATGATTTTCTTTCTAAGAGAGATCACATACTCATAAGAGGATTGAGTTTCCTCTTCAATATTCTCATCCACCAATAAGTCGTGGATTAACGACATCGGACCGCGTGGTTGCATGCCAAAAACAAGCTGGAACGGAGAAAACCCCGTTGCTTGATTTTGTACCTCGCGATACGCAAAGAGACAAGCGGGTAGGACCCGATCCCAGTCTTGGGGATGGTCTTGAGTCATCTTACCCAACAACTGCTTGAGTGTCCTATTGAGACGCTCAATTAACCCATTTGACATCGGATGATAAATAGAACTAAGAGATCTGTCTATACCTAATGTCTTCATAACTTGAGACATGGATTCAGAAATGAACTGAACCCCATGATCCGACAAGATTTTCCGTGGAAAACCAATGCGTGAGAAGATTAACATCAATGCCTCTGCTACACTGGCAGATGAAGTGTTCTTGAGAGGGATGGCCTCAGGCCAACGAGTGCACATATCAATGCACGTAAGAATATGCGTATGCCCTCTAGCAGATGGAAGCATTGGACCAATAATGTCAATGGCCATTTTATCAAATGGTCTAATCGGGATGTCCGCAGCTTGAATAGGAGCCGCATGAAATGGACCCCGTACCTTAACTTCTTGACATATCAAACAGGACCGACAATAGAGAGTAACATCTCTATGGACGCCTGGCCAGTAGAATGCCGAAAGCACTCTGGATTTGGTACGCGAAAAACCCATATGGCCCGCACATTGCGAGTCATGAGCATGTCGTAATATACGAGATCTCATACAGGATGGGACAAGAATCTGAGAACATAAGGATGAATCCTTTTCCCGTATTACTCTAACCAAAATCCCATTTTTAAGTATAAAGTCATGTCTAGATTTTGCAAGTTTGTTGCTTGTATTCTTTTTGTTAACATACTGAAAGAATTTTTTTAATGAATTATCATTCTTTTGCAATGTTGCAAACAACTCCCGTGAAATAGGAGCATCATCATCACAAGTGGTATGAACTGTAGGTTCAATAGGTGTATCATGCGACATATTAGTAGCTTGCGCTCTAGTCACTACTGCATTTGCAGTTTGAATATGTCGCTCTTCCCATTCAGCTATTTGCTGTGGTGTACACTCTTTAATACCATGTATGCGACCCAGTATTACATCACAAATTGGGTTAGGCAGAAGACATGCTTGGATCTTTCCTGTAAAGAAAGGAGTATGAAGATCAATAATAGCAGTGGGAAATGTTTCAATAGTGCCACCAAATGTTACACATTTGACAACCCGGCCCGTGGCACAACTTGGGTTGATCAGCGAAGTCCGGACACCGATTGTTGTACAACCTGAGTCAAATAGGAGAGAGCATGAAATATTATTGACAAATCCCTTGTGAAACTTAAGAGAGCCCTGTCCCTGGTGTACTGACGCAGCAGTGGCTGTACAGACTGCAGGCAGGCTAGGCAAGGTATGTCCGCAACGCAGCGTCGTGATCGCCTTAGGCTGGAAAAGAGTCGAGCATTCTGGACAGTCTTTCACCTGGGAACAATCTAGAGAACAAGACATAGCATTGTGAGTTTCAGCTACTTTACCCTGTTCAATGTTAGCCTGTGTATCATTAAAAGCAACATTAGAATGTCTACCTGTATTATTCGACGATCTATCTCGTCGGCGCGATCGATTGTGATTTTTGTCATTAAAATTGCCATAATTGTCGTTTCTGCTAGAGTTAAAATTTGGATTAGTCCGATAATTTGTAGAATGATCGTTATGATGTTGGTTAAATGGTTTATTTCCAAAAAATTGTCTGTTTTGCGGACCCTGAGACCTTGATCTCCAGTTTTGTTTATTATAATGTCCTTGATTATTTTTAAAATAATTGTTACCAAAATCTCGCGATCTGTGAGTTTGGTTCCAAGAAACATTAAATGGAGCAGATTGTTGAAATTGCTTCCCTTTGTAAAAGTTATCATTGTTGAAATTATGATTATTTCCCTTATTGACATACCTATCAGCACTAAAAGAACGATTGCGTGAAAAATTGTTTTGTTGTGCTGCAAAAGCAACAGGCAATTCACTCTTAATCTGCGCATTACTTAGATCCATGGTTGGGTGAGCAGTGCAAAAATTTTTTGCATGTTCTTCTAAGTTTTTCATTGATAAAGGTTTCCGTTCGTGTAAAAATGCGAGAAATGTAGGATTTACCGACGAAAGTACCTTATCGCGCATCAGTAAATCAAAGAGACCTTCATACGACTTTTCAATTTTGGATAATTCGATCCATCTTTCTAATGTTAGTCGTATCTGTGACAGAAAATCACTAAAATTTCTGCCAGATTGAGGTAGTAATGTGTGAAATCTCAAACGATATTCGTTTTCTGTCATTTGGAATTTTTGCAGAAGTGCTGCTCTAAGAGCATTGTAGTCATTTTTCTCACCAATGCTGGTGGTATGATAAACTGCTAATGCATCCCCTGTAAGTAATCTGGATAAATATGTACAGTATAGCGCTTTATCCACGTTATAAGACCCACAAGTGGCCTCAAACCTATCTAGGAAGAATATTACGTCATCAGACGGGGGATTAAATTTTGGTAATTTAAGGTGAATTTCCTTAAAATTATCATGTCTGGATGAAGTTTGGCTTTCAAAAGTTCTCTGAGAATTAGCTTCCTGAGTTAACCTAATTCTCTCATATTCTGACTCTGCTAATTTCAGTTCATGCTGTCGTTTTTTTTCATTCTCTTCCATCTCAAGCTGAAGTCGTTTTACATTTTGTTCCGCTATCAATCTTCTCTCTTCCATTTTCTTTTGTTTCTGTTCCATTTGCTTTTCAGCTATTAATCTTTTTTCTTCCATTTCTTTTCTAAGTCTTTCTTCAGCCTCCTTTTGTTTCTGTTCTGCCTCTCGCAGAAATCGTTTCTCTTCTAATTCAGCGGCTAATCTCATTTTTTTCTCATCTTCCTCAGCAGTTAATCTCATTTTTTTCTCATTCTCCTCAGCCTCAATCCGTTTCTGATCTGCCTCAAATTTCATCTTCTTCTCATGTTCCTCAGCCTCAATCCGTTTCTGATCTGCCTCAAATTTCATCTTCTTCTCATGTTCCTCAGCCTCAATCCGTTTTTGATCTGCCTCAAATTTCAAATTTTCCAAACGTAAAGTTTCTAACCTTCTCTGATCAGCTTCTATTTCTTGAGCTTTCTTATATTCTGACATAGCGAATTGTCTTACCTCTTCAGCAGGTATTTGCAAAGCTTTTGCTTGCTTAATGAAATAGTCTAAGGTAGCCATTATTCAAGATTATTATGTAATAATACTATTTAAAAGTGTTACTACAACTAGTGTTCTTCGTTCCTGTTCTAGAACGGTAAAATCAATTTATATAATAGGCAATAATATTAATAATTAATAATGTAATTTATAACATGTAATGGTGTGAAAGCAGTAATGTGACAGACAATAGCACAATAATGACACGACAAGATATTCAAAACAAACGAAGACGTTCGCAGAAATCCAATTAAAATAAAATGAGAAACTAAAATGGAATGTCGTAAAGAATTACGATGATAACTGCGATTAAATAATGCACAAGACAATTGACAACACAGTGTAAAAAACATAGGTTTTGTAAAAAACTGAACGACAGGAAAGGTGAGATGGACAATAATCACATACAAAATACATAATGAAACTAAGGTACAAGTAAAAATAGCTACCAAAAACAACAAGTAAACGTGACACTACAGCTAAAACAGACAGGTGTCACAGACCACCAGACACAGTGGACCTAGAATCCTTCTACGCTCACGC
Organism: Oreohelix idahoensis; assembly: GCA_024509875.1. Classification (NCBI taxonomy): domain Eukaryota; kingdom Metazoa; phylum Mollusca; class Gastropoda; order Stylommatophora; family Oreohelicidae; genus Oreohelix; species Oreohelix idahoensis. Next base: position 1,015,453 of record JAMPIV010001261.1, on the reverse strand, counting down.
GTAGGAACATTCCACTGCGGGAAGTCTGCAAAATAATGTCCTACAGAACGTCTGACGAAGAGCCCGAATTGACTTCGAGATGGATCTCGTTCGTCAGATCTACCTCCCAACCTCCCGCGAAGAATACACAACATATAACACATAACACGGAAAATATGAAAGTGGACATAATCAATTAAGGCACAGCTAATAGTAATAAAGTGTATAACGGATACAAGTTATACTTAGCTCGCGTGCAGGTAAAAATCAAAGTGCCTCGTCCCCGTGTATGTACGTCTACAGATAAAATACTTCGCTCTGCTTATCTAGATTACAGCTCGCACGCAATAATGATGAAGAGATGATCTCCAAGTAATCAGTCACTGTGAAACTTGACGTGGAGGTTGATTGAAGACCTTGAGCATTTGAGTTGATTTTGATTCATATTCCGCTAGGATCCAAATTGAGATGATGTCGCCTTGAAAGTAAACATTCTTCTTTTCAAACGATCAATTGGATGGGTACGTTCCTTTGAAATCACTTCCAGACCACACTGGCCTACCAGTTATTGTTGGTGTCGTTTTCATAGTGATGAATTGAAACGCGAATGGTTACAACGGAATAAATGTCAACAATGTTTTTCAAACGAAAACCAACAAGTATCTTGAATTGGGTGAACTGGTCAAGTATTGGCAGCACACAAGTCGTTGGTAACTTTACATAGATTTTATTCACCAGGACACGAAGTGGACAAGACGGACATCGTCACAGGCGCAAAGATCACACGACAACATATTAATTATTGCTGCTAAAGTTCCTGAAGATTCTCTTCTAGTAAAGACCTCTGTCCATAGACTAAGGATTACAAAACTGTTACCGTATAATATCCTTCTCAGTCACGACCGTTGACCTTCTTTCAAGGACGTCTATCATGGTAACGTATTCATACTCTGGGATGAAATCTTCCATATTACATTTGTTAAAATTCCCAGACGTTCATCCTACATAGCGTTGTACATCATATAATTTCACACAAAGTCATATACGATAATCCTATCAGTTAAAGGCTTTCAGTTGGCTAACCTCTCTTTACATCCATGCCACGACTTTGGCATTGAAGCATGTACGGCATTTAAAACATGTGCATAAGGTAAACAATATAACTTCTTCTACTCGTAGGAATTCTCCGTCTACGATCCAAATCTTAAAGGCAAGCGACTCTGTAGATCCATTCTAGGAATGATAAAATTCCCGCTAGATTAGTAGTAGAGCGGCCTTTTTATGCAGCATTAAAATAAGAAGTGGGCGATAACTTACGTGACATAACTGCGATTGGCTTCGACCTGAAGACCAATACAAATCACAATAATAAATGGCTTCCTTCAACATGCCATTGGATACACAATATAAAATTACAATCATGGACACAAGCCAGTTCCATGTTTCCACTTCAAAACATGACGTCACAAACTACTCAACTAGGTTACACGTGCGTCCCAAAGCAACACTCACTGCTTTGTGCACGTCAGTGCGTGAATCAATCGAACGCTCAAACAATATAACTACATAAAACTGGTGCGTACATTTGGCAGGACCGAAGACTACCCCCTTAGGTAATAAATGTACGTAACAGCTGGGTTTTAGGTTTTTTTTTAAATTTAATTTTACTCGAAAACGTATTTTTCCGTGTACGAGTATCCAGAATGTATATTTCCAAATAACGCCTATTTGTTCGCCTTTCGTTGATCTATGGCAAACATTAACTCCTGCCAATTCCTCCAGTCCAGCGAATTCTACTCAAAACAATTTTATATCCTCGTCATTCTCATTAAATCCCTCTCCAGTTTTCGTCTTGATGTGTATGTGTTTGTGTTTTTAAGGGAGCAGGTTCTTGTCATCGTCTTTTACCCCGGTATTTCCAGAACAGTGACATCTTTGTGATGATGTTTGTCTGTTTTCAATCCACAGCAAAATGTCCTCTCATCATGCATTGCTTCTCTACAGTTGTGTGTCTGGTTCTTCTCGTCAGTGCCTTTTTTAGTGTTACGTGCAGTCTTTGATATCTTACAATATTATACATTGGTATACTTGTTATGTTCGCAAATATTTTGTAAACAAAATAGTGCTTAAGGGAAAGTCATTATTGAGTTACTTCCCTTGAAAGTTGTGTCGGCTCTTTCGATCGAACTCCGCGGATGAGTCCAGTTTTCTGCGATTTATTCTTCGTTTGGGTAGTAATAGATTGTTCTTGCTTCAGAATATCTATGGCCTGAATTTATGTGTATTGTTTGTCTGAGTAGGACGAGTCTGTCTTATATCTGTATATCTTTACATATCTAAGTCGAACTATATGTTCTGTTGTCTCTAGAGAGGTCAAAGGCTATTCGGCGGATGTGTCGCTAGAGTGTGGGGTGATTTGGCTTCGTCCCGATAGGGACTGTGTTTTCTATGTCGGCTTGTCGCCGGAGAAAAAGTGATCTCAGTATTTGTGGGGAAAGTGATAGTCGTCTAGACCTATCGTGTATGCTTTACCCCAGTGTTTATTCGTATTGCCAAGGAATGGCAGAATCATATTTCTGATACCAAGGTAATAATAGACACTCTTATGAACTCTCGTACGAAGCCACCATTTTCGATAGGTACGATTTGAATGTCTAAGAGAATATATTTGACTCGATGAAAACGACTTCGATTCCTAGCAGCACTATATCCTGTAGATTGCAGTCAATTGTTCATGATCAAATCTACAGAGCAATGAAAGATTTAATGAATGACTAACTTTAGGACAGATTCATTATCTGTATCCAAACGTGAGTGACAGCTCACGAGTGAAGCCATCTTGGAACCAAACATGTAGTGACTTTCAAGAAGAGAAAAGGGATGCCCGTATTATCGCTTGATTAGTCCAGAGATCACTGCTACACATGAGAACCCATTGCTAGCGGTTCAATATTATTATATGAAAAAACTGTGCTGAACATTATGTTAAAGAATCTTCGCTAGACGAGGTTAGGTAGAAGCCATCTGGATATTGTTTATAAGCTGACGTGCTCAGTCAGTGAAGTCAGATGATATATATGTATGGGCGATACTGAGTGCTTGGCTACTGACAGTCCATTATAATATTATTCTACATGAGTGCCCATGTAACATTGCAAGACCATTTATCCACTGTACCATGATGTATTATGCCAACCTGTGATTTGTCACTATCTGTGCTGTCGAGTGTGTACGTCCAATTAAACTTTAGTAAAGGTACACAGTCGTTGGTGTCGATGACTTCCAGCCATACATGAGTGTGAGAAAAGAACATTTGTCAACACCACGAACCCTTCCTATCATTCGCACATTATACACTCCATCTATGTCTACACACCACTGCGTAGGTCAAGTTGACATTCCATACTCGAACCACGAGCAACACAACAACACAGTATTTAACTCTGGTGATGTTCGAGCGAGCTTCAGTAATCAGAACACCAGAGGACTTTATCAACTCTTGCTCAGGGCAAGGGTCTTGTATTAAGAGTTTATCAACTGATGATGATGATGTCTGCTTCCATCCACTTATAATTATCTTTTGGTGGACATCATTAACGGGAATAAAATAACAACTTTATCAACTGGTGGACCAGCTTTCTGGGTTTGACCTCGCAGAAGTTCAGAAGTCAACAGAGTACCGATACCAGACCGTTTCCTGTGGCTGATACGACACACTTGCAGTATTGGTTTGCTCTTTGTCAACACTTCGTCACGTGACCTGTCAAGTGAATGCAGTATGTAGGTCAGCGTTGTTGACATTTTTACATTAGACATTACAGAGTTTCACAGAACAGTTGGATCAATTCTTGTCAATATTAACAGGAAGACAGTATTAGTGAACTAAGAAGTCCTATTTTCATCGATGGATCTTCTTGTTTTCTGTATATGAACTTTAATATTTAAGGCCAGAATGTTTAATTGAATAAAGTGGCAGTTTGTTTATTTTCATAAAAATAACTTTGCCATTACTGTAAAACTGAGCCTATTTTGCAACACATACTATCATACACATAATTTATATATATTTATGTTTACATGTTATTTGTTTGTATAGTATGTTAGTTTCTATGTCAGCGGGTTGTGTTTAAGGTTGGGCGGCGTCCTCACAACAGAATATCCCACGTCATAGAGGGTCCGTTGTGGGCGTTTTCTATAGGTGCAATTTTCTTGATTGAAAATTTGCTGCGACAACTGTTGCTTTTGTGTTAGCTGTGAAGTCTGTAATTATTGTTATTTTTGTAATATTTCTTTGTTCTTTAGTTTTGTTTTGATTTGTTTGTAATTTGTTGGTCTAACCTTTTCTATCTTTCAGTTCTATTCACAATTTATATTCATATATTGTGACGTCATTTGTGTTGTTATTCTTTGCAGATTCAGTGATTATTTTCATTGATTTCCCTATTTGATTTATTTTGATTTCTGCAAACGTTCTTGTATTGTCAGTCCTATTTGTACTTTATGTATTCTGTTGGTTGACATATGTTTTATATAGGTATATTTCATAAGACACAATTGCCTGTGCACTGCACTTGGATTATGGTATAAACCAGTACCTGATTATTATTACTATTATACAAGACCTTATTAAAGGCTTGTGACCCACAGATATTGGGATAGTATACTGATTAATCAAGTCATTGAGAACTTGTGGTATTATTATTGGTTCAGGTGATTAGTATTATTGTTAGACATCATGTCTACATTAGAATACTTCATTACACAAGGGAAAGCCCTTGATAAGACTGGTCAACAATTAGAACAATGGGCTGTTGCTCAATATGACAAAGCATTAGCTGCAGAAGAAAGAAAAACTATGGCTGAAGAGAAAAGATTAGAAAGAGAAGCTGAGGCTGCTGCTGAACAAAAGAAATTGCAGATGCAGGTGGAGGAAAGGAGATTTGAAGCTGAACAAAAAAAATTAGAAAGAGAAGCTGCAGCTGAACAAAAAAAATTAGAAAGAGAAGCTGCTGCTGAACAAAAAAGATTAGACAGGGAAGCTGAACAAAAAAGATTAGACAGGGAGGCTGAACAAAAAAGATTAGATGCTGAAGAGAAAAAAGCAATAAGAGAACATGAATTTGAGTTAGAGAAATTGAGATTGACAAGTATGAGTAATGTTAATCAGGCATCTAGTGGTAATGGTAAACCTTCTACTTACAAGGTTAAGGTTCCACCGTTCAATCAGTCCAGTGACGATATTACATTCTGGCTGGATAGATTTGAACGTTCTTGTCGTACACATAATGTGGATAAATCACAATACGCTAATCAATTATCAGAAAACTTGAAAGGTGAATCTTTGACTAGATTATGCCTTGTAGGAGAAGCAGATAAGGATAATTATGATGTCATTAGGGCGGCTTTGATAAAAAAATATCAGCTAAGTGAGGAAGGCTATCGCCTTTTATTTAAAACGATGGTGCCTGAGACGGGTGTAGAATTCTCAGAATTCACTGCAAAGGCACGTCTCACAGTTGATCGTTGGATTGAGCTTTCCAAAACAGAAAAAACGTATGAAGGACTTATGGATTTGTTGCTCAGAGATAAGATTATGTCATGTGTGAACAAACCTTTCCTTGAATTTATACATGAGCGTAAACCCAAATCTCTAAAAGAAATGGAAGAATATTGTTCCCAATATGTCACTGCACACCCCGACGTGACTTTTGGCAACACTAAGATTAAGGAGAGTATGCCAGTTGCTTCAGCAACACCAGACAATCCCAATTATTCACACAGATTTCAGGGACCTCAAAACAGATTTGATAAAAAAGGTAACCATAATAGTTATCAAAACCAAGGTAACCAATCATTTCAGGGTTCTTCTTCAAAGAACTGGAGACGAGCTGATAGCTCTCGACACAGGGGTGGTCATAATTATAGGAATTTCCGTAGAGGAAGTAATTATAGAAACTATCAGGGTTATCCGTCTTGGAGTCAACAAGATCATAATTACAGAGATACTCATTATAATGAATATGATAATGGTAACCAAGGGAACTATGACTCAAACCCAAATAGGGGTTACAATAGAGGTAACAATAACTACAGAGGTGATAATAACCGAGGTAGATCTCAATACAAAAGACATAAACCACATTTTCAGGCAAACTCTGCACAACAAGAGTCCCATGAAGCCTATAAACAGAGTAAAGATAATAATGATGCTAGTAATATGGCATGTGCCGCTTTTGATTTTGGGAGAGCATCTCAGTGCCCCCAATGCAAAACGTTATTTGAGCCAACCACAGTGTCTACTTTAAGCTGTGGCCATCCTCTTCCTGCTCTTCCGGCATCAGTCGCGCATGATGGAAGAGGTTCTCTTGTCTTACATAAGGGTTTAGTGAATAACAATCCAGTCTCTGTGCTATTTGATTCTGGATGCACCACAATTGGTGTTAGGCAGTCACTCGTAGATCCTTCCCGTGCCACTGGACAAGTAGTCAAATGTGTAACATTTGGCGGCACATTAGAGAAATACTCTACTGCTATCATTAGGATTGCTACTCCTTTCTTTACAGGAGATGTACACGCATGTCTTCTTCCGAATCCGATCGCTGACCTCATCATCGGTCGCATTCATGGAGTCAGAGAATGCACTCCGCAACAAATTTCCACGTGGGAAAGGCAAAACATGCAGATTGCTAACGCTGTAGTCACTAGAGCTCAGGCTCTTAATATGCCTCAAACTTCATCTATTGAAAATAATGAAGTGCATAACCAAGATAATCCCTTGGTAATTTCTCGTGACTCGTTTATAAAACAGCAAGAAGATGATCCCACTCTGAAGAAATTCTTCATTCTTGCAACTAAAGGTGATCCGAATAAAGACACAAGTCATAAATCGTGGATTACAAAGAAGAATGGCGTACTTGTACGTATGGTTCAAGACTCCATTACGTCAAGTCATTCTCAAATCCTGGTTCCCAAGAATTTGAGAGTTAAAATTTTGCAGCACGCTCACGACTCTCAGTGTGCTGGACACATGGGTTTTTCCCGTACTAAGTCAAGAGTCCTTGCGGCTTTCTTTTGGCCATTGGTAAACAAGGACATACGGATTTATTGTCGATCTTGTAAAGTATGTCAGGAAGTTAAATCCAAAGGTCCACGGCATGCTGCACCCATTCAGGCGGCGGACATTCCTATTCGGCCGTTCAAAAAATGGCCATAGACATTATTGGTCCATTTAAGATCAAGTCTGCCAGAGGACATCAGTTTATCTTGACGTGTGTTGATATGTGCACACGTTGGCCAGAGGCTATTCCTCTGAAGAGCATTACTACTGCTGATATTGCAGATGCTCTTTGGCTTATATTTTCTCGTCTGGGGTTCCCCGGAGAGATATTGTCAGACCATGGCACCCAACTAATATCAGATACCATGTCTCAAGTAATGTCTACTCTGCAGATAGATAGATCTTTAAGTAGTATCTACCATCCAATGTCTAATGGTATGGTCGAACGCCTTAATAGAACACTTAAAAACTTACTGGGGAAGATAACTGAGGATCATCCTCAAGACTGGGACAGAGTTTTACCTGCGGCCCTCTTCGCTTACAGAGAGGTACCCAATGAACATACAGGATTTTCTCCCTTTGAACTCGTCTTTGGCGCGCGTCCGCGTGGCCCTATGTCGTTGCTTCACGATCTCATAACATCTGACAATATTGACGATGACACAAAGTCATCCTACGAATATGTCATCGCGTTGAGACAAAAGATTATCGAAGCATGCAAATTAGCAACTTCTTCTTCTGAATTTGCGAAACAGAAGGCAAGGCAATTTGCCAATAAGAAGAGATGCTTACGACAACTTTGTCCTGGTGACAAAGCATTTGTATTACTACCTTGTAGGGAAAACAGATTACTTATTTCTTGGAAAGGTCCGTACGATATAATATCGAAAATTTCCGATGTCGACTATATTGTCGATATTGATGGGAAGCATAAAACCTTCCACATCAATATGCTTACTGAATTCCATGAACGTCCGGATTATTTGCAACCCATTTTCCAAGCAACGGACAATTCTCCAGTACAACATGGTCATTACTCATCACTGTCCGTGATACAGGATGAGGAAACAAGTTTTTCAGATGTAAATCTTCCTCTTCCAATGATCCCACTTCATTCTAGTGAATCATGGAAGAACGTTACTGTCTCTCCTGATTTGTCTCTAGGAGAACAGCGACAAGTTTCAACTATGTTGCAAACATTTCAGGATGTACTCACTGACATCCCTGGACAAACGAATGTCATTCAACATGACATTGTTCTAACTGACCATACTCCTATTAGGGTTAGACCTTATCCTATACCTATACATTTTCAAGCACAGGTCGAGAAAGAGTTGGATGAGATGATAGATTTGAAAATAATCGAACCATCCACCTCTGCATATTCTTCGCCGATGGTTATTGTGCGTAAAAAAGACAATAACATACGTCTTTGCGTTGACTATCGAAAATTGAATCAAGTAACGAAGTTCGATGCCGAACCTATGCCTTTACTGGAAGAGCTACTTACTCGACTCTCCAAATCTCATTTTTTCACTAAACTTGATTTGTCTAAAGGATATTGGCAAGTTCCTTTATCTGAACGCGCCAAACCTCTCACGGCTTTTTCAACACCTAGAGGTTTGTTCCAATGGAATTTTATGCCTTTCGGTCTTATGAACGCACCAGCTACATTCGTACGCATGATGCGCCGAATCCTATCTTATCGGTCAGATGTCATTGCATATCTAGACGACATCTGTCTTTTCAGCGATACTTGGGAAGATCACTATTCAGGGTTAGATGAATTGCTGTCTACTTTGCGTGAGCACAACCTGACAGCGAAACCCTCTAAAGCCTATATTGGTTTTAGCGAAATTTCTTTCCTAGGCCACCGAGTTGGTCATGGTTTCCTAAAGACAGAGGACCATAATACTAGTAAGATACTTAACATCTCAATCCCTAAGACTAAAAAACAGGTGAGAAGTCTGTTAGGTCTTATTCAATTTTATGGCAGATTCATTCAGAATCTATCCTCTATCATGGCACCTCTCTCAACACTTCTAAAGAAAGGTTCGCCTAATGTGGTCCACTGGTCTCAGGAATGCCAATGCTCTCTGGATAAGATTAAAACACTGTTTTCAACACCACCTATTTTAGTGCTACCCACTAAAGATAAGACATTCGTTCTTCGTAGTGACGCTTCATCCACTGGGATTGGAGCGGCACTAATGCAAGAGTACTCTGGAACTCTGCATCCTGTAATGTATATTTCCAGAAAACTTAATGCGGCAGAAAGGAATTATTCGGTTTTAGACCGTGAGCTATTAGCTATGGTTTGGTCGATCCTCAAACTACAGAGATTCCTTCTAGGCGCACATTTCATAGTAGAAACCGACCAAAAAGCTCTTACTGCTATACAGAGTAAGAATTTGAAGAGCTCGAGGTCTACTCGATATGCAATTGCTCTTCAACCTTTTCATTTCTCTGTGCGAGCTATTCGTGGATCAGATAATGTGATGGCAGACATTCTGTCAAGATGCCCACATGATTCCACATAACTATTAGGGCTTAGACTTCTTGATATGTCTAGTTCTATAGTAGTTCCTTTTCTATATCATGATAGATACACATTTGTAATTTAATAATATAATGATTGTATCACTACATAGCGGTTCATTGATGTTTATTCACCGCTGTGCTTTGATGATTTTTTCTTCATAAATCATAAATTTAAGATATCTAATACGAAATGATGATATGAATTTTTTAGGCATTGTGTAATTGCCAGAATTGTATTATACTTTGATGACACCTTCCTGGAAAAATATACTTGTAGAGAAATAATTTCTCTCAGTTTATGAGACACATTCTCACCAGTCGCTCCATAAGTCGACTTAGCCTCATATTAGGTGTTAAACTCATACTGGCCAGTAGTTGTTAAATCACGCTTTATTTGTTAAATGACGTGAATGTCCACCAGTTGATAAATGTAGATGTTGGGACTGGTGTAGTAAAGTGTAACGATTGTCAACTCATTAAACCCAGCACAGTTTTGGTCATACAGGTCATCTTGTCCTGGAACGTGATGAGGCTCCGACAAGAATGTGAGTGTAGACAATGAGTGTGTATCTGAATGTCAGAACGCGAATGGTAGAATGATTCGATAGAGTTGACAGGTTGGTAGTACATCACTCATACTCACACTGTTCGAATTCAAGAAGTACTGGAACTACGGTGGTCTTTTTATAACATTTAATGGGACGCACACTTGGACAGTACGTGTATGGTTACAGGAACAAATGTCGACATAGACAGCATAATGTTGATCACAGGAATATCATCTTAAGTTAGCATTCATGCTTGGCAAATATCATAATGGAGCATTCGTAAATAAGCATTCAGAGTTCCATCATGTAAATCATCTGGCTTTACTGACTGGGCACGTCAGACCATAACCAATATATAGGAAGGCTCCTAGACCTAACCTCGTCTAGCGAATATCCCTTCACGTAAAGTTCAATATATATATTTTCCATAAAGATATAGGAATCCCAGACATGGGTTCTCACATGTAGCAGTGATCTCTTGGTTCATCGAGCGATAGTACAGGCATCCCTTTTTCTCACTCGATAAATACAAAGTATATGGATTTCAACATGGCTGTTCTTCTCTCGTGAGCTTCACTCACTATTGGATACAGACCAAAATTGGTCATTCGTTAAATGTCCTCATTTCTTCATAGCTTCTCTCATAGAGGTAATTGAATAATATCATATAATCTAGTGCTGATACATAGGAATGTCATCTTCCTTTGAATAAATATTCTTTTCAAAAGTACCACTGTGCATCTGCTTATCGACAACGATGGCGAAGCCCAAGTTCATAATAAATTGTGGTTTTACCTTTCTATGCGAAATATAACTTTGCCATTCCTTGGCAAAAGAGAATAAACACTGGGGTAAAGTACATACAACATGTCTAAATGACTATCACTTTTCCCCATCTACTTATAGATCACTTTTTCGGCGATAAGCCGGCTACAACAAAATTCGACATCCCGACAGGATGACAGCCATGAATCACACCCCTTGCTAGCGATACTTCCGCTGCATAGCCTTTGACCTTTTCTAGCGACAACCAACATAGTTCGACTTAGAAATGTAAAGATATCCATATATAAGACAGACTCGTCCTACTCATACAAACACTACGTATAAATTCAGGCCATAGATATACTGAAGCAAGAACAATCTATTCCTACCCAGCCAAAGAATAAATCGCAGTAGGCCTAAATTCGTCCGCGGAGTCCGATCGAAGATGACGGAACTACTTTCAAGGGAAGTAACTCAAAAATGACTTCTCCTTAAGCACTTAAAAAGGAAATACTTTGTTTACAAAATATTTGCGAACATAATAAGTATATAAATGTATTATATTGCAAGATAGTAAAAATTGCCCTTTACAGTCTTACCACACCTCCCGGGAAAAAAAAAAAAAATTTTTTTTTTTAAATACATCTAGGAGCAACGTAGAATAGGCTCACAACGCAAGAATACTGCGCAGATGAAAATATCAGGAATAACTATAATTCCTAATATGACCGGTGAGAATATATCTCAAAATCTGAGAGAAATTGTTTCTCTACGAATAAATGTTTCCAGGAAGGTGTGATGTACGTATAATACAATTCTGGTAATTATACAATGCATACCAAAAATTCACACTATAATCTTAAATTTATGATTTATGAAGAAACAATCATCAAAGAACAGCGGTGAATAAACATCAATAAACCGCTAAGTAGCGATACCATCATTCTATTATTAAATTACAAATGTGTATCTTAGTAAAGAAACAAAAAATAACTGTTGTAAAGTTATACATATTAAAAAGATCCAATATTTAACAGTTAAGTGGCATCATGTGGGCATCTGGACAGAATGTCCGCCATCACATTTTCTGAACCACGGATAGCTCGTACCGAAAAATGAAAAGGTTGAAGAGCGATTGCGTATCGAGTTGATCTCGAGCTCTTCAAGTTCTTACTTTGGATAGCCGTAAGAGCTTTTTGGTCAGTTTCCACTACGAAATGCGCGCCCAGAAGGAATCTTTGGAGTTTGAGAATTGACCAAACCATTGCCAATAATTCACGGTCTAAAACCGAGTAATTCCTTTCTGCAGCATTAAGTTTTCTGGATATATACATTACAGGATGCAGAGTTCCAGAGTACTCTTGCATTAGTGCCGCTCCAATCCCAGTGGATGAAGCGTCACTACGAAGAACAAATGTCTTATCTGTTGTAGGTAACACTAAAATAGGTGGTGATGAAAACATAGTTTTGATCTTCTCTAGTGAAGATTGGCATTCATGAGACCAGTGAACCATGTTAGGCGACCCTTTCTTTAATAGTGTAGAGAGAGGTGCCATGATAGAGGACAGATTCGGAATGAAACGTCCATAAAATTGTATGAGACCTAAAAGACTTCGCACTTGCTTTTTAGTCCTAGGGATAGAGATGTTAAGTATCTTAGTGATATTATGGTCTTCTGTCTTCAAGAAACCGTGACCTACTCGATGGCCTAAGAAAGCAATTTCGCTAAAGCCAATACAAGCTTTAGATGGTTTTGCTGTCAGGTTATACTCACGCAGAGTTGATAATAATTCAACTAACCCTGAATAGTGATCTTCCCAAGTATCGCTGAAAAGACAGATGTCGTCTAGATAAGCAATGACATCTGACCGATACGATAGGATTCGACGCATCATGCGTACAAATGTAGCTGGTGCGTTCATAAGGCCGAAAGGCATAAAATTCCATTGGAAAAGGCCTCTGGGAGTAGAGAAAGCGGTAAGAGGTTTGGCGCGTTCGGATAATGGAACTTGCCAATATCCTTTAGACAAATCAAGTTTAGTGAAAAAATGCGATTTAGAAAGACGAGTAAGTAGCTCTTCTAGTAAAGGCATAGGTTCAGCATCGAACTTCGTAACTTGATTCAATTTGCGATAGTCAACGCAAAGACGTATGTTATTGTCTTTTTTTCGAACAATAACCATCGGCGAAGAATATGCAGAAGTGGATGGTTCGATTATTTGTAAATCTATCATTTCATCCAACTCCTTTTCAACCTGTGTTTGGAAATGTATAGGGATAGGATAAGGTCTAACCCTAATTGGAGTATGTTCAGTTAGAACAATGTCATGCTCAATGACATGAGTTTGTCCAGGGATGTCAGTGAGGACATCCTGAAATGTTTGTAACATAGACGAAACTTGTCGCCGTTCTCCTAGAGACAAATCAGGAGAAACAGTAACGTCTTTCCATGATTCACTAGAATGAAGTGGGATCATTGGAAGCGGAAGATTAACATCCGAAAAACTTGTTTCCTCATCCTGTATTACAGACAGTGATGAGTAATGACCATGTTTGACATGAGAATCGTCCGTTGCCTGGAAAATAGGCTGTAGATAGTCAGGACGTTCATGGAACTCCGTAAGCATATTGATGTGGAAGGTTTTATGCTTCCCGTTAATATCGACGATGTAGTCAACATCTGAAATTTTCGATATTATATCGTACGGACCTTTCCAACTAATAAGGAGTCTATTTTCACGACAAGGTAGCAAAACAAATGCTTTGTCACCAGGACAAAGTTGTCGTAAAGTTCTCTTCTTATTAGCAAATTGTCTTGCCTTCTGCTTAGCAAATTCAGAAGAGGACGTTGCCAATTTGCATGCTTCGATAATCTTTTGTCTCAGCGCGATGACATACTCGTAAGAAGATTTTGTGTCATCGTCAATATTGTCAGCTGTTATAAGATCATGCAGCAAAGACATTGGGCCGCGCGGTCGCGCGCCAAAGACAAGTTCAAAGGGAGAAAACCCTGTATGTTCATTGGGGACCTCTCTGTACGCGAAGAGGGCCGCGGGTAAAACCCTATCCCAATCTTGAGGATGATCCTCAGTTATCTTCCCTAATAAGTTCTTAAGTGTTCTATTTAGTCGCTCGACCATCCCATTGGACATAGGATGATAGATGCTACTCAAAGATCTCTCTATCTGTAGAGTAGACATTACTTGAGACATGGTATCCGATATCAGTTGGGTGCCATGATCTGATAATATTTCTCCGGGGAATCCCAGCCGAGAAAATATAAGCCAAAGAGCATCTGCAATGTCAGCGGTAGTAATGCTCTTTAGAGGGATAGCCTCTGGCCAACGTGTGCACATGTCTACACACGTTAAGATAAACTGATGTCCTCTAGCAGATTTGATCTTGAATGGACCAATGATGTCTATCGCCATTTTCTGGAATGGACGAATAGGAATATCTGCAGCCTGAATAGGCGCAGCATGACGAGGACCTTTGGATTTGACTTCTTGACATACTTTACAGGATCGACAATAGATCCGTATGTCCTTGTTCACAAAAGGCCAAAAGAAAGCCGCAAGAACTCTTGACTTTGTACGGGAAAAACCCATGTGACCAGCACACTGAGAGTCGTGTGCATGTTGTAAGATCTTAACTCTCAAATTCTTGGGTACAAGAATCTGAGAATGACTTGACTTAGTGGAGTCTTGCACCATACGTACAAGTACGCCATTCTTCATTGTAATCCAAGATTTACAATTTGAATCTTTATTCGGATCACCTTTCGTTACAAGAGTGAAGAATTTCTTAAGAGTCGGATCTTCTTCTTGTTGTTTTATAAACGAGTCACGAGAAATTACCAAGGGATCATCTTGGTTATGCACTTCATTATCTTCAACAGATGAAGTTTCAGGCATATTGAGAGCTTGAGCTCTAGTGACTACCGCATTAGCAGATTGCATATTTTGATTTTCCCAAACGGAAATTTGCTCCGGAGTGCATTCTTTGACTCCGTGAATGCGACCGATGATAAGATCAGCGATCGGATTCGGCAAAAGACATGCGTGTACATCTCCTGTGAAGAAAGGAGTAGCAATCCTAATGATAGCGGTAGAGTATTTCTCTATGGTGCCGCCAAATGTTACGCATTTGACTACTTTGCCTGTAGAATGAGAAGGATCTATGAGTGACTGCCTAACCCCAATAGTTGTGCATCCAGAATCAAAAAGTACTGAGACTGGATTGTCATTTACTAAACCTTTGTGTAAGACAAGAGAACCTCTCCCATCATGCGCGATTGACGCAGGAAGAGCGGGAAGAGGATGGCCACAGCTTAAAGTAGACACTGTGGTTGGCTCAAATAATGTTTTGCATTGGGGGCACTGAGATGCTCTCCCAAAATCAAAAGCGGCCCATGCCATATTATTAGAGTCATCATTATCTTTATTTTGTTTATAGGCTTCGTGGGACTCTTGCTGTGCAGAGTTCGCCTGGTAATGAGCTTTATGTTTTTTGAATTGTGCTCTACCTCTGTTATTATTGCCTCTGTACTTATCATTGTTTCCACTATTATAACCCCTACTCGGGTTTGAATCATAGCTCCTTTGGTTACTATCATCATATTCATTATAATGAGTATCTCGGTAATTATGATCCTGTTGTCTCCATGAAGGAAAACTTGGATAGTTTCTAGAATGACTTCCTTTGCGAAAGTTCCTGTAATTATGACCACCCCTGAATCGAGGGCTGTCAGCTCTTCTCCAGGTATTCGAAGAAGAACCCTGAAATGATTGGTTACCTTGGTTCTGATAACTGTAATAGTTACCTTTTTTATTAAACCTATTTTGAGGTCCTTGGAATTTGTGAGAGTGATTAGGGTTGTATGGTGTTGCAGAAGCAACTGGCATACCTTCTTTAACCTTACTGTTGCTAATAGCTACGTCCGGATGTGCAGTGACGTATTGGGTACAATACTGTTCCATTTCTTTTAGAGACTTAGGTTTACGCTCATGTAAGAATTCGAGGAAAGGTTTATTTATACTTGACATAATCTTGTCTCTGAGTATCAAGTCCATAAGGGCTTCATAAGTCTTTTCTGTTTTGGATAGCTCAATCCAACGATCAAATGTAAGACGTGTCCTTGCAATGAATTCTGAGAATTCTACACCTGCCTCAGGCACCATTGTCTTAAACAACTTCCGATAACCCTCTTCAGACAACTGATACTTCTTTAATAAGGCTGCCCTAATAACATCATAGTTATCTTTGTCAGCCTCTTCAACCAAACTTAAACTAGTCAGAGAATCACCTTTCAGATTTTCTGATAACTGGTTAGCATATTGTGATTTGTCCACATTATGGGCTCGACACGAGCGTTCAAATCTATTTAGCCAGAATGTTATGTCATCACTGGAAGGGTTGAACGCTGGTACCTTGACCTTGTAAGTAAAGGGTTTACCATTACCACCAGATGCTTGATTACCATCACTTATGTTTGTTAACTTTAACTTTTCTAACTCAAATGCTAAAAGTTCTTTTTGGTGTTCATGTTCTCTTATTGCTTTTTTCTCTTGAGCTTCAGCTTGTAATTTTCTCTCTTCTGCAGCAGCTTGTAATTTTTTCTCTTCAGCAGCAGCCTCATCTTTTCTTTTCTCTTTTTCCATTTCCATCTGGAATCTTTTTTCATCAGTCTGTATCTGCAATTTCTTTTGTTCATACTCTCTTTGTAATTTTTTTTCCTCAGCTTCTAATCTTTTCTCCTCAATCAATGCTTTTCTTTCTTCAGCAGCTAATGCTTTGTCATATTGAGCAACTGCCCATTCTTCTAATTGCTGACCAGTCTTATCAAGAGCCTTGCCTTGTGTGATAAAATAATCTAATGTAGACATCTTGTCTAATAAGATCAGTAATTTGCAAAAGTAAATAAATTCACTTTCTTAGTCTTAATCAAAGACCTTGTATGATAACTTTGTAACCTGTGGAAAATAGTACTTAACTATCCCAATCACTGTGGGAAACAAGCCTTACAAAGGTCTTGTATAAATCCTTATATAATAACAGCTATAAGTTGCTGGTTCACTCTATAATATAAGTGCAGTGCACCAGAAATAGTGTTTTATATCATCAACTGTGTACCTTTAGTAATAGCAATTAACTATCAGTTGATTCTTGTACATCAATTTATATGATCAACTATATTTTAAATAGTGTATGTCGATCAGGCACAAAACAAAACAGTTATACAGAAGAACATGAAAACATTTGCGGAAATGAAATAAATCAAATGGGAAAAACAATAAAAGATAAACCGCAAGAGGATAACAAATACAAATAACGCCACAGTATATAAATATAAATTGAGAATAGAACTGAAAGATAGAATAGGGTAGACCAACAAATTACAAACAAATCAAAACAAACTAAAGAACAGAGGAATATTACAAAAACAACAATGAGTACAGTCTTCACAGCTAACACTAATAGCAACAGCTGTCGCAGCAAATTTTCAATCAAGAAAATTGCACCTATAGAAACGCACACATCAGACCCTCTATTACGTGGGATACTCTGTTGTGTGACACCGCCCAACCAAAACAACAACCCGCTGGATACAAACAAATATCACATATAAATATTTAAACATAAATACATAAATGCATAAATAGTATGGCAATATGATGTAAATAGAGTGTTGCAGAAAGAATGTGTTGTAAAGAAGGCTCAGTTACACTGCCTAATAGTACAGTACTGTGGTACTTTATTAAACAAATACTTCTGGTCTAATTATTTTAAATTCAACACAGAAATAGAAGCTCCATCGTTGATGTGAATGATAACAATCGATGTAGGACTTCTCAGTTCAATAACATTTCCTTTCGCAAACACTGTCAAATATTCTCCAGTCCTGATGTGTAATGTTCTATGTTTCAACCAAGCTTGCTGTGTAACACTGTCAGTTGTATGGCAAATGTCCAACGAACCAAATGTCAACAAACGCTGACCTAGTTACTGCATACTCTCGACAGGACAGGTCACGCTGACATCACTGTAGAGTTGTACTGTTGATGTATTTGTGTGTCGTAACAGACCCCAAGGAACGTCTGGTCTCAGTAGTTTACTTCTCAATATGGTCACTGTGCAGGTTGACCCAGGAAGCTGGCACACCAGTTGTTAAACTCATACTGGCTACTAGTTGTTAAATCACGCTTTATTTGTTAAATGACGTGAATGTCCACCAGTTGATAAATGTAGATGTTGGGACTGGTGTAGTAAAGTGTAACGATTGTCAACTCATTAAACCCAGCACAGTTTTGGTCATACAGGTCATCTTGTCCTGGAACGTGATGAGGCTCCGACAAGAATGTGAGTGTAGACAATGAGTGTGTATATGAATGTCAGAACGCGAATGGTAGAATGATTCGATAGAGTTGACAGGTTGGTAGTACATCACTCATACTCACACTGTTCGAATTCAAGAAGTACTGGAACTACGGTGGTCTTTTTATAACATTTAATGGGACGCACACTTGGACAGTACGTGTATGGTTACAGGAACAAATGTCGACATAGACAGCATAATGTTGATCACAGGAATATCATCTTAAGTTAGCATTCATGCTTGGCAAATATCATAATGGAGCATTCGTAAATAAGCATTCAGAGTTCCATCATGTAAATCATCTGGCTTTACTGACTGGGCACGTCAGACCATAACCAATATATAGGAAGGCTCCTAGACCTAACCTCGTCTAGCGAATATCCCTTCACGTAAAGTTCAATATATATATTTTCCATAAAGATATAGGAATCCCAGACATGGGTTCTCACATGTAGCAGTGATCTCTTGGTTCATCGAGCGATAGTACAGGCATCCCTTTTTCTCACTCGATAAATACAAAGTATATGGATTTCAACATGGCTGTGCTTCTCTCGTGAGCTTCACTCACTATTGGATACAGACCAAAATTGGTCATTCGTTAAATGTCCTCATTTCTTCATAGCTTCTATCATAGAGGTAATTGAATAATATCATATAATCTAGTGCTGATACATAGGAATGTCATCTTCCTTTGAATAAATATTCTTTTCAAAAGTACCACTGTGCATCTGCTTATCGACAACGATGGCGAAGCCCAAGTTCATAATAAATTGTGGTTTTACCTTTCTATGCGAAATATAACTTTGCCATTCCTTGGCAAAAGAGAATAAACACTGGGGTAAAGTACATACAACATGTCTAAATGACTATCACTTTTCCCCATCTACTTATAGATCACTTTTTCGGCAAAAAGCCGGCTACAACAAAATTCGACATCCCGACAGGATGACAGCCATGAATCACACCCCTTGCTAGCGATACTTCCGCTGCATAGCCTTTGACCTTTTCTAGCGACAACCAACATAGTTCGACTTAGAAATGTAAAGATATCCATATATAAGACAGACTCGTCCTACTCATACAAACACTACGTATAAATTCAGGCCATAGATATACTGAAGCAAGAACAATCTATTCCTACCCAGCCAAAGAATAAATCGCAGTAGGCCTAGATTCGTCCGCGGAATCCGATCGAAGATGACGGAACTCCTTTCAAGGGAAGTAACTCAAAAATGACTTCTCCTTAAGCACTTAAAAAGGAAATACTTTGTTTACAAAATATTTGCGAACATAATAAGTATATAAATGTATTATATTGCAAGATAGTAAAGATTGCACTTTACATAGGCGTTATAGGTATTCCTGATATTTTCATCTGCGCATTATTCATGCGTTGTGAGCCTATTGTACGTTGCTCCTAGGTGTATTTCAAAAAAAAAAAAAAATGTTCCATTTTTTTTTTCCGGGGAGGTGTGGTAAGACTGTTACGTGCAGTCTTTGATATCTTACAATATTATACATTGGTATACTTGTTATGTTCGCAAATATTTTGTAAACAAAATAGTGCTTAAGGGAAAGTCATTATTGAGTTACTTCCCTTGAAAGTTGTGTCGGCTCTTTCGATCGAACTCCGCGGATGAGTCCAGTTTTCTGCGATTTATTCTTCGTTTGGGTAGTAATAGATTGTTCTTGCTTCAGAATATCTATGGCCTGAATTTATGTGTATTGTTTGTCTGAGTAGGACGAGTCTGTCTTATATCTGTATATCTTTACATATCTAAGTCGAACTATATGTTCTGTTGTCTCTAGAGAGGTCAAAGGCTATTCGGCGGATGTGTCGCTAGAGTGTGGGGTGATTTGGCTTCGTCCCGATAGGGATTGTGTTTTCTATGTCGGCTTGTCGCCGGGGAAAAAGTGATCTCAGTATTTGTGGGGAAAGTGATAGTCGTCTAGACCTATCGTGTATGCTTTACCCCAGTGTTTATTCGTATTGCCAAGGAATGGCAGAATCATATTTCTGATACCAAGGTAATAATAGACACTCTTATGAACTCTCGTACGAAGCCACCATTTTCGATAGGTACGATTTGAATGTCTAAGAGAATATATTTGACTCGATGAAAACGACTTCGATTCCTAGCAGCACTATATCCTGTACATTGCAGTCAAGTGTTCATGATCAAATCTACAGAGCAATGAAAGATTTAATGAATGACTAACTTTAGGACAGATTCATTATCTGTATCCAAACGTGAGTGACAGCTCACGAGTGAAGCCATCTTGGAACCAAACATGTAGTGACTTTCAAGAAGAGAAAAGGGATGCCCGTATTATCGCTTGATTAGTCCAGAGATCACTGCTACACATGAGAACCCATGGCTAGCGGTTCAATATTATTATATGAAAAAACTGTGCTGAACCTTATGTTAAAGAATCTTCGCTAGACGAGATTAGGTAGAAGCCATCTTGGATATTGTTTATAATCTGACGTGCTTTGTCAGTAAACTCAGTTGATATATATATATATGGGCAATACTGAGTGCTTGGCTACTGACAGTCCATTATAATATTATTCTACATGAGTGCCCATGTAACATAACATTGCAAGACCAGTTATCCACTGTACCATGATGTATTATGCCAACCTGTGATTTGTCACTATCTGTGCTGTCGAGTGTGTACGTCCAATTAAACTTTAGTAAAGGTACACAGTCGTTGGTGTCGATGACTTCCAGCCATACATGAGTGTAAGAAAAGAACATTTGTCAACACCACGAACCCTTCCTATCATTCGCACATTATACACTCCATCTATGTCTACACACCACTGCGTAGGTCAAGTTGACATTCCATACTCGAACCACGAGCAACACAACAACACAGTATTTAACTCTGGTGATGTTCGAGCGAGCTTCAGTAATCAGAACACCAGAGGACTTTATCAACTCTTGCTCAGGGCAAGGGTCTTGTATTAAGAGTTTATCAACTGATGATGATGATGTCTGCTTCCATCCACTTATAATTATCTTTTGGTGGACATCATTAACGGGAATAAAATAACAACTTTATCACTATCATACCATTTTTATTATTTTATTCTATGCAAGCACCTTTATTCGAAAGTATGTAACTTCGTGTTGGTTATTTAGACTGCTTTCCATGTTTCAGAACTATATAATAGGACAGCCTTGACATATTAGTTGAAAATGCTGACTTTTATGTTGTAAAGTCGGGTATTTATATAATTTAGTTTCTTTAATTTTCTTTTCCGTTCTGGTGTCTTCGATTTTCCTTCTGTTTTCCTTTATCTTCTTCTTCTTCAACTTTCCGAACTCTTCGGGATCTTTGCATGAAGCACGTTCTGTTTCGACTCCTCTTTCTCCTTGATATTCTCACCAGTTTAAATTCCAGCGCTGTCATGACCACATTTATTCTGTCTAGTCATTATTTTCATAGACACCCCGTTGCCTGTAAATATTATTCGGGTTACTGTAAAATCCCGATTTTCTGGGGATGGATTATATTTTGAAATTTCACTGATATTTTAGCGTTTATGTAAACGTGATTTATTGTTTGGTTGAATTACTTCACCAAAATGGTGTGTTCAACCTTATGTAAAATTTACTTCTGTTATCTGTACAGCTGTCTAGTATTGACAAATAGTGTAAAGTTTCAAACATTATAATATTTCCAAAGAATTGAAGTGCTAAGAGCAGCATAAATATAAATATGTTTCAACTTTAAAAAAAAAAAGATTATTCAGTCTTCAAAAACTGAGGCGTCGCACTATTTTGTATTAGATTGTTTGTCTGCCTCGTGTATTCCGATGCTCTTATCTCTTGCGCATCTGTTCTTTCTTCCGCGGTAATTGTATTTGGATATTTGTATTAACGATTTTTTTTTTTTTTTTTTGATGTACCAAAAAAAGGAAAGAAGTCGCCGACACAAAATGTTTTGTAAACTAATTAAGCATCAAACACAACAGTATACCCAAGTTGTGAAAAACAAAGGAGTTAACAGTTAGATACATCTACAACAATTAAAAACACGAAATTTTTAAAAATTGCACAGATAGAGCTATAGAACACATCTGTAAACTCTCTTCCGAGCAACCATCACATTTGACTATCCAAGGTAATTGTAAGCAGCAAAAATGGACTATAAGAACGGACATACAGAAAGCAATTTAATAAATATTCTTTAAAAAGTAAAGAAGGCAAAATCTCATTCTAAATACTGATAAGACCGAATGCTTGTTGTCTCAAAAAAAATAACTTCTTTTTTTTTCAAAGATACAAATAGAATTGTTGTGAAACAAGCAACATAATTTAACAACGTGAATGCACTAATATCGTCATATATAAGAGCTCATGAGAAATTCTTCTTCTTCACCATCACTCTTCAGCTTCCCAAGGAACATAATCCATGAACAAACTCATATTAAGGCTGCCTGTCCTGTGCCATCAGCTCATTCCTTACTCATCGCTTTCATATATGTCTTTAGTTATCTTCTCCATGTTACTTTGATCTCCCTGTACATCTCTAACTTGAGTACTTGCTGACGCTGTATTTGCCATTTCTGATCAAGACTAAACCGTTTATCCGTTGAAATAAGAAAGAGATAGAATAGTTTGGCAAAACTCTACACCCCAGGGTAGAAGAGGAACGACTAAGTAGTAGTAGTAATAGTAGTAGTATTAGTAGTAGTTGTAGTAGTAGAAATAAGAAAAAGACTTCTCCAATGTCAGTTAGTAAATCGTACTTAATATATCAAGAAACATGAGTGAGATCACATAAACTAAATTTAAATAGCTCTCACTCGAGAAAGGAACCTAGACAATCTTAAGGCATATATTCCGGACACAGGTTCTCAATATAAACATTTTAAAAATAACCTTACATTTATACACAAAAAAAGGGTGTGGTTAATGATATGTTATGTAATTAGTCAAATTATACTCTCTTGAACTATTCCAGCTTGTGAATCTAGTAGGCTTCTAAGTATGCAGCAGATACTGAAAGTATAGGGTGTTGGTTGTAATTCTTCTCATGTCATTGTTTTTACGGGTGTGTGTGCTTCTATTTAATATTCATGGCTGTCACAAACTTGATTGGCATACAATGTAACGTAACAAACAACCATTCCGCTAGTACTACACAGAAGGAGGGCAATACAGAAACGTGTACATATATATATATATATTTTTCCCTTAACCAGCGGCACTTCGGCTTTCATGACATGCCATTGCGAGGCTGGGGAGCCTGTGGACTTTCCTTCCAACCCGGTCAGGAGCTTCGCTCCTTCCCATCCACAGAGGGTTTATCTCAGGAGCCATTCAGGTTATTCAGTCAAAATCCCGGTCGATGACATTCTTACAAATGCCCGCGCCCGGGCTTGAACCTTGAAAACCTGATCGCTAGCGCAGTGTGGTAATCATTACACCAGCGCGGCTCCCAATATATATATTATATATATATATATATATATATATATATATATATATATATATATATATATATATATATATATATATATATATATATAATACCAGTATAGTACATCTCAGTTGCAAAGAAAATACCAACAAGCACAACTATCCCACTGTGGAAAATAAGATGCTTTTCTGAGCTAAAATCTGATATTACAGGCATTGAAAGTAAGGGAACACAGACAGAAACACAAAGAAAGTGTATAGCAACCAAGTATATTGATCCAAAATTCCCAGCAAAGTTTTGGACACATGCATATACTGATGGTTCAGCAAAAAATGCAGTTGAAAATAGGGATGCCGGCATCCTCATAAAATTAAAGAATAGAATCCACTCTATGGCAATTGCCACTGGCAAATACTACAATAACGTCAGTGCTGAAGCAGAAGCCCTGAAACAGGCAGAGGAAACTCTTATTGAATGCAAAGCACAATCGAAAAAACAGATAGTAATCTTTACAGTAATCTTTACAGATGCCCTCTCAGTAATAACAGCGCTGAAGAGCCACCATGCTAAAAGATTGAAAGATCTGATAATCTCCCTTGAAAGACTGTCCAAATGCATCAACATGTGCACAATCCAGTGAATACCAGCCCATTGCAACATACCAGGAAATGAGGAGGCAGACAAACTTGCTAAGGAAGGAGGTGCCTTACAACAAAATGATATAGAGACAACTTACGCAATGGCAAAGACTACTATAAAGGCTACATTCAAGTCCAAATGGGAAAGAGAGTACCTGGGCCATTTGAAAAATGACGCATATCATCAACTATCCATGCAAGAACAGGTCATCATTTTTCGTCTACGGACTGGGCACAACAGATTGAGATACCATCTATACCACAAATACAAAATTGGTGCAACAGATCTCTCTGCACCTGCGGTTCCAGCCCGATGACAGTCGAACACCTGCTGCAGTACTGCCCAACCTACAGTAATGAACGGAGTAGCATATGGCAACAACCCACTTCTGTCAACCAAAAACTGTTTAGAGATGTCGGGAACCTTATGTTGACTACTGCCTTTTTTAGAGTCATAAATGTGGAAGTTTGAAGGCGATCGAGAAAGAAGAAGTATAGTACATTAACAAACATTTTGTATTTTAGATTTAATATATTTAATTTGCAAACAAATGTATTATTATTATTTGCATTATACGCGAATTACTAATGATGCAACATGTATTTTGATATATTGTTCAGTGTGGCAGCCTACTCTTGCATTGTTTTAAGTATGTCACTGCCTTCTTTCCTACCCAGGTTCATTACTTCAACGGTGAACGACGAAACGTATAAACAGACAGAGTGTTACACCAAACGTGTATCCATGTAACTGTATGAAGATGGATAAGTCTGTCATGGACCAGTTTGTGTTGTACTTTGTCTTGGTGAATGACTGATGTCAATGCTGCCTGATGATGGTCTCGGCACCACAATTCTATACGTGTGTGGTTGCCTCATGCGTTGGTGATTGACTTCTTGGTTTTTGGCCATTGATATACAACACACATTTAATGACCACATAATACCACGTAGCAACTCTGGTACAAATGTTACCGTTTGACCGACCACTTGAGCATTTATTCGTGCTAGAGTCTAATCATAATAATTAAATATAAAACTACCATTCACTATAATAAACAAGCAAGATTTTTAACTAAAATAAAAAAATAACACGAGACACCAAGGGTAGGGTTCAGAGTAGTAGAAATCGGCTAGGTCAGCTTTTGACACAATGCACGCTAATTTACGCGGCAGTCGTCATAGAAATGGAGTGATGCAAGTAGAGACAGTCACATCACGCCGTAACAGGAAAAGAATTGTCGGAGGTACAGAATGTAATATAGATGAACATTGTTTTGACATTTTTATGACTACTTTTGATGTTTAATAAACTTGCTTTGTAAAGGACAAGGTTGTTGAAGATTTCTTTGCCTATTGGATAACATATATATAATGTCCAGGCTCACAAATCTTAACCACTAAAGCTCTCCACGTTCACCACCAGTAGAAGGTACGAACGAACCTACCCACCAGTAGGGTCTAAGTAATTAACACCTCTGGCGAGCTATAAGCCAGTAATACAACACATACTTAGACATGGACTATCAAAAAGGAAAAAGGAAGTTTACACAAATGAAGTTCTAATCTACTTCAACTACTTAAATTATAGTCTACCACGGCTACAAATAATGGTTAATTGGTACCGTGCCCAAACCCACAAGGAAATCATTGACACAACACTGGGTAAGACGGCTACATATAGTAAATTGGTGCCCTGGAACCAGTCCTAACACTTTGATACAGAGAGACGGCTACATATAATGGTTAATTGATGCCACGTGACCAGTCCTTCTACGGAGAGTGGACATTATAAAGGATCACTGTGAACGACTAAACAAAGATAATCACTAAACATGGATCAGCTGACAGTGCATCTACAACAACGATATTTGCAGTACAACCAATACAGCCGCAGTTTTAGCTCTGCCACCGCCAGGAAAATGCAGAACAAATATACCCCGCGCCACCCGTCTAATTTTGACAGGGAGAATGAAACTTTTCTGCCAGGAGGTTATCCTACAGCACAGAAAAATAATACATGTACCGCTGCACAGGAAGAATTTTTTTATTACTCTGCTACAAGAGGTTATTACGCCATTAGGAAAATGAACAGATTTGATAGCGATTGTTGTACCACGAAGGACAACGTAACATACGCGGACGCGAGAAGTTACACTGTTTCTTATAAGAGACACGAACGAGACTACAACAACAGATCCCGGTGCAATAAAGTCAAAAGTATTGTTGACTTGGAAACGCAGAAAACCCACGTGAGACATGGCAGAGACGACAGTACACAACCCAGACCATACCCGGTTCGAATCCCAGAAGAGTCCACCCTTATGTACCAATGAGGAACTATCGAGGATATCATACCCCCCCCCCCCCCCCCCCCCTTGACTGGAATTCATCACATGATGTGCGAAACTTACCACATTATTGCCGTAGGCAAACAGAGAGTGTTCCACGTAAATTCATTCGACAATCACACACCAAATATTGAGACCACAGTAACAAAATAAGTCGCATGGCCACGGTTGACAGCCATTGGAACAGTCTACAGAAAAGACATTCTCGCATGGCAGTCCGAAATTTCATCAATGATATAAAGCGACAAAAGATATGGCAGGCCAACAATATTACAACGACTGACCAACATACATGTTTAATATCAACAGAAGATGGACTAAGGGCACACATCAAACCTCTCAAACAATGGGACAAACCACTGCACAGACGTCACCGGGTTGGTCTTGTTACATCAAATCAGAAAAATGGGCCCCCATTATTACTTACTTACTTAGTCGTTCCCCTTCTACCGTTAGGTGTAGAGGTTTGGAAGAGAGAGCGCCAGACTATCGGCTGTCTTCCTCCTGGCCTGGTTCCATTCTAGTCTTCGGTCCTTCAAAGATTGTCTAATGTTGTCCTCCCAACGGTCTCTGGGTCTGGATCCTTGGCTCTTTATTTCCCATGCTTGTAGTGGTATCCAATCTTCTCCAATTCTGCAGACATGGCCAAACCATCTTAATTGGGACTGTTCTACTTGGGTCTGCAGGGGGTAGGATTTAAGGCCTTGACGTATCGTCTGGTTGCGTACCATGTCTCTTCTTGTTACTTCAACCACCTTCCTATGATACCTCATTTCTGAGGTTTGGATCTGGCTTTTATGGGTTGTAGTAATTGCCCATGACTCGCATCCATATGTCAAGACTGGGATATAGGTGGAGCGGTATACAGCCATCTTTGTTTTCTTACCAACCTCTCTCTTGCCGAGGAATCCTCGATTTATGGCCTGAAAAAGTCTCCCAGCTGCTGCTTTTCGAGTGGCCAACTCTTCTTTGATGCCTCCCTTTCGGTCTATAATAGCTCCGAGGTATTTAAAGTGGTCGACCTGCTCCAGGACCTGTTCACCCAGCGTAATCTGATGTCTTCTTTCTTCTCGTGATATCACCATGGATTTTGTTTTAGAGCTGCTTATGACCATCCCTCTCTTCTCCAGCTCTTCTTTCCAGACTTGCAGGTTGGATTGGAGATGTGCCTCTGATTTAGCAATCAGGGCAACATCATCAGCAAATGCCAGCTCCAGGCCCCCATTATCAAAGTTCGAATTAGGGACCTACATGAACAGGTGCGTAAAACGAACATGATTTGTGTGGCAACGGAAACAGATGTTGCCAAGTCAGATCAAGCCCATGACACATTGAACGCCCACGCATTATCTGGACACACTAGAACAACGGTAGAACGGTCAGCCATTCTGACAACTTCACAGTATATTCCAATCACTGAACCAAGCACAGAGGAGCTGATGGCAGAGATCAACGTTATTCTGAGAGATGGTGACTTTAACGTCCTATCAGTAAGAATGGTGTATGAATTACTGGAGACAAGGTTTGCTGTTGATTTATCTACACGACGGGAGGAATTTCGAAAATTGATGAGAAACGCACTTGAACGGGATGACGGCGAGGTGAACGCAAGAGAGAAACATTTAAAAATAAATGACGAATCACAACATTGCACATATAAAACGGATGACGAAGCAATGAAATATCTATGGCAGCAAGAATCTGGTTTTGACACCCTTCATTATGATAGCAGCGTAGAATCTATGGACAAAACTCCACCCCTTGAGATCCGCACCACTGTAAAACGTCCGTACCTTCCTTCCTCTGACGATTTGCCTCCAGTCACTAAGTTCGTGAAATTGCCACAAGAACATGTAAGAAACAAAATACGAACAAAACGTCGACGGGTTTACAGACAGAAAGATGACGCGCCAGTCAACCCGCATTTAGCTCGATCGCAGTCATCTCAAATTTCTCCAGCTTGCCGACAATCAGTCAACGCCGCGTCACATACGGTGCACACTACACAGTACGATACTAGATTGTCTAGCCGAGAGATTGCAATGCTGGAGCTGGCGAAACTTTTATAGGCACCCAGTTGTGTCCTATGTACTTGTTAATACAAGTACAATCAACGCTGCAGTTTTATTTTTCTTTTTACTAACGCTTATTTAATTTTTTTGGTGCAAACAACACGTCTCGACTTTATCTTCTTTTTTTGGTGCGAACAACACGTCTCGTTTTTATAATTTTTTTTGGGTGCAAAATCACGTCTCTCGATTTTTTTTTTTTTTGGGGCGAAAAAAAAGTCCATCGAAAACTCTTTTTCAGCTCACTTGAAGATGACAGATTAGCTGATGATCCAGTTCCTGATTGAGATGTCATAGCCACACCTGGTACGAATTTCTTCCCCGGTGAGGTAGCCGCTGATGATCAGATCACCTCCAGAGGACCCGAAAATTTGTCATATATTTTGTTTAAATAAAATTTTTTTAGTACTAACACTTGTTAAAAGTATGTTATCCACTTTCATTCATCATGTTTTGCCTCCACATCTAGGGCATATTATAAGAGTATTAAGTGACAATGTTACCATAGATCATGTTACAGAGTATGCCATACTATCATCTTGATTTGAAAAAATGAAAATTTATTTAGGATTGTTGAACAAATTATGCATTTCCACAGAAATCGCAGTTCACAAGTTGTATAACCACACTCACTCGTAAGAGATGGTCTTGATGTTACATTTAACCACTTCAGAACCCTAGTGTCTACTTACATGAATTGCAAACAATTCTCATGCTAAGGATTCACACATTGTGAATTCATCATTTTTTACTCTTTCACCCTTACAATCTTTCTTTGTTGTTCCGGAGATCGACTTACTCTTTTCACTCGCATCTTTAGATAATTCACGCGCTACCTTTGCATTTTGCACTGATTGTCATTCTGTTAATTATCATTGATGCAGCCTCTTACTTATGATCTATATATTCCATTCATTCATCTATACCAGTAACCTTTATTTGTTATAGAGATTCTATCATAACATCCTTTGACCAGAGTATAAGTGGAACGAAGCATGTTATTGTAGTTCATAAACATCATTGTCAAAATATACCATTCTTTCTCCACAGAGATATATTTTGAGTGTAAAACCACACATTTTTTGTGGGTACTGTTCATTTTTTATTACCATGAATTCAAATCCATACTGCTTATGTAATAGCCATTTTGTTAATATAGTGAAATTAAAACCATTTTGCAGATTTTTGGAAATTGTGTATGATGAAAATGCCACAATATAGTATTTTACAATGATTGTACATCCAACATTGATCCCCCATTATAGGACGAATGAGATTTCTGTTTCCACTCCACCCTTCACACCCCCTTTATCTTTCTCGTTTCCTTTTCTCACTCGGAGACAATATTCAGGAATTATGATTTTTCTTTCATAACTATCTTCTTCAACTTGAATTACAATTTTGTAGTAATCTGGAGACTTTTTGTTTCTTTCTGTCCATTACGAGACCACATTTACTATTCTCTCAACTTGCTAACAACAGGTTATATTGGCTGTCCTTATTCGCTTTCTGAGTTAACTATTATTGTCACCCCACTGACAGAATTCATCACACCCAGGCATCATATTTATTGATGGTGATTTTTGGAGTCATTATATTATTGAATTGTTATTATGGTTTGCTTACGAATTTTTACCAAAAATGAATATTGGAAGAAATGAAAAGAAACAGATGGATGGGAATGTTGACATAGATTAGTGATACTAATATCCCTGAGCCACCCGCACACATGTTCATGAGACCACACAGATGACTGGTTTTGCACCCATTGTTCCCCATGTATCCCATAGAATCACCTCATCCCCCACTGACTCGCCCCTGACTGTTTCAAATATGAGTATTGCCCGCTTTTATGATTGCAGCTGACATAGATATGACATTGAAGACAATAAAATACCACATATATCTGAGACTTCTGTTTGCATATGATGCCTATGCCATTAATGCCCTCATGATAATGACATTTCTGTCTTTACGTGGTTACGTGACAGATAGTAAAAATGACTGAAAAAGTTTTGCACGAAAATGAGATTATGAGATTGGTGAACAGAGATAGTCTCTGATGATCATACTGTACAAAGTGATGATGCTAACCTTTGATATTGATATACATTCTGCAGACACACATGCTTATGCTATATATGCAATTATGACTTTGTTATAAATTAGACATTTCAGTCTTTACGTAGTTACGTGACAGATGATTAACAATGACTGACACATTTTGAAAAAAGATTTGAGATTTATGGAAATGATAGTATCTGATGATCATACTACATAGGTTGAATATGATACCCATACTGAAGATATACGTGTTAAGGATACACATGATGACGATATATGCTACTGATACATAAGTTGAATATGATACCCATACTGAAGATATACGTGTTAAGGATACACATGATGAAGATATATGCTACTGATACATAAGTTGAATATGATACCCATACTGAAGATATACGTGTTGAGGATACACATGATGAAGATATATGCTACTGATACATAAGTTGAACATGATACCCATACTGATGATATACGCTGAGGATACATATTGATGAAGTATGTAGTTACGACCTTGTTATTATTTGGCCGATTCTGTCTTTACGTAATCACGTGACAGGTAGTTAAGTGGGACTGATAACACTTTCATAGACAAGTTACACTTCTTCTTCTTCTTCGATCCTTAACCACCGACCGTCAAAGCAGTCAGTGGCCATCACGCCTGGTGGCGTCTTGTAGGGCAACAACAAATTGATTCCACTTTGCACGGTCGGTGGCCATCCTTCGTACAGTGCCCCAACTCTGGTTCATTCTTTGCATCTCAGCCTCCACAGTCCTCCGCCAAGTTGTTTTTGGTCGGCCTCTCTTTCGCTTTCCTTCAGGGGTCCAAATCATAGCTGTTCTTGTGATGGCATCAGGGTCTCTTCTGAGGACATGACCAACCCAGCTCCAGCGTCTGCCAGCTATGATGGTATGCATGTCCTCTTGCTTGCTACGAGTAAGCAGATCTTGGTTGGTGATGGTATTCGGCCAAAAGATTCGGTGAATTTTTCTTAGGCATGTTGTGTGAAAAGAGGACAATTTTGACATTTCCTTCTCTGTGACTCTCCAGCATTCCGCACCATAGAGAAGCACAGAAAGCATACAACTCTGATATAATCTTAATTTTGTGCTTGTGCTGTATTGGGAGGACTTCCAGATGTTATTTAGGCTAAAGAAGGCTGTTCTTGCCTTATTCATTCTGATGTTTATGTCTTTGCCTGCCCCACCGTCTGGTATTACTATGCTTCCTAGGTATGTGAAGGTATCTGTCTGTACCAGTTGCTGATTCCTTACTGATATGTGCTCAGGGTTGCTCACATTGAGCGTCATGACCTCAGACTACAAGTTACACTGCCACAGTCTATTTGACATTGCATTTGGCGGTATTACTATAGCCTGTATTGCTTCCTGAGACTGTGCGTAACAGGTTGACCAGCTGAGCATCTTTCACCCCTGATATGATATTTCCATTCTTCCTTTACCTGCACCATAGAGATATTGATGATAAGATATTCACCCGCCCATCTGACTGACTCAGACTGTAATAGTTCTGACAGCAGATGTTACAGACACAAACGATCTGACAAACCTTCGTCTCAGAAGGCAGATTAGGTGTCGAACTTGTACAAATTTGAAATAATTTTCATTTTGTTAAAATATTACTCAGGTATGAGATATTGGTTGTTAGATTGAAGTTAAACGAGTTTTACTAAAGAAAATTCTGGGTATTTCTTAACTAACTTGGACGAGTTATAGATGAATTACAATGTACTATAATGATACATTTTTGTAGGATCAAAGACTGCCCATCTGACTGACTCAGACTATAACAGTTCTGACAGCAGATGTTACAGACACCAATGATCTGACAAATCCTCGTCTCAGAAGGCAGATTCAGTGTCGCACTTGTAATAATGTAAAATATTTTTTCACTTTGTCAAATTGTGCTGACATATTGAGATGTTAGTTGTTGGATTATGGTTCAATGAATTTTGCCAAATGTATTCTTGGACATGTTTAGCTAAAATAGTAATGCACTGTGGATGACTTACTTAGAAAATAATAACACATGAATACTTTGAGATAAATTGGAATCTTTATGGATGGACTACTATTATAATAATACAATGTGGATACATAGAAATAAATTGGAATCTTTATGGATGGACTACTATTATAATTATACAATGTGGATACTTAGAAATAAATTGGAAACTTTATGGATGGACTACTATTATAATCATACAACGTGGATACTTAAAAAAAAAAAACTTGGATGCATTATGGTTTCGCAACATAAAGGTTTTGAACTACATTTGAGTTGGTTGATATATTGTTAATATGACAAATTTCGCACTGTTGCCACTTAGTAAATTTCTGGGTAGAATATATAGATTGATGTTAACACTTTTGTTGTTCAAGGTTGCCACTCTGTAGAATTTCGATAGCCTAGGTATTGATACGATATAAATTTTTTTTACAATGATGTCCATTTATAACGCTTGGTTAAGGTATGACAGTCTGATAATGTATATATACAAGAGCTCAAGGTTAATGACGTTTAAGTTAATTTTTTCTGAAAATTGTTTGGACTTGGAATTTTTTTTTTGATTTTTGTTGTTGTATTGATAGTACTCAAATGTCTCCCTGCGAGATACATTTGCATAGCCCCGGGATCTATATGTTGCCGTTTGACCGACCACTTGAGCATTTTTTCGTGCTAGAGTCTAGTCATAATAATTAAATATAAAACTACCATTCACTATAATAAACAAAGCAAGATTTGTAACTAAAATAAAAAAAAATAACACGAGACACTAAGGGTAGGGCAGAGAGTGGTAGAAATCGGCTAGGTCAGCTTTTAACACAATGCACGCTAATTTACGCGGCAGTCGTCATAGAAATGGAGTGATGCAAGTAGAGACAGCCACATCACGCCATGAGAACGTGATATTTGACCAAATTATAATTTATCAAATAGAATAAGCTCCCATCCAATGAAAACGTAGCCAGCTCAAGCCAACTACGAAATTGTCGGCAAGAAATTTTTTACCGGCAGTCCTGAAGAGAAGAGCAGTGTAGAAAGAGATATAACCACAGTCTGGCTCTTTAGTTGAGGTACTCAACATTGTTGTGACTAAGATTCATATATGTGTATTTGTATACATGGAATAAGTATCTTTTTACTTGTTACAAGTAAGTAGAAGAGCTCGCTCTGCCATTATGTATTTCAGATCGGTTGTGCATTATGAAAGATACCAATAGAACTAGTTGAAAAGAAGCCATTGAAGAAACAAAATAAAAGATATTGGACAGAAACGTTTGAACACAGAGAATATACATAATCTACTTCAACAATGAAACCTATGGAAAAGGAAATTAAACATGAGATTTCGATAACCCAGGAATTGTAAGGAAAAGATGTATGTAACAGGAAAAGAATTGTCGGAGGTACAGAATGTAATATCGATGAACATTGTTTTGACATTTTAATGACTACTTTTGATGTTTAATAAACTTGCTTTGTAAAGGACAAGGCTGTTGAAGATTTCTTTGCCTATTGGATAATATATATATAATGTCCAGGTTCACAAATCTTAACCACTAAAGCTCTGCACGTTCACCACCTGTAGAAGGTACGAACGAACCTACCCACCAGTAGGGTCTAAGTAATTAACACCTCTGGCAAGCTATAAGCCAGTAATACAACACAGACTTAGACATGGACTAACAAAAAGGAAAAAAAGGAAGTTTACACAAATAAAGTTCTAATCTACTTCATCTACTTTAATTATAACCCACCACGGCTACATATAATGGTTAATTGGTGCCGTGCCCAGACAAACAAGGAAATCATTGATACAACACTGGGTGAGACGGCTACACAAACATGGGAACGCCGTATTCAACTGGAACAAATGTTTATTTACACTATGTATAACAAATGTCGTCGGTGACCCCTCCAACAATCTGGGTCCATCCAACTCTCCTCTCTTGAACACTATTAGCTTCCATACACCCATGTAATTCAGAGTTTCACTGTCTTTTGCATATTGTCCCTTTGAGAACAGTACAGGTATATTATTGGAATGCGCTCAGGTTATTAAGATAGTTATACCGGACTGACTCCGGGGAATGTAACTTTCCCTGATTATGGTGGCCGCTATCTTAGTACACTTATCCACCATCGAATTGTCATAACGAAGTTTACCCTACGTATCCTTCCTTCAGAATAAAGCTTCACCGCTCCTTCCTCCTTGTACTATTGTCGGAACTCGTCAGCCTTTCTATCTATGGAGGCTTATGTTTACACAACCCGGACTTGGGATATCTAAGAGACAATACATAGTCTCCTTTAATAAGGTGACCAGACGTCCCGGTTTTTCCGGGACAGTCCCGGTTTTCGACCATTTTTGATAATTTGTCCCGACTTTTTTTCGATGCAATCCGGGACGCCAATTTGTCCCGGTTTTGGACGAATTTGCCAATTTGGCATAAATCTCACAGATTTAAAAAAAAAAAAATTATTATTCCGTGGCTGACTTGAGGGAATTTTTAATTATTAGTGAACTGGTGCCGAAACTGCACAAGAGGTTGTCAGGACCGCGAATTGGTTTTGTAGTTTCAATGTGATATTCGCAGTTATTTGAAATTTTAGGTAGTGGTAAAGTACCAAGATTTTGCGTACGGTATACGTTTATTTAATTTAAACGGTGAACTATTTGTGCATATTTTGTTATTGTTGTAAGAAAATGGTACCAAAGCGTAAATGCAGTTTCAATGAAGATATACAAAAGGAATATCCGTTTATTAAAAAGAGTACATCAAACTCCAATGTACGATGCAATATATGTGCCTACGGGTTTTCGATAAGCCATAGTGGACGTGGTGATATTAAGAACCACATAAGCAGTGAGAAACATAAAAGAGCCGTCGTTACAGCTGCATCAAGCTCGTCGTTAACCACTTTCTTCAGAGCTGATAAAATTGGTGACCAAGAAGAGCAATTAGCTGCTATAGAAGGCGTCTTTGCATACCATACAGTGCTACAAAATCATACTTTCATGTCTATGGATTGCACATCAAAATTACTTCAGGTTTCTTTAGAGCCAAAATGTGCATGTGCACGTACGAAAACAGAAGCCATTATTCGAAATGTCTTGGCACCCCATATTCTAAATGAGTTAAGGTGTGACCTAGAAAAGTCTACATTTATTTCTGTACTGACAGATGCATCCAACCACAAAGAATTCAAGATTTTTTCTTTGCTTGTCAGATACTTTGATCACAGTAATGGAGTGAAAATTAAAATATTAGAGTTAAAGTCATTGCCAGGTGAAACATCTGATATTGTAAGTAGTTTTCTTAATGACTGCATAACTGAAAATGGTTTAGACAGGAAAGTAGTTGGATTATGCGCAGACAACACAAATTCCAATTTTGGAGTTGCTGAAAGGAAAGGAGAGAACAATGTTTTCAAAAAAACTGCAAGAAAACCTTGGACATGGTCTTATAGGAGTTGGGTGTGCAGGTCATATTTTCCACAACACTGTTCGAACAGCTGCAGATGTACTGCCTGTTGATGTCGAGCTGATTATTGCTAAAATTTATCTACTCTTAAAATCATGCACAGTACGAGTTGAAAGACTCAATGAGTTTTGCCAGTTTGTGGAAACAGACTTCCAGATGATCTTAGGTTATGCTCAGACTAGGTGGCTTGCTCTGCTGCCTGCTTTTGAAAGGGTTCTTCAGATGTTCCTGCCTCTAAAATCATATTTTCAATCTCAAGACAGATGCCCAGTTTTTATACAGACATTCTTTGAAAATCCTCTATCTGAGGCATGGCTTGTTTTTGTTCACAGTCAGGCCTCTCCATTCCACGAAGCAGTGCAAAAAATAAAGGGACAGACGGTCACTGTGTTTGAAGTCATTGACAGCATCAACAGGTTGAAACCTATTTCGAAGTCCAAACTGGAAGACTGTTTCTTGCCATCAAGAGTTAAGCTAATCCTTGAAAAGCTGGAAATGGAAGGACTTCCAAAGGAGGATGTGAAAAAGTTTCATGCTAGCGTTTCTTCGTTCTATGAAACAGCTTTCAATTATTTGAATAAATGAGCTGCACACAATTTTCAAGACCTAGAATCCTACAGCTGGGTAACGCTGAACAGAATACCAATTTGGGCAGATATGGGATATCATCATCAGTAGTGATTCAAACATTACCTTCAGCCCGCTTTACAGAAGCTGAAATTTATGACGAAAATGTCTATATGAAGCAGTTTGTTACTTCTCAGAAAATTAGGGAATGGAGTGCCAAAAAAGCATTGCCACCACAAAGTTGGATTGAAATGGTTTCCCACTTCAAAAACAATAATGTGACATTTTCAAATATTTTGAAGTTGGCAGAGTTTTTTTTTCTGTCTAACTGGAACAAATGCTGCCACAGAAAGAGTGATTTCTTTGATGAACAGCTTATGGGCAAGTGATAAAACACAGCTAGGTGTTGAAACTTTGAAAGCTATGTTGACAACCAAAGAGAACTGTGAGGAAACATGTGTCGAGTTTTTTAAGATGCTGCTTGCAAAAAAGGACGTATTGATAAAAATCCACTCATCTGAAAAGTACAGTAACTCAGCTTCACCTTAAGTAAGGATTATTGATGTTTTTCTCTCTTATTAGTTTAAGTAGTTAAACTAATACAGTAAAATGTATGTTATTCAATGTTATTCAAATGTATATATAAAATGTATATTATTTTAAATTGACATCAACTTGATTTTTCCGGGACATGTCCCGACTTTTGACCTTTTCTTTATCCTTTCGTCCCGATTTTTTGCATTGAAATAGGTCAAATCTAATATTTTGTCCCGGATTAGGGTTTTGAATATATGGTCACCTTACCTTTAACCAGTGGTCGCCTTCAATATGGCTGCCCTGCTTCTGTTCCGACGTCTCTCACACTTCTGCCAGATGCTGAGAAAAACGTGCTTAACCTCTTTCTGTTTTGACCCTTTCTATGCGCATCATTTCCGTACTTCCCTTTTTTCTACCCCGTCTATACCAATTCATGTTAGACTTCTCATTCTTCTGTCCCTTACTGCCACATCAGTAACAGTGTAAGGGAATTGTGACTTTGGTTGGTTTTGGTTTTAAAGACTATCTTGATTGCACACGGACAAATCCATCAGTTTTCCGATCCTCTACTTAGATCACACAAGGAGAATCTCAGCACAGTGCACGAACTGCGGAGCACCGGCGAGAATCCCGGTGTGTGTATACAGGAATCACACATTCTATAACTATTTTTGTGGCGAGTAGCTTTTCCTAATCTTGTAAATTTGCCAGGGCAGCAGCCGAGTGGCCTGCTCTTTCCGACTTCTGCTGCCGAGGGATTTTTAAAGTGTGCAACTTGCACCCGTGACCTCCTATGTTTCGCCCTTATCAGAGAAGGCTAGGCATCCGATCTCACTGCCTATGAGATCAAGGGGAAGTATCTGGTTCTGAAAAATACTCCATCAAAATATATGTCCTATACCGGGAACCGAACCCGAAACCTGTAGAGTTAGACGCGGATGCGATACAGTTTTCACATGTAAGAGGCGATAATATGAGGTTACGCATCTGGCTGGCACACGCACCATGCGAAGTAAATTGTTTCATAAAACATTACTCAACACTGGGGCAACATAAAACATTACTCAACACTGGGGCAACATAAAACATTACTCAACACTGGGGCAACATAAAACACTACTCAACACTGGGGCAACATAAAACATTACTCAACACTGGGGCAACATAAAACACTACTCAACACTTGGGCAACATAAAACATAACTCAACACTGGGGCAACATAAAACATTAGTCAACACTGGGGCAACATAAAACATTACTCAACACTGGGGCAACATAAAACATTACTCAACACTGGGGGGCAACATAAAACATTACTCAACACTGGGGAACATAAAACATTACTCAACACTGGGGCAACATAAAACATTACTCAACACTGGGGCAACATAAAACATTACTCAACACTGGGGCAACATAAAACATTACTCAACATTGGGGCAACATAAAACATTACTCAACATTGCGGCAACATAAAACATTACTCAACACTGGGGCAACAAAAAACATTACTCAACACTGGGGCAACATAAAACATTACTCAACATTGGGGCAACATAAAACATTACTCAACACTGGGGCAACATAAAACATTACTCAACATTGGGGCAACATAAAACATTACTCAACACTGGGGCAACATAAAACATTACTCAACGCTGGGGCAACATAAAATGTTACTCAACACTGGGGCAACATAAAACATTACTCAACACTGGGGCAACATAAAACATTACTCAACACTGGGGCAACATAAAACATTACTCAACACTGGGGCAACATAAAACATTACTCAACACTGGGGCAACATAAAACATTACTCAACATTGGGGCAACATAAAACATTACTCAACATTGCGGCAACATAAAACATTACTCAACACTGGGGCAACAAAAAACATTACTCAACACTGGGGCAACATAAAACATTACTCAACATTGGGGCAACATAAAACATTACTCAACACTGGGGCAACATAAAACATTACTCAACACTGGGGCAACATAAAACATTACTCAACACTGGGGCAACATAAAACATTACTCAACACTGGGGCAACATAAAACATTACTCAACACTGGGGCAACATAAAACATTACTCAACATTGGGGCAACATAAAACATTACTCAACATTGGGGCAACATAAAATGTTACTCAACACTGGGGCAACATAAAACATTACTCAACACTGGGGCAACATAAAACATTACTCAACACTGGGGCAACATAAAACATTACTCAACACTGGGGCAACATAAAACATTACTCAACACTGGGGCAACATAAAACATTACTCAACACTGGGGCAACATAAAACATTACTCAACACTGGGGCAACATAAAACATTACTCAACACTGGCGCAACATAAAACACTACTCAACACTGGGGCAACATAAAACATTACTCAACACTGGGGCAACATAAAACATTACTCAACACTGGCGCAACATAAAACATCACTCAACACTGGGGCAACATAAAACATTACTCAACACTGGGGCAACATAAAACATTACTCAACACTGGGGCAACATAAAACATTACTCAACACTGGGGCAACATAAAACATTACTCAACACTGGGGCAACATAAAACATTACTCAACACTGGGGCAACATAAAACATTACTCAACACTGGGGCAACATAAAACATTACTCAACACTGGGGCAACATAAAACATTACTCAACACTGGGGCAACATAAAACATTACTCAACACTGGGGCAACATAAAACATTACTCAACACTGGGGCAACATAAAACATTACTCAACACTGGGGCAACATAAAACATTACTCAACACTGGGGCAACATAAAACGTTAGTCAACACTGGGGCAACATAAAACATTACTCAACACTGGGGCAACATAAAACATTACTCAACACTGGGGCTACATAAAACATTACTCAACACTGGGGCAACATAAAACATTACTCAACACTGGGGCAACATAAAACATTACTCAACACTGGGGCAACATAAAACACTACTCAACACTGGGGCAACATAAAACATTACTCAACACTGGGACAACATAAAACATTACTCAACACTGGCGCAACATAAAACATCACTCAACACTGGGGCAACATAAAACATTACTCAACACTGGGGCAACATAAAACATTACTCAACACTGGGGCAACATAAAACACTACTCAACACTGGGGCAACATAAAACATTACTCAACACTGGGGCAACGTAAAACGTTAGTCAACACTGGGGCAACATAAAACATTACTCAACACTGGGGCAACATAAAACATTACTCAACACTGGGGCAACATAAAACATTACTCAACACCGGGGCAACATAAAACATTACTCAACACTGGGGCAACATAAAACATTACTCAACACCGGGGCAACATAAAACATTACTCAACACTGGGGCAACATAAAACATTACTCAACATTGGGGCAACATAAAACACTTCTCAAAACTGGGGCAACATAAAACATTACTCAACATTGGGGCAACATAAAACACTTCTCAAAACTGGGGCAACATAAAACATTACTCAACACTGGGGCAACATAAAACATTACTCAACACTGGGGCAACATAAAACATTACTCAGCACGGGGGCAACATAAAACATTACTCAACACTGGGGCAACATAAAACATTACTCAGCACGGGGGCAACATAAAACGTTAGTCAACACTGGGGCAACATAAAACATTACTCAACACTGGGGCAACATAAAACATTACTCAACACCGGGGCAACATAAAACATTACTCAACACTGGGGCAACATAAAACATTACTCAACATTGGGGCAACATAAAACACTTCTCAAAACTGGGGCAACATAAAACATTACTCAACATTGGGGCAACATAAAACACTTCTCAAAACTGGGGCAACATAAAACATTACTCAACACTGGGGCAACATAAAACATTACTCAACACTGGGGCAACATAAAACACTACTCAACACTGGGGCAACATAGAACATTACTCAACACTGGGGCAACATAAAACGTTAGTCAACACTGGGGCAACATAAAACATTACTCAACACTGGGGCAACGTAAAACGTTAGTCAACACTGGGGCAACATAAAACATTACTCAACACTGGGGCAACATAAAACATTACTCAACACTGGGGCAACATAAAACATTACTCAACACCGGGGCAACATAAAACATTACTCAACACTGGGGCAACATAAAACATTACTCAACACCGGGGCAACATAAAACATTACTCAACACTGGGGCAACATAAAACATTACTCAACATTGGGGCAACATAAAACACTTCTCAAAACTGGGGCAACATAAAACATTACTCAACATTGGGGCAACATAAAACACTTCTCAAAACTGGGGCAACATAAAACATTACTCAACACTGGGGCAACATAAAACATTACTCAACACTGGGGCAACATAAAACATTACTCAGCACGGGGGCAACATAAAACATTACTCAACACTGGGGCAACATAAAACATTACTCAGCACGGGGGCAACATAAAACGTTAGTCAACACTGGGGCAACATAAAACATTACTCAACACTGGGGCAACATAAAACATTACTCAACACTGGGGCAACATAAAACATTACTCAACACTGGGGCAACATAAAACGTTAGTCAACACTGGGGCAACATAAAACATTACTCAACACTGGGGCAACATAAAACATTACTCAACACTGGGGCAACATAAAACATTACTCAACACTGGGGAACATAAAACATTACTCAACACTGGGGCAACATAAAACATTACTCAACACTGGGGCAACATAAAACACTACTCAACACTGGGGCAACATAGAACATTACTCAACACTGGGGCAACATAAAACGTTAGTCAACACTGGGGCAACATAAAACATTACTCAACACTGGGGCAACATAAAACATTACTCAACACTGGGGCAACATAAAACATTACTCAACACTGGGGCAACATAAAACATTACTCAACACTGGGGCAACATAAAACATTACTCAACATTGGGGCAACATAAAACATTACTCAACACTGGGGCAACATAAAACATTACTCAACACTGGATCAACATAAAACATTACTCAACATTGGGGCAACATAAAACACTACTCAACACTGGGGCAACATAAAACATTACTCAACACTGGGGCAACATAAAACATTACTCAACACTGGGGCAACATAAAACATTACTCAACACTGGGGCAACATAAAACATTACTCCAAGAGCATATAAATGTGTTAGTGCAGGCCTCCTGTAACAGACCCAGCTCCGGATGTAGCTCCGTGTTCTAAAAGAAGCGACAGAAAAACGATGATAATGATGAAGTGAGATATTTCTTAATAACACTGACAAACAACATTTTTCTTTCTTATATAAGAATAAGTGTTCTTAGGTCAGTTTCTTGCGCTGATTTCAAATCTGAAATCCGTTTATCTCTATCACGTCGGGTTCTTAAGATATTTTTGAATAAATATATTTTTGGGAAACCGTTATTTGCTCCATTTCATTTTTACTATATAACTTATTAAAAATTAATAAAAAGCAACATAATTCTACTTTTTATACTGCTAAAAGATGCATGACATATGTTACGCGATTTTTCTAATAGTTACTGTATTTTGAAATAATTCTGAGCAAAATATGGCTTCTAGAAGTTGTAGAAATTCGACTGATCTGCTCTGTTACGTGTACGGATATTTTACCGATCGTGTTGACCAGAAAAACTTTACACCATTACTAAAGAAAGCATATGAACTTTATTTCGATTTGAAAGTTGATGATGCAAATAAATCTTGAAAGCCAAATGCAGTTTGTTCGATACATTGGCAGGTTGGTTACGAAAATCGCCGAAGCATAAGTCGATGCCTTTTGGAGTGCCAGTAATATGGCGTGAACATACAAATCACACTACTGATTGTTACTTCTGCTTGACAAATATCCATGGTTTCACTTTTAAAACTAGAAAGTCTGTGGTTTATTCAAATATTGAATTGGTTTCGAAACCAGTGCCTCATGATCCAATCACGTGTCCGATCCAAGTACCACCAGAACAATATCTGTTGGACGTGAATGAACCATCAGAAAGTGATAGTTTACTTGCTTTAGAAACTAATTCTGACTCAGATTACATACCGGTGAATGATGGTGTTTACTTAATTAACCATTCAGAACTTTCAGATCTAATACGTGATCTCGCTCTTACCAAAGGACAAGCGGAATTACTCGGTTCGCGACTCAAAGAATGGAATCTTTTAGCGCCCAATACTCCGATATCTAAATTTCGTCATAGACACAGAGAACTTGTTCAATACTTTGAGATGGATGATGACATTTGCTATTGCAAAAATGTAAACGGTCATGAGCACATAGTCAACGAATGGCGATTTTTCATCGATTCTTCCAAGACTAGTCTAAAAGCCGTGTTATTGCATAACAGAAATTTATTTTCATCAATTCCAGTCGCCTACTCTGTTCATATGAAAGAAACTTATGACAATATGGCTATACGTTTGGAAAAAATAAAGTACAATGACTACCAATGGCGGATTTGTGGAGACCTAAAGGTCATTGCAATTCTCACGGGCATGCAGACTGGGTATACTAAATTTTGTTGCTTCTGATGTGAATGGGACAGCCGCAACAGACAGGAACATTATGCAAGAAAGGTGTGGCCTATCCGGGATCGTATGCAACTCGGGCATAAAAATGTAATACACGAGCCATTAGTTAACAAAGACAGCTTCATTTTACCACTGTTACATATAAAGTTGGGGCTCATGAAGAATTTTGTAAAAGCGTTAGATAAAACGAGCAAAGCTTTCACTTATCTTCGAGAAAAGTTTCCGCAAGTTAGCGATGCAAAGATAAAGGAAGGTATCTTTGTAGGACCTCAGATTAGGAAAGTTATTGCAGACAAACAATTCGAGAACTTGTTACATGGTAGTGAACTTCGCGCATGGATGGCATTCAAATCGATCGTCGATAACTTTCTGGGAAATCACAAATCTGTCGACTATGTTGCATATTGTTAAGCAGTGCATAGATGCATACAGAATTATGGGCTGTAACATGTCCCTCAAAATCCATTTGCTCGATTCGCATCTTGACTTTTTCCCTGACAACCTTGGCGAAGTCAGTGATGAACA
This sequence comes from Oreohelix idahoensis, assembly GCA_024509875.1. NCBI lineage: Eukaryota > Metazoa > Mollusca > Gastropoda > Stylommatophora > Oreohelicidae > Oreohelix > Oreohelix idahoensis. The sequence continues at coordinate 970,879 of JAMPIV010001261.1, read as the reverse complement.
TGGAGAATGATTCCATCAAGATATCGCCGTAATGGAGTCACGTTATCAAGGACGGTGGAGTGTGACCATGCTTGCCGATTATTGTTGGATGCTTCATCGCGATGTACCACATGCCATTCACCGACGAAAGTCGACTGCAAAGAAATTCAAGCCTACATAACTGTTATACTTCTTGTACGAATGATGTTGTAATACTGTATGCGTTGTTAAAAAAACTTCAATTGCGTATTTCTAGAGATCCCGACCTGATAGAGAAAAACGGTTTGCAGATTTAAAAACAGCGCATTAAAATTGACCAGAAAAACATAGAAATGTTAGAGAAAGAAAAAAAAAGTTTTTTTTTTGTTAGTCAGTGTAATCGTTAGACGCAGAGAAAAAAAAAACTGTATAGTTCTTTCCCGTCACTTGACGGGTTACTTAATACTTACACAACATCTCTCTGCATATTGATCTAAACTTCGGACTGGCAAACATGTAAATTAAAAAGCTTACTGCACTATTGAAAGACTCCATGGTGTAGGCTATGATTATAATCAACGTCACTAAATTTTGGTATCTGCCTGGGACGCGAGGGCTGAATTGAGGATCGTAATACTCTACAATGGTGGTAGCAAGGTTCATGCATTTTGGAAGATTACATATAATAAAGATCACATCTAAAGCAATTATAGTTTTTGTCAATCTTGCGTTTTTACTCGATAAAGCAGTGTTAGAATTATCTTTGGCGATTTTAGCTATACTGTACGAGGAATCTCCATACGGAGTAGTTGGTTTATTCGACTGTCGAAATCGTCTCGACGCTCTGAACGTTGCAATCATAATTACTGCACAGGACGTGTTGGTAACACCAGCAACAAGTGGCAGCAGAACAGCAAAAGCAACACTTTTGAACAGACCAACTTTGACCCTGTCCTCAGCGCGCCAGAACAGAAGTCGCGTTGAATTGAATTTGGAGTCGTGTTTCCAAGCCAAACCTTGGGTTAAATAATCTGGGATTAGCAGTGTTCCTAAGACAAAGGCCACACACGTAACAGCCTTAATTGAACGGGTTTTTGTAAACATTAATTTGACATGAAATGGATATATAACACAAAAGCACCGCTCGACTGACAGAACAATAATTATAACATTTGACACAGAATTCACTTTCTCTTTTAACTGTGAAATGCAATAAGATAACGATAAGGGATCGACAACTGTGATGTCTGGACGAACATTGGCAAGAAGGAAGCAGAGTGATGAAGCCAAAACCAGTATATTAAAAACAAAGTCTGTAATTGACAAAGAGAAGAACTGAACAGTAGCACTGTCTTTGATTCCTTGTTTCAAGTATACGACCATGTTGATGGCGTTGGCTGCTATACCGTACACACTCAGACATGAGCACGTCACTATGGTTAGAGCAAACCTAATGCAATAAAGCATTTTGTCGCTCACCATGGGATCATAATGCGGTGTTTCGCTGTTGTATGAGACATTACCATTGTTCATGTCTGTAGCTAACAGCTTGAAACAAATATGAATGCATTGGTAAATACAAATATGCACATTTCACAGTCAGTTTTCAAAGTGAAGTCAACTATTCAGTAAGATGAAAAATTGTTCGAGTTTACAATGTCAAATACAAAGCAACAATGAAAGGCCAAATTGAAAGAGTTCCAGATACTGGCTTTAAATATGGGAATGAGATATAACGCTGATGAACTGATGAGTGAGATCTATCTGAAATCTAATATCTGTCATTACTGCCTTTTAACGATCTTGATTTATAATAAAACTAGATAAATGCCTGACGTAGAGATAAAAGGACAGTTATTATTAACCTGCTGCTGAGTAACTCATAAACTGCAGTAGTATTTGGTATTAGCGTTCTATGAAAGAGTCTTTGTCAACTGTATGAATACTGACCTATCCAGAAATTTACATTGCTTAATCTGAAACCAATTCACTTTAATTATATATTGGCAAAAAGATTATTCAATATTAAATACACGAAAGAGTCGCAAGCTATATTACATTTTTATGCTATTAGATCAAGTACACAGCGAGACATGACCTGCAGTCAGAATGCAATTACATGACTGCATTAATTTCATTGTCATGGCTGCAGGTAGTGTTGAAACATTATCGTAAACTAAACAGTTGATGCCCAGTATTATGTATAATTTCTAAGATTAATCGGGCAGACCACAATGAATATTCTAAACACAACATGAAGCAGAACTCGCAGGATTACATCTGAAATAGAATAATGACAACATTTAGAGCTTTGAACTAAAATCGACAAAATATGTATGATAAATTGTTGATGATCAGACGTCATTCAATATCACACACGCTTGAGCCATCATGACAAGGAAAACATCGACTGTTCGTATCCAAAATTCAGATCTATTAACAGCAATGAAATTTTTCGTCGACTCCAAAAATCAATACATAAGCATCTTTAAATGTATATACAATAACTAGTTCAGCTGCGCTGTAAATGATATGAAATTACTAATGGAGAATCAATAGACAGAGATATAGACCACGAGAGAATTACTTGGACAAAGGGCGAAGAAGATAAAAAGACCGTCAGAAGGTACCCATTAAATTTGAAAACGCTGAACTGTGTTCAAAAATGAAATTATATTACTAGAGGTAACTATGCTGCAGTAGTAATGTTGATAGAAGGTTCTTCGTTTCAGTCGATCTTGTAGACGTTCTAGCTGTTGAGATCGTAAATATAATCATAATGAAAGTCAAAGTTTTAGTAGTAGTGGTGTAATAACACTATAGTTTCAATGATGTTGATAGTAAAGGTGGTTCTGGCAGTTGAAGAAGTAGTAAAAGTTGTTGTAGCAGTGGTGGTAGTAGTAAAAGTATTTGTAGTGGTAGCTAAAGCATCAAATGAAGTGAACATATCATGCAAATATTGGCAAACGTAGTAATAGTTCTTACACGCTTAGATACTGGGGCAAGTGTGACCAATCAGACATGTTATAACAGGCAACTAGGAAGAGTTGGGTATGTTTATTATTAATTCGTTCTGTATAAATTTAGCTAGCTGTTAAAAAATAAATGTTGTTAAACAAAATATTTTAAAAAACCACTCAAGAAGCTACAGACATTCATAAATGGGTGTTTGCGCAGAATAGTAGAATAGAAATGGCATGAAGTGATTCGAATTTCTGGCACTAAAGAAGCCATACACTAGGCGAGTGAGACCAGTGCTACCAAGAATATTGCATTGCAGCATGTTCAACAGCAGCTAAGTCGAACTTTGATAAAATAAGCAGAATCGAAAACCAAACAGTGAGAATCATATCGGAGGGCATGAAGTAAACAATCTTTAAAGAGTTGAACAAGATTACATACTTCCAGCCAATAGATGATAGAAAAGATAGCAGAGCCCAGCAACAAGTCGAGAAATTCAAGAAGTTGATAGACCACCCAATGTACCAAAGAATTAACGGACTTGAAAGGGGAAGACTGAAGCGAAACAACTTTGCAGAAACTGTCAAAACAATGACGAGAGCAGACACCATCAATGCAATATCAACAGCTTAGCCCATCTACACTGCACACAATCTACCGGTTTGGAATCAGCAGCGCTTTCTTGAAATGATAGACAACATTCCAGGTACTGAGAGAAAGAGCAGTCAGAATGAAGCAGGAAGATGAGTCATTACCCAAGAAACATCTAGATTCATGTGTGACCGCATGGCCTTCCACGCTAGCATTATCCCTACTACTTCCACGCTAAGCATTTATACGTATTATAATATGCTACATATAAGAATGACAGACCTCAAAAGAAAATACACACATACCTCGACTTTCGTAGCTTCGACGTTCGTCGCTTCGCTCTTTCGTCGGTTTTCAATTCTAACCACGTTTCCAAATTTCGTTGCTCGCTTCGCTCTTTCGTCGCATTTGGTCACAACTGCGCGTCATCTTGATTCTTTCGTCGTTCAGTCTTTGAACAGAAATCGTTCGGTGTGCACTGTTTTTTTTTTAAGTTCTCCGCATTGAATCTCTTATATTTGTGATTAAACATATTAATACTACTTATTTTTGTGATTAAAATAACAAAACTATTCATACTATATTATTTGTGTGATTATACTGTAAACAGTTCATAGTTATTTTAGTGATAACAGTCTAATGACAGTGTTCATATCGTGATTATAAGACACGTGTACAGTTTTCATACTGTACTTTTTTGTGTGATTAGGCCTTACACAGTACTACTTATTTGTGTGCTTTAATATATTCATAATTGGTCCTGAGTATAGTAACAAAGTTAAAAGAACCCATAAGGTTCTCAATTTGCAAGAAAAGCTTGAGCTAATTAAGCTTAATAAACAAGGCATCTTAAATGCTGAAATAGGCCGCAGGCTAGGTGTACCAAGCATTACAGTTAGCACAATTGTAAAGAACAGAGCTAAAGTGTTAGAGGAAATTAAAAACGCTACGCCAGTGCATACCAAACTTATTAGAAAGAGGCACAATTTAATTGGTGAGATGGAGAAAGTGTTAAATGTGTGGATTGAAGACCAAGTCAGCCACAGCATTCCTCTAAGCCAAGATCTTATCCCGGCTAAAGCACAAACTTTATTTAATGCAATGAAGGCTGAAAAATGAGAGACATCAGCTGAAGAGACATTTGGAGCTAGCAGGGGCTGGTTTGAGAAATTTAAGAAAAGGTCAAATTTGCATAATATAACAGTGAAGGGAGAATCAGCTAGCGCAGATACCGCAGCTGCAGGAGCTTTTCAAGTGGAGCTTGAAAAAATTATAGAAGAAGTTGGCTACACAAAGCAGCAGATCTTCAACGTAGATGAGACGGGCCTCTTTTGGAAGAAGATGCCATCCAGAATTTTTATTGCCAATGAGAAAAAAGCAATGCCTGGGTTTAAAGCTTCAAAAGATAGGCTTACTATGTTGCTAGGGCTAATGCAGCTGGTGACTGCAAGCTAACGCCTCTGCTCATTTATCATTCTGAGAATCCTAGGGCCCTGAAAAATTATTTAAAGTCTTCCCTTCCAGTTCATTTCAAGTCCAATAAAAAAGCCTGGATGACTGGTGAATTATTTACAACTTGGTTCACTGATAATTTCAAGCCTGCAGTTGAGGATTATTGAAAACAACAGAATATTTTCTTTAAAATCCTACTGCTCTTGGATAATGCTCCAAATCACCCAAGAATCGTGCTTGAGGCTCACAAAGAAATTAAAGTTGTGTTTTTGCCTCCAAACACAACTTCTTTGCTGCAGCCTATTTACCAAGGAGTAATTTCATCATTTAAATCTTACTATATCAGACAGACGTATGCCAAGGCTATAGCTGCACTAGATGCTGATGTTGATGAGGGGCCTAAACAAAATAAATTAAAAGCATTTTGGAAAGGATTCAATATTCTGGATGCCATCAAAACTATCAGAGATGCATGGGCCGATGTTAAAGAATCCAATCTGAAAGTCGTTTGGATAAAGTTGATTCCTTCCCTAATGGACGACTTTGAAGGGTTTGAAGAAACAGTGGAGGCCTTCACTTCAAATGTTGTGGAAATGGCTCAGCAGCTAGAACTAGGAGAAGAGGCTGAAGATGTTAGAGAGCTGCTTGAGTCTCATGATCAGCCCCTAAGTGATGAGGATCTACTGGTGATGGAAGAACAAAGAAAACTGTTGAATGAACAGGAAGCCATGCCTGAAGATACAGCTCAGCCTAAGGAGATGACCACCAAAGAACTGAAGGTTGGATTTGCCAAAATAGAGGACGCAATTGCATATTGGGAAAGGGTGGATCCCAATTTCGGCAGAAGTTCTAAAGTAAATTGTGGGTTAGAACACCAAATAGCCAGTTACAGAGAACTTCTTAGGGAAAGGAAGAAGACATCAATGAGGCAAACGTCATTGCTCTCCTTTTTCAAGACGCAAACGCCACAACCAACTTCAGTCACCCCTCCCTCTAACCCTTCAGATTCCGAGCCATCAACATCAGCCCCAGCCCCTGTTAGATCTCCTTCAAAGTGTCCTTCTCCTAAAAGAATTAGATTGAAATCCTCCAGTTCTGAAGATGAGCCTCCTCAATTTTCTCCATCTGATTTTTTAAGTCTAGAATTCCCCTAAATTACCAACATTCAAAACTGTACATATTGTACATATTCATCGTCTACTTGCTCAAGAATGATTTTAAGGTAAGATGCTATTTACGTATTTTTTATTTATTACTGTATTTTCTTTATTCTTATGTTTATTTCTGTTTATCTAGGTGTTGCACGCATTCGCAAGTGTTATATAGTTAGTTATTTACGTTTTGTGGTGGCCCTGATGCATTTGTAAGCTAAATAAAGGCTATGCTTCGACTTTCGTCATTTTCGACTTTCGTCATAGCTCTGGTCCCTAACCTGTCGAAAGAGTGAGGTATGGGTGTAAGACGTTTTTACACAAAACGCAGTATCATTCAAAGTTCAGTTGGCAGTCACTGCTCTGAGAAAGCAAACGTAGGTCAGTCCCAGATAATAATAATGAATGGGTTTTATGCGCGGAAAGTGGGAAATGAATGTTTGTGTGATCTGGGTTTTTTTTTTTTTATCCAATTGTTAAGTTGGAAAAGATCACACATGTGAAAAAAGTCGAAATAACAGAAAGTCGTGTGCAAAATGTCGAAAACAGAGAAACGTGTGCAGAAATTGTAACGTGTGGAAAAAAAATGGGACGTGTGGAAAAAGGTGGGAAAAAAGACAGGAACAATATAAATAGAAGAGATGTGGGCGATAGGCAGTGATTTCAGGATTTATGATTCCAATGATTCCATGATTTTGGACTTTTGAGGATTTTACAAATAGTGTTGAGTGAACTTTGTCTTTGAGAATATCAAGACAAGTTTTTAAGTAGACAAGTTAGTATACGTACTTCATTGTGGATATATAAATGTTTCCTCTTGGATAACCAACCATCATTGTGAAATTTACAGTGTTTGTCTAATGACATCAATAAACTCTAATATAATTTTCTACTGAATTGCTGTTTGTGGAAATTTACAGTAATTTCTTTTGGATATACGTTGTTATGCTGAAACTGATTTGCTTATCACCAAACTTAAAGGGAACAACAAACCTGAAAAGAAGAAGAAAAATGAGTAAAGGTCAAGTATTACCATCTCTGGCGGAAGGCCAGTTAGCACTTGAACTACAACAACATATGAAGGATTAACTCTAATTGAATATAACAATCAATATAACTAATTGATGCCGTAACCTGCGCTGCCCCATAACATACTAATTGATGCCGTAACCTGCGCTGCCACATAACATACTAATTGGTGCCGTGACCTGCGCACAAGTAACTGACGCCGGCACATATTATAACTAACTGGTGCCGTGATTTAAGTAACTGACGCTGGCACATATTATAACTAACTGGCGCCGTGCCCTGCCACACATGCACACACAGATGGATCAGCAACAAATGCAACAGAAGGTGCAGGAGGCTTTCTGAGCTTAAGCAATTGCACACAAAATAGCTGCTAGTCGCTACAGGAAACTTCTCAACTTCAGAGCAGAGGTAGATGCCTTAAAAAGTGCAGTAGAAGTCCTAATGACAGAAATAAAACTCACAGAGACAAGTAGCTCTCTTCACAGATGTGAATAGGTACAAGTCGCTGGGACAATCTAAAATATTTTTGCTTATTAGAAATCCTGCTTATCAGGAGTCTGCAGAGAGCTAGACACTTTGCGGTCAGAATAAGAGAGAAAGTAAAGAGAAATAACTTTAACTCTATTTTTACAACTGGTTGATCGTCTAATTAGTATTTTTGCCTATTTTTCTATTTTCAAAAGCAAATTAAAAGCATAAGGTATATATAGCATCATGTCCTTTGTTTGTACCGTAGGCGGAAATACCCATAAATTTAAAAATGCATATCGCATAATAAAACACAGTGCACACATTTTTAATCCACATCATAATCCATTGCAACATCAGTTAGCGTACTTCTTTGCATCGAATCTAAGAAAGAGTAACCACAGAAGACAAATACTCAAACAAAATAGCAGTTACCAGCATCAGTATGCCATAGCATACCATTTTTATATAATGAATGTGTATAACATCATTATACTTGGTTTAAACTAAATCATACAGTACACTTGTCTACACATAATGATTGCATAAAACACGTCCAGACTTGCCCACCTTTTAAAGCAAATCTCTTACGTAACCATAGAAACATTCAGGCGTCCCACACTACCTACGTGCGTTTTATTCAATCAAGATGCGCTTCCGAACGTGGAATTCGGGTAACAGAAAAATCCAACGCTCCATCCGACATACACATCTGTTTACATACATTATTATTTCTTGTTTCACCCATTTGGAAAATAAATCCATCTCTACAGCTGATTCCTTTGTAGGAAGAATTCATCAAAGGATTCATGTGCTCATTTAGCTGTGCTTTCTGTAGGGAGTTCTTTTACAATTAAGTTGTTCACAAAGTGGGCGGTATCGCCTCCTGGGGTCGTTAGGAGGATCCATGGGGGCGATAAGGGGGCCACTGGGGGCGTTCAGTAGTAAATGTATGGTTGAGAATTTGCCAGGCAAAATTCAACAATATTACTTAATATTACGCTTACATGTAGAAGCGGTTTGATAATGCAGGGCCCTGGCGTGAGCGCTTAAAAGGAGAACATAGCCTGACCAAGCCATAACCCACCACTACTCCCTAACGCCGCTCGTTCCAGGTTCTCATATACCTTATAGAAGAGGTTTCCAACCTGGAGTACATCTATCAGGTGTACGAAAAGCTTGTCAAGGTGTGCTGAATTATTGCGAACAAAGGTTGTGGATTTGAGAGACAACATCAGTGAGGATGTGATAGAAAAGATAGGTAGCGGAGTGGATGTATTACCAGGATCATTAAGCAAGGCATATTTGCGTCTGTATGTGTCATTCTGAGCTCAGGTAACCATCGCTGATCATAAATTCTAACCACAATTGTCTGCTACAAAAGCAAGTGTGAAGGATAACGAAGCCCTACTCGAGCAACCCCGAAGAAAGAGAAAATTTGGTTAGCTCACTAAGATTTAGGAGACATTTCTTCGTTCCCCGACGTCTTTGTCCGCAGTCTTTCTCACCGCTTGTTAGTCCAGATGTGGGGAGATCGAAGACAGAATTAATTTTGATACACAATCTCGGCTCAAAATGTGTTTGTTGTTTGTGCTCGCAGAGTGCCAAAGTCTTCTATCTGCAAAGTGGAATTAGTGTTACTAACCCAATACCAGTTGAATACAAAAAAGGAATATTTCTTGTAATTTCGGGATGCACACTTAGTTATAAAATAACTGCGCTAACTTAAAACTTGTAAATAACCACGATTTAATTTTTAATTTAAAAAACATTAAGTAAATGTCCAAAAGGATGTGAATACCTCTACAAAGATATTGATTATAATAATTTTCCTACCAGCCCGATAAATCTTCATTTTTGTTTTAAACTTTTGATGACAATATTGCTTTTTGTGCAACGGTAAAACCAAATGTTGGGTCACTTACTGAGGGAAGTAATTTATTCTTTGGAGTAACTGGAATCTTGTCGACCCAGTATGTAAAAATCAATTGTTTTTCTAGGTATCTCTCTCAAATAGGGAGGGCCACCCCATGTCTGTAAAATTATTTTTCTTGTTTCACCCAGAGCGATCTAAATCTGTTGATCTCAACGTGGGCCACATGGTCCCTTAAGGGGCATGCCATATTTCTAGGGTGGTCACAGTAAGATGGTACAGTACCTTTTTTCCAGCAAACAGTGACTATCAGGGAGGTCACAGAGGTAAATAAGACTAAGAAGGGGGGCATGAGCAAAATAATTGATAACCCCTGATCTAGATGACCACATTTTTAAGTGTCGACAAAAGGGGATTGAGTCCAAACATGTATATAATTATATTTTGCCCTTTCACGCGAGGACATACCTGAATACCTCATGCCTCCCTCTCCAACCCTCTCTTTGCTTTCCTAAAAGTCAACACATCCCCGTAAACACAGCATGTCACGTCGACACCAGAGGCTAATTTTACCATAAAAGAGTTAGGAACGGTGAACCACTGAATCCCAACACCAATTTTACTGTGGATTATTAGTGTTACGAACATATACGATTGTCCATGTGTAGTGTCTAGGGTTATTTCATTTTGTGTTAATATGTCTGAAGCTCGCTGAATAAATGCTTTTATTATAATGCCAAAACGTGTTATTGTGGTTAGTTTAACTTTTTGGATGTAACTGGCTTAATTCTTTTCCAAAGAATCGTTTCATTTTCAACATGTGTATTCGTGTCCACAAAAATGCAAAACTGACAACTGTCACAGTGTAAAAATCACCAAATTGAACTTTTCATTGATTCTCTGAAGACCCCATATTTAAACGACTTTCAATTTTATTCATACAAGAAAGTTTATGAGTCACAAATTGCTCCGACATAATTTCAACAGATATCCATTGGACAAATCGAATTCTTCAATATACAGTATCTATATAATTTCTGCTTTTATATTTTAATTCTGAAATTTATTATACAATATTCCTGTGCTTTCTTGCACGCTTAATTTATACCATAGTCCTGTGCTGCCTCGAACGCTTATTTTCTTCTCCGATCAAATGTATTCTCTTACGATCATTCCCGACACATTGTCTATTTTCACCAATGTTTACATCTACGTATGTTGGTTATACTAACCTTGAAAAATCTTGGATATCTTTCAATATATAATCTTCGCCATCTTGGCTATTCAATACAATGGATTCAACATATCCTGGCGAAGTGGTTTCACCACATTGACGTATAAATGTACACTTCCCTTGCGAGTCAAATTCAGACTCTTGAAACACAATGCAAAGTAGCCTATGCTACGCATATATTAATAAGTGGACCCAGCCACACTTGCGGACACGTCTGTACGCTATAAGGCGTAGACACACACTCTTTTTGTCATCCTTCGATACGTTGTTTTGTCATAGCTAACGACTCTATGCGTTTTGGTAAGGCTCAGCATGGTGTGTAGCAATCACGCCAAGTATAACTTTATCAATATTGCTTCGCCCCATGATGTGCTCTCAACAATTACCACATTCAATCAACGAGCTGATTCAACATACTGCGCGGAAGGAAAATATTTCATATTCGCAAGATTTCCCTAATGTTACGGGATTACTCCCTTTGCTCTGCAATTATGGTCCAACAGTGGCCAAAATTCAGAGTATCTACGGTAAGTGCCTTTGAATTGAACAATGATGCTTCAATTCTAGGGAGCCTCATAGGAATTTCAGAAATCAAGTACTACGGCTGATAGGATCCAGGTCATGTAAACATTCTTTCTTCCCAGACCTTCTCTGAGGAGACAGATTTTTCGTTTGGTGAGCCCCCAACTGATTTAAGTCAAATATTACTTTAATAGATCTGTTAATATGTATTTAAAATGACTGAGACATACGGGCGCAGTTCATTCAAAATGATTAAATCAACTAAAAAAATTTGTATGTCTACAAATAACCAATTTAATAGTCAATTACAGTTAACAATGTAAAATAAATAAGGTTTGGGTGTTATAGGAAATAATTCTTTAAAGATTCATCACTGGTGATGATCTGGATATTTTAGGGAATTTCGTTAGTTTAGCTCACTTGGCAGTTTTAAGTGGGTACTTAGTCTGTTGGCTTCTGCTCCAGCCGATGCTTGTTCCTTGCATGTTGTAGACTGGTTCTTCTCGTCACGCAACATGTCCCCTGTAGTATCGTGGGGTAATTACAAGATGGCCCAGCGTCTTTTAAGACCCGTCTGCTGTTGGTGTCTTAGCTTTGACTGAAGGCCACTTATACCGCACACTCGTTCCACAGATAGCAACACCTATTGGTACCACCGACTAGTGTCATGATATAAGAGAAAAACAAATACCCTCCCGAGTATTTGGTTTCCTGACACGAAAATCAGGTGTCCCCCCCTTTCATTCCACCATCCAATCTGCCTCATAACTTTACACTCTCCGAGTATTAATGTTAATCCCACTGAGCGGAAAACGTTCACTGCATTTATATTGAACATGTTTACATTTACATATGCACTGGTTGAAAAGGTCAATATAATAATGATGCACATTATTTCTGTCATCATCCACTCCCTGCTCCTTATGGGACTTGAGACAACCTCTGCTTTTGGTTCTCTACTAGAAGCCTGCATGAAGCAGTCACCAGCTCTTACAGTGGTGGTTCATGAAACTATCATTCTATATGCTGAGGTTTAACTTATACACCTTATAGCAGTTTTGACTTGTTAATATTGCAAAACATAGAATTATAAAATGTACAACTCATCCCAAATAACTGTTGAGCAATACAGAATTCTGGCTCAGAGAAATAGTTTCGGCAACTTGGTTCAGATGCTTCTTACACGTGGTCTGGGGTATTACTTTGTAATAGAGTCCCACTGTGATTTAGTGTTCAGGTTCCTAAGATTTTGGGCTTTCCGTATTAATGAAGGTAGAATTTTCTTGTATTGTAAGTCCACAAAATGCTCAAACGCGTTGTCCGGTCCTTAAAAGTAGAATCCTGATTCTATGTCTTATTCTGGCTTGTCTGACTGTCTTCTTGACGAGCTGAATTATCACTGCCTAAGACCCAGAATGTGCTAGATTATAAGCAAAATTCGTCCCAAGCGTCCACGTTACTACTATATGACAAGGCTCCATTTAGAAATGTTGTATTTTAACATCTAACGTGTTAAAAAATAGCATTCAGTTTGCGTATTTTGGTAGGGGTATATCCCCACTACCCTCTCTGGGAAAATTCTTGCGTGACACATAAAATGTGAATTTTTCACAAGTCACTCCCATATAAGGTATTTTCTCTTCCGTTGATATTGATCATGTTTACACTCACGACTTCAAAGATGTATAACGGATAATATCTTTCAAGACTGACTACTTATCGTAGCTATTGCCTACAACATGTCTGCTCGGAAATGATTATATTATTAACCTGCTGCAAATCCCAAGTGCTATCTTAAGTGTGTGTCTATAATCTATCACCAGACTGATATTGTCCGATGCTATCAAGCAACAACCCGGCGAAACGGAAAATGTCATCAGTGATAAGACAACAGTCCGTGGCCATCTCAGCTTTGTTTGCGTTTTAATCGGGCGCTCCCATTAACTGTCTGGTCGGAAATGTGCTACGCACTCGTTACCAACCTTTCACTTTACAGATAGTTCAGTCAATATGGGTTCAAACAAAAGTCAGTGATTAAAATCATCAGTAAAGATGGTCGATGAAGACCAGACATGACAAGAATTGAAGGAAGCAATTTTAAAAATATATGTCACTGTTGCTGTCGTTTTTGACGGAGTCATAATAGGTAAATCTATTTAATACTTTTGTTGTAAAACTTTGTTGGTCAAAGTTGGATAATTGGGTATTAACTTCTATGACAGGTTGTTTAAGGGTTATCTTCTCTTTCTTTCAATTATTGTCGTTGATCTGTCTTAACGATGCTCAGTTGTATGCTGTCTAGGCATGCGCAAGTTCTGGGCGCGAACTGAGGGAACTTCCGTCAGGTAGGGTGTTTCTTGGGATGTCGGACATGATGTCCGTTGTGATTTTCTCTATATCATCATGGGGATTGGAAAGTTTTCGATATGACTGAAATGTCAATGTGTTCCCCAGTGACTCTTTGTTCGTCAAGAGTGACGACATTTATTAAGTGTGTATCCGGAAGATTCTGTAAAAGGTAAATGACATTCATATTAATATGCCTTTGGTTGCAGAACATTTGAAGTTACCTATCTGTGAGTGAAGCTCACAGATCTTGAGAGACAGAATTCCTTCTTTGCTTCTTGTTCTAGCCAAATGAGACTATGTGTTTTCAATCGAACAGAAGCCTAATGATGATGATAAATTATTCTGGACGCCGCAGGTTGGCGGTATATGTTTAGCATGGTTTGATCGTGCCTGCTAACAAAGGATACACAGCTGTCTACATATTGAGGCCCTGTATTACGGCCAAATTTTTCAGCAAGAGGAAATATATCTGGCGGGTTATGCCAGTTGAATAACAGCCTTATGTTTTATTGTTACGCAATTTAGGAGCTCGTTTGTTGGACGACAGAGCTAATTAAGTACTTGACGCGCTGAGTCAATGGTAAGGAAGCTACATTATAAACTGTGACATTAGGACAGATGATGTTTGGGATGTCCTAGTAATGTATGATGCAAGCCTTTGATTACCAGACATTTAACAGTCATTCATTATTTATGTGAAGTCCTTGATCTTGTCGATTTGACTGTCCTGTTGATGCTACTGTCAGTTTCGTAAATAAATGTTTGAAACGTTCCAGCAGTCTTCAATCCATCATTGACTACTGCATGTGAGTGTACTGGTGCATTATTGACTTTATTAAGAGCTTCAAGCATTCGCGTTCTCGTCTACACCCACACTCAGCACATCATAATACCAGTACCACACATCTATAACATGTACGCTGTTTTGTGTGAGTAATCATATTACCCCTGGCAGCACCTCACGCTGGTGACCTACATCAACACCGCAACATTACACAGTCCAGGTGATAAACGACACGTTCACTCTGCCAGCTTTCACATCACGCATAAACAGTACGTTACATTTCTGGTGGCCGTGACATTTCTGGCGGTTACATTTATGGTGGACCAGATTTGTGGGTTTTCTACATTTTCAAGACAGTGGTAAATAGGTCAAAAACTGGGCTGACTCACATAAACACTGGCGTTGGCATTTTTGTGTTACTGCTACATGGACCACAACTGCTACGGAATTGAAGTGACATTGTTATACATTTCTGGAGTTCTACAAATGATGGCAATATATCTGGGCTATCAAGTCACATCGTTACCTGTCAACCTAAGATTGTAAACAGTACCGCTGGTTGTTTACACTACATTTTGAGCTATCAAGTCACATCGTTACCTGTCAACCTAAGATCGTAAACAGTACCGCTGGTTGTTTACACTACATTCTACAAACATATCGACATTGAATCTTCTAGTCTCAACTGGTGTAGAGTATGATTTTTGTAGCTACACTTTGGAGACCACTGCTATGAAGTTACGGTGACCTTCAACGGTGGATCGTCTACCATTGTTGTTGACAGTAGTACCGCATTATACTGCATCTGTGCGGCTATTGAGGATTGTGCTTAAAGATAAGTGGCCTGTTTAGTGTGTAAACTGTGCCTTTATTTTGTGTAAAGCTGAGCCTTCCTCTATACACATACTGTATATTGTTTATTTACATATGCTATGCATGTTTTTTGTATACATGTTTGTGTTTACATGTTTATTTAGTGTGTATTTCAGCGGGTCGGTTGGGAAGGTGACTCCTTTTAGAAAATACCACGTAAAAGATGTTCTATCTGAGAGCGTTTTCTGTAGGGACTATACAAATTTTCCACAGGGAAATTTGTTAGCAATATTTGTTGCTATTTACGTTTAGTTGTGCCGAGGTGTGCCTTTTCGTTGTTTTTGTAAAATTTTTTCTGTTCTTTAGTTTTAATTTGATTTGTTTGAGTTTGTCTGCCTCTTCTGTCTATCATTTATTTCTATACATCTCTGTGTTTACAACAGTGTTGCCATTTGTTTCTTTATTTTCGCAGTCATCATTACAAATTTTGTAACAATTTCTTTTTAGTTTCGCTGTATTGTTTATTTGACTTCTGCGAACGTTTTCGGTTGTTGTTTTGTATTCTTGTCTTTGTATTTATTATTGTAATACATTGTTGTCATACAGTCTATAGATATATTTGATCATGGATTATTATTACTAATATCATACACTTTTCATATAAAGGTTATTTATAATGATTATATTATAAAGAAACAAGGTAACTATACAAGGTCTTTGACTAAGACTTGTCTCTCAAAGAGAGTGAAATAAAGTGAAGTAAGTATACAAGTCTAGTATTACAGACTTGTCTCCCATCATAGTGGGAAAAGGTAATTTATTTAATTTTTCAGGTCTGATCTCACATAGTTAGACAGAACGTCTACACTAGACTACTTTATTGAACAAGGGAAAGCCCTTGGGAAGGCAGGTGAGAAGTTAGAAAAATTCGCAACCGCTCAATTTGACAAAGCATTGAAGTTCGAAGAAAAGAGACAAAAAGAGGAAAATAAAAGATTAGACAGAATCTGAGAATTTAAGATTACAGATGCAGGCAGATGAAAGAAAACTTCAAGCTGCGGCTGAAGAGAATAAACTTCAAGCTAAAGCTGCTGCTGAGGAGAGAAAATTTCAAGCTGCTGCTGAGGAGAAAAAACTTCAAGCTCAAGCTGCTGCTGAGGAGAAAAAATTTCAAGCTCAAGCTGCTGCCGAGGAGAAAAAACTTCAAGCTCAAGCTGCTGCTGAGGAGAGGAAATTGCAAGCTGCTGCCGAGGAGAGAAAATTTCAAGCGGCTGCTAAAGAGAAAAAACTTCAAGCTCAAGCTGCTGCTGAAGAGAGGAAATTTCAAGCTGCTGCTGAAGAGAGAAAAGTAAAAATGGAACATGATGAAAGACTCGCAGCTTTGGAGTTAGAGAAATTGAAATTGATGAATGCGGGTGCTCAAGCAACTTCGGGTACGACAAAGGAGAAGTCTAATAAGATCAAATTACCTCATTTCAATCCTTTAAAGGACGATATAACGGATTATCTTGATAGATTCCAATTTTTATGCGATACGCATACAATAAAAAAGGAAAAATATGTCGAACAACTGATGGAATTTTTTTCAGGTGAACCAGTAACTACTCTTATGACAATAGAGGAACATGATAGGACTAACTATGATGTTGTCAGAGCAGCATTACTTAAAAGATATCAACTAAAAGAAGAAGATTATTGTCTTCGTCTTAAGACAATGTTGCCAGAAAATGGAGTGGATTTCTCTGACTTTATTATAAAGATACGCCGTACATTCACACGTCGAATTGAGTTGTCTCATACTGAAAAAAAACATATGAAGGCCTAATGGACTTATTACTTCGAGACAAAGTTATGTCATCGGTCAACGAATCTTTCCTTGCTTTTCTTCATAAGCGTAAACCTAAAAAAATAAAAGACATGGAGGAATATTGTTGCCAGTACGTAACTGCGCATCCCCATGCTACAGTTAGCAATTCTAAAGTGAAAGAAGGGTTGCCAGTTGCTTCGGCAGCACCATATGGCTCTAATTACAATCGTAAATTTCAAGGTGCTAAACAAAGCTTTAAGGGGAGGAGCGCCAGGCATTTCTCGGTTGAAATCGAAAAAATTAAGAATTTGGGATTAGTCCATTTTCTGATACTTTAGCATCTCCCGAATCTAAATATAACAGAATTAAATGTCAAAATGCATTCTAACAATATGTATTTTGACTTTGAAAAAGGTATGGTACGGACAGATTTTCTCAAACTCGACAAAATATGTCTAATTTAGACCTAGTTTCTTTCATAGCAACCAAGCTTACACCCCTACATATTATGCATCGTTGGATTCGTCCAAATCTACACTTTACTGTAAGCAGGTCACTTATTTCGGGATTCCAAATGCCAGGTAGGAAATTTATAATTTCAAAGTCAACATTTAGGGTTTCCCCTCGATTCTAAATTTTTAATTGGCTATGCGCGTTCACGTGACCGGCAACGACAATATGGCCGCGTGTTTACGGAATCTCAGTTTTGATTTGTTATTGATGTGACAATGCCTTAAAAAAAACGAGATGCTCTCGTTACCTCTAACTGGAATAGGCCAGAGTTAGAGATGGAAGCAAGACTTATCCTACACTGCAGGTAAAACGTACTTATTGTGATGATATAATGGTAAAAACTGGGACATTAGTACTCAGACAAGGAAGGTTGAAATAAAGCACAGCGGACCGTTTGTTCGATGTGGCCTTTGACAAGAATTTAGAGACGCAGTAAACAGGAGTAAGGGTTAGGCTTAGTGGTTGAAATGAAGCAGACAGGACCGTCTGTACGATAGTTCCTTAAATTAGAATTCAGAGATGCAGTAAAAAGGGCTAATGGTTACGTAAATGTATCCTAACCCTAACGACGTTGGTGACTTACTAGGATGACATCTAAGAAGACGGCCCACAGTGACTCATTTCAACCAGGTTTAAGAATCTTAACCTAACCCTAAACCTTACAACGTTGGCTACTTACTGGAATGACATCAAAGAAGGCGGCCCACTGTACTTCATTTCAACCACCAGGGAGTTACATGAACTAGCTATTACGAGTAGTAGACAGTCAATTAAAAATCATCACGTTTTCCTGAGTTTACAGAATAACGGGTGACTTCTCATAATTCAGTACATTATCATGATTCTTGTAATCATAGTGCATATTTGTTTCCTCAATTTAATGTTTGTTTCTTGTGTATTTTTATTGACATGTCACAGATGCTTATGTGTTATTTAAAAAATGCCTGCCAGACATGTGCAACAGCTGGTTCTTGGTACCAGAAGAAAGATTGGAAACTTCATCAAGTGGAAAGTGAAGCAAGGCTGTCATATACATTTTGAAGGTATTTACTTTTGAAACTTACTTTATGTTTCCCCTTGCCTAAGCATAGACATTCATGTAATTTATTTTGATCTCCATAAATATCAAGTTTAGAAACATATTTCATTACTTACATGTATTGTTTTGCTTCCATTGTACTTTAAGGCACAGTTTATTAATGCTTGTTTACATCTTTATTTGAAATTTTACTAATGTAAACATTTGCCTCTTTCTAGGAAGTTCAAGTGTCATGGAAGCTGAGGCAGGTAGTGATTTGTGAAGCTGTTCTCTGACGCGACAGAAATTTTGCTACACCGTGTAAAGTGATTGTGATAGCAAAGCATTCAATCAAATCATAGCAATTAAACCATATGGCCCTAATATTGCTGAATTTAATCAAGGACCTGAGGCTGCTATATTTTTCAAGAAAGTCCTGGGGCTGAACAGTGGAAAAGAGGCTTGTCGACTGGCAGGAGCAAGAAAGCGTTAAACGTCTGGTGCTCAGCTCTAAAACGGCAGAAAACTGCACTAAGAAAATGAAAGACATTTAGCATAAATCTCAACAGAAAGCCAGACAAGAAACTGCAGAGGAAGCTGGATATGCTGCCGGTATGTTCTGCATGACAAGTAAGTTATTTTATTTTGCTGAAGTATTACATACTTATTTAATTATATTCTAATTATAACGAAAAATGTGATTTTAAAGAAATCATTATTCTCATACTAATTTTCTTTATAACTTCCACACTTACGTATTAATTGACATAAGAATAGGAACATATATTGCCCATAATCTTTTAAAACTGTTTATGTGATGGATTTTAAGTATCTGATCAAACTTTAGGTTAATTGACAAAAGTAATGTAAAATTTAGTAAAATTTGTTACTATTTTAAACGCTATTTTCAAAGTCCTACAACTTTTTTTTGTATTAAAGTTATCAAAAATCCATCACTGGAAAAGTTTTAACATATACTGATAAACATTGTGTTCATATTTGGTATTCATTGCTTAATAAATAAAAAAGCTTTAGCAAATTGAAATAGAACAAGGAATCCAATATTGCTCAGCTCTAAAACGGCAGAAAACTGCGCTAAGACAAGGAAGGAAATTAGGCACAAATTTCAACAGAAAGCCAGATAGGAAGCTGCAGAGGAAGCTGGCTATGCTACCAGTATGTTCTAAATGACAAGTAAGCAATTTTTCAGGAGCAATATTACAGACTTATTTAATCGTAGTCTATTTATGGAGAAAAATGCGATTTTCTCAAAATCTAATTTTATCATCCTAATTTCCTTAAAACCTCCACACTTATGTGTTAATTGTAATAAAAATTGGCACATATGTTGCCCATAGTCTTTTAAAACTTTCATATTGCTGGATTTTGAGTATCTGATCAAACTTTTGATTTATTGCAAAAAGTAATGTAAAATTTATCAAAATTTGTTACTTTTTTTAGACACTATATTCAAAGTCCTACAACTTTTTTTTTGTATTAAAGTTATCAAAAATCCACCAATCGAAAAGTTTTAAAATATAATGATAAACATTGTGTTCATATTTGGTATTCATAGCTTAATAAATAAAAAAGCCTTAGCAAATTGAATTAGAACAGTAGAATCCAATATGGCCGTCATTTCTATGGGAACCAGTAGTGCAGTGCCAAAAAACTCTTCATTTTTCGTATCTAATATTGATATAGGTTAAGTCTGTGCATTTTCATTGAAATCCAGCAATTAATAACGAAAATAGCATTTCAGTGTAGCTCCTCCCCTTAATAAGAAGAGTAATCAGAATTACACTCAATATCAACGCAATCCATCACACAGTGGGTTTTCTTCAAAGAATTGGAGACGAGCTGATAGTCCTCGTAATGTTGGATCTAACAATTATAGACACTTTCGCAAAGGTTATCACAATAGAAACTATCCGAGTTTTTCTTCTCGAGATAATTATCCTCGCCGTCAAGAATATTACGATGATGGTTATGGAAACTGCAATGGAAACCAGAATAATGGTTATGAAGGGCAATATAATGATAATTACAGGGGAAATAATAATCGCGGCAGACTTAGACATAACAAAAGAAAATCTTATCGTCAGGCAAACGCTGCACAACATGAGTCTCAGGAAGCCTGTAGTCAAGTAAACGATAGTAGAAACTCTAATGCTATCACTGGCTCTGCTTTCGATTTTGGGAGAGCAGCTAAGTGCCCCCAATGCTCAACATTGTTCGAGCCATCTACAGTATCTACCCTAATTTGTGGTCACCCTCTTCTCGATCTTCCTGCTACAGTTGCGCATGACGGGAGAGGATCTCTTATCTTACATAAAGGTCTAGTGAATAATAATCCAGTCTCAGTACTTTTTGATTCTGGATGTACTACTATTGGGGTTAGGCAATCTCTCATAGATCCTTGCTGTGCCACGGGAAAGGTGGTTAAGTGTGTGAAATTTGGTGGAACTTGGATATATATCCTACTGCTATCATCCATATGGATACTCCCTTCTTTACAGGAGATGTCCACGCGTGTCTTCTTCCTAATTCTATTGCGGATCTTATAATCGGTCGTATTCATGGGGTTAAGGAATGTACCCCGCAGCAAATTGCTGCTTGGGAAGAACATAATATCCAAACAGCCAATGTGGTTGTAACAAGAGCACAAGCTTTTATTCCTTCAACTTCATCTAATGATAGTAATGAAGTTGGTAGCCAAGATGATCACTTGGTGATTTCACATGACTCGTTTGTGAAACTACAAGAAGACTCTTCTCTAAATAAATACTTTCTTCTCGCTAAAAACGGTGATCCGAATCAAAATACAATTCACAAATCGTATATCACTATGAAAAATTGTATACTAGTACGTATGGTACAACACTCAGACAAATCTATGCACTCTCAAATTCTTGTGCCCAAAAGTATGAGAGCCTTAATTCTTCAACATGCACACGATTCTCAGTGTGCTGGACACATGGGTTTTTCTCGCACTAAGTCGAGAGTTCTAGCGGCTTTCTTTTGGCCATTCGTAAACAAAGACATACGATTTTATTGCCGATCTTGTAAGATTTGTCAAGAAGTCAAATCTAGAGGTCCACGACATGCTGCACCTATCCAGGCTGCAGACATTCCCATTCGACCATTCCAGAAGATGGCAATAGATATTATTGGCCCTTTTAAGATTAAGTCAGCCAGAGGACATCAATTCATCCTAACATGCGTCGACATGTGCACACGTTGGCCAGAGGCTATACCTCTAAAGAGCATATCTACTGCCGATATCGCAGACGCTCTTTGGCTAATATTTTCTCGTTTGGGTTTTCCCAGAGAAATATTGTCAGACCATGGTACTCAAATGATATCAGACACTATGTCGCAGGTGATGTCTATCCTAGATATTAAAAGGTCTCTCAGTAGTATTTATCACCCAATGTCTAATGGGTTAGTTGAACGTCTTAATAGAACACTTAAGAACTTACTTGGCAAGATTACTGAGGATCATCCTCAGGATTGGGACAGGGCTTTACCCGCGGCTCTCTTTGCCTATAGAGAGGTCCCCAACGAGCATACAGGGTTTTCTCCCTTTCAACCAGTTTTTGGCGCGCAACCGCGCGGTCCTATGTCCTTGCTACACGATTTGATAACTGCCGATAATATTGACAATGACACTCAATCTTCATATGAGTATGTCATTGCTCTCAGGCATAAGATTATCGAAGCATGCAAGTTAGCGACTTCATCCTCCGAATTTGCCAAAGAAAAGGCGAGGCAATTCGCTAATAAGAAGAGACGCCTACGTCAACTTTGTCCTGGAGAAAAAGCGTTTGTCTTACTTCCTTCGAGGGAGAACAGACTTCTCATTGCATGGAAAGTTCCATATAGAACAGTCTCAAAAATTTCCGATGTCGACTATGTTGTCGATATTGATGGAAGGCATAAAACCTTCCATATAAATATGCTTACAGAATTTATTGAACGATCAGACTATTTGTAGCCTATTTTCCAGGCGACGGACGATTCTCCAGTCCAACATGATCATATCTCATCCTTGTCGGTTATACAGGAGGAGGAAACTACGTTTTCAGATGTTAATCTACCTCTTCCTATAATTCCACTCAATTCTACGGAATCATGGAGAAACGTTTCGGTTTCTTCTAATTTGTCTTTTGAGGAACAGTGTCAAGTATCTTCCTTGCTACAATCATTTCAGGATGTCCTTACCGACATTCCTGGACACACACATATTATTAAACATGACATTATACTTACTGATCATAATCCGATCAGAGTAAGACCATATCCTATCCCTATTCATTTCCAAGCGCAAGTCGAGAAAGAATTGGATGAAATGATACAATTGAAAATAATTGAACCATCCACTTCAGCATACTCTTCGTCCATGGTTATTGTTCGAAAGAAAGACAATAACATACGTCTTTGCGTCGATTATCGCAAATTGAACCAAGTTACGAAGTTCGATGCTGAACCTATGCCTTTATTGGAAGATCTACTTACTAGACTTTCTAAATCGCGATTCTTTACTAAACTTGACTTGTCGAAAGGCTATTGGCAAGTTCCGTTAACTGAACGCGCCAAACCTTTCACTGCTTTCTCAACACCTAAGGGTTTGTATCAATGGAATTTTATGCCTTTCGGGCTGACGAACGCCCCAGCTAATTTCGTACGCATGATGCGTCGAATTCTCTCATATCGTACAGATGTCATCACATACTTAGACGACATCTGTCTTTTCAGCGATACTTGGGAAGAACACTATTCGGGTTTAAATGAGTTACTGTCTACTCTACGCGAGCATAATTTGACTGCAAAACCCTCTAAAGCCTTTGTTGGGTTTAGTGAAATTTCTTTCCTAGGTCATCGTATTGGTCATGGTCTATTGAAGACAGAGGACCAAAACATTTCTAAGATATTAAATATCTCCGTTCCTAAAACAAAAAAGCAAGTGCGTAGTCTCTTGGGATTAATACAATTCTACGGAAGATTCATTAAGAATCTGTCCTCCATTATGGCACCTCTTTCAACTTTATTGAAAAAAGGTTCTCCTAATATGGTGCGAAGGTCCCAAGAATGCCAATCTTCATTGGATCAGATTAAGAATTTATTCTCATCTCCTTCTATCTTACGACTACCATCGATTGATAAGACTTTTGTCCTTCGTAGTGATGCCTCTTCCACTGGGATCGTGGCGGCACTTATGCAGGAGTATTCAGGAACTCTGCATCCTGTGATGTATATCCCTAGGAAATTGAATGCGGCAGAAAGGAACTATTCGGTTTTAGACCGTGAATTGTTAGCTATGGTTTGGGCCATTCTTAAGCTACAAAGATTCCTTCTAGGCGCGCATTTCATTATGGAAACCGACCAAAAAGCTCTTACAGCAATGCAGAACAAGGATTTGAAGAGCTCGAGATCTACTCGAAATGCTATTGCTCTTCAACCTTTTCATTTCACGGTGCGGGCTATCCGTGGTTCGGATAATGTGATGGCGGACATACTGTCTAGATGCCCACATGATTCCACTTAAGTCTTGTGTCCTAGATTTCATGATACATTTTAAGACTCATGTCTGTTCATAATATACATTAACACATTTGTTTCACCTTAGATTAGTAAATTGATTGTTCTCTTTCTCTATTACTATCTTTGATGTAATGTGGAAGGTTAAGGTTAACATAAAATAAAGGTCAAAAATAAGAAAAGGAAAAATGTTAAAATGGCCACATATGATACTTAAATAATTTTGTAATGACTATAGTGCATTATAGCATGTTACTAATTGTGTCATTTATATTGTTCTCAGTGCAAACTAGTACCAAGTACGGAGCGCTTGTGGGAACCATGATGATGCCATACCTTACATTTGTTCGAGAGATCGCAGCACTTATTTGTATATAATATACTTCTATTGTTAGATAATGTGTAAGGAATTTAACAAATTTGGTCATGTCCATCCATTACATATATTAATGGTATAACATTGTAATTTGTATATTGATATGACTTCTTGAGATAGATTGTCATTGGTCATTGCTATGATTATAGTATTGCATAATTGTTTGATAGTTATGTAATTTTTGTTAGTATTGCCAGCAACTGAGGTTTCTTTGATGGTACCTTCCCGAAGATATTTTCTATTATTTGGTGAGATGATTTGATTCCCTCCGGACGCTCTATGTGTGCGTCGATTCAACCTGACATTAGGTTGATTCTTTCATTGGCGCATTATTCATGTGTCATGAGCTTGTGGTATCTTGCTCATTGATGTATTTTTAAAAATGGGTCATTTTTTTTTATACGGGGGGTGCGGTAGTCTGTTGCTGTCGTTTTTGACGGAGTCATAATAGGTAAATCTATTTAATACTTTTGTTGTAAAACTTTGTTGGTCAAAGTTGGATAATTGGGTATTAACTTCTATGACAGGTTGTTTAAGGGTTATCTTCTCTTTCTTTCAATTATTGTCGTTGATCTGTCTTAACGATGCTCAGTTGTATGCTGTCTAGGCATGCGCAAGTTCTGGGCGCGAACTGAGGGAACTTCCGTCAGGTAGGGTGTTTCTTGGGCTGTCGGACATGATGTCCGTTGTGATTTTCTCTATATCATCATGGGGATTGGAAAGTTTTCGATATGACTGAAATGTCAATGTGTTCTCCAGTGATTCTTTGTTCATCAAGAGTGACGACATTTATTAAGTGTGTATCCGGAAGATTCTGTAAAAGGTAAATGACATTCATATTAATATGCCTTTGGTTGCAGAACATTTGAAGTTACCTATCTGTGAGTGAAGCTCACAGATCTTGAGAGACAGAATTCCTTCTTTGCTTCTTGTTCTAGCCAAATGAGACTATGCGTTTTCAATCGAACAGAAGCCTAATGATGATGATAAATTATTGTGGACGCCGCAGGTTGGCGGTATATATGTTTAGCATGGTTTGATCGTGCCTGCTAACAAAGGATACACAGCTGTCTACATATTGAGGCCCTGTATTACGGCCAATATTTTTCAGCAAGAGGAAATATATCTGGCGGGCTATGCCAGTTGAATAACAGCCTTATGTATTATTACTACGCAATTTAGGAGCTCGTTTGTTGGACGACAGAGCTAATTAAGTACCTGACGCGCTGAGTCAATGGTAAGGAAGCTACATTATAAACTGTAACATTAGGACATATGATGTTTGGGATGTCCTAGTTGATGTATGATGCAAGCCTTTGATTATCAGACATTTAACAGTCATTCATTATTTATGTGAAGTCCTTGATCTTGTCGATTTGACTGTCCTGTTGATGCTACTGTCAGTTTCGTAAATAAATGTTTGAAACGTTCCAGCAGTCTTCAATCCATCATTGACTACTGCATGTGAGTGTACTGGTGCATTATTGACTTTATTAAGAGCTTCAAGCATTCGCGTTCTCGTCTACACCCACACTCAGCACATCATAATACCAGTACCACACATCTATAACATGTACGCTGTTTTGTGTAAGTAATCATATTACCCCTGGCAGCACCTCACGCTGGTGACCTACATCAACACCGCAACATTACACAGTCCAGGTGATAAACGACACGTTCACTCTGCCAGCATAAACAGTACGTTACATTTCTGGTGGCCGTGACATTTCTGGCGGTTACAGTCACCCATGGTTTAGTACGTGAAATGAGAGGTAGATAAATAATGCTGGGTAGAAGAGGAACGTGAAGAAAAGAGAACGAACAATTATGTCACAACTAACACTTGGATAAGTTACAGGGAGACAGACATTATAGACTGTGACTTGACAAAAGGAGAGAAAAACCCCTCTTCGCTTAGAGGCGAAAGTCACACTTTTCAACCTTTGTTCATCCTGTGTCGTCCAGGTTACACGAACACTGTGAACAATCTTTATTGCTCGTGTTCAAACTTGCATGTCGCTAAAATTTCTGATCACTTGTATCACCCTGCTTCATTCATAACCCTCCACTCCCAAAGGAGCATTGGCCTTCCACAAACACATGCCAAGTCCTCCTGTCACGTGCCATCATCTCAAGTTCTTTCCACGTTCTCCTCATCATTTTCACCTCTGTTTCCATCTCTCTTCTCCATGTGCTTCTTGGTCTACCTCTGCCTCTCTTGCCCTGGGGATTCCAGAACAAGAACTGTCTTGTAATGCTATCAACAGGTTTCCTCAGCGTATGTCCTATCCATCGCCATCGTCGTCTTCTCATCTCTTGTTCCACTGGCACTTGTTTAGTTCTTGTCATCAGTTCTACGTTTGTAACCTTATCATACCATTTTAATCCCTCTATTCTACGCAAGCACCCATTTATGAAAGTCTGTAGCTTTTTCGTAGTTGTCTTTGTTGTTCTCCATGTCTCAGAGCCATACAATAGGACTGATTTCCCATTTGAGTTGAAGATTCTTATTTTCGTGTTGGATCCGATTTCTCTTGATCTCCATATATTTCCCAATGCAATGAAAGCTCCTCTTGCTTTTTGTATTCTTATGTTGATATCACTGTCTGTCCCTCCAACTTTGTCTATATTACTGCCAAGATATGTGTACGATTCTACATCTTGTATTGGTGCTTCTTCAAGTTCAACTCTGTTAACATTACCTGCATTTATTCTCATTTTCGTTGTCTTTTCCCTGTGTATTTTCAGACCCAATTGCTGTGACCTCTCATCGAGTGTTTTCAATTTGTCCTACATCTGATTACGATTATGGGACAGAAGAGCCAAGTCATCAGCAAAATCCAGATCATCCAACTGCTTATTCAGAGTCCACTGGATTCCATTTATGTTGTGTGTTGTCGATGTTCTCATAACCCAGTCTATTGCTAGGAAGAAAAGAAATGGAGACAAGAGGCATCCCTGTCGCACTCCTGTTCTTATCCCAAACGGTTCTGTAAGCTGTCCTTCATGAAGAACTATGCATGTCATGTCTTCATATGTTTTCTTTATTAAATTAACGATCTTCAGGGGAACACCCTGCTTGTTTGTAGTAAACATCAACATTCGTTCACACCAACAATCTCATGTGAATAAAAACTCATAGTTGAGAGTGTGTTCCACGGTGCAAAAACTTCGATACCAAAACCCAAAATATCCAAGCTACTTCCCACTGCGAAACAGTCCTCAACAGGTATCAAACTATTTTATACTGTTGATTAGGTACGTTTTCTTAATTTTATTGAGCGCGGAGCTTGCATGAGTTTTATATATTATAATTGTTAAGTAAGCTCCTCTATGGTGCGGACTGCTGGAGAGTTACACAGAAGAAAATGTCGAAATTGTCCTCTTTTCTCACAACATGCCTAAGAAAAAGTCTCCGAATCTTTTGGCCGAATACCATCACCAACCAAGATCTGCTTACTCGGAGCAAGCAAGAGGACATGCACACCATCATAGCTGGCAGACGCTGGAGCTGGGTTGGCCATGTCCTCAGAAAAGACCCCGATGCCATCACAAGAACAGCTATGCTATGGACCCCTGAAGGAAAACGAAAGAGAGGCCGACCAAAAATAACTTGGCGGAGGACTGTGGAGGCTGAGATGCAAAGAATGAACCTGAGTTGGGGCACTGTACGAAGGATGGACACCGACCGAGCAAAGTTCAATCAATTTGTTGTTGCACAAGATGCCACCAGGCGTGATGGCCACTGACTGCTTTGACGGTCGGCGGCTAAGGATCAAAGAAGAAGAAGAAGCTGTGTACATTTCGATGCAGATATGCAGTATATTGAATATGATTGTTCAGTCCATTAAATAACCTTTTAATGTGTGCGAAGGGGCTTTTCATATTATAGTTACGCTACTGGTTCTCAACCTACAAAGCTAAAGGCTTGTATACAGAAATTATGAATTTAACTTGTCCATGTTTTTTGAAGTTTTTGTGGTAAAAAGTTTTTTTACGGGATGGGGTAACCAGCCCCATGCCCAACCCTCCTTAGTTGCTTTTTACGACATGCATGGTAGGGTACAGTGTTACTATTCTTTGCTCCCCTTTTGGGCTCCGGTAACACATGGGTGAGCGCGAAACTTGCATGAGTTTTATATATAATCATTGTTAAGTAAGCTGTATACATTTCGATGCAGATCTGCAGTATATTGAATATGATTGTTCAATCCATTAAAGAACCTTATAATGTGTGCGAAGGAGCTTCTCATATTGTAGTTACGCTACTGGTTCTCAACCTACAAAGCTAAAGGCTTATCTACAAAAATTATTATGTATTAATTCATATTTAATAAATACATTATAATATATTATGAAAACATTATTACATTAATTCAATGCTGTTGTTGCTGAATTAACAGTTACTATTCTCTTCTACTCTTTATAGTTTAAAAAAAAGTAATGCAGGGAAATGGATGGGGCGCAATGCACGTGCTCTTGGAGCCAAGCGGGTGTGAGACGTTATTTTTGGTCGCTCCCCTTTTTTATTTTCTCTCTCTTACTTATTTCTCATTTTCGGAGCACAGAAATACGTGCCCTGTCATTAGTTTATACTTCTTCCTTTAATAATTCGTTATGTCTGTTTACCTGATCATCCCTGCTGAGATAATAGACAGGTGATGTAATATTGACTGACAATCATGTCGGTACAATTCTCGTGTACCAGACATTCGCGCGCCGGATTAACACGAAGATCGCAACGCGAGCTTGATTAGCGCTGATATGGCTATGGTAACTTCCTAATTCCTCTCGTGGAGAGAACACAGCCCAGATGGTCACACGATGAATGTTTGTTTGCACTAATACAGGGCCGTAAATTATCCAAGTGGTGACATATTGTAGACACGCACCTGAAAGACATAATATTATAATAGCTTTCGGGAAGATATGATCGGTAATAAATTCAGGAAGTTGTGAGTTGTAAATGTGATAATCCTAGACGGAAAATCACACTACCTTATATGGAGAGTGACCGTTTGAATTTCACAAACGTATAAGTCACACATAAAATTCCATGAAGAAAGTTATCATAGCACGCATGATTGAATACAATTGGCTGGGCAATTCTAGATGGTATAAACAATACTTATGATTAGAGCTTGGACAGATAGTAACAACCACGTGCGTGGGACGAAAGTTGCAATATAATCTGACACTTTCGCCAGTTTAGAGCACAGTGAAATTCACCTCGTCAAGAAGAGAGCCAGCTAGCCAGAGTAAGGAATGTGAACAGAATTCCATTTATCGGACCGGACTTTGTTTGAGCATAATGTAGACTTATATACCCAGCTAAACCCTATCTACATGAACACTGAAAGCCAGAATACTAGCAATCTTAACAGAGTGAGAGCCTAGTGTAAAGTAATACGCAAGACCGCGTGTACGAGGCATCGTAAACAAGTTGCTTTAACTATTTTTCTGAGCCAGGAGTCAGTATTCCTAAAGTGATTTTAGGGTGCGTTGTACATTTTAAAATTCTTTATTTTGCATTTATTAACATGCGAAAATTACTGTTGGATGTCCAGGTCATCTGAGGTTGGCAACCTCAGCATATAGAAGGATGGTTTGTGAACCACCACTAAAAGAGCTGGTGACTGCTTTATGCGGGTTTCTCATAGAGAACCAAAGGCAGAGGTAGTCCCAAGATCCATATGGAGAAGGGAGTGGATGATCATAGAACTGATGTACATACTTATATATTATTAACCTTTTCATCCAGTGCAAATGTAAAGATATTCAATATAAATTTAATGAAAGTTTCCCACTCACTGGGATTAATATTAATGCTCAGAGAGGGTAAAGTTCTGGGGTAGATGGCATGGTGGAATGAAAAGGGAGCACGTGATTGTGTGCCAGGAAACCCAATACTCAGGAGAGTGGCCTGCTGTCAATGCTTGACACCATCATCAGACGGGTCTTGAAGACGTTGGACTAGCTTCGTGATTACTCCCTGCTATTTCTTGGAACGTGTCACAACCTCAAGACTTGGCCGGTGACTAGAGTGAACCAGTCCATAACCTGCAAAGAACCAAACATCGGCTGGAGCAGAAACTAACAAATTTACTGGCCGCTAAGTACAAACTTAAAAGCTGCCAAGTGAACTTTCAGACAATTCCCTCAATATCCATAACATCACCCTGTGACAATAACTTTTATAAAAAAAGAGGATTATTCATTTTACACTGTTAAGTATAATTTATTCTTAAATTTGTTGATGGTATACATACAAATTTATAGTTGATGTAATCCTTTTGAGTGTACTGCATCCGTATGTCTCAGTCACCATAAATATACTTAAAACAGAGCTACTAAAACGAGCTGAATCATACAATATATCTCTTCACAAAAGTTGTCCGGCAGATAATAAGTTAACTGTGCTAAGACACATTCAGCATTGTTCTTGATTTCTGAATATCTTGTGAAAACTCCCTCGAGGTAGGAGCACCATCATCCTTCTATCTATATCTCTGCCAAGAGTAATCTTGTGCGAAGGTATATACCTTTGAAGACCCACATTAGGTTTTGACCATTGCTGGACCATCGCTGCAGAGCAAGGGGAGGCACCCCGTGACAGGGTGGTTACCCGAAAAAGTTTGGGACACACTGTTTTACGTGATGAGGTTGCTGGCCCGATAAACATTCTCATTTTAGTCATCCTTTACGGCATGTGTGAAAAGGCACGAGCTCAATTCTTTGTTTCCTTCCTGACAGATCAATGAGAACTGCACAGAGTAAGAAGTAATATATGAGACAGAGTATAGACGTACTTTAAGAGAAGTTAATGAAAGATAAGAGAAATTAAGGAAAGGATCTACAGGAGAAACGGTGAGAAAGTGAGTTTGAACATTACTTTCTATATGGTTAGGGCCTGAACACTAAGCAATATAAAAGTACTGTCCTCAGTCGGACTTCCCGTCTGTGACATGATATCTACACTTGAATTAGACTCTTTGATGTCCATGAAAGCAATTGTGCATATTAGTCATTAAGGTCGCCGAGAGAGAGAGAGAGAGAGAGAGAGAGAGAGAGAGAGAGAGAGAGAGAGAGAGAGAAAGAGAGAGGCTCAGATTAGGGGGTTCAGCATTTGAAATTATTAACTCAATGAATTTGTTGTATTAATTTTAGCTTGTCAAATGTAGCTTAACATGCACGCCGTCACAGAATGAAGATGGAACTGTTAAGAGAAGCTGCTAGTCAAAGCAGACAAACCGCGGATAAAGAACTACTTAGAAAAGCAAGCAGACAAAGCAGAAACGATGCATGTACGAGACGTACCTGGCTTGACGAACACTCTTCAGAATATTATCAACTTCTATAAGGCACATATCAATAATATAATTATATATATATATGTAATAACGTTCTCTCTTACCCTCAATCACATGCAGACCGGCTTTTAATGGTTCTACATACCAGTTTCCATCTGCAGAGGGCAAAGGAGTCTGGTAGAAGACGTTTCGTTCGTGTCTGAAGTTTGAATTGCGTGGCAAGTGTTTTACTATCGGTACATTCCGCCTTTTTATAGGTCAAGATTTCCCGTACGAGAAAGCATCGAGTCCAAAGTATTTTGCAGACTAGAAAAAGTGAAAATCTTATGCGTTCTGTGCTAGTATGAAAAACCTGAAATCGTTCTAGCTTCTTTATTTCTGAACCGATTTTCTTCATCCAAAGCTTATATTATTCTTAGAGCTATGTTCTATCTATTGCGGAATCTCTCTTATGTCTAGATTAATCCGTTTTTTCACTGGAGCAGCCTAAACAGGGAAATGCACAACATGGTTCATGCTTCGATGCCTTAAATACACATTTTCTCCGGTTCTACACCACTTCCAGTGAAATTATAGATATCTGCCAATAGCTAATGATCCCTATTATCAAATTGAGTCCTTCATTACCAACGTATACCGTTCTTAACTGCACAATGCCTTTCGATAAATTATCAACATATACACTTTCTCGTCTTCCTATTAAGAAGCCTTACAAATTATTAGCATTGCGTCACCGGAGCTGCCGTTTTGATTGGTTAGTTGACTTCTCGGAATTTCTGTACGGTGTAATGTTTTGAATGAAGGCCGAGAAAGGATTCAGATTTCATCACAAACATACAGTAACCATCGACACTGAAGAATCCGCGAACGAAGCCTTTTACACCATACTATAAATTAGAATGAATTTTTTTTTAAAGTGGAAAAGAAATCACGATTTTAATGGGTTACCTAGTTACAAAAACAAGAGCCGACAATAGCGAACTTGAAGAAATTATTTACAACGTCGAATGAAGATAACGAACGAAAATGGTCTCTATTTATAAACGTCTGTGCTTCAAATCAACTTGCTAAAACATGAGAACATAATAAAAAGATCATAATATATCACATAAAGACTGCATAAAGCCACACGGATATCACAGACCACAGGGAATACTATAGATTATACATACATGAACTAGAAGATTAGATCATCATTATATGGCATAAAGTTATGTACAGGAGCAGCTGTGGCATCAGATCACCATCGTTTTAGCCAAAATTAATACGAAACAAAAAACAAAAAGATGTACAACAGTACATACCTACGGACAACAGCTTAAGGATGTATCAACCATATCTCATAAAAATTAAGAAAGAATAGAAAAACTTACAATACCCAATAAATACCAACTAGAAGAAGAAGCAAATACAAAAGACCACTGACAACAGATAAATATACATTTTTTTTTAAATATGGAGAAGTACGCAGTGAAGATAAAGCCAGCACAAAGGATGGATAACAACAGAAACTACCAATAAAATTAGAGGGGTTGGGGGGGGGGGGGGGGAGGGGGGGGGGGGGGGGGCGGGGGAAACTAAAAATACATTTAAACAGAAGCAAAAGCTCACGAATAGTTTAAGAACGTAATATAACTAGTACCATTTTTACTTATTAAGTACTGAACGAGAAATTTACCAAAAAATGTTTTAATGAATTAGTTTCAGACAGAGAAATGTACAAGTCTGAACAGACTATTCATGTTGTTAGCAAAGATATGTTTATAGAACGTTAATGACATTCTGTAATACATAAGCAATGTCAGCAGCTGGTTTATAAGATACTGTCTAATATAGCGGACTTTGTTGTTGTTGTTTAACTAGGGCTGCTGATCTTCTCGCTCTGTAGCAGCCAACATCAAGCTGAAGACTCCTTGGTACTATCTATACTGTAGATCTAGGCTTTTCCTGTGGTTTTTTGCTATTCCGAAACTTGTTGAGTTGAAGTCATGAGCTCCAGTTTCACCAGCTAGGCTTGCATTTAAAGGATCGTCACATCTGGTCCCAATTAGGAGTAAGAAGTGTGTGGCATACTGTGCATTCACCGCCATCCAAAGGGCTCTCCAACTATGCAGAGCTAAAATACTGTATTCTGGTTCTCGGCTCTCCCATGGAATTGTCACGTCCTGCACAGAGCCATTTCTCGGCTTCGCCTGCGTATCACTGGGTCCATAATGAGATCCTTCTGCAAACAGTGAACCAAGTCACAACCAAAGAATTACGCCTGGAGCCCAAGTCACGTCTCCAAGCTTAGTGTGCAATGCTGGATTCTCAACAAGTTTTACCACATTTCAAGAGGTAAATGAGGATGTTAATTAGCCTCACAGACATATGTTCACTTCCACGAACACATATTGTAGCATTGTGCATAGCCGGTGGTCATATAAGGATGACTCCAGATATGCCTCCATGCATATATAGCTGAATTGAAATGTTTCAGTTCCTCACTATGACGAGTGAATAATGTTAGAGTGAGAGAGAGAGAGAGAGAGAGAGAGAGAGAGAGAGAGAGAGAGAGAGGGAGAGAGAAACAGGAGGACTGGAACAATTCATTAAAGACATGTAGCGTGAAAGCATGTCTGCGAGTTGAAATGAATTCCATCCATGGATACTATAACATGAAGGTTTGGCTAATTGAAAGTAGCGTTCAGTTGTCGTCTGTTAGATGAAGAGAACTAGAATAGGTAGAAAAAACGTAGTAAGCCGATCATGATAACTTCATAAAAATGTATCTTATCACTGGGGTCTTCATGAATGATGAGAAAGTGAAAATAGAGACAGAGGACTGGACATCTCCACTTAGTTAGTGCCGTGGGGTGTTGAGGTTTGCCAGAGAGAGCGTCATTCTATCGTATCGGCTGTCTTCCTCCTGGCATGGTTCCAGTCTAGTCCTCGGTCCTTCAGAGATTGTCAAATGTTGTCCTCCCAGTGGAGTCTGGTTTGTCCTGGAGGTCTGGATCCCTGGCTATTAGCTTCCCATACTTATTGTGAAAGCCAAAATACTCCCATTCTGCAGACATAGCCAAACCATCATAGTTAGGACAGTCCATTATGGGTCTACAGGGGCTGGATTTTGAGGCCTTACCGTATCGTTTGGTTGCAGACCATGCCTCTTTTTGTATCTTCAACCACCTTCTTCGGATACCTCATTACTGAGGTTTGGAGATGCATGTTATGGGTTGTAGTAAATACCCATGACTCACATCCATAAGTCAAGACTGGAAAAGAGGGTGAGCGGTATACAGCGCCATCGTCGTCTTCTTACCAGTCTCTCTCTTGCCGAAGAATCCTCGATTGATGGCCTGAAAAAGTCTTCCAGCTGCTGCTCTTCGGGTGGCCAACTCTTCTTTGATGCCTCCCTACCATTCTATGACAGCTTCAAGGTATTTAAAGTGATTGATAGCTCCACGACCTGTTCTTTCAGAATAATCTTATGTCTTCTTCCCTCTCGTAATAGCTCCATGTATTTTGTTTTGGAGCTGCTGTTGATCATAACTCTCTTCTCCAACTCTTCCCTCAGACTTGCAGGTTGGATTGAAGATGTGCCTCTCATTTAGTAATCAGGGCAACATCATCAGCAAATGCCAACTCTGAAATACAAACCTATCTCAACTTCCAGTACGCCACTGAGTATATTTTGGTCCTTTCCTTATGCTTTGCTGACATCGACCATGAGAAGTATGAAAAGATAAGGTGACAGAATATCACCCTTACACCAGTGGGGGTCCTGAACTCTTTTGACTTAAGGTTTGCCGTCCTCACATAATTTCTGCAAGACTTGTGGAAGCTCCGCAAAGCATGAATCAGAGGTGTTGGAATGTTATTATGTGCCAAGCAGTCCCAAAGTTTGCTCCAGGAGACCTTGCCAAACGCATTTTCCAGTTTCAAGAAACAGAGATGCATCTCACCTTTATACTCCATGGCCTTTTCACTCAGCTATGTGAGAATACAAGGTCTTGAGCACTTCGGTTTGCTCCGAAGCCACATTGGACCTCACCCATTTGTGGCTCAGCTAGGCGTCTGAATTTCTAGTAAACTGATCAGGATAATCTCATAAAAACTTATCTTAACACTGGGGTCTTCATGAATGATAAGAAAGTTAAAATACAGACAGAAGACTGGACATCTCCACTTTAGGAGCATTATTCCTAATTGTATCTCTAATGTGGGAGAAGATCGGCTACCACGACACGCATGGGAAACAAAGAGCCACGGATCCAGACCCCCAGGACGACCCAGAGTCCGCTGGGAGGACAACATTAGACAATCTTTGAAGGACCGAGGACTAGAATGGAACCAGGCCAGGAGGAAGACAGCCGATAGGATAGTCTGGCGATCTCTCTTCCAAACCTCTACACCTCACGGTAGAGGGGAAACGACTAAGTATCTCTAATGCTTCAAGTGATTTTGGTTTCATCACTCCTGCAATAGTGCATGGTGCCTGATGCTGAAATTCGGTTTAATTTTTCGTGTTGCTACGACACGCTGAATCTGGTTTACGTAAAGTCTTGAAAGATGCGGAGATCTCATAAATTTCTACCGTGATTCATATAATTATATATGGACAATGCATTTTTCGTTCATGACTCTAAAATTACAAAACATTTGTCTTAAAACCGATCTAAACTTTGAACTGGAAAAAATATAAATTAAAAAGCTAACAGCGCCATTGACCGACTCCATGGTAAAGGCTAAGATTATAATCAACAAAACTAAATTTTGGTATTTGCCTGGGACCTGAGTGCTGAACTCAGGAATAAAACATTCTTCAATGGAAGCTGCAAGGAGCATACATCTAGGGATATTACATATAATGAAGATCACATCTACAGCAATTGTTGTTTTCGCCATTCTTGCGTCTTTGCTTGATAATGTAGTGGTAGACTTTCTTGATTTCTTTTTAAAACTTTTACCAGTACTGTATGAATGATCAGCATATGGAGCAGCTGATCCATTTGAACGTCGAAATTTATTGGACATTTTTATCTTTGTTATCAAAAGTGCTGCACAGATCGTGTTGGTAACTGCAGCAACAAGTGGCAGCACACCAGCAAACACAACATTCTTAAACAGATCAAATTTGATCCTGTCCTTTGCGTACCAGAACAGAAGTCGAGTTGAATTAAATATGGGGTCGTGCTGCCATGTCAAACCCTGGGTTATGTAATCTGGGATTAGCAGCGCCCCTAAGATAAAAGCAGTGCATGTGACGATCTTAACAGAACGGGCCTTTGTAAACATTAGTTTGACATTAAAGGGAAACATAACACAAAAGCACCGCTCCACTGACAGAAAAATAGTTATAATTATTGACAAAGAATACACTTTTTCTCTCGACTGTAAAAGGCAATATGATAAAGAGAAGGGATCAATAACTGTGATGTTTGGACAAATGTTTCCGAGAAGAACGCTGAGTGATGAAGCTACAGCCAGTATACAAACAACTAAGTCTGTAATGGACAAAGAGAAAAACTGAACAGTAGCACTGTCTTTGATTCCTTGTTTCCAGTATACGATCATGTTGATGGTGTTGCCTGCTATACCAAACAAAGCCACACATGGTCTTGCAACTATCACTAGACCAAAGTTAATATAATTTAGGGTTTTCGTGTGTACCACATGATCATAATAGGGACTGTCGGTGTTCAGTGAGACATTACCAATGTTCATGTCTGAAGCTAAAAGTTTCTCTTGTAGAATAATTAAATACTTTGGCTAAAATAAATTAATGAAGTTTTGCGAAATCAACCATTAAACTGGAGTTAACGATTCAGTAAGATTAAAGATAGTTTGCGTTTCCAATGTCGAATACAAGGCAACAATGAAAGGCCTAATCTCTGAGAGTTCCAGATAATTACTTTGAACACGAGAATAACACATACAGCAGATGAAGATATGGGTGAGATCTATCTGATTTAAAAACTGTACTGGCATACAGCTACTTTGATTTATGATAAAACTAAATAAACGTTTGAAGTAGATATAAAGTGGACACTATCTTCATAAACCTTCTGTTGATTGGCTTAAGCACTACAGAATCATTTGGTATTAGAGTTATTTAAAATAATCTGTTAATTGCAGGAATATTGATGTACCCAATACTTGAAATTCTCAGCCTGAAACTAGTTCATCTCAAAATGCCTTGGTAAATTTACAATTCGCTATTTAATACTTGAAAATGACACTAATTATATTAGATTTCTATCCTTTTAGATCGAGTACAAAGATTGTGTAACGACTTGAAATAAAAAATGTCATCGTAGTAACTGTACTCATTTAACCTCATCAGTTGTTAAAATATTACCGTGGACTACACAAGGAAGGGTACACTTTTGTTTTATTTTATAGATTTAACAGGCAGATCAGTATATAATTTTGTAGATAAAGTTGTGAATTAACATAAATTTGAACTTGCAAATGAAAGATTTACATTTGAAACCGAAAACAGTCAAAGAGTAGATTTTGAATTAGCCTAAATTCGGCAAAAGGTTTAAACGAAATCGCTGGCTATTATTGATTCTTATGTCCCCCCCCCCCCCCCTTTTCTTTCCCCCCCCCCCCCCCCCCCACCCCAGCCACTCACGCACTCGCCTCAGTCATCATTACGAGGAAGACATCGACTGTCAGAATCTATTATTCACATCTACTAATAGTAACATCATTCTTCATGGATTAAAATAATCAATATAGACGTTCTCTCTCTCCCCCCCCCCCCCACAATTAATGTATTAAAACCACTTTAGCTGCGCGGTAACTGATATCAAATACATGTTTTTAGACGAACTCACTAACGGCAAGCCATCAGAGCGAAGAAAGAGAGAGTTACTTAAGCAGAAAAGAAGAGATAAAAGAGACAGACAAACAGTGCCCAGCAAATATAAATATTTTGAATTGTGGACACATGTACTATTGTAGAACTAGAAGTAATTATGTTGCAGGAGATGTATTCACAGAAGCGTCTACTTTAAAGTTGCATTGGTTCTAGTAGTAGAGATTGTACTAGCAAATATAATCATAAAGAAGGCATGCGTTTGTAGTAGTAGTTACATATAATATCACGTGTTGTTGTAGCAGTGTGGTAGCAATAAAAGTAATTGGAGCGGTGGTGGAAGTAGTACATGTAATTGTAGCAGTGATGATAGTAGTGAAACTAGTTGTTGTAATAGCACTAGTTGTAACTGTAGCGGAAGTCATTCTAACTTTGGCAAAAGTAGTAGTTGTTCTAACAAATGTCGATAGTCGAGCTACTGCCACCTACCAGGTTGTCATCAACGGCAACCATGGATGACTGGGATTGGTCTTGACTAACTAATCATGTAAAACTTTAAGTAGCTATGAAGAAACTGAAATAGTTCATCAAATGAAGAAGGAAACCTCACATAATCAAGTTCATGAGGCGAGTCGGGAAGAAGGGTGAAAAGTGTATGGATCACTTACTCGCCTATTGGTAGGACGCTCAATGTTCGTGTGGTATACTTGTAACTCGTAGTTTATCAATAGGCATCTGTATATAAAACACTATTATTCCAACATTTAGCTTAAGCATGGGTTGTTCGTTGTCATTGGTTTTCGTTTATAAGAATTAACGTTTTCAAACAAAGTTCATGCAGCAGAGTTCCAACGAGGTTATTTCATGTTTTTCGCAGTGTAACTATTTTCTTCATTACGTTTATTGGTAGTTGATTTTTCACAACTTTTCGACCACTCGGAAACTACTT
Source organism: Oreohelix idahoensis (assembly GCA_024509875.1). NCBI lineage: Eukaryota > Metazoa > Mollusca > Gastropoda > Stylommatophora > Oreohelicidae > Oreohelix > Oreohelix idahoensis. Next base: position 931,369 of record JAMPIV010001261.1, on the reverse strand, counting down.
CATCTTTCATCCCGGAAGATATTCCAAAATGGCATCACGAATGTTAGACAACTATATGCAAGATGGAATCTTTTCTTCTTTGATCCTTAGCCACGGACCGTCAAAGCAGTCAGTGGTCATCACGCCTAGTGGCGTCTTGTAGGGCAACAACAAATTGATTCCACTTTGCTCGGTCGGTGGCCATCCTTCGTACAGTGCCCCAACTCAGGTTCATTCTTTGCATCTCAGCCTCCACAGTCCTCCGCCAAGTTGTTTTTGGTCAGCCTCTCTTTCGTTTTCCTTCAGGGGTCCATAGCATAGCTGTTCTTGTGATGGCATTGGGGTCGCTTCTGAGGACATGGCCAACCCAGCTTCAGCGTCTGCCAGCTATGATGGTGTGCATGTCCTCTTGCTTGCTCCGAGTAAGCAGATCCTGGTTGGTGATGGTATTCGGCCAAAAGATTCGGTGAATTTTTCTTAGGCAGGTTGTGTAAAAAGAGGACAATTTCGACATTTCCTTCTCTGTAACTCTCCAGCATTCCGCACCATAGAGAAGCACAGAAAGCATACAACTCTGATATAATCTTAATTTTGTGCTTGGGCTGTATTGAGAGGACTTCCAGATGTTGTTTAGGCTAAAAAAGGCTGTCCTTGCTTTGTTCATTCTGTTGTTGATGTCTTTGCTTGCTCCGCCGTCTGGTGTTACTATGCATCCTAGGTATGTGAAGGTGTCTGTCTATACCAGTTGCTGATTCCTTACTGATATGGCCTCAGGGTTGCTCACATTGAGCGTCATGACCTCTGACTTCTTTAGATTGATGTTCAAGCCCACCTGCTGGCTATACTTATTAAGTCTATCCGTGTTTTTCCTGGATATGTTGATGTGAATGTGCTAGTAGTGCAATGTCAACTGCATATTCCAGATCTTCCAATGTAGAAAATGTAGTCCATCTTATTCCTGCAAGATGGAATAAGAACACATCAAACAACACAGAAATACAAAACCTTAATGAAAATCATAAAACCAAAACTATCTAAGGAAATATAAGAATTAATACTAAAACAACACGAAAAAAAAGCAAATGAAACATGATGAAACAAGCACAACAGAAATAGACAATCTGATGGAAGTGTCTTCTTTGATCCTTAGCCACCGACTGTCGAAGCAGTCAGTGGCCATCACGCCAAGTGGCGTCTTGTAGAACAGTAACAAACTGCTTCGACTTTGCTCGGTCGTCGGCCATCCTTCGAGCAGCTCTGGTTCATGCTTTGCATCTCGGCCACCACAGTTCTTCGCCAAGTTGTTTTTCGTCTGCCTCTCTTTCACTTTCCTTCAAGGGTCTTCTGAGGACGTGGTCAACCCAACTCCAGTGGCTGGCAACCACGATGGTGTACATGTTGTCTTGGTTTCTCCGAGTAAGACTTGGTTGGTGATGGTATTCGGTCAAAAGAATTTTCCTTGGGCTTATTGTTTGGAAAGAGTACAATTTCGAAATTTCCTTCTCTGTTACTCTCCAACATTCCGCACCATAGAGAGACACAGGAAGTGCACAGCTCTCACTACTACTTACTTAGTCGTTCCCCTTCTACCGTGAGGTGTAGAGGTTTGGAAGAGAGACAGCGCCAGACTATTCTATCAGCTGTCTTCTTCCTGGCCTGGTTCCATTCTAGTCATCGGCCCTTCAAAGATTGTCTAATGTTGTCCTCCCAGCGGACTCTGGGTCGTCCTGGAGGTCTGGATCCCTGGCTCTTTGTTTCCCATGCTTGTCGTGGTAGCCGATCTTCTCCCATTCTGCAGACATGGCCAAACCATCTTAGTTGGGACTGTTCTATTTGGGTCTGCAGCGGGTGGGATTTTAGGCCTTGACGTATCGTCTGGTTGCGGACCATGTCTCTTCTTGTTACTTCAACCGCTTTCTCAGATACCTCATTTCTGAGGTTTACAGAGCTCTCATATAATCTTAAATTTGCGTTTGTGCTGTACTGAGAGGACTTCCAGATGTGGTTTAGACTAGTCACGGCTGTTCTCGCTGTAATCATGCTGGTGTTACTATGCATCACAGATATGTAAATGTGTCTGCCTATTCAATCTTCTGATTTCTTTTTGTTATATGTTCAGGATTGTCCACACTGAATGTTATGACTTCTGTCTTTTTTCAGACAAGCCTGCTGGCTATACTTATTCAGTCTATCTGTTTTTCTTGGTCGTGTTGATGTGAATGTGCGAGTAGTGCAATGTCATCTGCATATTCCAGATCTTCCAATGTAGCAAAAAATGTCCATCATATTCCTTCTTGTTTTCTAGCGCATCACCCAGTCTATAATTATCAAAATTAAAGTAGTGTTACAAGGGGCATCCCTGTCGTACTCCTGTTCTTCACCTCAAAAGTTAGGTAGCTCTGCCCAACACTGCATGTAAAGTTAGTATAGAGGCTTTTTATGATGGAAACAATGCAGCTGGGAATTCAGTTTGCCACCAACCAAAATCACTAAGGTGTGAACATATTGTGTTTTCCAAGGACGGTGTGTGGGTGTGTTTATATTAGTTACTTAAAGTGGCTACCTATGTGTTAACTACTAGTATATCTTCTAAATGATGTGTATATATTGATTTTAATGATTATAGTATCAACCCAGTTTTGTGTGATAAACGTTGAAGGGCATATTTAATTAAATAATTTCTTACTGTTTTGTTGCTGAGTGTAAATATAGAGTAGACTGTCTTACTCGTGTTGATCATTGTTACGTGTAGTATAGTTAAATATTCCGGAGATATTCTCCGTGGACAAGGTAGACTCTAGGGGCAGTCACACAACACGAAATCAGCATAACTGTACTGAGCGGACCAACACCTCCTTCACAATTTTACAAACAGGCAGTTTATTAGGTTTGACAAACAGCTCCATGGTAAGAGAAATATAGCCCCAAAGGCAAATGCAGTAGTATGTATGTCCAGTGCGTTCCCTATCAAACGCTGGTCATTGGCAATCATTTAAACTTTATTTAATATCGTCCTTTGGACATTTTTATGAATAGGCACACATTTCCTTACTAGAATAAGCCATGGACACTTCAACTAAGTATGTTGATATCCTGGTGATGGAATAATTCAGGGAAAACACAGAATACTGCAGGAGCTGAAAATACATACGCCCGCTCACTTCCCAACACAATCCGCATCTCTCTTGCAGACGCTCAACTCACTTCTGCTTCAAATGTGTTCACGTCTGCCGGTCAACCATATCGGCATGACGTCACTTCCTTTATTAATAAGTGACTCCGTATAAAATAAACAAAAAAGGAGCCCTGTTGAGCTGCCTATTATACCGACATAATAGTTATGAATTTTAATCCTAACAATCATCATTTTCCACAAGCTGCAGTAGGTTGTTACAGCAGCCAGTGCAAGGTTTAGTTTCTTCTGCAGTTGCAAAGGGGACTTCCCTTCTGCCCATAAGACTAGGCCATCAGCAAACAGGGCGCAATGTAATTAAAGATGGTCTGTTAGGTCTTTTATGTATATGAGGAAAAGAGTGCAGCTTAGGACCGTGCCTTGTATGATGCATTCTTGGATTGTTCTTTTTCCTGATGTTGTTCCGTTGAACGTTGTGAAGATGGTTCTATTTGTGAGAAAATGTTTTATCCAAAGAAACATTCTTCCTTCTATGCCCATCTTCTGCATCTTGAAGCATAGACCATCTCTTCAAACTCGGTCGTATGCCTGTTTGAGGTCTACGAAAACTGCGGCCACATGGTTTTTATCCTGGAAAGCATCAGCAATCAGTTTCACCAAACAGATTACATCGTCAACAATCTGTATGCCTCTTCTAAATCCTGCCTGGTTAAGATGGAGGGCATTCCCTGTCTCTAACCACCAGTAGAGGCGTGCATTTATCATACGTTCTGCACGAAGTCAGGGAGATGGGCCGGTAGCTACTGATTTTGAGTGGTGGTTTGTCTGTTTTCAGAATTGGGATAATGTTAGCCGTTTTCCATCCTGTACGTACAGTGCTACTTCTCCATGTCTTGTTTATGAATTCCAAGATCGTCAGTAGACCCTTTTCCCCAAGTTTAACTATCATGTCGTTGGTAACCTGGTCTGGCCCTGGGGCTTTTTTGAGTTTGGTCTTTAGAAGACTGGATTTAGTTCAGCTAGAGTTAATTCCTAATCAAAGATACTGTAGACAGTCTTGTGTGCTTTTAGCATGCGTTTTATAAGTGTATTGATGGCTTTATCTAGATTGGCTCTTTTATGTTTTACTGACTTTAGCAAAGAATCAATTTATGGTCGGGCTTTTTCTTTGTTGGAGTTAGCTGTGTTATACTTTGGAAGTTTTATAGGGGTTGGGTTTCCCCTCTGGGGTGTCCCTGCCATGTCGTCAATGAATTTCAATGCTTTCTTCCCTTCTTTATTGAGGTCGAGGTTTTCGCATTTTTCTGTGCAGGTTTTCATGTGCTTATTTGCTCGCTAGCTTAATATGCGCAGTGGGTCTGTTGTATGTGGTTTTCTTTTCATGGCTTGGATTTTTCTGAGCCGTTTGCCGTGTCTTGCGTCTTAGTTGTACTAAGTGTTCTAATTCCTCATCCCAGAAGATGCTGTATTTGATACGACTGCCTGAGAGATCTGTTCGTTCAAGGTATTAATGTCTCGGTTCATGTCTATTTCAGAGAGGAGCTGGTCTGATATGAGTTTGTAGCGTTCTAAGTTTGCTCGAGCGCTGTTCCACTTCGGCTGTCTTTTGGCTTTCATTTTAGTTTTACCCTGTGAGATGGCGTTGAGGATGGGTAGGTGGTCACTTTCTATGTCCTCCAATACTCTCCATTTATATTGGTTGGTGAGATCTGCAGACACTAGTGTTATGTCTGGTCGGCTACTGGTTCCGCTAGCTTTATGGTAGAGGGTTGGTGGGGATCTTTCATTCTGGAGGACGATAAGGTTGGAAGTGATACATAGCTCTTCCACTGCCTGGCCTGAGGTGTTGGTGTTCTGGTATCCCCAGAATGGGGAGTAAGCGTTGAAATCCCCTGCTATGATTGTTCTCTTGTACTCAATATCATCAAAGTAGATTCCATTAGTTTCTCTGGGGGGATTTGTAGACATTAAAGATTTGGAAATGTCTGTCATTTCCCAGATTGGCACTCGTTGTATGTCAGTTTCATCATTGATTAGAAGACTTTCGACCTCTGCATGTACATTATTTCTTACAAAGGTTAGGATTCCTCGACAACTATTATGGCAATGACATTTCTACATTGTTTAGCCTGGAAAATCAGTGCAAAGTGAACTTTTTGATCCTTCAATAGTTTATTTAATTCTAAAGATTTAGTTCTTATTCCATCTACATTTAACTGTAGAATGTTAATGTACTCCTCGGTTGCATACTTTCCGCCAAGAGCTGCCGAGGGGTGGCGTGCTTGGCGCGGACCTTTCACGAGGCAACGTCCGAGCTCATATATCTTGAGTTGTATTAGTGTCATGGCATCATGATTAGTGTGGTTGTGATGACTTTCTTTTATCCCGGTAGTTATCCTTTTTTCATGCTCGGTGTACAAGGCATGATGGGCACTGTACCATCATCGATGGGGAAGCATTATTTTCCCTTGCTATCTTTGTTTTTAAACAACGCTAGGCTTTTATCTAGACTTAATTTTAGTTTAGCCTACAAGTTATTGTTAATGGGTGCGTTACCTCAAGCATAGATAATCAGCATCCTTTAGTCTAGGTAGCCGAGAACCGTGGGTTTAGTGAGTTGTCAACTGGGGTTTTGTGAAATGTTAACATCACAAAGAAGTTATTAACTTTTATTTAACTGAGTGTTGCTTTCCTTTGCAATAAACGGCTAAATGGCAGAAATTGCTAAAATGTATCTGAAATGTGTGAAGGTTGCAAGAGGGATGTGATTGACGAGGTAGGCATCCGGGATAAGTAGAAAGAAAGGTAGAAACAGAGAGAAAAGCCGAGATGGAGGAAAGGGAGGAATTAAGGCAAGCCGAAATCAATAAGGAGATCAGTCTGGCCGAATTCGCCGAGAAGGAAAGAATGAGACAGCGCGAGCTCGCTCTGAAAACTGAGGAAGTGCAGAGTCGGAACTCAGAATCTAGTTTTACCAATGGAGACTCCACCTCCCCTCGGTCGCCCGCAACAGACGTTTGAAGTAGCGTAGCGCCTTATGTTAGGGCGATGAATTTTGCATTAGATGCTTTTCCCAGCGCTAACTTGAAAATTGACACCTTTCTCGAGAAATGTGAGAAAATGGCAACCCTGTATGGCTTAGAGAATTCGAGGTGGACTTTGAAAATAACACAGACCCTAAAATGTCACGCTTACGAGATATATCAGAAATTACCCACGAAGGATCAGAATGATTATAAGGTCATCAAGAAAACCCTGTTGGAAAGGTTCGAAATTACCCCGTGTAAGTTCTGGCAGTTATTTACGGATTCTCGCAAGGACCAGGGTGAAACGTATTCCCAGTTGTCTGCCAGGTTGGAAATTTATCTTACCAAAATGGGCAGAACTTGCAGGTCTTCCTAAAATCTATGAAGGGCTGTTAGAACTTTGCAAGGTCGTGCAAATCAAGACAACCATGGCTCCAGACATGCGCAGGTTCCTTGCGGAGCACGGCACAGAGCACAACGAGCAAATCCTTGTATTGGCTGAGAGTTTCCAAAATGCGTTCGCTGAAACTCAGGGTATTAAACGAAAGCCACCAGAAAGGCCCTCTCGCGATTACAAAGGATCCCCCTAAAAGCAGCAACCAGCACTGATCCCTAGAGAAATCCAGACCCAAAATCAGAATATAACCCGACCATCCTACGACCCCACCCCCAGGAAACCCAAGAGGCGACCCTGCCCGCGCCACCGGGCGAGACCATAGACACTGTGCGAAATGTCCTGAGATTTCACACTGGACAAAGGATTGTCATAAAATCCAAACGGTATAACGAATAGCGAGTTTACGATCTGCGAGGGTGGTGAATGGGCAAAATATGGAACATATATCCTCAGGGGCGTTGCTTACTAACTGCGGGGTAGTGAAACGTACCGAGCGAGTAGAAACATGTTTGTTTGACACATGTCTTAGTTACCTTGTTTTGGTCTATGAGGGCCTAATGCGACCTGGTCAGCTGACGACAGAAACAGTGGACATGTGTTGTATTTTACCAAGTGATATTCCCACCCGACATCGAGTTGCTTCGGTTGAAGTCTGAACTCCTTACATATGTGGGACAGTATGTGCCGCAGTGGTAGGAGATCTATATTACGATGTCATCCTCGGGAGCTCTTATGTGGTCCTGGGGGTGCCTCGAGCCCCTGTCATTGCTGCCGACCGCTCCAACATGGCTGAGACGCCAAGGGAAATGTCAGCCTCCCTACCAAGACACGGTTCGCCACTCTCCCAGCTGGACAGCGAAAAACCATACGCAGAGGCGTATCTCTCCAACTTACAGTTTGGGGGAGAAGGCACCCCTCTCATATGCAGAGGCGCTTCCGAGAGGGATTAACATTTCCAACTGTTTCCCAGAAACTTTAGAACAGGCTATCGAGAGCTTTCACTCTGATGCCTCGGGCACGACCCTGCTGAGTAACCGTTCACTGTCTGTGAGCAGGCAGTGAAGCCTGTATCAGATGAGATACCGTCACTGTTACCAGGAGAGATATATACGACAGTCCCGAAACATTTTCCGAGAGGGGAGCTAATACTAGGGAAACCGGGGCCCCAGCTCTTGGAGTGGGAACCCCAGACCCCGTCATTTGATTCTATCTCACTTCAGGCTAGATGACAGTGAGAAGATCTGCCTTACAACTTTGCAAGGAGCTCTCCCTGACCACGTTATCCTAGTTTCCGTATTTAATTAAATGGCGGGAGACGGAATACGCCCCTTCTCTCCGCGTTCGCATAGGCCGTGAAAGAGTGGGAGAAGAGATAATACAAAAAGAACCGACCTATCCTTTCCTCAGGATGGAAGCTGCTGAGGTTCTGCATAACTCAGTGGAAACTCAGAGTGCAATCGGAGATAAATTCGAGATCTCCCATCGACATGTCAGCGTATCTGAGTGTCACAAAGTGGCTTTAATTAGAGTCTGTCTGAGTACAGAGACAAGACACCAGTTTTGAGGAAAGTCTGAGAAGATAGGTTAAGATAAGAATTACAGTGAATGTGGAAGGATGAGACTTATAGCTTCGAGGGTGAGAACCTAGATTGACTCTCCCTCGCCACTTGTGACTTATTTACTATCTACTGTCTCACCCCCTCTGGCTACCAGAAAGGAGATAAGGTTACACTAAGTTATCCACAGACACCACTATACAGTCAAAGCATACAAGTACAGTATAGTTAAAGATAAACTGATCCAGTGTACATTTTATAGTTTATTAACTAACAAATCAATACCACAGCAAACAACAATAACGTGTGAGTTCGCACAACCTGGAAAAAAGAACAAATCGACTGAAAGACACATTATAAAATTACCACGCTCTCTTTTACACCTGCACGAAAACAACTAAGGATAAAGACATATACTTGGCGGGGGTCTCTAAGTAAGAGCCACACTTCTGACTACACTATTGTTACTAACTAAACACACTTCCCGCTGAAGATGTATAAACTAAATGACTACACTGTCTCAAAGGCGCTCTATGATATTTGGGCTAATGTGTTTGGATGGGAGAAGAACGTATGGGGTTCTTCTTCTTCTTCCTCGTTCGCCCTAAAAAAGGACGTTGGTTGCGTTGTGTCGGTTGCGTTGTGTCTGTTACGCCGGAGCTGTGATATCTGCACCTTTCGGTCGACACATCCGACTTCAGCACGGCTTTTTTTGGGACCGGGTTTGCCTTCCCTCTGCAATCCCTACTCGCTCAGCCAGACTGCAGTGATGCAGCCTGTTTCTAGGACCACCACGTGGAGGTGGAGTAGGGTCTTGGTCAGCTCTGGTTCGCTGACCCTGATGCAAGCAGTCGAGCTATAGGTCGCTGACTGCATTCTCTATTGCTGCATCTTTGGGTCCCGAATGGGGTTCTATCCTTACACATTTTTTATCTGGTCAGGCGCTTGAAGCATGTATCTGGCTCCCAGAGAAGGTCCGGGCTAACTGCGACGTTCTTAAGGAGGTCTTACTGAGGAAATATCGTCTTACAGAAAATGGGTTTCGATTAAGGCTCCACCAGATAACACTGGTCAAGGGAGAAGTCTGTCATTTATTTATCAGTAAAATATCGTAGTAATTGGATGGTTGGGTAGAATTGTCAGGGATACCAAAGGATTATGACAGTTTGAGAGACCTTATTCTCAGATAAAAGGTTATAGCAGCATGTCACCTTGACCTAGAGGCATTTATCCAGTAACAAAAACCAAAGGATGTGCAGAGCATGTCCCTTTTGTGTCAGCATTACATGACTGTGTGACGTAATCAGCACAATAAAGGCACTATGATAATCACAGAAACTGTAGCTGGGATAGTTCCAGGAATTCTAGACCACCAATGCAAACACATCATAGGAGAAGAAGTTCTCAGAAAGTGCAGGATAGAAAGAATTGCTATCATTGTAGATTATATTACCATATCGCAAGATCCTGTAGGAATGCAAGAGAAAATACAAGAAGCTCCCCTAAAACAGTGCACATGGCAGTCCTCAGAAAGTAAACAATGAAATGAGAGACACCGTTATCAGTATGGATCTCGTGTACATATTGAAAGGTTTTGTAAAGGCCCTAAACAAGAACATGCCAATCTAGGGCATAGGATTGAAACGACGGATGATACACAATGTGGAAATTGTCAGTGTTTGTTTCAACCAGGTGGTAACCTAACTCTTAGTTGATGCCATCCGTTGCCTGCTCTTTCAGCAGTGCATAATACTGAATGTTTGAAATTTCATAGTAGTTTTGTTGGTAATAAACCGGTAAATGTGTAGCGAGATAGTGGTTGTGCAACCATTTGTGTGATAAGATCTCTGGTGGATAGCTCAGTATTCACCAGTAAAACAGCTACTTGCATAACATTTGGAGGTAAGATAGAAAAGCATCCTGTAGCTGTCATCAAGATTGACACACCTTTTCTGTCGGGATTGGTTATTGCATGTGTGCTCAATTCACATGTTGTAGGTTTAATCCTGGGTAATGTGCCACGAGTGAAATAATGTAATCTACAGCAGATGGAAGTATGGAAGAACAGATACTAATTTCATCCCCAGTACTAAATTTGGCTGAGTAGTAGAAATTTAAAAGGCCCAACCAGCTCAATTTTGCAGTCAAGTAGAGAGTTAAATGTTTTAGTTTCTCAGTCTACAATATGTTAGTGACAATATAATATGTAGATGCTTGGGAGTCCCACAATTTAGAACTAACCTAGAAATCTTTGGATCTCATTGTTTATTAAAGTCTCTTTCCCCACTTCTCTTTTCTGTTAGCTTTCCTGTCAACTGTGACAAGGAAAGGTGTAAAAGAAGATAGTATGAACGCCAGAGTGCGATGATGCGTTGCAAAAGTTGCAGAGAGTTTTTTCTACACAACTGTAAAAATTTTCTTTCTTTCCACTCTGTAAAGTGTCAGTCTGTAAAGAAGTGTACAGAGTTGTTGAGATCGGGCATGCTCCAGTTTACCCAGCTGTAAATGGGTAACTCACCCTAGTCCTGAGTTAGGGAAGGCAAAGGCGGCTGTCAACAGTAGTTTCCCTCTAAGGCTCCAGGGGAAGCAGGTCCTAACTTGGTCACTTCAACCGACGCAGGATGGTGTATGTATGGAGTAGAAGTGTAGAGTGTGATTAACGCGAATGGTGTACTGTTCGTGTTCTGACCAATCTAATCACTCATACACTTGTGTCTACAAGGCACCAATGCAGACTGCTGGAATCTTTGTTTACACAATTTATTCAGACGTACACACTGGGACATAACGAGTACATCATGGGTATGTTGACACATCAATTTGTATTCGTACATAGCAGATCCAAAGTCATGACACATTCGTAAATAATGGGTAGTACATCAAAAGTTCAATGTCATGATACATTATGGCCGCATCCCCTATCTGACTAAACGCGTCAGTGAAGGCGGATCGGTAAATAACTAAAGTTGCTTGACGTCCATAGTTTGTAGCATATTATGAAACCACGAAAAAGGGGGTTCCTATCAAGATTGAGTTCTCCTTGCCACTGTCCGATAATAGGATATGTAATCTGTTCTCTTGGCAGTGATCAAAACATATGATGACAGAAATATAACATGGCCGCCTCCCTGAGTTGTCACTCACTCACTCGTAGGAAGGTGAATATAAGCCAAAGTTAATTTATAATGGGCATATAAATCATTTCATAAATGTTTCCATACAGCTCTACGGTAATCAGGTTAATTCACGTAGCCATAACCGCTGTAGGAAAGCCTGTCATCTTCGTCGATACAAAACACGACCCTAGCGATACGAAGCACAATGTTCCATCTAGGTCTAATCGACATGAGATCATCAAAATAGGGTCTGGCAATACATGGAGTCCGAATTATACATTGTACCGTACCTTAGGAGAGTCTCTAACACAAACTCTAGTAGAGATACCATCTCCTTTAGAAGAAAACCACTTCATAAATCATTTTTCCTTAAGAATCTACCAGCCCTTGAAAAATGCGTACCCGCCATTATCACGGTACATCGGAACTCATCACGACTTGTCAAGACAACTCATACTTCCGCTAGAGCGGAATAACAAGAATCTAGTCCCGCCTACCCATCCAAAATATACAATATAGGACTGATTCTACTTGTACTAATAATATGTAATACATATGAATTCAGGCCATAAACATAATAAGCAAATTAATCTATTTTCTGGCCCTAAAAAATAAGTACAAATATAAGAGCAATATCCATGCGCCGGATCAATATCAAGAACGCTTACTCCTATAATCAAAAGTGTGAATCAAACATGGATTATCTCGCTTTACTCATAGACAGCATTTTCATACACAAATGAATGAATGTCTATATCTTTTCCATATTAAATAGCCATATCGATTTTTGTAATATGTGCGTCAAAATATGCACGCAACAGATTACCACACCCCTCGGGAAAAAAAATGGTACATTTTTTTTTGAAATACATCTAGGAGCAACATACAATAGGCTCACAACGCACCAATAACAATGCGCAGATGATAAGCATAAGTTTTATGACCTTAGAGAAGGTACTTCTCTAAGTATTAATATTTCCAGAGAGGTGTCACCAACGCATACTACAATATTAGCAATGACACAATTTCCACATTAGTTTATACATAAATTTCATCTAAGATATCTTAACATCATGATCATCAAAGACGAAAAACATTGAAAGATCAGCGGTGAATAAATATCAATGAACCGCTAAGTAGTGTTACAATCAATATATGATATATTACATATGTGTACACATTTCAACATAGAAACAACTGTATCAAAGTTGTATAACAGTTATGAATCATGTGGGCATCTAGACAAAATATCTGCCATCACATTTTCTGACCCACGGATAGCTCGCACCGAAAAATGAAATGGCTGTAGAGCAATCGCGTATCGCGTTGATCTCGCGCTCTTCAGATTTTTACTCTGAATAGCCGTAAGAGCTTTCTGGTCAGTTTCCACAATGAAATGCGCGCCCAGAAGAAATCTTTGCAGTTTAAGGATTGACCAAACCATAGCCAATAATTCACGGTCTAGGACCGAGTAATTCTTCTCTGCGGCATTTAATTTCCGAGAAATATACATCACAGGATGCAGAGTTCCAGAGTACTCTTGCATTAGTGCAGCTCCAATCCCGGTGGATGAAGCGTCACTACGAAGAATAAATGTCTTATCCTTAGAAGGCAATACTAGGATAGGTGAAGTAGAAAACATAGTTTTAACCTTATCCAAAGAGGATTGACATTCTTGAGTCCAATGGACTACATTAGGAGACCCTTTCTTTAGCAAGGAAGAAAGAGGTGACATAATGGAGGACAGATTCGGAATGAATCGTCCATAAAATTGTATTAGACCTAAGAGACTTCGTACTTGCTTTTTAGTCTTAGGAATAGAAATGTTAAGTATCTTACTTGTATTATGGTCTTCTGTTTTTAGGAACCCATGACCAACACGGTGTCCTAAGAAAGATATTTCGCTAAAACCAATACATGCTTTCGATGGTTTCGCTGTCAGGTTATGCTCGCGTAAGATAGACAATAGTTCATTTATACCATTATAGTGATCGTTCCAAGTATCACTGAAAAGACAGATGTCATCAAGATACGCAATGACATCTGAGCGATGAGATAGGATTCGACGCATCATGCGTACAAATGTTGCAGGGGCGTTCATAAGACCGAAAGGCATGAAATTCCATTGGAATAGACCCCTAGGCGTCGAAAAAGCAGTAAACGGTTTGGCGTGTTCGGATAGTGGAACTTGCCAATATCCCTTAGACAAATCGAGTTTAGTAAAGAAATGAGAATTCGATAGTCTCGTAAGTAGCTCTTCTAGTAAAGGCATAGGTTCAGCATCAAATTTAGTCACTTGATTCAATTTGCGATAATCCACGCAAAGACGTATGTTATTGTCTTTTTTTCGTACAATAACCATCGGCGAAGAATATGCTGATGTGGATGGTTCAATAATTTTTAACTCTATCATCTCATCTAACTCTTTCTCTACCTGTGCTTGAAAATGTATCGGGATAGGATACGGTCTGACTCTTATAGGACTATGGTCAGTAAGAATAATGTCATGTTGAATGACATCAGTTTGACCAGGAATGTCAGTAAGGACATCCTGAAATTGTTCTAACATAGTAGAAACTTGTTTCTGCTCTCCTGGAGATAATTCTGGAGAAATTGCAACATCTTTCCATGATTCATTAGAGTGAAGAGGAATCATTGGAAAAGGTAAATTTACATCCGAGAAACTCGTTTCCTCATCCTGTATTACTGACAGAGATGAGTACTGTCCATGTTGGACTGGAAAATCGTCCGTTGCCTGGAAAACAGGTTGTAAATAATCAGGACGTTCATGGAATTCCGTGAGCATGTTGATGTGGAAGGTTTTACGCTTCCCGTCAATATCGACGATATAGTCAACATCGGAAACTTTTGATATTATATCGTACGGACCTTTCCAAGAAATAAGAAGTCTATTTTCCCTACAAGGTAGCAAGACAAATGCTTTGTCACCTGGACAAAGTTGTCGCAAACATCTCTTTTTATTGGCAAATTCCCTTGCCTTCTGTTTCGCAAATTCAGAAGAAGCAGTTGCCAATTTGCATGCTTCAATAATCTTGTGTCTAAGTGCGATGACATATTCATAAGAGGATTTTGTGTCATCGACAATATTATCAGCAGTTATAAGATCATGAAGTAAGGACATAGGACCTCGCGGTTTCGCGCCAAAGACAAGTTCAAAGGGAGAAAATCCTGTATGTTCGTTGGCGACCTCTCTATATGCAAAGAGAGCCGCGGGTAAAACCCTATCCCAATCCTGAGGATGATCTTCTGTTATCTTACCTAGTAGGTTTTTCAGAGTTCTATTCAAACGTTCCACCATCCCATTGGACATAGGATGATAAATACTACTCAGCGATCTCTCTATCTTCAGAGTCGACATTACTTGAGACATGGTATCCGATATGAGTTGGGTACCATGGTCGGATAATATTTCTGCTGGAAACCCCAGACGAGAAAATATTAACCAAAGAGCATCTGCGACATCAGCAGTAGTTATGCTCTTTAGAGGAACAGCCTCCGGCCAACGTGTGCACATATCAACACACGTCAAAATAAATTGGTGTCCTCTAGCAGACTTTATCTTAAATGGACCAATGATGTCTATCGCCATTTTTTGAAATGGCCGAATGGGAATGTCTGCAGCCTGAATAGGTGCATCATGGCGTGGACCTCTGGATTTAATCTCTTGACATACTTTACAAGATCGACAATAGATTCGTATGTCCTTATTCACAGCAGGCCAAAAGAAAGATTGAAGAACTCTAGCTTTAGTACGGGAAAAACCCATATGTCCAGCACACTGCGAATCATGAGCGTGCTGTAAGATTTTAACTCTCATATTTTTAGGCACAAGGATTTGAGAATGAATGGACTTAGCGGAGTCTTGTACCATACGTACAAGTACGCCATTCTTCATCGTAATCCAAGATTTACGATTTGTATCCTTATTCGGATCACCTTTTGTTGCCAGAGTAAAGAATTTCTTTAGAGTAGGATCATCTTCCTGCTGTTTGATAAAGGAATCGTGGGAAATCTCCAAGGGATCATCTTGGATCTGCGCATCATTATCTTCAGAATGTGAAGATTGTGGCATATTAAGAGCTTGAGCCCTAGTGATTACTGCATTAGCAGATTGCATATTAACATTTTCCCAATTAGAAATTTGCTGTGGAGTGCATTCTTTCACTCCATGAATGCGACCGATGATAAGATCAGCGATCGGATTCGGCAAGAGACATGCTTGCACCTCTCCTGTAAAGAAAGGCGTAGCAATATTGATAATGGCAGTGGAGTACTTCTCCAATGTGCCACCAAATGTTACACATTTGACTATATTGCCTGTAGCTCGAGAAGGATTTACGAGTGATTGCCTCACTCCAATGGTAGTGCACCCCGAGTCGAAAAGAATTGATACCGGAGTACCATCTATTAGGCCCCTATTAAAGACAAGAGCACCCCTTCCATTATGCGCGATTGACGCATGGAGAGCGGGAAGCGGGTGACCGCAGCTTAAAGTAGAAACTGTGGTTGGATCGAATAATGTTTTGCATTGCGAACACTCAGATGCTCTAGCAAAATCGAAAGCGGAATTTGCTACACTATTGGAGTCTTTTTTATCATTATTCTGATTATCGGTGTCGTGGAACTCCTGTTGTGCAGAGTTAGCCTGGTAATAAGATTTACCATGTCTTTTGTGTTGTGATCTACCTCGGTTATAATTGTCTCTATAATTATTATTTCCTCTTTTATAACCCCTATTTGGGTTTGAATCATAATATTCATGATCATAATCATCACGCTCATTATATTGAGTATCCCTGTAATATTGTTTCTTTTGTCTCCATGAAGCACTTGGGTAGTTCCTATAGCTACTCCCTTCCGAGAATTTCTAAAATTATGGGTACCCCTCGCGTGTCGAGGACTATCAGCCCGATTCCAGTTCTTCGAAGAAGAACCCTGATTTGAGTGGTTATCTTGGTTTTGATACTTATTCCAATTAACCTTTTTATCAAATTTATTTTTAGCTCCTTGGAATTTGTGTGAGTAATTCTGATTATATTCTGTTGCCGAAGCAACTGGCATACTCTCTTTAATGTTAGAGTTACTAAGAATCATGTCAGGGTGTGCCGTGGCATACTGGTCACAATATTCTTCCATTTGCTTTAATGTACTAGGTTTACGCTCATGTAAGAACTCTAGGAATGATTTATTTACAGAAGACATGACCTTGTCTCTTAGCAATAAATCCGTAAGACCATCAAATGTTTCTCTGTTTTGGATAATTCAATCCATCGTGAAAGTGTAATTCGTGCTTTTGAGATGAATTCTGAGAATTCTACACCTACCTCAGGTCTCATTGTTTTAAACAAAAGACGATAACCTTCCTCAGACAGCTGATATCTCTTTATCAAAGCTGCCCTAACAGCATCATAATTATCCTTGTCGGCCTCTTCAACAAAATATAACTTACTCAGAGAGTCCCCTTTTAGATTTTCAGACAACTGATTCACATACTGTGATTTGTCAACATTATGAGCTCGACAAGCACGTTCAAATCTATCAAGCCAAAATGTTATATCATCACTGGCAGAGTTGAACGCTGGTACCTTGACCTTGTACACAAAGGGTTTACCATTACCACCAGATGCCTGATTAACATTACTCATACATGTCAATTTTAATTTCTCTAATTCAAACTCATGTTCTCTTATTGCTTTTCTCTCTTCAGCTTCTCTATCTATTTTTTTTTTGTTCTGCATCAAATCTCCTTTCCTCCACTTGCATCTGCAATTTCTTTAATTCAGCAGCAGTATCAGCTTCTTTTTCTAATCTTTTTTCTTCAGCCAGAGCTTTTCTCTCTTCAGCAGCAGCTTTTTTTTCCTCAGCAGCTAATGCTTTGTCATATTGAGCAACAGCCCATTGTTCTAAGTCTTTCCCAGTCTTATCAAGGGATTTTCCTTGTGCTATAAAGTAATCTAATGTAGACATTTTGTCTTCTTAAATCAGAAACCTGAAAAAGTAAATAAATTACCTTATTTCACTTTAATGGGAGACAAGTCTATACCATAGACTTAGTCTTAGTGAAAAACTTGTATGGTTTATAATAACCAATGATAACTTGAGTACCTGTGGACAACAATAACTGTATCTCAAATACTGTGGGAGACAAGCCTTACAAAGGTCTTGTATACCTCAATGTAATCAAAGATCACTTGGGTACCTGTGGAAAATAATCATAAAGTACTGATCTGTACTATACTATCAGTGTATACCACTATAACTCCTATGTCATATGTCAACTAAAGACATTACAAAGGACAAACAAGAAAAGACAATATGAACACATTTGCAGAGATCAAATTAAATTAAATAGGAGAAATGAAAAAAATGATCACAGAAACCGTGATGATAACTGCAATAAGATAACAAGACAAATAACGCCACAGTGTATAAACATAAGGGTGTAAAAAACTGAAATGAAAGGAAAGATGAGACCTACAATTATACAAACAAATCAAACAAAAATAAAGAACAGAAAAAATGTTACAAATACAAATATGAAACAGTCGTCACAACTAACCAAATATTTGCAAACTATGTTGCATGCAAATTTCAATTAAGAAATTGCTCCCTATAGAACGCCAGAACAAGACCAATATCACTCGGTATTTCCTGTTCTAGTCACCTCCCATCCAGGCCCGCAACATATAAACACCTACACATATTAACAAATAACATGTAAACATAAATAGCATATAGCATACAATATAATTTATATCATGAATGGAATGTGTTGCAGGTATAGTGTTGTAAAGCAGGCACAGTTTATTTTAATACTAATAACTTGCCACTTTATTGAGTAATAGATTTAATTTTAAACTATTACACAGTTCAATTTTTTTGTTGAGCATATGAAGATCCAACGATGAACTATGCACTTTATGTTCAACAACACTGTGATTCTTCTGTACGTTGAGAAATGTCAACAATACTGCTCCAGATATTTTCTACACTTGATACCACTGTCCTGTGTAATACCGTCTGTACAGCGAAAAACTGTCAACAAGCGCTGACCTAGATACAGCATCCTATCGGTAATACAGGTCAAGCTGACATCGACTGTATAACTGTCCTACTGGTGTTGATGTGGTGAAACAAATGTTCTTTCAACTGTAAACTGTGATTCTCAACACAAGACTGCGTAGGCTGGACCCAGGAATCTGGCTCACCACTGTAAAAATTTTCTTTCTTTCCACTCTGTAAAGTGTCAGTCTGTAAAGAAGTGTACAGAGTTGTTGAGATCGGGCATGCTCCAGTTTACCCAGCTGTAAATGGGTAACTCACCCTAGTCCTGAGTTAGGGAAGGCAAAGGCGGCTGTCAACAGTAGTTTCCCTCTAAGGCTCCAGGGGAAGCAGGCCCTAACTTGGTCACTTCAACCGACGCAGGATGGTGTATGTATGGAGTAGAAGTGTAGAGTGTGATTAACGCGAATGGTGTACTGTTCGTGTTCTGACCAATCTAATCACTCATACACTTGTGTCTACAAGGCACCAATGCAGACTGCTGGAATCTTTGTTTACACAATTTATTCAGACGTACACACTGGGACATAACGAGTACATCATGGGTATGTTGACACATCAATTTGTAGGCATACATAGCAGATCCAAAGTCATGACACATTCGTAAATAATGGGTAGTACATCAAAAGTTCAATGTCATGATACATTATGGCCGCATCCCCTATCTGACTAAACGCGTCAGTGAAGGCGGATCGGTAAATAACTAAAGTTGCTTGACGTCCATAGTTTGTAGCATATTATGAAACCACGAAAAGGGGGTTCCTATCAAGATTGAGATCTCCTTGCCACTGTCCGATAATAGGATATGTAATCTGTTCTCTTGGCAGTGATCAAAACATATGATGACAGAAATATAACATGGCCGCCTCCCTGAGTTGTCACTCACTCACTCGTAGGAAGGTGAATATAAGCCAAAGTTAATTTATAATGGGCATATAAATCATTTCATAAATGTTTCCATACAGCTCTACGGTAATCAGGTTAATTCACGTAGCCATAACCGCTGTAGGAAAGCCTGTCATCTTCGTCGATACAAAACACGACCCTGGCGATACGAAGCACAATGTTCCATCTAGGTCTAATCGACATGAGATCATCAAAATAGGGTCTGGCAATACATGGAGTCCGAATTATACATTGTACCGTACCTTAGGAGAGTCTCTAACACAAAGTCTAGTAGAGATACCATCTCCTTTTGAAGAAAACCACTTCATAAATCATTTTTCCTTAAGAATCTACCAGCCCTTCGAAAAATGCGTACCCGCCATTATCACGGTACATCGGAACTCTTTACGACTTGTCAAGACAACTCATACTTCCGCTAGAGCGGAATAACAAGAATCTAGTCCCGCCTACCCATCCAAAATATACAATATAGGACTGATTCTACTTGTACTAATAATATGTAATACATATGAATTCAGGCCATAAACATAATAAGCAAATTAATCTATTTTCTGGCCCTAAAAAATAAGTACAAATATAAGAGCAATATCCATGCGCCGGATCAATATCAAGAACGATTACTCCTATAATCAAAAGTGTGAATCAAACATGGATTATCTCGCTTTCCCCATAGACTGCATTTTCATACACAAATGAATGAATGTCTATATCTTTTCCATATTAAATAGCCATATCGATTTTTGTAATATGTGCGTCAAAATATGCACGCAACAATAACCTATACTATTCTTACCTGATCTGAGTCGTAAATTTATCCTCAGACCTGATGCATCATCCGTAGGTGTTGGTGGAAGCCTAATGCAGGAATGTAGTGGTACACGCCTTCCGATGATGATGATGTATATTAGTCGCAAGTTACTTCCAGCTGAGACGCATTACGCAACCATTGAACGAGAGTGCTAGCAATTGTTTACTGTATTAGTAAACTGTAACGCTACTTGCTCGGAGCAAGGTTTGTACTTAAAACTGACCCCAACCTTCTTATGTTTATCAACAGCAGCAAATCTAACAACTCCAGAGTGGTGCGTTGGGTCCTACTCCTTCAAGAAAATGTTTTTATGTTCAAGGAACAAATAATATGGCCGCAGACTCCGATCACATCTGCTATGAACATGGTGTCGATGTTTGATTCATATTGACTAACAAACTGTGCGCTTTCTCGTTGATTGATTAACAGTAATTGTAGTGCCGAAGGAATTTGCTGACATCCACTGGCAAAGGAACTTTCTAGTTTTCAATGACTAAATTAGTTATTAAGGGAATATATTAAGTGAAGTCAGTGTAATATTTTCGTGCATTAATTAATTGTAAGGGTAGTTATTAGTATGCTACATATAACATGAGTATAGTTCGTTTACTTATTTATGTATTTAAATTCGTTACATGTTTATTATATACACCTGCTTGTCCTTGATGAATGACTAATTTTTAGGTAACTATGAATACTGGGTTTAAGTGTGCACATAATTATGAAATGGGATTTCCTACTAGAGAAGGGGGTAAACTGTTATCAAACAGTAGTAACTTAGAATAGTGTGGGTAAAGAATAGAAAGGTGTATAGGGTGTTTTTTGCAGTGAGCTTGTTGTGTTCACTGGCATGAATGATTTATGCGTGATGTTTGGCAGAAAGAGATGCGGTCACTGTTCTTGGGTTTACGGTGTGTGTGAGCTAACAGTGAGTGGGCTTGGATAGGCAGAGTTAAGGCAGTCGGCTGAGAGATTCGGATATGTAATGATGTATTTTCAAGTAGAGTTGTGAATATTGTATAGGAGCTGTTTCTGTGTGATGCAAGCATTTTGTGAGTTGGATTAATTGTTCTAGTGGTATGAGAGCCGAGAAACGTTTTGAGTTTGGGCATGGGACAAATGCGTAAATGCAGACTCCATAGTTTTCTGGCTCGTGTTGTAATCGGCCAGACGTGACTGTTTTTTATGTAAATGTACTGTCGGCGTAATAAATCATGGTACCGTTGTACTCAGCATGTTGGTTGTTTTGCTGTTCATGTTCCATGTTCCTGTGCCAGTTAGCTGTGCTGAAGAAACATACGCTAGCGGAGCCAATGAACCCGGGCATACAGTGGGTGTTAAACATCTAACGACACCCATCGTAACATAATAATTTATGTTATGCATATTCATTTTAGACAATTAGGTAATGCTTGTTAAATTATGATACACCTTTTTCAATATTATAATTGTACGAGCAAAGCTATCCACCAAAATAATGTTGTTCTCTTTCTGCAACAAGCCCTGATGGCAGCACTAACTTCTCCTGTTGTCATTTCATTCGTTTCCATTTTGCTTTAGAAGTACGGAAATATGGAAACAGTGGTACGAAAGCAAAGAAGCTTTATCTATTTTGAGCAATGATCCTTCAATGTCTAAATATAAAATTATATGGTGTGAACACTTAATCATACTTACCTGAACTGATTTGTACAAATTGGGAAAATTCCAGAAAATGTGTCACCGAAAAGTAACAGAGGCAGAAATACATCCACGCAGTCAAAGTATATTAGAATGAAATGCACGTTCTTTCAACAGACGTACAATTGAATTCTCAGACCGTAACGGTATGAAAAGATTGCAGCTTTGTTGTGAACAAATGTGACAGGACGTTACCAATGAGGCAATGCCCTAAAAGAGGATGTGGATGTAAATACGCGTACTTTTCCTCTAGCAGTGACCATTTCTATGACTTATGCGCTTGCACTATTTTGTGATTTTCGTCAACACTATTAACTAGAGGTTAGCAATCTTTTATCCTCACACTTGACGGTGACTGCTTGTTTTGACGTATCCGTTTGATCATGATGGTCATGAGCGAACGGTTAACTAATGACAAGTCCAGTTTCGTTGGACGGGTCATTTTATCCCCAATACAGGTCCAGTAAAAGTCCGAAAATCCGGACTACTCGAGGATTTGAATTTCCCTGATTTTCGGGCAGTACTTTTAAAATTCAAATATCAGGAAGAATAAAGAAGTCTTCTTCTTCCTCATGCGTCCTGAAAAGGAAATTGGTTGCGTTGTGTCTGTTTACGCCAGAGCTGCGATATCTGCGCCTTTCGGCCGACACATCCGACTTCAGCACGGCATTATTTGGGACCGGGTTTGCCTTCCCTTTTCGATCCCTACTCTCTCAGCCAGACTGCAGTGATGCAACCTGTTTCCAGGACCACCACGTGGAGGTGGATTAGGGTCTTGGTCAGTTCTGGTTCGCTGACCCTGACGCAAGCAGTCAAGCTATGGGTCGCTGACTGCATTCTCTATTGCTGCATCTTTGGGTCCCGAATAAAGAAGTGATGAACAGGCACCTTTTCTTGGTTTATTCATTAACAAACACAGAATGCTTCATTTATCAAAATGAGTATATTTATTCGTTCATTTATTTGTTCAGTTGCGCCTGCTGCACTGCTTGTGTGTGGAACACTTACAGCGTCTACTGCGTCTGCTGCACTGTTTGTCGGTGGACCACTAGTTTGATCAGAGGTCGCTTCTATTGTTTCCTTTAAATACTATCGTATATCACTTTGTTTACAACTTCGTAATTTCTTTGTATTTAAGATTATTCTGCACCATGTGCACATGCATGACGTCTTGAAGACTAATGCTATGGTTCTGTTCCCCGAATTTAATAACTGTGTCCATGCATTTTTCTGCAGTTGCCCAAGAAGTCTTTTCTTTTTCAACGTTGTTGTCTTCTTCGCCAGATTCTTCTGAAACATTATCTTCTATCCTATCAGGAGTTGTATTGTTGTCAAAGATTTCTTGAAATGTGAAAGTGGCTGCAACTTCAACAACATCTTCAGTGCGTATCCACTCTTCTATGTCATCTTCATTACGTTTACACAGAGGGTTGTCTGCCCGAGCTTATTTAACAGATTCCGTCAATTTGTGTACTTCAGATGCCCTCTGCTTCACGAGGAACGCTTCAAAATCTCCGTCTCGATCACACTCTAGATCAGCAAACATCACGTTCGGCCACAACTTTCGCCACGGTCTTAAAAGATTTACAGGCTTGATTACATTCCATGAGAGAAAATATTGCAACTTTGATTGTAAAACTGGGCTGACATTCTGTAGGGTCTATATCTTTATTCAACATTTTCATCATAAAATCATTTTTATAATGACAATAAAAAATCCTAATGACTCCTTGATCCATAGGTTGAATCAGTGATGTTACGTTTCGTGGCAACTAAGATACAAAAATATTCCCTGTCATGGGTTGCCTCCTCTTTGCTCTACAGTGATGGTCCATCAATGACAAAAGCCCAAAGTTTCGAATGTGGGTCTTGAAAGGTATCTACTTTCTCACAAAATTATTCTTAGCTGTCACGGTTTCCTCTCCTTGCACTGCATTAGTGGTCCAACAGTGACCAAAGCTTAGAGTATCTAATATGGGTATTCAAAGGTCCGCACAAGATTACTCTTGGCAGAGTTGTAGATAGAAGGATAAGGATGCTTCTACCTCGAGGGAGATTTCACAAGATGTTCCAGAAGTCAAGAACAATGCAAATAAGTCTTAGCACGTTAATTTTGTATCTGACCCACTGCCTTTAATGAAGATGGATATAAATGATTTATTCGTTCAAGCACCCAGCTGATTTAATTCAGCGAAATTCCTTTTATTAGCTCAATATAGATATGTATATATATATATACATATATATATATATATATATATATATATATATATCTTACCGAATATGTACTAGAGGTTCTGGGTAATACATATGGCTTTCTCTCTGTAATGATTAATTCCACTATGAATTTGACAAAATCAACATATACAAATTTAATGCTCAATTACTTTGAAACAAATGTAAATAAACATGAAATCGTAATTATGAGAAATTATGGTTCATCACAGATCTCGGATTGGAAATATAGCCTTTTGGTGTAGCCTGCTAAACTTATAACTTAGTTTCCAAATTGCTTAAATGTTGGTGCTGCTGGTTCCATCACTTCGGCCTTGTGGCAAGGGCAATTCTCCAAATGATTCTGGAGGTAACCGCTTCTGGTCAACGCAGGAATCTTCACCACCCGTGGGATGCAGATTGCACACGTCGATCTAAGCTTCGAACGACAGACTAATACAGCTGGTAACGTGGGTAGAACCTCAAATGGTCTCAAATCCGTACCACCAACTTTAGAGGGAATAAAAGAACACATTCTGCTGCTAAGTATTTGTTTTCCTGATTTAGATCAGTGTGACGGTATTGCCTCCCTACTTTGCAGTAGTGGTTCAACAGTGGCCAAAACTCAAAAGTATCTATTACACTGACAAACAACATTTTTCTTTCTTATATAAGAATAAGTGTTCTTAGGTCAGTTTCTTGCGCTGATTTCAAATTTGAAATCCGTTTATCTCTATCACGTCGGGTTCTTAAGATATTTGTGAATAAATATATTTTTGGGAAACCGTTATTTGCTCCGTTTCATTTTAACTATATAACTTTTTAAAAATTAATAAAATGCAAAATAATTCTACTTTTTATACTGCTAAAAGATGCATGACATATGTTACGTTATATTTCAAATAGTTACTGTATTTTGAAATAATTCTGAGTGAAATATGGCTTCTAGAAGTTGTAGAAATTTGGCTGATCTGTTCTGTTACGTGTGCGGATATTTTAACGATCGTGTTCACCAGAAAAACTTTACACCATTGCTAAAGAAAGCATATGAACTTTATTTCGATTCGAAAGTTGATGATGCAAATAAATCTTGGAAGCCAAATGCAGTTTGTTCGACTTGTGCAAATACATTGGCAGGTTGGTTACGAAAATCGCCGAAGCATAAGTCGATGCCTTTTGGAGTGCCAGTAATATGGCGTGAACCAACAAATCACGCTACTGATTGTTACTTCTGCTTGACAAATATCTATGGTTTCACTTTTAAAACTAGAAAGTCTGTGGTTTATCCAAATATTGAATCGGTTTTGAAACCAGTGCCTCATGATCCAATCACGTGCCCGATCCCAGTTCCACCAGAACAATATCCGTTGGACGTGAATGAACCATCAGAAAGTGATAGTTTACCTGCTTTAGAAACTAATTCTGACTCTGATTATGTACCGGTGAATGATGGTGTTCACTTAATTAACCATTCAGAACTTTCAGATCTAATACGTGATCTCGCTCTCACCAAAGGACAAGCGGAATTACTCGGTTCGCGACTCAAAGAATGGAATCTTTTAGAGCTGTTACGTACATTTATTACCTAAGGGGGTAGTCTTCGGTCCTGCCAAATGTACGCACCAGTCTTTATATATTTTATTATTTGTGCGTTCGATTGATTCACGCACTGACGTGCACAATGCAGTGTGAGTTGCTTTGGACGCACGGGTAACCTAGTTTGGGGATTGTGACGTCATGTTTTGAACGGGGCAGTGCGGACTTTGTTATGTCCGAGATATATATTATTGGAATTTTCTGGCAGTTTTGTATAAGCCAGTATGTTATATTGATTCAATTGGTATTCTTGATGAAGCCAATGATGGAAGGATCATGTAAGTGTCGCCCCGGTTATATTTGTATATTTATTGCCGTAAACTAAAGTATCAGGCCGCTCCCAGTTGTAGTCTAGCGGGAAGTCATCTTAGCATGTAATTTCCTAGAATGGACAGACGGAGTCGGTGGTCATATTAGATTACCGTAGAGGAATAATACCTACGTGTAAACCAGTTTATTTATTCGTATGCTTCATATTTTAAATGCCGTACATGCTTCAATGCCAAAGTCGTGGCATGGATGTAAAGAGAGGTTAGCCGATTCAGAACTCGAACCTGAATAGATTGTTGTGGATGTTTATAAGACTTAATTCTTGAAGAATCACTAAGAATGATCAGCAACTTCAAAGTATGACATTTTGTACCTATAATCTGTAGCTATGATCGTATCGTTCCTTCGTATGTGCCATGTTGAATAAACTATATGTACAGTAAACCGACTTATGTACTACCATCGATTGAACAGTTTAAACACTACTTGTTGTAGTTCGTTTTCACAGAACAGTTTATTGACATTTTGTTCATATTACCATTCGCGTTATGAAGACCAACACCATTACCATAAACAACTACAACAAGCGCCCAATACTCCGATATCTAAATTTCGTCATAGACACAGAGAACTTATTCATTACTTTGAGATGGATGATGACATTTGCTATTGCAAAGATGTAAAAGGTCTAATGGTGCACCTCGGTCATGAGCACATAGTCAACGAATGGCGACTTTTCATCGACTCTTCCAAGACTAGTCTGAAAGCCGTGTTATTGCATAATGGAAATTTATTTTCATCAATTCCAGTCGCCTACTCTGTTCATATGAAAGAAACTTATGACAATATGGCTATACTTTTGGTAAAAATAAAGTACAATGACTACCAATGGCGGATTTGTGGAGACCTAAAGGTCATTGCAATTCTCACGGGCATGCAGACTGGGTATACTAAATTTTGTTGCTTCCTATGTGAATGGGACAGCCGCAACAGACAGGAACATTATGCAAGAAAGGTGTGGCCTATCAGGGATCGTATGCAGCTCGGGCATAAAAATGTAATACACAAGCCATTAGTTAACAAAGACAGCATCATTTTACCACCGTTACATATAAAGTTGGGGCTCATGAAGAATTTCGTAAAAGCGTTACATAAAACGAGCAAAGCTTTCACTTATCTTCGAGAAAAGTTTCCGCAAATTAGCGATGCAAAGATAAAGGAAGGTATCTTTGTAGGACCTCAGATTAGGAAAGTTATTGCAGACAAACAATTCGAGAACGTGTTACATGGTAGTGAACTTCGCGCATGGATGGCATTCAAATCGATCGTCGATAACTTTCTGGGAAATCACAAATCTGTCGACTATGTGCATATTGTTAAGCAGTGCATAGATGCATACAGAATTATGGGCTGTAACATGTCCCTCAAAATCCATTTGCTCAATTCGCATCTTGACTTTTTCCCTGACAACCTTGGCGAAGTCAGCGATGAACATGGAGAACGATTCCATCAAGATATCGCCGTAATGGAGTCACGTTATCAAGGACGGTGGAGTGTGACCATGCTTGCCGATTATTGTTGGATGCTTCATCGCGATGTACCACATGCCATTCACCGACGAAAGTCGACTGCAAAGAAATTCAAGCCTACATAACTGTTATACTTCTTGTACAAATGATGTTGTAATACTGTATGAGTTGTTAAAAAACTTCAATTGCGTATTTCTAGAGATCCCGACCTGATAGAAAAAAAACGGTTTGCAGATTTAAAAACAGCGCATTAAAATTGACCAGAAAAACATAGAAATGTTAGAGAAAGAAAGTGTTATAGGCTTCAATGGAGTCTATCTTTACACAAGATTACTCTTGGCAGAAATGTAGATAGAAGAGTAGAAAAGCTTCTTTCACCTGGGAGTCTCCACAAGATATTCAGATAAGGAAAAACAATGCTGGCTGATACTGAGCACGTTAATTCTGTAATCTGCCGATACCATTTATGAAGAATTTAAGCAATGGTTTATTCTAGCTCTTGAGCCCCCACCGGTGAGTTACTCAGTGGATTTATTATTATAATATAGCTCTGTTTATAGTGGGTGTTTAGTAACTTAGAATGGAACCAGACCAGGAGGAAGACAGCCGATAGGATAGTCTGGCGCTCTCTCTTCCAAAATTCAATACATCATGGTAGAAGGGGAACGACTAAGTAAGTAAGTAAGATAGAGGCCAGTCTCTCATATCTGTCCAGGTACGACTCAATGGCGTCTTCCTTCTCAATAAATGGATCCAGGTGGAAACTCATGACACTATTTACCGTGCTCTGATTGGAGCTACTCTCAGATTGTGGTGAACTAGCACCATGATAGCTAGCTGCTCCCTGGAGTTTAAGTTTCTTTAAACTTAACTCATGAGCTCTTTGTAATCTTCTTTCTTCAGCATTAGCCTCAACTTCAAATCTTTTGGCCTCTCTTTCTGCTTCTAATTTCTTAGCTTCAGCCTCAAATCTTTTGCCCTCTCTATCCAAATATTTGTCAACTTCAGTTGCGACATAATGGATAAGAGCATCCCCTGTCAATCCTACGTCCTTTCCCTCCTGCATGATTGCCGATCGAAACTTCACCAAATCAGCCATGATGCCTACTTACCAGAGGGTATATAATTTTATCTTCACTAACCAAGTAACTTAATTAAAATCAATTAATTACTTTGAACAAGACAAATCATTAAAACCTTGTGAGCGTCTCCTATTTACTTGGTACTCAATGGTACTATTATTACGAAAAAATTCCTAAGTTTTAGAACTTAAAAAAAAAATTATTTTTACAAACTATTTGTGCCTCAAGATAGAAGAATACATAGATAGTGGCTCAGGATAAAAAATAATATCCCGCGAAAGAGCCCCCAATGTAGCGAAAGCTTTTCTTGGTGTGATGATAGTGGTAGAGAAGAATTAGAATCTCTCTCCAGAAAGTATGAAGTTCCAGTGCCCGAGAAGTACACTGGTATCACAATTGAGTTACGGCTGTGAATACTCTGAGCTGGACAATAGATTTAGGGTTCAGAAGTATATACTGTGCCACTTTCGCTATTGTAACCCTATGTGATAATATAATTAAATTAGAAAAAGTAACTCAAAATTTAACAGTTAAAAATTTACCAAGTCAAATGAGTACAATTTCATAATTTATTATGTACATCTACATATTCTTGTAATGAGAAATGGGTGTTGGAAGATGGTAAAATGTATGATAATTTATAGTTACCAATTAAAATAAATAATAGTAAAAAATCTTGGATGAATCTTCCAATGAAGTTAGAACAGTCTGTCACAGTATATTTTTGATATATATATCTTGCTATCTAGTCTATAGCTGTTATCATCATCGACAGTCGGTTTAGAAACTG
The DNA here is from genome assembly GCA_024509875.1 of Oreohelix idahoensis. Lineage (NCBI taxonomy): Eukaryota > Metazoa > Mollusca > Gastropoda > Stylommatophora > Oreohelicidae > Oreohelix > Oreohelix idahoensis. The sequence goes on along the minus strand of JAMPIV010001261.1, from coordinate 902,204 downwards.
CTTACAGGATTTGTTAGATGGTTATACATATAACTCATCTGGTATTAGCCACGTCTGCTCGAGGTTCCTGAGATACACTTGAATCAATAGACTGTCCTTCAGCCCGCCCTATAACTACGGGGGAACTAAGGTGTTAAAGATTGGTTGACCTCTAGGCTTCAATTAGAAGGATCAACGGTCCTCAAGTCTTTAGTTAAATTCGGTCTGGAATTATCATAAAACTCGATCATAAAACCTGGAACGAAAGGTAATAGGTGGCCATGTTGTTTCAACAATCTCACCACCCACTGCTGTTCATGAGGCGACCATGTCTTCAGTGTTTGTATATAAATGAATGATTCATGGTAGTATGTTACAGAGATAGCATGATAAGATACTGTCCACTGTGCAGAATTAACAAAATATATGAATAAATCACATGTTATGATACATGGGTATGATACAACCTTTGCCTTCCACTTATGGATGCCAAGTCACTTATGTACTTGCTGGTATGTCGTAAGCTTCCAGGCACGAACTAGCCATGATATATTTGGCTAACCAATTAAAGGTTATGCTTCCTGACAATGCCGGTGGAGGTTATTTCTGGTTAGCGTCATTCCCTTTTTATTATGTCTGATACAATCAAATCGTAAATAAAGTATGAAATGAAATGATATTAGTCATACAAATATCTTTAAACAACTTACATACCCTGTTAGGATTAATAAGCTCACGGTGAGGCTGTATTGGTTGACGTTAATCTGCCCTACAAGCAGCGTGAAAAGAGAAATTTTCTTGCAGATACTGTCTTCCAGTTTCTTACTCTTGCTTCTGGATTTGGTGTGTGTGATTTTCAACGCGCCGCTCTATCCTTATATTTGGGCGTCTCTCCCGTACGAGAAAGCACCGCATGAAGTCCCATAAGATTTTCGTTTAATCTTTCGGTTTGAGGCGATCTGTGCTTTTTCTGTACTTGTTTTCTCTCCTTTTCACTACACACTTATATCCTTCCTTCTTTCCTAGGTATCCTTTCATTTTCCCCATATGAAGTTTTCATTCTATCCAAGTTTTATTGAAATCCACTTAGCATGAAGTTATAATAATTTTTTAAAGATTATTAGCTAACATTTAGCAGATGTGATGACGATGAAAAATGTTAATTATTTTTTAAACTATTTATATTTGAATAATATCCTTTCGGATATCATTCATATTCTATCTCCTCTTGTGAATTAATATAGTTTAAATAACTTTCAACCAGGCTTGCTCTTGTAGCTTTAAATTTTCTTTCCGGTTTATGCAAACTTTTAAAGTCGGCCATTCCTATATTCGCTATTTCCTCGATCTTCAATACCGTCCGGCTAAACGTAATGCACATTTTTCCGAATCCTTCAAACTTAAAAGCAAGATCCACTGCGTTCCCTGCGCTGTGCGTGTGTGTGATTGTGTGTGTGTGTGTTTGTGTGTGTGTGTGGCGTTACACATTTTTTTCACGAACCAAGCAAGTGGTACCAAATCTCGCTACAACAGTCATCCTCCGTATATGGAGCTGCTACATCCGACAATTCTTGGTGCTGTTTACAAGGAACGTTACAATTTCTTACATTTTTCCTGATCAATAACCAGGTTGCCAGGAAGTTTCATTACGTCATCCGTCCTGCTCGCTCTTATAGATGTCTTCCAAGATTGCGTCTATCTATGATCACCTAACCTTGCGGTCGAGTCAGAAGTAATTATGTAATCTTAAGGGAACACATCGTGCTCGTATTTACCTGCAATCAATGTGGTATTGTCATATTTTAGGGACTCAGTTAATCTCTCAGGATGAGCGATACACTTGTCCGGCCCTGTCATGCACTGAAGCGTGAAACGTGAACATTGACAGTAGGGAAAAAGAGAGTGCTAACAATAGAATAAAGCACCTAATTCAGTACGCACAACAGCTGTAGTTCATTACTGCAGGAGAGGAGAAGAAAGCGCGCACACATTATGTTACAAGATTAAACAGATCCGGTGACAGCATATCCCTGCCTGACGCCGTGTTTTACTTGCTGAAATTTCCTAATTGGCTGCTAATTTTAACAGATGCTATTTGTTGCCAGTACATGTTCTTTATTGTCCTCCAGTCTTTAACATCAATGATGATGCTTTCTAACACTTTGATCATTTCCTCATGTTTCACTTTGATAAATGCCTTAGAGTTATCTATAATGCAGAAGTATGTTGTTGTTGTTTTGATGAGGTGATGGTGGAGAGCGGGCACTTAACAGTTGACCGTTATTGCCTCTTCTCGTTCCATCTTGGTCTACCCTGTTCAACTTGCAATTTGGTTATAATTGGGGTATTTAGTGTCATTTTATTTTTTAATTTTGTGTTCAATTTAAATAGCTGTTGTCTTTAGCAGTTGCTGATTTCAATTTATATTAGTATTTGTCCATTTTATTTTCTCTTTGTATTGTTTCTTGATAACTATTGTCCTTTACACTTGGTTTTACTTTGTATTAGTATTTGTTCTTTTTGAGTTGTCTTTATTTTTTTTTATATGTCATACCTTGTTGTCTTTCCTTGTCCTATGAGTAGTTAGTAAGTTTTTTGTTTTTTATCTTTGTTTTTGGTTACTAATCTTACATGTTTTCCTTTGTTTTATGTATATATCTTTTAACTATTGATTGGGCATCTCTTGGGGCATCTATACTTAAAACCTTATCACCTGTCAAGTCTATATTGTGATTTCTATAGTAAGTTTTTAATTCAAGCCTTTGTTGTTCATACTTTTTACAGTGGATCAGGTAGTGGTCTATGTCATTCTCTTCCTGACATTCTTGGCAGTGTGGTTCTTCTATCATAAAGTATGCTGCACCGAGACGGAGACGCCACAGTTTTTTGTTTGATGGTATCTTGAATTCTTTTCTGACCTGGCACGTCCTCGTTGGTTCTTTCAGCAGTTTGAACGCGTGTCTGCCTTTTCTACTGTTGTCTTCCATTCCTCATTTATAGTTATCTTCACTTGGCTCTTGATATCTGACCTTCCCAGTCCTGCTCTTATATTGTTTTTACTTGTTCTTCCATTCTTGGTGTTCTGATCTGCCATCTCGTTACCAGGAATACCTATGTGTGCTAGAACCCACACTAGCCTCACAATACATCCTCTGTTCCCTAGTAATGTATTAATTGCTAGAATTTCTTCCTTTATGTCTGGCCGGCTACATTTACCTGGGTGTTCTAGTGCTTGTAGGGATGATAGTGAGTCTGTAAATATCGTAACAGCTTCTGGTGGGTTCTCTTCGATTATTTCTAAACTTTTAAGAATCGCTACCATCTCTGCGGTAAAAATCGAAGTCCCTTTAGTTACACTATAGCTTTTTTTATTCCCCACTGTGGTATTACGACTCCGGCACCTAGTTGCCCACTATCACCCTTGGATCCATCAGTTTAGACGGCCAGACTTTGTTTAGTTAGTTGATCTATGAACTTTCTACTTATCATTTTGGCTTACTTGTCTTCTATGTTTTGTTTGATCTTTTCAGTAAGCGAGTAGTCTATGATTGGTGTTTTTAGTTCCCAGGGTGGTATTTTGCTTCTATACTTATTACTATTTTAAATTTTGTTTGATAGTTCTTTGAGCTGCGTTAGATCTTCTATGGTTCTCCACCCTGTTGGATATCTATCTTTGTTTAAGTGGACGTCCCATACACTTGTTTGGTTTTTGACAAATGCTTTATGTGCTGGGTGGGTCACTTCATGTGCTACTTTACTCCAATAATTTAATCTCAGTTCTTTCCGTCTTAGACCAAGGGGTGGTATGCCAAGAGCTACTTCTAGCGCTTCTACTGGTGTTGATATAAATGCACCTGCAATGGTTCTCGTGGCTGCATTTTGAATCCTGTCCAGTTTTGCTTTGTTAGAAACTGCAGCTGAGTCATAGACTATGCTGGCATAATCCAGTTTCCCCCTGATGAAAGACTTGTAGAACATAAGCATTATTTTATTGCTGGCCCCCCATCCATTACCTTTTACTATCCTTAGTATATTTAGGGGTCCCCTACAGCTTTCTACTAAATTGTCTATATGTTTATTATAATTTAGTTGTTTATCTAAAGTTATGCCCAGAAATTTTGTTGTTGAGGATGTACATATTTTCTGACCTTTAATGGTTATATTGATTTTGTTATTTTAAAAAAAAATTCCTTTGCTGAATATCATACCTACTGTTTTGTTTACATTAATTTGGAAGCCCTAACTTTTCATCCACTCTGAAACTTTGTCTATTTGCTTTTGAAGTTTTTGGTAAATGTCAGGAGCTAGTAATGTTGTGGATTTACGACCAACATCATATAGATCATACTATAATAATATCAAGGCTCATTATCTAAGAGTACGACCACAATAAAGACTAGCTGACAATAATTAATTGTAACACCATTAGCAGGTACGTTCCCTTTAATAATAATGAATGCACACAAAAAAGCCACACACGGCTAGAAATACATATGCAACAAAAATGCCAAATTCAACAATGCAATCTGTCATTATCACAAAACAACTCGCAGGTATGTTCTACCAACTAACAATCGCCATGACTTTCGCTCACTGGCTAAAACCCTGCACTATGATACAGCCATATTTAAGTACAAATGACTTCTCATAATTGATCTACGGAAAATGCTACTAGAAACTACACCACCGTTCTAGCAAATATGCAAACTAATCCTGACCACATGAATAAATGACAAGCACCATCCAGAACAACTATGGCATCCAATATCCCAGCAAAAATGCTGACAGGGAACAACAATAAACGACCTCTCTTGGTCGATAGCCAGACGCTCAACTGACTTTTTCGCCAACGTTCGTGCGCACTTCCTTTCCAGATCACATGACCAAACGGGTTTTAAATTCGTATCAGGGTTGTCAGTTTCAGCGTGACCAATAAAATATTTCGCAGAATATATATGCTCTGACAGTAAATATGTTCCAAGTTTTTCCCAGATCGCCAAATGGCACAGTCATCTGCAAATTGTGATACTGCATTCTTTATGTCATTAAATTCATCTGCTAAATCATTTACAGCTATAGTGAAAATTGAAGGAGAAACCACTGATCCTTGAGGAATCCCATTCTGTAATTCATATATTTCTGACCTATCATTATTCACCTGTACAGCAAAATACCTGTCCTGTAAAAAGTTTTCTAGATACCTATAGGTTTTACCAGTAATGCCAATCTTTTTCATTTTGTAAAGAGCTCCATCTTGCCAGCATTCATCATATGCTCTGGCTACATCTAGAAAGACTACCACTGTTTTCTCTTTCTTCTTGAACCCTAGCTTTACATCATGTTCTAATCTTACAAGCTGGTCTACTGTACTTCTGTCTGCTCTAAACCCTGACTGGTTTGGGCTATATAACTGATTTTTTTCTAGGTAGAATTTAACTCTTTTATTTACAACAGTTTCCAGTATTTTACCTAGTTGTGATGTTAAGGAGATAGGTCTTTATGAACTTACATCATGGGCTTCCTTATTAGGTTTTAGGATGGGTACTATCATAGCTACTTTCCATGCTTTTGGTATCTTTCCTAAGCTCCAGATTTTGTTATAGAGGGAAGTTATTTTGTTTATAGTTGTTTTGGGTACTTTCTTAAGGATTTCATAACTAAGTATATCATGCCCTGAGGCAGTATTAGATTTCTCATTTATTGCACGAGTTATTTCTTCCTCTGTTATATCAGCATCTAGATAGTTTGTTTCATCTATTTGTTCTGGTATTTCTTTTGAAAACTGTATCCTAAGTCTTTCTCTTCTGTCATTTTCTTCCTGTCCAAGACTACTTTTTGCACTGACTTCATAGAAATACTCAGCAAGGGCATTAGCTTTTTCTTTATCTGTTTCTGCTCTCTTTGGTAGTTTGATTGTTGGCATTATTGTTTTCTTATTGCTCCCTTTGATTGCCTTAAGCTTTTTCCATACTTCTTTAATTTGGGTGCTAGGTTTAAGTGGCTGACAAAACTCCTTCCAGTTAGTTTCTTTGGCTTTAAATATTATTCTGTTAGGTTCATTCCTAATACGTTTATACTCGTCATAGTTTTCTTCTGTTCTGTTATTTCTATATTTTTGTAAGGCCCTTTTTCTTCTCTCATGAATTTCTGCACAGCTTTTATTCCATCAGGCAACTGGTTCTTTATTCCACTGAGTTTTTCTTTTCTTGTTAATGTTATTTATTGGTTTTAGGTGATGTGGCATATTTTTATTTATATATATTGTATTGCAATTTTCAGAATTTCATTGGTCAGTGTTTCTGCCCAGAAGTAAGTATCATCTGTTTCCATGTCTTTATATTCCATCACCTCCAGGTCTGATTGGAAGGCTTCCCAGTTTGCATTTTTATAGTTGAAAGTCGGTTTCTCTGGTTCTGGGTTTTGAATGAATTTTTCATGCATGGTTATTACAATGGGCAGATGATCTGAGTTTGTGTCTTGTAACACTTCCCAATTTACATTCGCTAGGTTGTTAGTTGCTATACTTATATCTATTGCTGAGTCTGCCCTGTTAGCTTGTGGATTAATTCTAGTTGCAGTTCCATCATTTAGTATTAGCAGGTCATTATTTTCTATGAAGTCAAGTAGGCACTTTCCTGCATTGTCTGCATGTTGTCCACCCCAAGCATAATGATGGGAATTAAAATCGCCTACTATGACTATTTTGGGGCCTAGTCTGGTGCTTATGGCTAGTATTTCTTCATCTTTAATTGTGCCATCTTTAGCGTATAAGTTTAGGATTGTTAGATTGTTTGGTTCTGCTGCTATAGTTTCCTGGATACCTTCTATGTTGGTTGTATCAAATACTTCCCAGTCTATAATTTTTAATGTTTCGCTAACTAAGACTGCGACACCCCCTCCTCTACCTTCTTTCCTATCGTGCCTAAGTATCTTAAAGCCCTACAGCTATATCTACTATTAGGGTTTAAAAGGGTCTCTTGAAGAGCATATATAGCGGTAGTTCCTCCTGTCTCTGCAAGTAGGGGTGCAAAATTCTTTTTGATACCCCTACAATTCCACTGTATAATTCTATATCCTTTGTTATTGAATTTAAAAGTTAACTAGTATCCCTTTTGTTTTGTGTTAGAACTATTAGTTTGCTCTTAGTTTGTATTGGCCCTATCAGTTGCTTGAGGCATAAGGCCTACTCTTCTTGGTGTTTCTTTTATGTAATTAAAGACTTTTTTCAATACTTGGGTTTGTGACGATTCTTCTGTTCTTTTATCTATCAAAACTCTCTCTAAGTGCTTGACAGTTTTTGTTTCCCATTCTTTCCATTTAGCTTCTTGCTTTTGTTTGCCACTTTCCTTTTCTAATGCTTCTCTGTCTATGTTAATCTCCTGTCTCTGATTTTCTATCCTTTTTAGTGTAATTTCATTATCCTCTTTCAGTTCAGATAGTTTAACTAGCATCATTTCATTTTCTTCTTTCAGTGCTGACAATTTAACTACATCCTGGGCAATTTGGTGTTGTATGGCTTTCATTTCTTGTAAATTAATATGAAACTAATATAAAGGTATGTTATCAGGCACTGGTAGGAAATAAAGAAGTAGAACACTAGACAACAGAAAAACAACAGACATGAGTGGCTTTCCCAGGATTTGAACACTGGACCTTCCGTTCAACAACCCCGCCTAGCCATGCAAGCGAATCACACTATCCTCCCTGCCATCTACGCATCACCAAAAATGATGTTTCAATGACAGGTCAGTAGTGCTAACCACAATACACGACACCGGAAGTTCACCATGGGCAGTTTAGCCTATTAATGACGCAATCACTTCTGTTGTTTCCCTATCATGCAGTATAGGCCAGTAAAACAAGACAAGGACCTTAATACTGTGTCCAGTAAATGATAGTAGACTTAGAACTAAGAACAGGACAGAGTGTAGGTTTGGTATTGTATAAACATTTATTACAAATAAGGAAGGGAAACCCGAGGCCTGTAAACAGTAAATTAATATGAAACAAATATAAAGGTATGTTATCAGGCACTGGTAGGAAATAAAGAAGTAGAACACTAGACAATAGAAAAACAACAGACATGAGTGGCTTACCCAGGATTTGAACACTGGACCTTCCGTGCGACAACCCCGAATTCGTATCGCATTCGTATCTTCCGAGGATGTAGTTGAATCATCCGACTGGTTTTTTTGCTACTGTTTTGTTACTTTTTACCTGGTTCTTACTTTCTTTTGCCAACTGTGACTTAATCATTTTGACTTCCTCTTGCACACTCTTAATTTCTGTTATAACTTTAGTGCTCGTATAAGTATTGTTTTCTTTTAATTTTTTAATGACTGTTTTGAAAGGGGTTTGAGTTGTTATAGCTTCCTTCAGTGCTTTTGTGGTCTGCTGATACACTGGCAGCCCTGGATCCTGGCGCTGTGGTTCCCTTTGCAATTTATGCATTTTCTGTTTTCGTTGCCCTTTTTATAATCAGTATCTGATTTTGCCTTTTCACACTGCGTAAAAGGGTGTGGCCCAGCACAGAACCTACAGACTGCCTTTCCCCTGCAACTTTGTCGGCCATGGTTAAACTTCATGCAGTTGGAGCACTGCAAAACGGGTGAAATAAATGCTTCTGTGTTTTTTTGTGCTTTCCCAAATAGTACTGTCTTGGGTAGGGGGTTCCCTACCTTCTGTTGAATCACTATCACTGGGGTTACTGTACTCCATTTCAATTTTATACGTTCTACGTGCACCAGCTTTAAATCTGGGTTCTGTTTGGACAGATTCTTTAACACTTCCTCACCTGACAGGGTTGGGTTTATACCTTAAATTACGCTTTTTCTGGGGGTTTTTAACATCCCTATTTGGATTTTGATGTTGTGGGCCAGTTGGATCATTCCAAAAGGATATTATTCAAATATAAATAGTTTTAAACATAATTAACATTTTTCATCGTCATCACATCTGCTAAAAGTTAGCTAATAATCTTTAAAAAATTATTATAACTACATGCCTACATGGATTTCAATAAAACTTGGATAGAATGAAAGCTTCATATGGGGAAAATGAAAGGATACCTAGGAAAGAAGGAAGGATATAAGTGTGTAGTGAAAAGGAGAGAAAACAAATACAGAAAAAGCACAGATCGCCTCAAACCGAAAGATTAAACGAAAGTCTTATGGGACTTCATGCGATGCTTTCTCGTACGGGAGAGACGCCCAAATATAAGGATAGAGCGGCGCGTTGAAAATCACACACACCAAATCCAGAAGCCAGAGTGAGAAACTGGAAGACAGTATCGGCAAGAAAATTTCTTTTTTCACGCTCCATGTAGGGCAGATTAACGTCAACCAATACAGCCTCATTGTGAGCTTACTAATCCTAACAGGGTATGTAAGTTTATTAAAGATATTTGTATGACTAATATCATTTCATTTCATACTTTATTTACGATTTGATTGTATCAGACATAATAAAAAGGGAATGACGCTAACCAGAGATAACACTCCACCGGCATTGTCAAGAAGCAAAACCATTAATTGGTTAGCGAAATATATCATGGCTAGTTCTTGCCTGGAAGCTTACAACATACCAGCAAGTACATAAGTGACTTGGCATCCATAAGTGGAAAGCAAAGGTTATATCGTACCCATGTATCATAACATGTGATTTATTAATATATTTTGTTAATTCTGCACAGTGGACAGCATCTTATCATGCTATCTCTGTAACATACTACCATGAATCATTCATTATATACAAACACTGAAGACATGGTCGCCTTAGGAACAGCAGTGGGTGGTGAGATTGTTGAAAAACCATGGCCACCTATTACCTTTCGTTCCAGGTTTTATGATCGAGTTTTATGATAATTCCAGACCGAATTTAACAAAAGACTTGAGGACCGTTGATCCTTCTAATTGAAGCCTAGAGGTCAACCAATTTTTAACACCTTAGTCCCCCGTAGTTATAGGGCGGGGTGAAAGACAGTCTATTTATGCAAGTCTGTGTCAGGAACCTCGAGCAGACGTGGCTAATACCAGATGAGTTATATGTATAACCATCTAACAAATGCTGTGAGCAGTTTCTAATCCGACTGTCGATGATGATAACTAAATCTATTGTCCAGCTCAGAGTATTCACAGCCGTAACTCAATTGTGATACCAGTGTACTTCTCGGGCACTGGAACTTCATACTTTCTGGAGAGAGATTCTAATTCTTCTCTACCACTATTATCACACCAAGAAAACCTTTCACTACATTGGGGGCTTTTTCGCGGGATATTATTTTTTATCCTGAGCCACTATCTATGTATTCTTCTATCTTGAGGCACAAATAGTTTGTAAAAATAATTTTTTTTGAAAAGTTCTAAAACTTAGAAATATTTTCGTATTAATAGTATCATTGAGTACCAAGTAAATAGGAGACACTCACAAGGTTTTAAGGATTTGTCTTGTTCAAAATTGATTTTAATTAAGTTACTTGGTTAGTGAAGATAAAATTATATACCCTCTGGTAAGTAGGCATCATGGCTAATTTGGTGAAGTTTCGATCTGCAATTATGCAGGAGGGAAAGGACGTAGGATTGACAGGGGATGCTCTTATCCATTATGTCGCAACTGAAGGGAACAAATATTTGGATAGAGAGGACAAAAGATTTGAGGCTGAAGCTAAGAAATTAGAAGCAGAAAGAGAAGCCAAAAGATTTGAAGTTGAGGCTAATGCTGAAGAAAGAAGGTTACAAAGAGCTCATGAGTTAAGTTTAAAGGAACTTAAACTCCAGGGAGCAGCTAGCAATCATAGTGCTAGTTCACCACACTCTGAGAGTAACTCCAACCAGAGCACGGTAAATGGAGCCATGCGTTTCCACCTGGATCCATTTATTGAGAAGGAGGACGCCATTGAGTCGTACCTGGATAGATATGAGACATTGGACTCTACTTATGGATTGGAAAAGGAAAAATGGAGCCTTAAACTATCTCAGGGGTTGATGGGAGTTTCATATGATGTTTATTTAAAACTCTCAAAAGAAGACCAGGAAAATTATGAAATCTTAAAACAAGCTTTACTGGTCAGGTACGAAAAGAATTCTGAATCTTATAGAAAGAGATTCCGAACTGCTAAGCTACTTCCAGGAGAAAACTATCACCAGTTTTCTGCCAGATTGGAAACATATCTGACAAAATGGATTAGCTTAGGAAAATGTCAAGATATAAAAGAAATGGTCATAATAAAACACCTGAGAGAATCCATGCCTCAAGAAATAAGAAAATTTCTTATGGAGCAAGGAACAGAGAGATTGGAAGATATTGCAACCATGGCTGAGAGATATTAAGTAGCTCAGACAGAAGTATCAGGAAATAAGAATAAGCCCGTGAGATCTTCAAACCTTCACAAACTATACCAACTACGAACATAGAGTCAATTCCAACAGGAACAGAAAACTGATTATAAAGACAAAAACCCTCTAGGATCAGATAATAAAACCTTCAAGAAAGGAAGGAAAGTGGTGTAAAGCTTGCCAAATGAGTAACCACAATACTGCGATATGCAGACGAAAAAACCCTCCTCATCACGCTGCCTGCCTTACAAAAGGGAACAAGGGAAGGAAGGACCTGACAAATAGAAAGAAAGACCTCCATCATCCCCCTGTCTGTGAGGAAGTGACCTTGAATGGCACCCAAGTACTGTGCTTATATGATACAGGCTTGGACTTTGACTCAGTAGTGTGCTCCTCTCTGATCAGTTCTGAACAGATAACCACAGAAACCGTGGAAATCAGAGGACTAGTCAAGGGAGCAGGAACCATGACACTGCCCATAGCCCGAATAAAGATACGATCTCATTATGTGGAAGGAGAGATCAAAGCAGTAGTGATGGACATCCCTATTTACCCATTAATACTGGGATGTAGATATGTCTTTCTAGGAGAACATATAAGACCCATAGTGATGGCAACAGTCCAGACCAGGGCAAGCTCTAAGAAAGAAGAGGACAGTATCATCAATACTCATCCAGAAGAGATAAGAAAGGCTCAAACTGCTGACAACACATTGAAGCCTTGCTTTGGCGAATTACCTAAAACCCATAACCCTCCAGAGAAAGGAGACGTATATATGAAAAATGGCCTACTATATAGAAACGCTGGAACAGGACCTAAAGGACATGGACAGCTTGTAGTGCCAAAATCATACAGGGAGCAGGTTATGAAGCTACGACATGCTATACCCTTCAGTGGGCATATGGTAATAGGGCCACTGGACAACGTATAGTCTGTCCCTACTTTTGGCCAGGGATCACAGAGGACATAAAGAGGTATGTGAGATCCTGTCCAGAATGCGAAAGAATAATTCCTAAACATAGGACTGCACCAGCAACATTGGGAGAAATGCCCATTATGGAAACGCCCTTTGAACGCGTTGCCGTGGATATTGTTGGACCCCTCAAAAGGACCAAGAAGAGAAATGCACATATCTTAACCTTGGTCGATGCTTGCTCTATGTGGGGAGAGGCAGTAGCAATGTCATCGATGGATTCGAAACTTTTGGCAGAGGCACTGTTAACAATATTCACCCGATTAGGTTTCCCACATCAAATATTGACTGACAATGGTTCTCAGTTAAGGGGAAAGCTAACACAAGAAGTATTCAGGATATTTCAACCTAGACATTATCACTGTAGCCCGTACCACGCCCAAGGGAATGGTCAAGTAGAGCGGTTCAATGGCACGCTCATTTCAATCCTTAGAAAGTTGGCTAGTGAGAAACCTGAAACTTGGGACACATACTTACCCTCTGCACTATTTGCCTATAGGGAAGTCCCACATAACTCCATAGGATTGGCTCGAGCTACATTGTTGTTTAGACGACCAATCAAACGTCCCCTGGAAGCATTGTTGCGGACATGGACTGATGAAAAAGCAGAAGTAACCGTGATTTCTTCATACCAATACGTCAACGAGTTGACATCTCGATTGAAAACAAGTTGGAAACTGGCCAATTGTAGCAATGTAATGCTGGGGAGGTTAAGGTGTTATTTTACACGGTTAAGTGTTAACAGCGTGAGGTCAAGCTATGTAAGACTCTGAGTCTAATAGCTGAAATTTTGTGATGAATTCACAGGGGACCTAACGCTACCTCCCGAGATCTCACGCTGTGCTGTATTTTCCTAAACTAATTCAAAGTTTACATGGCAGGATGTCTAGGGAGATGAAAGTGTAATAATGAATGAATGAATGTAAACAACCACCAAGTTAACTCAATGAAATTAACAAGGCAGGGGTTAAAGTTAAAATATTATTTTACAATTTTAATTTCCTGTCCCTCCAAATCTTTTGGGGCAGGAATGTTTAAAACTTAAATTTGAAATTTGATCTTTGTACACAATTTATTATACAAAATAATGGAAATGTCCATCAATCTTAATACTAAAATGTTCCAAGATTTCTCTTCCCTGCTACACAATAATGAAGTATGAATGGTCTCTAGTTGGAAAGACTGGTTGTCACCTCATCTCATAAATACATTGTCTGTTACTGGTGGAGAATAAATTAGTTTGAATTGACATGTGGCCCACTAATGAATCTTATCTTTGATTCCGTGGACAATCAGGTAACTTGTTCGATGTTATTGAACACTTCTACACCAAAATGCTCTCTGGAGTCAGTTAAAAACAATCAGTCTTGATATAGGAACAACCAGCAGGTTGCCTCACACTCTGTTACTCCAGGTTCTGACACACTTGTTACTTTGGGATGGAACCCTGCGAACAATAGGAACAAGCTTCCTAAGCACTCTCATCATTTATCTCCACCTCTAATTATTTTACATTATCAAACATGTATCTTGATCAGATTAAAGAGCTAACCAAATTAGCTACAGTCTTTAATTTTATATTAACCATTTCATATTCAGGGGTTATCTTCTTTTCTCCATATGGTTACAACGCCCCTGTCATTTAAAATCTTCAATATATTCAGCTGGGATACATTCTTTTCTTTTCTTTGGTCAAATAATAAGTTCAATATCTTTGATAGGACATCTTATTTATGTTCTCAAGATTTAATTTAATATTGTTTTCTGCCAGCAACTTTCTGGTCTTACAGTAATAACAGTGCATAATAATATTCAACTCAATTTGGACTCTTATTAGCTCCATAATAGACTTTTGGCATGTCTTTTGCCCCTTGGATATTGCAACACAGTTTTTATGTAGGGCCCTTATCTGGGTTTGCCTCTACATACATAAGAATATAAATATACATCAATAAAATGGTTCCTCTTACCGCAAATTCAATGAAATATTTCACAAATTAAGGTTACTGGCTGAAAATGGGTACAGGTTCGATGACTGCTGTTCCCGCCTGCAAAGGCAATCGTTCACAAATTGCTCTGCTTAACCGCTCTCAATGAAAATAGTTTACAAGTGGTACCCCAGCTTAGCAAGGCGTTGGTTTTATCACTCTCGCATGTTATGCGAAGCTCACCCAATCAGATTTAAAGCTACTGTGCCTTTCTTTCAAATAAACAACGCTATTTTTCAAAATGTACCCTTCAAGGTTTTTTTCAAAAAGACATGAGTGCGGTTACTATTGCGTCTGTTAGTCTGTTGTCCCTTTCTATTTTTTTCAATAACTTTGTTAATTTTTTTTTTTTCTTTTTTTTTCTTAACCAGCGGCACTTAGGCTTTCAGCCCTTCGGCCCAATGACATGTCATTGCGAGGCTGGGGAACCTGAGGACTTTCCTTCCAACCCGGTCAGGAGCTTCGCTCCTTCCCATCCACAGAGGGTTTATCACAGGAGCCGTTCAGGCTATTCAGTCAAATTTCCTTCCGTAAACATTTCTTCAAACGCCGACGCCCGGGTTTGAACCATGAACACCTGGTCGCCAGTACAACGCCGAAGCCATTACACCAGCGCGGCTCCCCAATAACTTTGTTAATAATTGGGTTATCGTAAAGTTGAAAACTGATTATTACTTAGATCACTATCCTTCATATTTATATATAAGTTTTATTATCGTCTTCATCATCGTTTGCGTTTTCATCTTTTCTCGTTATTTATGGTTTTCTTTTACTGAACCTCAGTAGTAATGAAATAATATTCTAAGTTATTATAAGGAAGAATACAATATTATTATGATAAGTAATATGATCATAACCCTTTAACCATTCTTCTTATCTCTCTGTACCATCCTTTATTTTGTGAGGGAAAAATATCAAGGTTTTCTTCTCTCTCCGTTCTTGCCCCCTACTCTAGTGTTAATTCAAATTACAAGTTAGGCGTGATTTTATCACTTTAACTACCATCTCGGCTCCTCTCTCCTTGTATTGTCAAGATGGGCGATTCTGGACTAAGGCCAACTCGCTTTCTAAGAAAACGACGTAACGCGTGGCTAGTCCCTTGGCGGGGTAAGCTGGGTAGACGCGTTTTTTTTTTCAAATACTTCGTCGCTGTGATACCATACAAGTAGCGTAGTTATATATAGATTTTGGACATTTGCCCTCTGCTCCTTTCTACTACCTCTTTGCCTCCGTCTCTATACTCTTCTATCTACAAGATGCCTTTTGCTGCATGCCAAGTCGGTCTAACGTTATCTTTAAATAATAGGTGGAGCTACGAAAAAGCTTGTAATTAAATGGAAAGGAGGTATCATTCGCATGTCGCCAATATTTTCAATTCCTGCGCTTATACTGTCAATAATGTTGGCTTTGCCCCTATAGAATTAGTGTGTCCAATTTTAAAAATACATTAGTAGCATTCTATATATATATATATATATATATATATATATATATATATATATATATATATATATATATATATATATATATATATATATATATATATATATATATATATATATATGATTTGAGCAGATGTTCAATCTGACCTTATTACACACCTCCCCTCTTAAAATTCTGCATCCCACTGCAGATTGACAATCTGTTTGAACAATCCCAATCAAATTTAGTCAAATAGACTTTACTCTGCCTTTATTTTATCATGGAGTAATGCATGGGGGTCATTTCAAAGTAAGCACGACTCAAGAAAACTTCCCCAGACCTCTGCAATCCAAGAATCTATTTCAGCTGCAGCTATTACTGTCTGTCCTATGCTGATATAAGTCAGTTTTCACCATTCCTTATCACGGAATCTGTCCTATGACATATCCAGAGGTAATTGATGTCCCTCAAGTTTGCAATAATTATGAGGGGATAATCTATAAAATGGTGATGGCAGAGTTATGCGGGGTTTCCAGTAATCTCATTATCAGCCCGTATAAAACATTCGGAATATCCTCAATCAAAAAGGCAACTCCGGGATTCAATATGTTCCTCCGAAATGTTCACAGCCAACAATTGGTCTGCGCGCCGGCTTGACTGAATTTGGAAACTCCCTGTACTATTTTTCATAGTTATTCTATAATGCGCCATTCAAATGGAGGCCATATTCACCAACTATATTCTCCGCCTTTCGTTAATTTGGTGATATAATATAATATATGGGGAAATGAATTTCTGCAACAGAAATCAATTTGCCCATTTTAGCTCTGCTACAATATGTGGGTTTTTCTCCATCCAGGGTCCGTACAATACTTCCCCTTGGAAGGTGTAGGGTCGGTTAACTACCACTGTTACCGGTGCCCTGATAATGCTAACTTAATAGCCGTATTGTGAAGCGATTGGGTCCCTCTCCCATTTCCTCAATCGCCCACTCCCCACTTTTCTTATGTTAACCTTTTGTATCGGTTTCAAATTTGGCGGATTTTCTTCAATGCTAATTTGTGCCAGTTCCCGAAATGCAGCATCAAATTGAGCCTGGGATGACTGGTCTTTGTTGGTTTTTTTCTCTGTATGCCATACGCAGAGAAGCTAATGTAAACCTTTTGGGGGCAGATTGGGTGTGAGAAGGTGCATGCCTATCCACTGTGTCTACCTTATTAATTTTATTTATCCTTTTATTTTTAGGCCCATGTTTTTCTCCACACTGCTTACTTAGCAGGGGAGTATTATTTTTCCACCTTGTGGAATCTACCTTGCAACACTGGTCGCAGGCCTCGACAATTTTTTTTATGTCTTCCTCTATGTCTGGCCAGTAATAAGTCATAGATGTCCTTAAACAGGTGCGACACATCCTCAGATGTCCACCGTCTAGAACATTTGTTTGTCTCATAACTCAATCCTTATATCTTGATGGCACTACTAACTGTCCACACCCGTATGATCCTGCTTTATCTGTCCTGTAAAGCAGTCCATCCTACAAATAGAATTCTCCTTTTTTAGGAGGGGTATGGCGTTTTTGGAGTTTCTTAAAACACGGCTTCAGTGACCTATCTTCAGCCTGTGCCTACCTCCACTGTTTACGAGACATAGTTTTTTGGTGGTTCCTCCTCCTTACTAGGGGTCGACCTTACCTGAAGCGTGGCCATTACCACAGGTTTTACTGGGCTCCCTAGAAATACATATGAACTTCCTAACACCAGCGGGTAATTAAGGTCGTCGCATACTGCAGCTTTAATTACTCCTTCCACGTACCTTGTCTTGACCTCGATCTCGGCAACGGGAAGTGTTATGGTGGCTATTCCCTTTACGGCACCTTGTATCTCCACTTTCTCCGTGGTATACTGGTCAGGGAGCACCAGGTTTGCACTCACAACAGAGTCATATTCCAATCCGGAATCATAAAGGCACCTGACTCTGGCACCATTACATATCACTTCTTCACAGATGGGGGTATGTTGAGGTTCCTGCTGTTCAATAGCCAGGTCCTTCTTTCTCCCCATGTCCACTGTTTTCATGCTTGCAGCGCGGTATGGAGGAACTTTCCTGCCACCTTCCATTGTATTTGGATTTTGCATCCTATAGTTTGTTTCCCTTTTTCTTCTGGTTTTAAGGGTTTCCTTTCATTGAATTGCGGGGTTTTGTCGCTATGATCAGATCTTGATCTATCCCATGTTTGGTTACCTCTGAGGTTTTGATCCCTAGTATTTTTGTTATAATACTCATCTGGGTCTTGGGGGGGTTTTATTACTCTCTACCTGTTTGTATCTATGCAGTTGAAGTTCCATTTCTTTTAATCTTAGTTCATGATCTCTTTCTAACCTTCTTTCTTCTCTATCCATAAATGTGTCACATTCTGATGTCACATATGAAATCAGACCTTGCCCCTCCATTCCCATTTCTCTTGCAGCCTGAACAGCAGCCGATCGAAACTTTGCCAAATCTGCCATGTTCTACCTTGTACTAAAATTAATTAGTCTAACTATGACAGTTAACAAATGTTCTAACTAATTACTTTACTAGGGCAATGTCAACTCAAACAATTCTCCACACTCTTTATTTCTATAAATTTTACAATGGGGATACCCTGGATCTCTGGTGTTAAAATAATTAAAATCCCAGACAGCACCCCAATATATGTAGCAGATAGATTCCTATCTCAGACGAGTATCTAAATAGAAAAAAATCACATCCCGGAGGAGCGTCCCAATTTATGTAGCAATGTAATGCTGGGGAGGTTACGATGTTATTTTACAAGGTTAAGTGTTAACAGCGTGATGTCAAGCTATGTAAGACACTGAGTCTAATAGTTGAAATTTTGTGATGAATTCTCAGGGGACCTAACGCTACCTCCCGAGATCTCACGCTGTGCTGTATTTTCCATAACTAATTCAAAGTTTACATGGCAGGATGTCTAGGGGGATGAAAGTGTAATAATGAATGAATGAATGTAAACAACCACCAAGTTAACTCAATGAAATTAACAAGGCAGGGGTTAAAGTTAAAATATTATTTTACAATTTTAATTTCCTGTCCCTCCAAATCTTTTGGGGCAGGAATGTTTAAAACTTAAATTTGAAATTTGATCTTTGTACACAATTTATTATACAAAATAATGGAAATGTCCATCAATCTTAATACTAAAATGTTCCAAGATTTCTCTTCCCTGCTACACAATAATGAAGTATGAATGGTCTCTAGTTGGAAAGACTGGTTGTCACCTCATCTCATAAATATATTGTCTGTTACTGGTGGAGAATAAATTAGTTTGAATTGACATGTGGCCCACTAATGAATCTTATCTTTGATTCCGTGGACAATCAGGTAACTTATTCGAGGTAATTGATTACCTCTACACCAAAGTGCTCTCTGGAGTCAGTTGAAAACAATCAGTCTTGATATAGGAACAACCAGCAGGTTGCCTCACACTCTGTTACTCCAGGTTCTGACACACTTGTTACTTTGGGATGGAACCCTGCGAACAATAGGAACAAGCTTCCTAAGCACTCTCATCATTTATCTCCACCTCTAATTATTTTACATTATCAAATATGTATCTTGATCAGATTAAAGAGCTAACCAAATTAGCTACAGTCTTTAATTTTATATTAACCATTTCATATTCAGGGGTTATCTTCTTTTCTCCATATGGTTACAACGCCCGTCATTTAAAATCTTCAATATACTCAGCTGGGATACATTCTTTTCTTTTCTTTGGTCAAATAATAAGTTCAATCTCTTTGATAGGACATCTTATTTATGTTCTCTAGATTTAATTTAATATTGTTTTCTGCCAGCAACTTTCTGGTCTTACAGTAAGAACAATGCATAATAATATTCAACTCAATTTGGAATCTTATTGGCTCCATAATACACTTTTGGCATGTCTTTTGCCCCTTGGATATTGCAACACAGTTTTTATGTAGGGCCCTTATCAGGGTTTGCCTCTACATACATAAGAATATAAATATACATCAATAAAATGGATCCTCTTACCGCAAATTCAATGAAATCTTTCACAAATTAAGGTTACTGGCTGTAAATGGGTACAGGTTTGATGACTGCTGTTCCCGCCTGCAAAGGCAATCGTTCACAAATTGCTCTGCTTAACCTCCCTCAATGAAAATAGTTTACAAGTGGTACCCCAGCTTAGCAAGGCGTTGGTTTTATCACTCTCGCATGTTATGCGAAGCTCACCCAATCAGATTTAAAGCTACTGTGCCTTTCTTTCAAATAAACAACGCTATTTTTCAAAATGTACCCTTCAAAGTTTTTTTCAAAAAGACATGAGTGCGGTTACTATTGCGTCTGTTAGTCTGTTGTCCCTTTCTATTTTCTTCAATAACTTTGTTAATAATTGGGTTATCGTAAAGTTGAAAACTGATTATTACTTAGATCACTATCCTTCATATTTATATATAAGTTTTATTATTTTCTTCATCATCGTTTGCGTTTTCATCTTTTCTCGTTATTTATGGTTTTCTTTTACTGAACATCAGTAGTAATGAAATAACATTCTAATTTATTATAAGGAAGAATACATTATTATTATGATAAGTAATATGATCATAACCCTTTAACCATTCTTGTTATCTCTCTGTACCATCCTTTATTTTGTGAGGGAAAAAATATCAAGGTTTTCTCCTCTCTCCGTTCTTGCCCCCTACTCTAGTGTTAATTCAAATTACAAGTTAGGCGTGATTTTATCACTTTAACTACCATCTCGGCTCCTCTCTCCTTGTATTGTCAAGACGGGCGATTCTGGACTAAGGCCAACTCGCTTTCTAAGAAAACGACGCAACGCGTGGCTAGTCCTTTGGCGGGGTAAGCGGGGTAGAGATTTTTTTTTCTTTCAAATACTTCGTCGCTGTGATACCATACAAGTAGCGTAGTTATTTATAGATTTTGGACATTTGCCCTCTGCTCCTTTCCACTACCTCTTTGCCTCCGTCTCTATACTCTTCTAACAACACGATGCCTTTTGCTGCATGCCAAGTCGGTCTAACGTTATCTTTAAATAATAGGCGGAGCTAAAAAAAAAAAGCTTGTAATTAAATGGAAAGATGGTATCATTAGCATGTCGCCAATATTTTCAATTCCAGCGCTTATACTGTCAATGGTGCTGGCTTTGCCCCTATTGAATTAGTGTGTCCAATTTTAAAAATACATTAGTAGCATTCTAAAAGATAGGGAACTTCAGATGAGAGAAAAATTTCTGTTACTGTTGCCCAGCAGCAATAATAAATTGCAAATTGGATGGTAGGGTCCCTACTTCATATTGGAAAAACTTTCCTGGACCAATTATAAGATTGACAAGAAAGGAAAGGAGAAGGTGTATCACGTCAACCTTCTTAAAAATTATTATGACTGGGAAGCATCAGAAGTTGCACATATCATGACACTGTCCATTGCAACAGAAATGCAAGATGAACCAATTTCCTCCATGGAATACCCCCTAACAACTGCATAAAGTTATGCTTAATTTAATGTGAGTGAACATTTAACTCTTGAGCAGAGGAAACAGGTTCAGGAGGTGTTAGAAGTCCATGCTGGTGTACTCACAGATAAGCCGGGGTGTACTAATCTGTTAGAGTATGACATGACGATTACTGACCCTACACCAGTTTGTATGCGGATATACCCTACACCTTATGCGAAAGGACAAGCACTCAAGGATGAGATTGACTATCTCTTAAAAGAGAAAATTATTTCAAAGTCTGAATCTCCCTACATCTCAAGTGTGGTGCTATTAAGAAAGTCTAGTGGTGAACAGGTTATGCATTTACTATAGGAAACTAAATGCTGACACCAATCAGTTGTTTGCTACACTGAGTAAGGCTCGGTATTTTTCAAAAGTAGATCTAAGCAAGGGATACTACCAAATACCAGTGAAACCAGAAGTTAGGAAACTGTTAGCCTTTAGTACACCGGATGGACATTACGAGTTCAATGTACTCCCATTTGGTTTAAAGAACGCTCGAAGTATCTTCTCCAGAATGATGAGGAAATTGTTGGAACCATTACAAAATCCTCATATTACCAACTTCATGGATGATATTCTGATCGCTACCACTACATTCGAGGAACACATAGTAGCGCTCTTCATGTTGCTAAATAGACTGAGAGAAACGGGATTGACAGCACGTCCAACTAAGTGTCATATTGGATGTGAGAAATTGGAATTTTTAGGTCACACTATCTCTACAGGGCAAATGTCTCCTGACCCAAAGAATGTAGAGAAAATGAGAAAAGCACCAAGACCACAAACTAAGAAGGATGTAAGATCCTTTGTGTCATTGTGCGGTTTCTATCAGAAATATATACCCCATTTTAACTCATTATGCGCGCCATTAACCGACTTAACCAAAAAAGACCAGCCGGATAAAATACAATGGACTGCAGAGTGTGAACAGGCTTATACAGAGTTGAAAAATATGCTGACAAATAAACCTATTCTTGCCCTTCCCGATCTCTCACAAGAATTCGTACTAAGAACAGATGCTAGTAATGTAGACATCGGAGCAACATTACTACAGCGGGCAGACACACCGCCACATATGCTATTACCAGTAGCTTTTGCCAGTAGAAAGTTAAATGCAGCTGAAAGAAATTATTCTACCGTTGAAAGTGAATGCCTCGCTTTGATCTGGTCGATCAAAAAATTCGCCCCTTTTCTTTACGGGAAACACTTCATTGTGGAAAGCGATCACCAGCCTTTGATGTTTTAAGCAGTGTCTAAAAAATTAAATTCACGAATTTTAAGGTGGAGTTTACTGTTATCTCCATATTCGTTCAATGTGATATATAGCCTGGTTGTAAGTTATTTAACTCTTAAAGGCCGGAACGACGCTGGTAGCGTACATCCACAAAACCCCTAGAAGCCGAAACGACGTTGGGAACGTCACTTTTGTGTTCTGTGAAATTTTTTCCGTATTTTCATTATGACTCATAACTGAATACTATATGTAGAATATCACTAAAAATCCTTCATATTCTAATTCTACATTCATTTATCTTTACTGTGATGTATAATATGTGTGTCTTTGTTGTATAATAATTCAGAAACTTTAGAATTTATAAAGGTACTGCTTTAAGGTACAAAAATAATTCTGGCAAAACTGATGAAAAAATTCCGACCTGCAAGAGTTAAACTATGTTAATTCACAAGAGGAGATAGAAGATGAATGATATCCAAAAGGATATTATTCAAATATAAATAGTTCTAAAAATAATTAACATTTTTCATCGTCATCACATCTGCTAAAAGTGAGCTATTAATCTTTAAAAAATTATTATAACTACATGCCTAAACGGACTTCAATAAAACTTCTATACAATGAAAGTTTTATTTGGGGAAATTAAAAGGATACCTAGGAAAGAAAGAAGGATATAAGTGTGTAGTTAAAAGGAGATAAAACAAGTACAGAAAAAGCACAGATCACCTCAAACCGAGAGATTAAACGAAAATCTTGTGGGACTTCATGCGGTGCTTTCTCGTACGGGAGAGACGTCCAAATATAAGGACAGAGCGGTGCGTTGAAAATCACAAACACCAAATCCAGAAGCCAGAGTGAGAAACTGGAAGACAGTATCTGCAAGAAAATTTCTCTTTTCACGCTGCATGCAGGGAAGATTAACGTCAACCAATACAGCATAACCGGAGCTTATTAATCCTAACAGGGTATGTAAGTTTATTAAAGATATTTGTATGACTAATATCATTTCATTTCATACTTTATTTACGATTTGATTGTCTCAGACATAATAAACAGAGAATGACGCTAACCAGAGATAACATCCACCGGCATTGTCAGGAAGCATAACCATTAATTGGTTAGCCAAATATATCATGGCTAGTTCTTGCCTGGAAGCTTACGACATACCAGCAAGTACATAAGTGACTTGGCATCCATAAGTGGAAGGCAAAGGTTATATCATACAAATGTATCATAAAATGTGATTTATTCATATATTTTGTTAATTCTGCACAGTGGACAGTATCTTATCATGCTATCTATGTAATATACTACCATTAATCATTCATTTATATACAAACACTAAAGACATGGTCGCCTCATGAACAGCAGTGGGTGGTGAGATTGTTGGAAGACCATGGCCACCTATTACCTTTCGTTCCAGGTTTTATGATCGAGTTTTATGATAATTCCAGACCGAATTTAACTAAAGTCTTGAGGACCGTTGATACTGCTAACTGAAGCTAAGAGGTCAACCAATCTTCAACACCTTAGTCCCCCGTAGTTATAGGGCGGGGTGAAGGATAGTCTATTGATTCAAGTGTGTCTCAGGAATCTCGAGCAGACGGGGCTAATACCAGATGATATATATATATATATATATATATATATATATATATATATATATATATATATATATATATATATATATATATATAAATAAAATATACTGTGACAGACTGTTCTAATTTTATTGGAAGACTCATCCCAGATTTTTTACTATTATTTATTTTAATTTGTAACTATAAATAATCATACATTTTACCATCTTCCAACACCCATTTCTCATTACAAGAATATATAGATGTACATAATAAATTATGAAATTGTACTCATTTTTCTTGGTAGATTTTTAACTGTTAAATTTTGAGTTACTTTTTTCTAATGTAATTATATTATCACATATGGTTACTATAGCGGAAGTGGCACAGTATACTTCTGAAGCCTAAATCTATTGTCCAGCTCAGAGTATTCGCAGCCGTAACTCAATTGTGATACCAGTGTACTTTTCGGGCACTGGGACTTCATACTTTCTGGAGAGAGATTCTACTTCTTCTCTACCACTATCATCACACCAAAAAAACTTTCGCTACAACTGTTGAAATTGTCAAACACATGAGTCATACAAAATACTGCAGGAAAAGTTTTCATAATATGAACTCTGAAGGTATTGGGTGACATTTGAGGCGCCAATAAATGACCGCCCTGATAGGGAGTTTGTCAGAAAACGCCAGGTGGAATCGTAGGCCGTAAAGTTATGATACAACGTAGAAGAAGTTTGACATACGGCACAGCATTCCTAAAAACGTCAGATTAGACAGCTTGAGCTTTGCCACAGAAAAGAATAGAGTTGGATTCTGAATTTATAGGACCGGACAAAAAGTATTAAGAGCATCTGTACATCAATAGAAACTCGTCAACATTAATACGGAACCAGGAATTCTAAAGGAAACTCACTGGTAACAGAGGGATCTTGAAATAGAAATAAAACCCCATACGTGTGATCGTGGCTTCTGTGTTAAGTTGCCAAGACTATTCTACTGAGCAAGAAGTTTAAGATTTATCAATTATTGAGTTGGTGGCACGGATTGGAGAGACCATTTGAGGTTCTACTCTCATCTCTTAAAGCACGGGCAGCCGCGCTGGTGTAGTGGTTAACAAACTGCGCTGGCGAACGGGTGACCCAGGATCAAACCCGGGCGAGGACATTTGAAGATTTTTCGTCGACCGGGATTTTGACTGGATTAACTCGAGCCCTGGCGAGAACATTTAAAGCAGTGTCGTCGACCAGGAATTGTAGGCTCCTGAGCCGACAGAGCTCTAATGGGTACCTCCGAAATCGGCGAGTATCTGCCTGAATGGTAAAGGACACCTGTCTCTGTACAAAAAAATGTGGATACTCACGTAAAAATCAGTCTCAGGTTAGACATACTAAATTAAGATTTTGCCTCGAGTAATAGCGGTCGTACGCAATAACAACAACAACAACAACAAAACTCCCAAACCAAGATCTATGATGAACCATAATTTTTCTTAATTACCATTTCATATTTATTTACATTTGTTCCAAAATAATTGATCATTAAAAGTGTTATATGTTGTTTTAATAAATGCATAGTTGAATTAATTATTACAGAGCGAAAGGCACACGTGTGAATCCTAAATATAATATAAATAGTTATATCTACATCTGAAGAGCCAATAAAAATAATAATAAAAACACTAATAATATCGAGCTAATAAGAGTAATTTCGATGAGTTAAATCACATGGGAGCTTGAACGAGCTAATTTGAAGAGATTCCATCTCCACAAAAGGCGCTGGGTCAGATAAAAAGTTAACGTGCCTATATTCATAAAACACTGTTCTTGACTTCTCAAATTTCTTGAAGAGACTCACTCGAGGTAGAAGCATTATTATTCTTCTGTCTACATCTCTGCCAAGAGTAATCTTGTGCGAAGGTAGAAACCTTTGAAGACCTACATTAGATACTCTAGGTTTTGGATGCTGTTGGACCACTACTGCAGAGCAATGGGAGGCAACCCTCGACAATTTGGGGTCACGTCCCGTATTATAGAACCTGAAAGTAGATTCCCCTAGAAGACTGACAGATACTTTAGATAACTGAAAAAGTATCGTCAGATAAACTTTGGATAGATCTGATCATACGTGTGCCATAAAGCAGTAAATAAATAATATGTAAGGTGAAATAAGTAGTATACAATGTACCAAACGAGGCGGTTTCAGGTGGCGCGCAGGTGGCGCGCAGGTGGCGCGTGACTTTTATATAGCAAAAACGCCAGGTGGCGCGCAGGAGGCGCAAGATGGCGGGATGACTTTTATATAAGCGCATTCAGGTGGGGCAAGATGGCGGACTTGAGATAACAAGAAGACGATATATTTATGGATATATTTAGATAACAAGAAGACGATATTTATAGATAATAGGAAGACTTGAGACGATATATTTAGACAAACAAGAAGACTTTGAGACAACAGTTAGAGGATATATTTAGACTTTGAGATAATAGTTAGAGTTGAGATAATAAGGAGATGATATTTAGACTTTGAGATAATAGGAAGACGATAATAGAAAGAGGATAATAGTTAGACGAACAAGTTATACGTTATATTTAGACGATATATTTAGACAATAGGAAGACAGTATATTTATAGATAACAGTTAGACGAACAGTTATACGAACAGTTATACGATATATTTAGACATATATTTATATACATATTTTACAACAGTTAGACGAACAGTTAGACATACGACAGACGATATAGGTAACAAAAAGGCGTTTTAGTTAATATACTTTTTATTTTATATTCAATAGTGTTTTTGTAGTAACAAAACATATATGGTAATATATAAGAGTACATATATAGTATTGTTTAACATTACATTAGTATACATTGTGCAGTAATTTTTTATCAAATCACATATGAATGTATAAGTGAAAAATAATTATATTTTAAATAGGAAAGCTAGTGTTTTCAAAATATTTCACAAATGTTTTATACAATATCACCGGGGTACAGCTGCAGGCCAGACCTCGAGGGGGGTTGTCACATTGTCGTCACGTCGTAAGAAAAAGAGAGGTGTTGTGTGTGTGATATGGTGTTTGGGGCGGTAGAGAGATAGTATTTGGGTAGGGAGATGTATTGTGTGTTGGAGTGGAAGACAGTTTAAATGTTGAGGGGTGATGTTGTGACGTTGTCGGGATGTACCTGTCGTTTGATGTAGAAGTAAGATAGGGCGTTGCGGTGTTGTTCGTAGGTGTAGATGGAGGATTTGTGTGCACGGAACCCGATATTTTTCCCGCCCTGTGCTTGTTGTGTGTTGAGGACGTCTAAGAATGTGTGTTTGTCTACTTTGTTGTGGTGTTTGTTGAGTCCTTAGGTGGTTGTTTTGTCATAGTCGCCAAAACAGTGATACGTCTTGCTACAGAGGGAAACCATCCCTCTGCCTTCGTACTCTAATTTAAAAAGGCCTGGTGTCCGTTTGTCGTATAATATTTGTTCGTGACATTTTTGACAAAGGGCGCGCGTTTTACCCTCGGTAGCGACGAAAACGGGTCTATGGTCGGGGCATACTTCGGCGGGGAACCACTGGTGGTAGGTACTGTAAAATTCTCGTCGCATAGCGGGCTTAACAACGTCCGCTAAGTTATTCGCGCTAAGGGCCAAGTAAAGGCTGTCTGTGTCCGTCTCGCACAACTGAAAATCTGACCTATCGACGTCTCGGACATGTTTATATGCAGGAATACCAGTTCAATCTGGTTTTTTGAATCGTGCCCTAGCTAGGGTTTGATTCGTCGAACATCGTGTGACCAAACTCGTGTGTTAGCCAGGTCGTGATTCGTCGATGTATTGCGTGGGAACAATGACACATGGCTGTATTGGCGTGGAGAGAAACCCGATAGCAAAAAATACACACACCTGTCTATTGACCTCTTCCCTTGTTTATGAAAGCCATCTGGTGGTTCCTCTGACTAATCGAACAATTAATCGATCGTTGGCGTGTTGTCTAGCCGAAAATGGTAGTAGCACGCGTTGCATAGTACCACCTCGTGTTTTGATCAAGATGAAATAAATGGCGTAGAGCCCACAAACGTTGGGTGACTACATCTTGTAAATGTCTGGAGTTGTAGTTAACAGGTCGAGTAGAGTTTCTGGCTATAAAATTAATCAGGTCCGTGTGTGTAGGTGGTAGGCCGAAAGAATCAAAATATTCAAAAGTACCAAGTCCGTTATAATATAGGGCGACCCAGTGGTCACCCGGGCGATAGCTAGGATCAGTGTTGATGACGAAAGCAGCCGTCTTGGTCGGATCGATGCGTAGAGGTAATTGGTCACGAGCTAACACTTTAACGAGCCCAGTTCGTTTAACAAATATGTCTGACAGGAGGATGGTGCGTATCTCGTCTGTGTTCATTGTCTATGTGATGTAGTCTGTCAAAACTTGGCGCGATTTCGAGATCTCCCAGATCGAGTCTTGCTCGGCGTAGACGAGGACCTGTAATGGTTCGGGTGTGACCTCGGCGAATTTAAGATCTACTGAGACTGGGCCCGACTTGGCCATCTCAAACTGGTCACCGTCTAGTAGACTGGGGGTGAGGTCAAAGGCGTATAAGGCGTAACCGTGCTTAAAATGTCTATACTCGAGGTCGTTGCTGGCGTCTTTACCAACCAGTCCCATAGCTAGATTCGTCGCGAAGAAGGCTCTCACGTACTGGTTGTGTTCATAATCCATGGACAAAGGCTTGCCACTGACTGTTCTGCCGTCCACGCTGACATTCAAATATATCAGACCAAAGGTAGCGAAAGTGAACGGATTAGACGTGTACGACCCGTTAAAAGCGGACGAAGTGACTAGTCCAATCACGATCCGCGTAGGAGTTTGACTGAGAAATAGATTATCCTGCATGTGCGATAGCATACCTCTAGGGATAGAGAAAGTTTTTAGCACAACTCGTTTCAAGGGGTACTTGGCATTACCTCGCACCAAGGCTTTCTCGTGGGCTAGAGAGACGGCGGGGTTTAATTTGGCTTTCCGGACAACCAAGGCCGCATAAGTTATAATAGATTTATAACCAGCGGTGGGGTCGTGTCCCAGCACGTTGAAGGCATCTTTAGACGGGGTGAGTTTTACTTTAACGGTCACACCATTTAACAGGTAACGATCTTGAGCGAAGATATCTGAATGTAAACGACCCATCATATCAATCTCCTGAGAACCAGCCGTTATATGTCGACGCAGTCTTAACCCGTT
The DNA here is from genome assembly GCA_024509875.1 of Oreohelix idahoensis. Lineage (NCBI taxonomy): Eukaryota > Metazoa > Mollusca > Gastropoda > Stylommatophora > Oreohelicidae > Oreohelix > Oreohelix idahoensis. The sequence continues at coordinate 872,920 of JAMPIV010001261.1, read as the reverse complement.
GTTATTGCCACTAATTGTTTCCGTAATAAAATTTGGCGTGTCTTTGTAAAACAGAGCCGATGTCAGATGGCCACGTTTGGGTTACTCCCCGTAATTCAACGTGGCTTCCAGGTAAGCTCTATAAGGGTAGGTGTTCTCGCTGGGTGTAATCAGCGTGTCGTTCAGTGAAACGTCGACTTGGGAGAATAAACTGTGTAGGTAATAGTTGATCGGGGCCACCTCCGCATCAGCGGTTAATGCGCCGCCATTAGCTAACGTGATTTTGGCGCGCACGTGCAGAAAAGTATTGAACAAATCTAGATATTCTTCACCGTTTCCCGATATTACAAATTCCACCGGGGCTCCGGGGGCTAAGGCGGCCAATGGATGTATCTCCACAAATTGTCCCTCTTCTACGGCTGTCTGCGTTGGTGGTACGCTAAACAAATCTAGTCCACTGTGAAGACACTCGCACGAGTTGGGGTGAATAAGCGCCATCATTCAAATATATCAGAGTACCTTCGCTTCTTCTGGTGAGAATGAGAAGGGCGAGCTCGGTTACTGCGTTTTATTCGTTTCGGCTCGCCAGGTGGGGCAGCTCTCGTTTTTCTTTTTCTTCTAAGCCCGCTACCCGATTGGTTAGTGGTGAGGTGTTCAACCGCTCCCTGTAATAAACGCTGACCCGATTCCTTGGCTCGTTCGCGAAATGCCTCTCCAACATTTCTGCCGGCTAACGCATCGCTCGCGACCTGTAGACCGGTCCCAAGCCCTTCTCTGAGTAAAGCTTTGTCTCCAGTTTTTAACCACGGGAGAACCATGCGACCGAGCCCGCCGAAAAAACTACCCAAACCATGTCCTCTTTGACTTCTGCCTCCGATAAACACTGGCATCCCATGGCCAGCTTGGTTGCAGTAAAACTCCTCATACATCTTGGGGTTTCGTCGGATGGGTACGTGTCTGACCATTTTGTTTCTAGTCAAAATCAAACCGTCTGTGAGTTCGGAAGCCCCTGCTCGCAAACAGTTTGTTTTATTTGCCACGTACCGATAACCGGATCGATAGCGATTGTTTAAGAACTGTCACAACAATGTTTAATTACTGTCCACATGTTCTGAAAAAGGGTTTTTTGGATTGTAATAAAATAATTAGACAAATAATGCTGTTGATTATTCGTCTCCAAATGGACATCCTGGCACGTACGACAATTGATCCACATGGAAAACTCGTTAGCAATTATTTACTCAGGGACAGATGCGAATAATTTGAATTACCTTGTACAGCTTCCACCATAAAATTAGCGAACTTTATTTGTTTAGCGCGCGTGTCTTGTTGACGGGAAAGAAAAGGTATTAGACACATTTTAAAAACGGTTTACAAAAATATCTAACAAGTATGTTGAAATAAAGTGAGAAACACAGACAAGTTGAGAAAGAGAGACAGAGAGAGAAAGAGAGAGAGAGAAAGAGAGAGAGAGAGAGAAAGAGAGAGAGAAAGAAAGACAGAGAAAGAAAGTCAAATGATTTTTCTTTGCGAGTACGTTTTAACAAATGTTTACAAAAATATCTAACAAGTATGTTGAAATAAAGTGAGAAACACACATAAGGTTTATATTGTGTAAAGTGATCAGTGGTCTAGTTCATTCATTCTATTTCACTGGATTTTGTGTTAATTTAAATCTATTAAATTAAACCGTCTCAATAGTTCCAGTTGTAAATGTAATGATATACCTGCTATATTATTTCCAAAAGATAATAGATGTTAAATGCTTAAATTAACTTTTAAAGTCGGGAAGGAATTTATAAATACACTATTATATATATATATATATATATATATATATATCTATATATATATATATATATATATATATATATATATATATATATATATATATATATATATATATATATATTAGTTAAATAGGGATTCCCACAATGTTAGTACGAATCTTACGCTCTTGAAAAGGGATTATCACATTGTTAGTACACTTCTTACGTTGTAGAACAGTGATTCTCAATACATGCTGGAAACAGGGATTCTCACATTTTTTTACACCAAAGGTTCCCACATTGTAGAACAGTGATTCTCACAATGTTAGCACGATTCTCACATTGTTTTACACCGAAGGTTCTCACGTTTTTTAGCACGAATCTTACGTTCTTGAAAAGGGGTTATCACATTGTTAGCACGATTGTTGTGTTTGAGATATAAAATAACTGGTTGTAAGTGTAATCTATCATTATTAACAATGGACCCCCGTTGGGTCCATCCGTTCACTTGTTTAATTAGCGGCCCTACTTCTAGTGGAAAGACTGTTTTTGTCCAGCGTTTCCTGACACATATCAAAGATATGGTAACAGCCGTACCAGATGAAATTTTATGGTGTTATGGCGAATATCAACCCCTATACAAGTCAATGACTGGAGTTCAGTTTATTGAAAGACTGCCCGATATTGAGCAGTGGACAGGTGATAAGAGACGGTTGGTAATTATCGATGATCTCATGAACGAAACAGATGAACGAGTAACTAAATTATTCACAAAATCAAGTCATCATCGCAATTTAAGCGTATTTATCTTGTACAAAATTTATTTGCCAAGAACAAAGAACACAGAACCATTAGTTTGAATTCTCATTACATAGTACTTTTCAAAAATCCACGCGATGGGTCGCAGATTGTTAATCTAGCCAAACAGATGTACCCAGGTCAAACTGCCTATGTCCAAGAGAGTTTTAAAGACGCGACATCGGTCCCACATTGCTATTTGGTAATCGACCTTCGCCAAGACACAGCAGACAATTTGAGACTTCGTTCACATATATTCCCAGAGGAACAACAAATTGTTTACTTACCCAAGTAACGAGATGGGAGAAAAAGTAAAAAGACATGCTGATATGTTAACATTTCTAGGTACTGCCAAACCACCAGTCATCAAGGCTGTTATGAAAACAGCATCACCCGAGCTGGTAGGAACACTCTGTGAATGTTGTCACAACGTTTTAAAAGGTAACGTTACACTGACACCCCCTCAGAAGAGACGTATGCGTCGTTACAAAAACACCCTGCGAGCGCTTACCAAGAAAAAATTGTCGCTCAAAAGACGAAAACAATTTTTACAAACTGGAGGTTTTTTAACTGCTCTCCTCGGACCAATACTAATTGTACTAAGAGGGCTCTTTTAGATGACTAAGAAAATGATTTTGATGGACCCTCGTTTGTTAGAGGCTCAAAAACCTTATAGACCACCCGATGCTCTAAGAGATAACTTGGGAGAATTGGATACTCAAATGCAACTAGTCTTGGATCGACAAGATATGGCAGTGACTGACAAGGCTAGACTTTATCAACAAACACTACCGCGGTATTTGAATCGACTAGAACAGTACAGTCACGTACCTCTAGGTCTCGTGGATATTAAACAACCACCACCATTACAAACCAACGAACAACCTACTGTACTTAAAGACGAGATCGTCGACAAAACTCCTCAGTCCCCACCCGTCACACCCACTAATCGAAAAAGGTGGTGACTAGTAAATTGCGAGAATCATCGTCGTATTCGCTCAGAAGAAGGAAAAAGACACCAAAGTGGGAAGCATGGCCAAAGAAGTGAATAAGGTTTTAAAACAACATTACTACGATCCAAAACGAGCCGGATCTTATGGCGGAATCGCCACCTTACAACGTGCAACAAAACTTAGTCGTAAACAAATTGAAGAGTGGTTAGGTCATCAGGACACCTACACCCTACACAAACCGGTGCGCAGAAAATTTAAGAGACGCACTACCATTGCAGGTGGTATCGATCAACAGTTCCAGGCTGATTTAATTGACTTGCGAGGTTTAAAAAGATTCAACGATGGGTATTCCTATCTAGTAACGTGTATTGACGTATTTAGTAAATTCGCTTGGGTTGTTCCATTGAAAAACAAGACTGGGGCAGCGTTAGTAGCAGCGGTAAAGACAATTTTTAACAGTCGCAAACCGATAAATTTTCAAACAGACAAAGGTAGTGAGTTCGTCAACAAAACATTCTTAAAGTTTCTTAAAGACGAGAGTGTCCATTTCTTCACTACGGAGCATGAGGATACCAAGGCAGCTATTGTCGAACGGTTTAATCGAACCCTCAAAGAAAAAACCAGTTATTGTTGAAATTATGATTATTTCCCTTATTGACATACCTATCAGCACTAAAAGAACGATTGCGTGAAAAATTGTTTTGTTGTGCTGCAAAAGCAACAGGCAATTCACTCTTAATCTGCGCATTACTCAGATCCATGGTTGGGTGAGCAGTGCAGAAGTTTTTTGCATGTTCTTCTAAGTTTTTCATTGATAAAGGTTTCCGTTCGTGTAAAAATGCGAGAAATGTAGGGTTTACCGACGAAAGTACCTTATCGCGCATCAGTAAATCAAAGAGACCTTCATACGACTTTTCAATTTTGGATAATTCGATCCATCTTTCTAATGTTAGTCGTATCTGTGACAGAAAATCACTAAAATTTCTGCCAGATTGAGGTAGTAATGTGTGAAATCTCAAACGATATTCGTTTTCTGTCATTTGGAATTTTTGCAGAAGTGCTGCTCTAAGAGCATTGTAGTCATTTTTCTCACCAATGCTGGTGGTATGATAAACTGCTAATGCGTCCCCTGTAAGTAATCTGGATAAATATGTACAGTATAGCGCTTTATCCACGTTATAAGACCCACAAGTGGCCTCAAACCTATCTAGGAAGAATATTACGTCATCAGACGGGGGATTAAATTTTGGTAATTTAAGGTGAATTTCCTTAAAATTATCATGTCTGGATGAAGTTTGGCTTTCAAAAGTTCTCTGAGAATTAGCTTCCTGAGTTAACCTAATTCTCTCATATTCTGACTCTGCTAATTTCAGTTCATGCTGTCGTTTTTTTTCATTCTCTTCCATCTCAAGCTGAAGTCGTTTTACATTTTGTTCCGCTATCAATCTTCTCTCTTCCATTTCCTTTTGTTTCTGTTCCATTTCCTTTTCAGCTATTAATCGTTTTTCTTCCATTTCTTTTCTAAGTCTTTCTTCAGCCTCCTTTTGTTTCTGTTCTGCCTCTCGCAGAAATCGTTTCTCTTCTAATTCAGCGGCTAATCTCATTTTTTTCTCATCTTCCTCAGCAGTTAATCTCATTTTTTTCTCATTCTCCTCAGCCTCAATCCGTTTCTGATCTGCCTCAAATTTCATCTTCTTCTCATGTTCCTCAGCCTCAATCCGTTTTTGATCTGCCTCAAATTTCAAATTTTCCAAACGTAAAGTTTCTAACCTTCTCTGATCAGCTTCTATTTCTTGAGCTTTCTTATATTCTGACATAGCGAATTGTCTTACCTCTTCAGCAGGTATTTGCAAAGCTTTTGCTTGCTTAATGAAATAGTCTAAGGTAGCCATTATTCAAGATTATTATGTAATAATACTATTTAAAGTTTTACTACAACTAGTGGTCTTCGTTCCTGTTCTAGAACGGTAAAATCAATTTATATAATAGGCAATAATATTAATAATTAATAATGTAATTTATAACATGTAATGGTGTGAAAGCAGTAATGTGACAGACAATAGCACAATAATGACACGACAAGATATTCAAAACAAACGAAGACGTTCGCAGAAATCCAATTAAAATAAAATGAGAAACTAAAATGGAATGTCGTAAAGAATTACGATGATAACTGCGATTAAATAATGCACAAGACAATTGACAACACAGTGTAAAAAACATAGGTTTTGTAAAAAACTAAACGACAGGAAAGGTGAGATGGACGCGAAATACAAACACAATTCATCATAAAACCAAGGTACAAGTAAAAATAGCTACCAAAAACAACAAGTAAACGTGACACTACAGCTAAAACAGACAGGTGTCACAGACCACCAGACACAGTGGACCTAGAATCCTTCTACGCTCACGCGTAGGAACATTCCACTGCGGGAAGTCTGCAAAATAATGTCCTACAGAACGTCTGACGAAGAGCCTGAATTGACTTCGAGATGGATCTCGTTCGTCAGATCTACCTCCCAACCTCCCGCGAAGAATACACAAAACATAACACATAACATAGAAAATATATATATATGGACATTTAAGGCACAGCTAATTGTAATAAAGTGTATAACGGATACAAGTTATACTTAGCTCGCGTGCAGGTAAAAATCAAAGTGCCTCGTCCCCGTGTATGTACGTCTACAGATAAAATACTTCGTTCTGCTTATCTAGATTACAGCTCGCACGCAATAATGATGAAGAGATGATCTCCAAGTAATCAGTCACTGTGAAACTTGACGTGGAGGTTGATTGAAGACCTTGAGCATTTGAGTTGATTTTGATTCATATTCCGCTAGGATCCAAATTGAGATGATGTAGCCTTGAAAGTAAACATTCTTCTTTTCAAACGATCAATTGGATGGGTACGTTCCTTTGAAATCACTTCCAGACCACACTGGCCTACCAGTTATTGTTGGTGTCGTTTTCATAGTGATGAATTGAAACGCGAATGGTTACAACGGAATAAATGTCAACAATGTTTTTCAAACGAAAACCAACAAGTATCTTGAACCAGTTATTGTTGGTGTCGTTTCATAGTGATGAATTGAAACGCGAATGGTTACAACGGAATAAATGTCAACAATGTTTTTCAAACGAAAACCAACAAGTATCTTGAATTGGGTGAACTGGTCAAGTATTGGCAGCACACAAGTCGTTGGTAACTTTACATAGATTTTATTCACCAGGACACGAAGTGGACAAGACGGACATCGTCACAGGCGCAAAGATCACACGACAACATATTAATTATTGCTGCTAAAGTTCCTGAAGATTCTCTTCTAGTAAAGACCTCTGTCCATAGACTAAGGATTACAAAACTGTTACCGTATAATATCCTTCTCAGTCACGACCGTTGACCTTCTTTCAAGGACGTCTATCATGGTAACGTATTCATACTCTGGGATGAAGTCTTCCATATTGCATTTGTTAAAATTCCCAGACGTTCATCCTACATAGCGTTGTACATCATATAATTTCACACAAAGTCATATACGATAATCCTATCAGTTAAAGGCTTTCAGTTGGCTAACCTCTCTTTACATCCATGCCACGACTTTGGCATTGAAGCATGTACGGCATTTAAAACATGTGCATAAGGTAAACAATATAACTTCTTCTACTCGTAGGAATTCTCCGTCTACGATCCAAATCTTAAAGGCAAGCGACTCTGTAGATCCATTCTAGGAATGATAAAATTCCCGCTAGATTAGTAGTAGAGCGGCCTTTTTATGCAGCATTAAAATAAGAAGTGGGCGATAACTTACGTGACATAACTGCGATTGGCTTCGACCTGAAGACCAATACAAATCACAATAATAAATGGCTTCCTTCAACATGCCATTGGATACACAATATAAAATTACAATCATGGACACAAGCCAGTTCCATGTTTCCACTTCAAAACATGACGTCACAAACTACTCAACTAGGTTACACGTGCGTCCCAAAGCAACACTCACTGCTTTGTGCACGTCAGTGCGTGAATCAATCGAACGCTCAAACAATATAACTACATAAAACTGGTGCGTACATTTGGCAGGACCGAAGACTACCCCCTTAGGTAATAAATGTACGTAACAGCTCCCTTATTACCTCCCCTTAAAAAAATTAATCCCATTAATTTTTTTCGAACTAATTACTCGAGAGAGGTGAGTCAAAACTACAACAAGATTTATGACATGCATAAAATTATCATATTAAGAAGAGAAAATTGACTTGAAATTAATATAACTAAATGACAGTATGCATTAAAGCACACATCCACCATCGACCTACTTTGGAACGATGTGGTAATATTCGAAGTAAAAAGAAGTTGAAAAAATGAAAATGAAGAATCAACAAAAAAGATGATAATAAAATTCAACTAAGTTTTTCAAAAGAAAATCGAAACATATGATTTCAAAAAATGAAAATGAACAGCAACACTGATGATAATCAATGATAAAAGAATCAGTGAAACAGAAAATTTTGAAATACAATGTGCAAAAATGAAGCAATGCAAAATTAAACACTTTAAGAAGCAACGCACTTACTGATATCTAACACTAGTAAGTTTGACTAGTTATCTAAAAGTAAAATATCATGTAGTGGAATACGTGAATACACGTATTGCGAGACACTAATAACGTTAGTAGATGTGTGATTCATAATCAATTAAATCGATTAAATTGAGTTATTCTACTTAATATATGTCTTAATTTATCAACAAATAACTAATTACTAATTTATTCTAAGTGATTTCAATTTCAGTCATTGTGAATATTCGTTCAGAACTATTTAGAGTCAACAAGAATATGTTCCTAATGTTCCATGCACGAAATAAGTTTACGAACACGATATGTAGTGTAATATGTTCCATAACACTAACGAATGTCTGTTTGTCGTTTTTACCAATGTATCCATACTAAAAAAAAATGTTACTTTAATATCACTGTTCCCGTTCTAATAAAACGTTACTTCACAAGAAATAATGTTATAATCCATATGAGCTGTTACGTACATTTATTACCTAAGGGGGTAGTCTTCGGTCCTGCCAAATGTACGCACCAGTTTTATGTAGTTATATTGTTTGAGCGTTCGATTGATTCACGCACTGACGTGCACAAAGCAGTGAGTGTTGCTTTGGACGCACGTGTAACCTAGTTGAGTAGTTTGTGACGTCATGTTTTGAAGTGGAAACATGGAACTGGCTTGTGTCCATGATTGTAATTTTATATTGTGTATCCAATGGCATGTTGAAGGAAGCCATTTATTATTGTGATTTGTATTGGTCTTCAGGTCGAAGCCAATCGCAGTTATGTCACGTAAGTTATCGCCCACTTCTTATTTTAATGCTGCATAAAAAGGCCGCTCTACTACTAATCTAGCGGGAATTTTATCATTCCTAGAATGGATCTACAGAGTCGCTTGCCTTTAAGATTTGGATCGTAGACGGAGAATTCCTACGAGTAGAAGAAGTTATATTGTTTACCTTATGCACATGTTTTAAATGCCGTACATGCTTCAATGCCAAAGTCGTGGCATGGATGTAAAGAGAGGTTAGCCAACTGAAAGCCTTTAACTGATAGGATTATCGTATATGACTTTGTGTGAAATTATATGATGTACAACGCTATGTAGGATGAACGTCTGGGAATTTTAACAAATGTAATATGGAAGATTTCATCCCAGAGTATGAATACGTTACCATGATAGACGTCCTTGAAAGAAGGTCAACGGTCGTGACTGAGAAGGATATTATACGGTAACAGTTTTGTAATCCTTAGTCTATGGACAGAGGTCTTTACTAGAAGAGAATCTTCAGGAACTTTAGCAGCAATAATTAATATGTTGTCGTGTGATCTTTGCGCCTGTGACGATGTCCGTCTTGTCCACTTCGTGTCCTGGTGAATAAAATCTATGTAAAGTTACCAACGACTTGTGTGCTGCCAATACTTGACCAGTTCACCCAATTCAAGATACTTGTTGGTTTTCGTTTGAAAAACATTGTTGACATTTATTCCGTTGTAACCATTCGCGTTTCAATTCATCACTATGAAAACGACACCAACAATAACTGGTAGGCCAGTGCGGTCTGGAAGTGATTTCAAAGGAACGTACCCATCCAATTGATCGTTTGAAAAGAAGAATGTTTACTTTCAAGGCGACATCATCTCAATTTGGATCCTAGCGGAATATGAATCAAAATCAACTCAAATGCTCAAGGTCTTCAATCAACCTCCACGTCAAGTTTCACAGTGACTGATTACTTGGAGATCATCTCTTCATCATTATTGCGTGCGAGCTGTAATCTAGATAAGCAGAACGAAGTATTTTATCTGTAGACGTACATACACGGGGACGAGGCACTTTGATTTTTACCTGCACGCGAGCTAAGTATAACTTGTATCCGTTATACACTTTATTACAATTAGCTGTGCCTTAAATGTCCATATATATATATTTTCTATGTTATGTGTTATGTTTTGTGTATTCTTCGCGGGAGGTTGGGAGGTAGATCTGACGAACGAGATCCATCTCGAAGTCAATTCGGGCTCTTCGTCAGACGTTCTGTAGGACATTATTTTGCAGACTTCCCGCAGTGGAATGTTCCTACGCGTGAGCGTAGAAGGATTCTAGGTCCACTGTGTCTGGTGGTCTGTGACACCTGTCTGTTTTAGCTGTAGTGTCACGTTTACTTGTTGTTTTTGGTAGCTATTTTTACTTGTACCTTAGTTTTATAATGAATTTTGTATGTGATTATTGTCCATCTCACCTTTCCTGTCGTTCAGTTTTTTACAAAACCTATGTTTTTTACACTGTGTTGTCAATTGTCTTGTGCATTATTTAATCGCAGTTATCATCGTAATTCTTTACGACATTCCATTTTAGTTTCTCATTTTATTTTAATTGGATTTCTGCGAACGTCTTCGTTTGTTTTGAATATCTTGTCGTGTCATTATTGTGCTATTGTCTGTCACATTACTGCTTTCACACCATTACATGTTATAAATTACATTATTAATTATTAATATTATTGCCTATTATATAAATTGATTTTACCGTTCTAGAACAGGAACGAAGAACACTAGTTGTAGTAACACTTTTAAATAGTATTATTACATAATAATATTGAAATGGCTACCTTAGACTATTTCATTAAGCAAGCAAAAGCTTTGCAAATACCTGCTGAAGAGGTAAGACAATTCGCTATGTCAGAATATAAGAAAGCTCAAGAAATAGAAGCTGATCAGAGAAGGTTAGAAACTTTACGTTTGGAAAATTTGAAATTTGAGGCAGATCAAAAACGGATTGAGGCTGAGGAACATGAGAAGAAGATGAAATTTGAGGCAGATCAAAAACGGATTGAGGCTGAGGAACATGAGAAGAAGATGAAATTTGAGGCAGATCAGAAACGGATTGAGGCTGAGGAGAATGAGAAAAAAATGAGATTAACTGCTGAGGAAGATGAGAAAAAAATGAGATTAGCCGCTGAATTAGAAGAGAAACGATTTCTGCGAGAGGCAGAACAGAAACAAAAGGAGGCTGAAGAAAGACTTAGAAAAGAAATGGAAGAAAAAAGATTAATAGCTGAAAAGGAAATGGAACAGAAACAAAAGGAAATGGAAGAGAGAAGATTAATAGCTGAACAAAATGTAAAACGACTTCAGCTTGAGATGGAAGAGAATGAAAAAAAACGACAGCATGAACTGAAATTAGCAGAGTCAGAATATGAGAGAATTAGGTTAACTCAGGAAGCTAATTCTCAGAGAACTTTTGAAAGCCAAACTTCATCCAGACATGATAATTTTAAGGAAATTCACCTTAAATTACCAAAATTTAATCCCCCGTCTGATGACGTAATATTCTTCCTAGATAGGTTTGAGGCCACTTGTGGGTCTTATAACGTGGATAAAGCGCTATACTGTACATATTTATCCAGATTACTTACAGGGAATGCATTAGCAGTTTATCATACCACCAGCATTGGTGAGAAAAATGACTACAATGCTCTTAGAGCAGCACTTCTGCAAAAATTCCAAATGACAGAAAACGAATATCGTTTGAGATTTCACACATTACTACCTCAATCTGGCAGAAATTTTAGTGATTTTCTGTCACAGATACGACTAACATTAGAAAGATGGATCGAATTATCCAAAATTGAAAAGTCGTATGAAGGTCTCTTTGATTTACTGATGCGCGATAAGGTACTTTCGTCGGTAAACCCTACATTTCTCGCATTTTTACACGAACGGAAACCTTTATCTATGAAAAACTTAGAAGAACATGCAAAAAATTTTTGCACTGCTCACCCAAACATGGATCTAAGTAACGCGCAGATTAAGAGTGAATTGCCTGTTGCTTTTGCAGCACAACAAAACAATTTTTCACGCAATCGTTCTTTTAGTGCTGATAGGTATGTCAATAAGGGAAATAATCATAATTTCAACAATGATAACTTTTACAAAGGGAAGCAATTTCAACAATCTGCTCCATTTAATGTTTCTTGGAACCAAACTCACAGATCGCGAGATTTTGGTAACAATTATTTTAAAAATAATCAAGGACATTATAATAAACAAAACTGGAGATCAAGGTCTCAGGGTCCGCAAAACAGACAATTTTTTGGAAATAAACCATTTAACCAACATCATAACGATCATTCTACAAATTATCGGACTAATCCAAATTTTAACTCTAGCAGAAACGACAATTATGGCAATTTTAATGACAAAAATCACAATCGATCGCGCCGACGAGATAGATCGTCGAATAATACAGGTAGACATTCTAATGTTGCTTTTAATGATACACAGGCTAACATTGAACAGGGTAAAGTAGCTGAAACTCACAATGCTATGTCTTGTTCTCTAGATTGTTCCCAGGTGAAAGACTGTCCAGAATGCTCGACTCTTTTCCAGCCTAAGGCGATCACGACGCTGCGTTGCGGACATACCTTGCCTAGCCTGCCTGCAGTCTGTACAGCCACTGCTGCGTCAGTACACCAGGGACAGGGCTCTCTTAAGTTTCACAAGGGATTTGTCAATAATATTTCATGCTCTCTCCTATTTGACTCAGGTTGTACAACAATCGGTGTCCGGACTTCGCTGATCAACCCAAGTTGTGCCACGGGCCGGGTTGTCAAATGTGTAACATTTGGTGGCACTATTGAAACATTTCCCACTGCTATTATTGATCTTAACACACCTTTCTTTTCAGGAAAGATCCAAGCATGTCTTCTTCCTAGCCCTATCTGTGATGTAATACTTGGCCGCATACATGGTATTAAAGAGTGTACACCACAGCAAATAGCTGAATGGGAAGAGCGACATATTCAAACTGCAAATGCAGTAGTGACTAGAGCGCAAGCTACTAATATGTCGCATGATACACCTATTGAACCTACAGTTCATACCACTTGTGATGATGATGCTCCTATTTCACGGGAGTTGTTTGCAACATTGCAAAAGAATGATAATTCATTAAAAAAATTCTTTCAGTATGTTAACAAAAAGAATACAAGCAACAAACTTGCAAAATCTAGACATGACTTTATACTTAAAAATGGGATTTTGGTTAGAGTAATACGGGAAAAGGATTTATCCTTATGTTCTCAGATTCTTGTCCCATCCTGTATGAGATCTCGTATATTACGACATGCTCATGACTCGCAATGTGCGGGCCATATGGGTTTTTCGCGTACCAAATCCAGAGTGCTTTCGGCATTCTACTGGCCAGGCGTCCATAGAGATGTTACTCTCTATTGTCGGTCCTGTTTGATATGTCAAGAAGTTAAGGTACGGGGTCCATTTCATGCGGCTCCTATTCAAGCTGCGGACATCCCGATTAGACCATTTGATAAAATGGCCATTGACATTATTGGTCCAATGCTTCCATCTGCTAGAGGGCATACGCATATTCTTACGTGCATTGATATGTGCACTCGTTGGCCTGAGGCCATCCCTCTCAAGAACACTTCATCTGCCAGTGTAGCAGAGGCATTGATGTTAATCTTCTCACGCATTGGTTTTCCACGGAAAATCTTGTCGGATCATGGGGTTCAGTTCATTTCTGAATCCATGTCTCAAGTTATGAAGACATTAGGTATAGACAGATCTCTTAGTTCTATTTATCATCCGATGTCAAATGGGTTAATTGAGCGTCTCAATAGGACACTCAAGCAGTTGTTGGGTAAGATGACTCAAGACCATCCCCAAGACTGGGATCGGGTCCTACCCGCTTGTCTCTTTGCGTATCGCGAGGTACAAAATCAAGCAACGGGGTTTTCTCCGTTCCAGCTTGTTTTTGGCATGCAACCACGCGGTCCGATGTCGTTAATCCACGACTTATTGGTGGATGAGAATATTGAAGAGGAAACTCAATCCTCTTATGAGTATGTGATCTCTCTTAGAAAGAAAATCATAGATGCTTGTAGACTAGCTACTGCATCATCCGAACATGCCAAAGAAAAAGCTCGTCTATCTGCAAACAAATATAGACGTCTTCGCCAGCTCATACCTGGTGATGAAGCTTTTGTATTACTCCCTGCGCATAACAATCGTCTTTTAATTACCTGGAGAGGTCCTTTCAGGATCATCTCAAGAATATCCGATGTCGACTACATCGTTGATGTTAATGGCAAACATAAAACCTTCCACATTAACATGTTGAAGGAGTATTACTCACGTCCTGATTATCTACAATCGGTGTTCCAAGCAACTGACGATCCTACACCACCTATTCAACACTATTCTAGTTTGTCAGTCATCCAAGAAGAGGAATCTTCTTTCGATGATGTACAACTACCAATACCAGTTGTACCACTCCATTCCACTGAGAAATGGAATGATGTTACTATCTCATCTACTCTTACTGATGATCAACGTCAGCAAGTCTCTAAAATTCTACACACGTATGAGGATGTCCTCACTGACATCCCAGGTCATACGTCAGTCATCCAACATGACATTATTCTGACTGACGATACACCGATTCGAGTTCGCCCATATCCTATTCCTTTACACTTTCGTGATAAGGTTGATAAGGAATTGGATGATATGCTCCAATTAAATATAATTGAACCATCTTCATCACCATATTCTTCTTCTATGGTAATCATTAGGAAGAAAGACAACAATATACGTCTTTGCGTAGATTACAGGAAGTTAAACAAAGTTACAAAATTCGATGCGGAACCATTACCTCTTTTAGACGACTTATTGGAGAGATTATCTCATGCCACATTCTTTTCGAAATTTGACCTTTCAAAGGGTTATTGGCAAGTGCCACTCACTACGAAAGCAAAGCCATTCACCGCTTTCTCGACACCACGGGGTCTTTTTCAATGGAATTTTATGCCTTTCGGGTTAATGAATGCGCCAGCTACCTTTGTACGCATGATGCGCCGCATATTGTCTCATCGTCCCGATGTCATTACTTATATAGATGACATCTGTCTTTTTAGTGACTCTTGGGATGAACATATTCAGGGTTTAAAATCTTTACTTTCTACCTTACAGGATTATAACTTAACAGCGAAACCTTCAAAGGCTTTTGTCGGTTTTCATGACATCTCATTTCTTGGTCACCGTATAGGTCGCGGTTTAATGTATACAGAAGACAGTAACGTCTCTAAAATTTTAAACATCTCAGCACCTAAGACAAAAAAACAAGTGAGGTCACTCTTAGGACTAATACAGTTCTATTCTAAATTCATCCCTCATTTGTCTACTATAACTGCACCTCTTTCGTCTTTACTGAAGAAGGGCACACCTAATGTAATAAAGTGGTCGCAGGATCACCAAACGGCGTTAGACTATATAAAACAAATTTTTTCAAATAAGCCTTTTTTAAGGTTGCCTAACAAAGATCTCACCTTTGTTCTTCGCAGTGATGCTTCTTCCTACGCTATTGCGGCAGTTTTGATGCAGGAATACGGAGGCACCTTATTTCCTGTTATGTACGTATCCAGAAAGCTTACAACGAGCGAGATAAATTACTCCGTTCTAGACAAAGAGCTCCTTGCTCTTGTCTGGGCAATCACAAAACTGGATCGTTATCTCCTCGGATCACACTTTGTGGTGGAGTCTGACCAGAAAGCTCTTACCGCATTGAATACAGGGAACGTTAAGTCATCAAAGTCAGCGCGTTACGCTATAGCTCTTCAACCGTTCCATTTTGAGATACGAGCTATTCCTGGAGTGCAGAATGTATTTGCAGACTGTCTTTCAAGATGCCCTAGTGAACTTGGTGAAACTAAACTACTTTTAGATGGAGAAACGTCCTCACCGAAACATGAATAACTTTGTACAGTGTCATTAATTGTACATCTGTGAAGACTATGTATAGTTTTGCAGTATTCGTATAAATATAACTTTCAGAACATACTTACATATGGATTATAACATTATTTCTTGTGAAGTAACGTTTTATTAGAACGGGAACAGTGATATTAAAGTAACATTTTTTTTTAGTATGGAAACATTGGTAAAAAGCAACAAATAGACATTCGTTAGTGTTATGGAACATATTACACTACATATCGTGTTCGTAAACTTATTTCGTGCATGGAACATTAGGAACATATTCTTGTTGACTCTAAATAGTTCTAAAAAAATATTAACAATGAGTGAAATTGAAATCACTTAGAATAAATTAGTAATTAGTTATTTGTTGATAAATTAAGACATATATTAAGTAGAATAACTCAATTTAATCGATTTAATTGATTATGAATCACACATCTACTAACGTTATTAGTGTCTCGCAATACGTGTATTCACGTATTCCACTACATGATATTTTACTTTTAGATAACTAGTCAAACTTACTAGTGTTAGATATCAGTAAGTGCGTTGCTTCTTAAAGTGTTTAATTTTGCATTGCTTCATTTTTGCACATTGTATTTCAAAATTTTCTGTTTCACTGATTCTTTTATCATTGATTATCATCAGTGTTGCTGTTCATTTTCATTTTTGAAATCATATGTTTCGATTTTCTTTTGAAAAACTTAGTTGAATTTTATTATCATCTTTTTTGTTGATTCTTCATTTTCATTTTTTCAACTTCTTTTTACTTCGAATATTACCACATCGTTCCAAAGTAGGTCGATGGTGGATGTG
This sequence comes from Oreohelix idahoensis, assembly GCA_024509875.1. Taxonomy (NCBI): domain Eukaryota; kingdom Metazoa; phylum Mollusca; class Gastropoda; order Stylommatophora; family Oreohelicidae; genus Oreohelix; species Oreohelix idahoensis. The sequence goes on along the minus strand of JAMPIV010001261.1, from coordinate 856,270 downwards.
TGCTTTAATGCATACTGTCATTTAGTTATATTAATTTCAAGTCAATTTTCTTTTCTTAATATGATAATTTTATGCATGTCATAAATCTTGTTGTAGTTTTGACTCACCTCTCTCGAGTAATTAGTTCGAAAAAATTAAGGGGATTAATTTTTTTAAGGGGAGGTAATAAGGGAGCTGTTACGTACATTTATTACCTAAGGGGGTAGTCTTCGGTCCTGCCAAATGTACGCACCAGTTTTATGTAGTTATATTGTTTGAGCGTTCGATTGATTCACGCACTGACGTGCACAAAGCAGTGAGTGTTGCTTTGGGACGCACGTGTAACCTAGTTGAGTAGTTTGTGACGTCATGTTTTGAAGTGGAAACATGGAACTGGCTTGTGTCCATGATTGTAATTTTATATTGTGTATCCAATGGCATGTTGAAGGAAGCCATTTATTATTGTGATTTGTATTGGTCTTCAGGTCGAAGCCAATCGCAGTTATGTCACGTAAGTTATCGCCCACTTCTTATTTTAATGCTGCATAAAAAGGCCGCTCTACTACTAATCTAGCGGGAATTTTATCATTCCTAGAATGGATCTACAGAGTCGCTTGCCTTTAAGATTTGGATCGTAGACGGAGAATTCCTACGAGTAGAAGAAGTTATATTGTTTACCTTATGCACATGTTTTAAATGCCGTACATGCTTCAATGCCAAAGTCGTGGCATGGATGTAAAGAGAGGTTAGCCAACTGAAAGCCTTTAACTGATAGGATTATCGTATATGACTTTGTGTGAAATTATATGATGTACAACGCTATGTAGGATGAACGTCTGGGAATTTTAACAAATGTAATATGGAAGACTTCATCCCAGAGTATGAATACGTTACCATGATAGACGTCCTTGAAAGAAGGTCAACGGTCGTGACTGAGAAGGATATTATACGGTAACAGTTTTGTAATCCTTAGTCTATGGACAGAGGTCTTTACTAGAAGAGAATCTTCAGGAACTTTAGCAGCAATAATTAATATGTTGTCGTGTGATCTTTGCGCCTGTGACGATGTCCGTCTTGTCCACTTCGTGTCCTGGTGAATAAAATCTATGTAAAGTTACCAACGACTTGTGTGCTGCCAATACTTGACCAGTTCACCCAATTCAAGATACTTGTTGGTTTTCGTTTGAAAAACATTGTTGACATTTATTCCGTTGTAACCATTCGCGTTTCAATTCATCACTATGAAAACGACACCAACAATAGTACTTTTCAAAAATCCACGCGATGGGTCGCAGATTGTTAATCTAGCCAAACAGATGTACCCAGGTCAAACTGCCTATGTCCAAGAGAGTTTTAAAGACGTGACATCGGTCCCACATTGCTATTTGGTAATCGACCTTCGCCAACACACAGCAGACAATTTGAGACTTCGTTCACATATATTCCCAGAGGAACAACAAATTGTTTACTTACCCAAGTAACGAGATGGGAGAAAAAGTAAAAAGACATGCTGATATGTTAACATTTCTAGGTACTGCCAAACCACCAGTCATCAAGGATGTTATGAAAACAGCATCACCCGAACTGGTAGGAACACTCTGTGAATGTTGTCACAACGTTTTAAAAGGTAACGTTACACTGACACCCCCTCAGAAGAGACGTATGCGTCGTTACAAAAACACCCTGCGAGCGCTTACCAAGAAAAAATTGTCGCTCAAAAGACGAAAACAATTTTTACAAACTGGAGGTTTTTTAACTGCTCTCCTCGGACCAATACTAATTGTACTAAGAGGGCTCTTTTAGATGACTAAGAAAATGATTTTGATGGACCCTCGTTTGTTAGAGGCTCAAAAACCTTATAGACCACCCGATGCTCTAAGAGATAACTTGGGAGAATTGGATACTCAAATGCAACTAGTCTTGGATCGACAAGATATGCCAGTGACTGACAAGGCTAGACTTTATCAACAAACACTACCGCGTTATTTGAATCGACTAGAACAGTACAGTCACGTACCTCTAGGTCTCGTGGATATTAAACAACCACCACCATTACAAACCAACGAACAACCTACTGTACTTAAAGACGAGATCGTCGACAAAACTCCTCAGTCCCCACCCGTCACACCCACTAATCGAAAAAAGGTGGTGACTAGTAAATTGCGAGAATCATCGTCGTATTCGCTCAGAAGAAGGAAAAAGACACCAAAGTGGGAAGCATGGCCAAAGAAGTGAATAAGGTTTTAAAACAACATTACTACGATCCAAAACGAGCCGGATCTTATGGCGGAATCGCCACCTTACAACGTGCAACAAAACTTAGTCGTAAACAAATTGAAGAGTGGTTAGGTCATCAGGACACCTACACCCTACACAAACCGGTGCGCAGAAAATTTAAGAGACGCACTACCATTGCAGGTGGTATCGATCAACAGTTCCAGGCTGATTTAATTGACTTGCGAGGTTTAAAAAGATTCAACGATGGGTATTCCTATCTAGTAACGTGTATTGACGTATTTAGTAAATTCGCTTGGGTTGTTCCATTGAAAAACAAGACTGGGGCAGCGTTAGTAGCAGCGGTAAAGACAATTTTTAACAGTCGCAAACCGATAAATTTTCAAACAGACAAAGGTAGTGAGTTCGTCAACAAAACATTCTTAAAGTTTCTTAAAGACGAGAGTGTCCATTTCTTCACTACGGAGCATGAGGATACCAAGGCAGCTATTGTCGAACGGTTTAACCGAACCCTCAAAGAAAAAACGTGGCGTTACTTTACCAAAACCAACAGTCTTCGCTACGTCGACGTGATACAGCAACTGGTCCACAACTACAATTATTCGTATCACCGGAGTATTAAGATGGCGCCGGCTGAAGTTACCCCGAGCAATCAAGAAGAGGTGTGGCATACATTGTATTCGACCCGTGACGTCGTCGGTAGAAAAGTCTATTTTAAAGCCGGTGATCGCGTGCGGATCGCCCAAGCCAGACAAACTTTTAAAAAGGGTTATACGCCGGCTTGGACAGAAGAGTTGTTTACGATCAGCCGACTAAACCAAACAAGACCGGTCACGTACGTCCTTAAAGACGATTCAAGTGAGGAATTGAAATGCTCTTTTTACCAAGAAGAGCTGCAACGAGTCGGTGACAAGATAGTTTATCGAATCGAGTCCGTTTTGGAGGAACGCCGAGGTGTCAGGGGTGTAAAAGAATATTTAGTCAAATGGTTCGGGTATATCTCGTCATTCAACAGCTGGATTTCCGCCAAACAACTAGCGACGTATCGAGACTGATGGATATTGAAGAAGACGTGAGCACCCCAGTTTTGCGGCCACCCCCTCCCATGACCGTGAGAACCTCGTTCTGGCCTTTTTTGGGAAACTAGTCCCGCGACTAGAGATCGTTTTCATCTGTCAGATGATCGTTATATATGTCGTCATCGGTGTCTCGTTATTCAATCTGAGTCGGAGCAACGCAGAGGGACCAGACGGCAAGTTTTGGATCGCTTTAATGAGCAGTTGTCTGGGTTACATGTTACCTAACCCTAAGATAGGATGAGTTTTTACGTGACTTTACCCAGCAATGCCTCGATGAAAATATACCCAAACAATAACGCCGGTCACTTTTTCGTCAAATTGCCACAGACTATAGACTTGACTTCGCGTTACGAGGTCGGTTTGGTTGAGATTCAATTTCCCAAAAGTTATTTTAACGTGCTAGAGGATGATGTATGGATACATTACTTTCCCAACAAAGAAGATGAGTCTATGGTACTCACGTTACCCGCTGGTCTATACACGTCACCCGACACGCTGATCGACGAGTTGAATCGTTTGCTTTTAGCCACGGATGTGGATGAAAAAGCCCGAGTTAGATTCCATTTTAACAATAATAAGGCCACCTTGAATCTGTATGATCCGGAGGTTGAAGTTAGAATTAGCGAGACGTTGAAACACATGTTAGGTTTTCCTGCCTCGCTCGCCACAGACATCGACCCAATACTACGAGGTGAGACTGAAGTACAAATGGATAGCGACATGAAAAATGTATACGTGTACTGCGATCTCGTAGCGGCGAGACCGGTTGGAGATGCCTCTGTCCCTTTGTTACGGATTGTTCCTATTTTGGATAGGACTACTGCTTCTGTTTTCAGGATTTACGACAAACCACATTACGTACCCCTGAGCCGTTTTTCGTTTGACGCGGTGGAAATCCTTTTAACTAACGATCAGGGTAAGACTATCCCATTCACTAGCGGAGCTTCGGTGTTGACACTACACTTCCGAACTCACAGACGGTTTGATTTTGACTAGAAACAAAATGGTCAGACACGTACTCATCCGACGAAACCCCAAGATGTATGAGGAGTTTTACTGCAACCAAGCTGGCCATGGGATGCCAGTGTTTATCGGAGGCAGAAGTCAAAGAGGACATGGTTTGGGTAGTTTTTTCGGCGGGCTCGGTCGCATGGTTCTCCCGTGGTTAAAAACTGGAGGCAAAGCTTTACTCAGAGAAGGGCTTGGGACCGGTCTACAGGTCGCGAGCGATGCGTTAGCCGGCAGAAATGTTGGCGAGGCATTTCGCGAACGAGCCAAGGAATCGGGTCAGCGTTTATTACAGGGAGCGGTTGAACACCTCACCACTAACCAATCGGGTAGCGGGCTTAGAAGAAAAAGAAAAACGAGAGCTGCCCCACCTGGCGAGCCGAAACGAATAAAACGCAGTAACCGAGCTCGCCCTTCTCATTCTCACCAGAAGAAGCGAAGGTACTCTGATATATTTGAATGATGGCGCTTATTCACCCTAACTCGTGCGAGTGTCTTCACAGTGGTCTAGATTTGTTTAGCGTACCACCAACGCAGCCAGCCGTAGAAGAGGGACAATTTGTGGAGATACATCCATTGGCCGCCTTAGCCCCCGGAGCCCAGGTGGAATTTGTAATATCGGGAAACGGTGAAGAATATCTATATTTGTTCAATACTTTTCTGCACGTGCGCGCCAAAATCACGTTAGCTAATGGCGGCGCATTACCCGCTGATGCGGAGGTGGCCCCGATCAACTATTACCTGCACAGTTTATTCTCCCAAGTCGACGTTTCACTGAACGACACGCTGATTACACCCAGCGAGAACACCTACCCTTATAGAGCTTACCTGGAAGCCACGTTGAATTACGGGGAGGAACCCAAACGAGGCCATCTGACATCGGCTCTGTTTTACAAAGACACGCCAAATTTTATTACGGAAACAATTGGTGACAATAACAACGGGTTAAGACTGCGTCGACATATAGCGGCTGGTTCTCAGGAGATTGATATGATGGGTCGTTTACATTCAGATATCTTCGCTCAAGATCGTTACCTGTTAAATGGTGTGACCGTTAAAGTAAAACTCACCCCGTCTAAAGATGCCTTCAACGTGCTGGGACACGACCCCACCGCTGGTTATAAATCTATTATAACTTATGCGGCCTTGGTTGTCCGGAAAGCCAAATTAAACCCCGCCGTCTCTCTAGCCCACGAGAAAGCCTTGGTGCGAGGTAATGCCAAGTACCCCTTGAAACGAGTTGTGCTAAAAACTTTCTCTATCCCTAGAGGTATGCTATCGCACATGCAGGATAATCTATTTCTCAGTCAAACACCTACACGGATCGTGATTGGACTAGTCACTTCGTCCGCTTTTAACGGGTCGTACACGTCTAATCCGTTCAATTTCGCTACCTTTGGTCTGATATATTTGAATGTCAGCGCGGACGGCAGAACAGTCAGTGGCAAGCCTTTGTCCATGGATTATGAACACAACCAGTACGTGAGAGCCTTCTTCGCGACGAATCTAGCTATGGGACTGGTTGGTAAAGACGCCGGCAACGACCTCGAGTATAGACATTTTAAGCACGGTTACGCCTTATACGCCTTTGACCTCACCCCCAGTCTACTAGACGGTGACCAGTTTGAGATGGCCAAGTCGGGCCCAGTCTCAGTAGAACTTAAATTCGCCGAGGTCACACCCGAACCATTACAGGTCCTCGTCTACGCCGAGCAAGACTCGATCTTGGAGATCTCGAAATCGCGCCAAGTTTTGACAGACTACACCACTTAGACAATGAATACAGACGAGATACGCACCATCCTCCTGTCAGACATATTTGTTAAACGAACTGGGCTCGTTAAAGTGTTAGCTCGTGACCAATTACCTCTACGCATCGATCCGACCAAGACGGCTGCTTTCGTCATCAACACTGATCCTAGCTATCGCCCGGGTGACCACTGGGTCGCCCTATATTATAACGGACTTGGTACTTTTGAATATTTTGATTCTTTCGGCCTACCACCTACACACACGGATCTGATTAATTTTATAGCCAGAAACTCTACTCGACCTGTTAACTACAACTCCAGACATTTACAAGATGTAGTCACCAACGTTTGTGGGCTCTACGCCATTTATTTCATCTTGATCAAAACACAAGGTGGTACTATGCAACGCATGCTACTACCATTTTCGGCTAGACAACACGCCAACGATCGATTAATTTTTCGATTAGTCAGAGGAACCACCAGATGGCTTTCATAGCCAAAGGAAGAGATCAATAGACAGGTGTGTGTATTTTTCGCTATCGGGTTTCTCCCCACGCCAACACGTCCATGTGTCATTGTTCCCACGCAATACATCGACGAATCACGACCTGGCTAACACACGAGTTTGGTCACACGATGTTCAACGAATCAAACCCTAGCTAGGGCACGACTCAAAAAACCAGATTGAACTGGTATTCCTGCATATAAACACTTGGAGACACTCATACTTTATTAACGCAGTGATAACGACATATACATCTCGTTGAAGATGACTGCTCCCACCAACTGGGTCTACATCAAAAGAAGTGATGAAATGCTTAAACCTTTGGCTAGTGGTCTGAAGGCCGCGTCTGTAAGTGTTTACCGAGGTCAACCTTTACTTCACGTGCGAAAATATTTTGGTGAATCCTACCTCAAATTTACCACCAAAACCGGCATTACGTTAACTCGATCCGAGTTTGACCATTTGTTGACATTACAGAGTGAAATCCTCGCCGAATTTGACCGATTACAGCCACCAAGCACGGATACCTATCCTACTACTGGTACCAGTACCACATTTGACCAGTACATCAACTCCAGCTGTTACCAACCAACAGAACCGAGTTGGTTTCCTACCACAGACCTGGCCGATGTCCCTAATCTACCGCCGAAGAAGAAGCCTACTTCCACTAACCTGTTTGACGAATACATGAACTCTAGCTGTCCAGTATCACCAGACCCGAGTTGGTTTCCTACGACCACCACCACAGACCTGACCGATGTCCCTAATCTACCACAGAAGAAGAAGAAACCTACCAAGCGATTGAGAGTTGTCCTTTAGTATTTGAAAAAAATAAAAACTATATTAACTAAAATTCTTCTTTTGTTACCTATATCGTCTGTTGTATGTCTAATTGTTTGTCTAAATATATCGTATAACTGTTGTAAAATATGTCTATAACGATCGTCTTCTTGTTATGTAAATATACCCTCTTCTTGTTATCGTCTTCTTGTTTGTCTAAATATATCGTCTTCTTGTTATCTCAAAGTCTAAATATCATCTTCTTATTATCTCAACTCTAACTATTATCTCAAAGTCTAAATATATCCTCTTCTTGTTATCGTCTTCTTGTTATCGTCTTCTTGTTGTCTAAATATAGCGTCTTCCTATTATCTCAAGTCTCAAAGTCTAAATATCATCTTCTTGTTATCTAAATATATCCATAAATATATCGTCTTCTTGTTATCTCAAGTCCGCCATCTTGCCCCACCTGAATGCGCTTATATAAAAGTCACCCCGCCATCTTGCGCCTCCTGCGCGCCACCTGGCGTTTTTGCTATATAAAAGTCACGCGCCACCTGCCGCGCCACCTGCGCGCCACCTGCGCGCCACCTGAAACCGCCTCGTTTGGTACATTGTATACTACTACTGAAATAACAAAAATAGAGTAATTTAATAAGTGCTATGAAGTAAATTGTCTCTAAAGTAATTTGCAAAAGTAGAAAAATATAGTTTTTGTTAAGGCCTATTTTTGTGTGGTTAAGATATAATTTTAGTCAGCTAGTTACTTGTAATTAGTAAGCTGCTAATTTTATAGTGCTTTTGTATGTAGCTTGTTATAGACTTCTTGCTCAGAATGGCCGAACCACGAAATCTTCACACTTTTTACTTAAATGCTGCATAAGAGATGGGTTTATCGGGCCGAGATTTAGTTGACTTTGTTGAGAAGTCTATAGAGAAAGACCAGGACAGGGCAGAGAATGCCGCGGCATGTGAGGAAAAAAATGGCCAGTCAGCACGAAAAGGCCAAAGCAGAACAGGAAACAGCGGTAAGAGAAAATGAGAGGGCCCACGAGATCCGACTGTACGAATTAGACAATGAAGGTAGACGAACCGAATATAGTTCCCTTGCTAACGGCTCTGGAAGTTCTCAATGCGGCAAGGGGGGAAACATTTCTCACGTGGTAATGCCTAATGTGCCTCTTTTCAGTTAGACGCCTACTCTTCAGTGGACATCGACATCTATCTCTCCAGGTTTGAGTCCTTAGCCGCTACATATGGCTTAGATAGGGAGAGATACAACATGACGCTATCTCATAGTCTGGTGCGATCTGCTTATGATGTGTATCTAATAATGGCCCCGGAAGAGCAGAATAATTATGGCATGTTGAAGAAACAGTTCCAGCTTAAAGCAGAGACGTCTCAGAGCAGGTTCCGTGAAGCAAAAAGGCAGTAGGATGAGTCATTCAGACAGTTTGCTACACATCTGGCTATGTACTTGTAGAAAATGGGGAACTGTCAGCATCTTCGACGAATCGTACGAAGGGCTGCAAGAGATGATAATCGTGGAGCAGTTCTAGGGCTTGCTCACACCTGATATGAGACGGTTCCTGGTGGAAAACGGGGCCAAACACTAGATCATGTGGTATTAATTTCTGAAAGATATCAGAGCGCCCAGTTGGTAGCGACTCTAGCGAAGAGGCGCATCCACGAAAGTCACCTAAAGAAAAGAATCAGGGAACTGGAAGACGATGGTGCAGATCATGCAAAAATGACTCACATTTCACATCAGACTAAGAGGCCGAAAACAGGTCCTTATAGCGTTGCATTTCTGCTCACGAGGTCGACAGGGAAACATGACCTTCAGACATACCAACAAAACCGCAGTTCTCTCTTCCCCCCCCCCCCCCCCCCCCCCCCCCATATTAGTGAACACGTAATTGCTGCAGTTTTAGAAGATTTAGTCTGTCCTCTCATCTTAGGTAGAACATATGTCTTCCTTGGAGATCCTTCACAGAAACCCAAGATGACACCACAGAGAGAGAGAATCCAGGACACCCATGCGACCCCTGAGCTCTCATCTCTAGCCAGCCCGAACAAATCGGAGCTGAAGAAGGCACCAAGGGAGAATGAAACCCTAAAATCTTGTTTTTCTAGGTTGTATGGAAACTACTCTAATACTCTTCAGGGAGCATATTATAGGGAGAAAGGTTTAGTTTACAGGAGGGTCGGGAACAAGAGACAGTTGTCCCACTACAATTTAGAACCCGCTTGATGCAGCAGTTGCATAAACCCCATTTACAAATTCATCGAGGTGCACGCGCGTTATTAAGACATGTTCCCCTCAAATACTTCTGGCCAGACATGCAACGGGATATTCGACAATATTTGCACGATTGCTCGGACTGCAAAAGCCTGGACAACCAGAATGGCGAAAACCATGAAACTACCCAGAAAGAGTTGGGGCACAGCATCCTACGCCCAACATTGAACAGCTTGTACCTCTACTCACCACTTCTGTGTAGTAAAACAGAGTTATGACAAGCGCAGATGAACGATAAAACCCTGGCGCCGTACTCTGAACAGCGTTATGTAACGACAACCGATGCTTCGGCTGGAACTTTCCACACAGAAGATAGTATTTTATTTCGACACACAAAGCAGGGAAAGCATCTTATGTCGCCTCTCCCCTTAAGTACCTCCATTATGAAAGCAGGACATGCGTTGCCCTAGGGAGAACGTTTAATTGGGAACCACTATGAGTCATCTTAAAGAGTTTTACTTTTGGTCCAAACTGTGGGCAGATGCTCAACATTACGTTCAAAACAGCTCACACTGCCAAAGCAAGAAACGTAGTCGCTCGCCAACGATGTAAGAGATCGGAGAAGATGAAAACTGTCAAAAGAGAGAACCCCATGGACAGCAAATTCAACGGAAAAGTGGCCACCCAAAGCTGGATATTCAACAAATATCTTGTGGAAGCGTGGACTGAGAACTTGCGATATAATGTAGAAGCAGTTTAACATCGGCACTGCATTCCTGAAAACGTCAACGTAGACAGCTCGGACCTTGCCACGAAAAAAAAAAAGTTTTATTCTGAATTTATAGGACCGGACAAAAAGTATTAAGATCATCTCTGTACATCAGTAGAAAACCCATTAACAGTAATACGAAATCCGGAATTCTATAGGACCACTCACTAGTCACAGAGGGATTTTGAAATAGAAATAATGCCCCAGAAGTGTGTTCGAGGCATCTGTGTTGTAATCAGAACTATTCTACTGAGCATGAAGTCTAAGATTTTTCAATTAATGAGTTGGTGGTACGTATAGGAGAAACCATTTGAGGTTCAACTTACGTCACCAGCTGTACTAGTCTGTGATTCGAAGCATAAGATCGACACGTGAAACTTTACGTACCAAGGCTGGTGAAGATCCCTGCCTTGACCAGAAGCGGTTACCTCTAGAATACGTTGGAGTCGAACCCTTGCCCATAGACGATGTAACGAAACCAGCAGCACCAACATTTCTACAATTTGGATGCTACGTTATAAGTTTAGCAGGCCAAATCAAAATACTGCATTTTCATCTCCTAAACCGAGATCTATGATGAACCATAATTTCTCATAATTCAATAAATAAATACTCTTTAGCTCCCCAAGGAGCATAGGCCTTCAACAAACACATGCCAAGTCTTTCTGTCTTGTGCCATCCGCTCAAGTTCTTTCTATGTCTTCCTCATCATTTTCACCTCTGTTTCCAGTTCTCTTCTCCATGTGTTTTTTTTTGGTCTACCTCTGCTTCTCTTTCCCTGTGGATTCCAGAAAAAGGACTGCATTGTGATGCTATCAACAGGTTTTCTCAATATGTGTCCAATCCATTGCCAGTGTCTTCTTCTCAACTCTTGTTCCACTGGCACTTGTCTGGTTCTTGTCATCAATTCCACATTTGTGACTTTGTCATACCATTTCAGTCCTTCTATTTCACGGAAGCACCCGTTTATAAAATTATGTAGCTTTTTGGTTGTTGTTTTTGTTGTTCTCCATGTCTCAGAGCCATACAAGAGGACTGACTTCACATTTGAGTTGAAGATTCTTATTTTCGTGTTGGACTTGATTTCTCTTGTTCTCCATATGTTTCCCAATGCAATGAAAGCTCCTCTTGCTTTTTGTATTCTTATTTTGATATCACTGTCTGTCCCTCCAACTTTGTCTGTATTACTTCCAAGATTCTACATCTTTTAGTGGTGTTTATTCAACCTTGTTATCATTTCTTGCATTTATTCTCATAATCTTTGTCTTTTCCCTTTGTATTTTCAGGCCCACTTGTTGTGACCTCTCATCGAGAATTTTCCTTTTCTCTTGCATCTGATTATGGTTATGGTTATGTTCCAAAATAATTATTCTTTATGTATTATATGTTGTTTTAATAAATTCTTAGTTGAATTAATTATTACAGAGAAAAAGGCACACGTGTGATTTTAATATGTGTGGTTATATCTACATCTGAAGAGCCAATAATAATAATAATATTGAGCTAATAAGAGGAATTTCGCTGAGTCAAATCAGCTGCGGGCTTGAACGAGCTAACTAGAAGATATTCCATCTGCACAAAGGGCGGCGGGTCAGATAAAAAGTTAACGTGCCCGAACTCATTCAGCATTGTTCCTGACTTCTTAAATATCTTGTTGAATCTCCCTCGAAGTAGAAGCATCATTATCCGTCTATCTACAACTCTGCAAAGAGTAATCTTGTGCGAAGGTAGACACCTTTGAAGACCCACATTAGATAATATGGGTTTTGGCAGCTGTTGGACCACTACGCAGAACAAGGGGAGGCAACCCATGAACAATCTGAACAGTGAAAATATAATGAGATCTCTAGAGGACATGACAGGAATATAATTTAGCGGACACGATATAAACAACTTGAGATACGCTGAAGATACAGTCTTAATAGCAAAAAGTGAAAAGGAGCTGCCGGAAATGATCGATACAAAAGTGATAGAAAGTGAAAATAAAGGCCTCAGCCTTAATAGCGAAAATACAGCAAGTAATGGTCGTCTCAAAGACAAGGGCTTCCCCAGAATGCTCTATCAACGTAAATTGAACAGTTGTAAAACAGGTCAGTAAATTCAAATACCTGGGCACATTAATAACAACGGATGGAAGATGCATCTCAGAAGTGAAAGCAGAATAGCTCAGACAAAAACAGCATTCTATAAAATGAAGAGTATTTTATGCAACAATTCTTTGTCAGTGGAAGTAAGAAAGAGAGTTGTTCATTGTTATATAGAACCAATCCTGATCTATGGGAGTGAGTCATGGGCAATTAGTAAACAAGTAGGGAAGGTACTAGAGGCAACAGAGATGTGGTTTTACAGAAGAATGTTAAAAATACCAAGGACAGCCAAAAAGAATAAAGAGGATGTCATGAAAGAGGCCAATGCGCAAAGAAAACGTAATTCACAAGTCAGAAAGATAGTGTCCACTTTTGTAGGCATGTTATGAGAAATGGAAAGCTGGAATATATCGTAACAACAGGTAAGATTGAAGGAAAAAGATATAGGGGAAGACAAAGAGAGCAAATACTGGACAGTTTGACATCGTGGCATGGAAAGAAAACAGCAGAATTGATAAATTGTACTGGAGACAGGAAGTTGTGGAGAGGCATGATCTCTTACGCCACTAGTCATGGTACTTGAAGAAGAAGAAGCAGAAGAAGAAGGGATGGCTTGATAGCTGCAGAGATAGGTGAGTGACAGCACAATGACGTATGAAAGTGATGCGCAATAGAGATAGATAGACGGCACAGGCTGAAACCGAAATGATGACGACATTAGTAGTTAGCAATTATCCTTTAAATTATTTTAATACACAAGTTATTGATGACGTCATTATCACATAGCCTCTTATTGATATTTTTTAATAAAGCCTTCCAGACAGTTACAGGAAATAATACGAGACCTGAAATCTCTAAACAAAATTAAATATACCCTCTAATAAAAGGCTATACCATTTGCTATCATAGTAACTTGTATAGTAACTGTGACGTAAATATGACATAGACATAACTAGTGGACTATCCATCTTAACTGGTGGCTTCGCCAATGAAACAGATTATCCCAAATGATATCCGGTAGACTGACAAATCAAAATAACTTCACCCGACAGTCTTAGAAACCAGTTTGTGATATATGGACCGCCCAAACCCCTAGTACTAGAGTTCTCACTACGATTTATTTGTAGCTTCATGAAGACTCCGGTGAAAAGAATAATGGCTAACCCGACCCTGGCCCTATGACACGTTTATTCTCTAAATCAAAAGATATGTTTTCAAGGTTCTGAATACAGAACATATTTGGTACTCAGTATGACCTATTCCTCAGGTGGGTAAAAATCTCGATTTAGCATTTCAACTTCGATATATAGTAGACAAGAATATAATTTACATTTGTTCATCAAAAATTGGAGATCTGAAATTTATGAGACAATTCATATTGAAAAATGTATGCTACAGGAACGAAAACGGAGTCGCATTTTAACTACAGTTGTACATCTGGAGGAAATCTAAATAAAAGCTTCATTTATATATTCTTCAGACTTTACTTCACTGCAAATAGAATCGTTGATTTTGAATTACTTAAAATTCCTTTTTAGGATAGTCAGGATCCTATTTGGTTCTCCTCTCTTTGTCTAGCTCATGTATGGCTCCTAGAATACCGCTTGTGTACGGCGGTGGCCACATCCCGGGCAACAGTCTTGGCTGACTGGCTAAACTACATGGGTGGAGTAGGAGCAATCTTACTCAAGGGAATGTCCATCCCTAGTACACAAAGACTGAGACGGTGAGTGAGGCGGAGGAATCTGAGAAGATCAACGGCTCGCAAAGCGAAACAGCAAAGTGTGTGGCGCACTAGAGGCATGTCGGACATAGAAAAAGACAATGGCTAGCCACCGTGGAAGAGATTGGGGCCTTACCACGTACTTCCTACAGAAAGTAATGGAATCACAACAACAAGATAAGAACCGATATGTAGAGAACTCTCTGTCCCCTGGGGAAGAATCTACTGTACAAATTAACAGGGAAGAGGCAACTCCTCTAATGAGTAAGGAAGTACATAATGACGAGTGTTCCTTAAATTCTGTTGAAAGGGAGCATTCTGAGAAAGACCACCTAAAAACTAGTAGGAGAAGCCTAAAAATAGGAACATGGAATGTTAGAACTCTAAACGGAGAAGGAAAGCTGGACAATCTTATATTAGAGGCAACCGACATGAAACTCGATATACTGGGAGTTGCAGAGGCAAGACTTTTGGATACAGGCTACATAACAAGAGACCAGTACACGCTTATACACTCAGGAGGAGAAAAACACGAAAGAGGGGTAGGAATGTTGATAAAGAAGGAGTTAGAAAAATACGTATGTGGATACTGGACACACAATGACAGAATGATGTTACTAAAGATGAGAGCAAAGCCATTCGACATATCAATCTTACAAACTTATGCACCAACTAAAGATTACAGCGAGGAAGAAATAGAAGAATACTATGAAGAGCTACAACACACACTTAAACCAGTCAAATCTACAGATGTGTTGATAGTAATGGGTGATATGAATGCAAAAGTAGGAAAAGGAAAATACAAGAAAATAGTAGGACAGTATGGATTAGGGACAAGAAATGATAGAGGAGACAGACTTATCCAGTTCTGTGAAGAAAACCAGCTGGTCATATGTAACACCTTTTTTGAACATCACCCAAGGAAATTATACACATGGAAAAGCCCAGGAGATGTAACACGTAATCAAATCGACTATATCATGATAAAACATAGATTTAAGAACAGTGTCACAAGTGCAAAGACACATCCTGGCGCCGACATAAATTCAGATCACAATCCAGTTGTCATCAAAGTAAATATAAAGCTGAAAAGAGCAGGAAACAGAAGACAGGAGGAACCCCAGATAGAAATATCAGCGCTGAAACAACCAGATATAAAACAGAAATATTTAATCGAAGTCAAAAATAAATACCAACAGTTATTGACAGAAAGCATGGAGCAGTATAGAAGAGAAAACCCAGAAGAAAAAGCAACCGCAAAATGGGAATGCTTAAAAACAAGCATACAATCAGCAAATGCAAATTTACCTAAAAAGGAGTCTAAGAAAAATCAAATTTGGATGACAGATGACATCTTGAATAAAATGGCAGAAAGAAAGAAAGCAAAAAACACTCCAGAATATAAAACAATAGACAATGACATACGTACTATGTGTAGAGAAGCAAAAGAACGGTGGATAGAAACAAAATGTAAGGAAATAGAAGACTTGGAAGCAAAGCACATGACAAGAGATATGCATGAAGAAATAAAGAAATTATCAAATCGGTCGCGGTTTGCACAAGGAGGAAGCTGTATCAAGAACAAAAATGGTGTAATATTACTTGATGAGAAAGACATATCAAACAGATGGGCAGAATACGTAAAAGAACTATTCGAGGACAACAGAGGTAAAAAACCATCACCAGATTCTAATGAAGGCCCAAACATTCTCAGATCAGAAGTAGAGAATGCCATTCATATGATACAAAAAGGAAGATCAGCAGGCATGGATAACATAAAAATTGAAATGATAGAAGCTCTGGAGAGCTTTGGTATAGATACAATCACAGAAATATGCAATGATATATACAATACAGGATATTTACCACACGACATGAAGACATCAGTTTTTATAACATTGCCCAAAAAACCAAATGCAACAGAATGTTCAGACTTCAGAACAATCAGCCTGATGAGTCATGCAATTAAGATACTGCTCAAAATCATACAGGAAAGAATAAAAAGTAAAGTAGACAGCGAAATCCAAGAAGAACAGTTTGGTTTTAGACGGAACAGTGGAACAAGAGAGGCAATATTTTGCCTAAGAAGATTAGCAGAAAAATATACAGAGGTCCAAAAAAGTATGTATATGTGCTTCATTGACTATAAGAAGGCTTTTGACAGAATCCATCATGAGAAAATAATTGAATGCCTCAAAGACATAGGTATTGATGGAAAAGATATAAGAATACTCAGTAACCTTTATTGGGAGCAAACTGCCACAGTAAGATCGGGAAGGAATTATTCACCATACATAGACATAAAAAGAGGTGTCAGACAAGGTTGTGTGCTGTCCCCCTGCCTATTTAATTTATACACCGAAAAAATTTTCAAACAGATACAGGAAATACCAGGACTGAACATCAGTGGAAGGTCAATAAACAACCTTAGATATGCAGATGATACCGTGTTGTTAGCTGAAAGCGAACAGGAGTTACAAGAACTAGTGAAGCAAGTGAACAGTATAAGTCATGAATATGGACTCGACATTAATATTGAGAAAACAAAAACTATGATAATTAGCAAAACAGACGATAAACCCACATTAAAGATAAGCGTAAATGGGAAAATCCTGGAACAAGTCAAGAGCTACGTATATCTTGGTCATATAATAACAGAAGATGGCAGATGTGAAACAGAAATCAAGAAGAGAATAGGAATGGCCAAAGCTACATTCAACAACATGAAACATATACTGACATCCAAACAGTTATCTCATAAATTAAAACTGAGAATCATAAAGTGTTATATATATTCTGCATTTCTGTATGGTGCAGAAACATGGACGATGAATAAGCATTTGGAAGAAAGAATTGAGGCTCTTGAAATGTGGATATATAGAAGAATGGGGCGTATCTCATGGAAAGAGATGAAAACAAATAAGGAGGTCCTAGAAAATCTAGGTATGAAAAGAGAACTAATGAGAGAGGTCAAAGTTCGGCAGCTAAAATACTTTGGCCACATAAAAAGGCATAACACCTTGCAGAAGACCATAACAGAAGGGAGAGTTGAAGGTAAACGTGCAAGGGGAAGACAGCGCTATAAGTGGGAAGATAACATCAAGAGATGGACGGGAAAGAGTCTATCAGAGTGTACCACCAAGACAAGAGACAGAAGACGTTGGAGATCCATTACAGCCAACCTCCGTTGTGGAGATGGCATTTGATGATGAAAATTCAGGGATCTAGGGACTATTAAGAGTACTGCCATTACTACTACGTGAGTGTTGCGTGCATATTTTGACGCACATATTACAAAAATCGATATGGCTATTTAATATGGGAAAAATATAGACATTCATTCATTTGTGTATGAAAATGCTGTCTATGGTAAAAGCGAGAGAATCCATGTTTGATTCACACTTTTGATTATAGGAGTAATCGTTCTGGATATTGATCCGGCGCAAGGATATTGCGCTTACGTTTGTACTTATTTTTTAGGGCCAGAAAATATATTAATTTGCTTATTGTGTTTATGGCCTGAATTCATATGTATTACATATTATTAGTACAAGTAGAATCAGTCCTATATTGTATATTTTGGATGGGTAGGAGGGACTAGATTCTTGTTATTCCGGTCTAGCGGAAGTATGAGTTGTCTTGACAAGTCGTGATGAGTTCCGATGTACCGTGATAATGGCGGGTACGCACTTTTCAAAGGGCTGGTAGATTCTTAAGGAAATATGATTCATGAAGTGGTTTTCTTCTAAAGGAGATGGTATCTCTACTATAGTTTATGTTAGAGACTTTCCTAAGGTACGGTACAATGTATAATTCGGACTCCATGTATTGCCAGACCCTATTTTGATGATCTCATGTCGATTCGACCTAGATGGAACATTGTGCTTCGTATCGCTAGGGTCGTGTTTTGTATCGACAAAGATGACAGACTTTCCTACAGCGGTTATGGCTACGTGAATTAACCTGATCACCGTAGAGCTGTATGGAAACATTTATGAAATCATTTATATACCCATTATAAATTAACTCTGGCTTATATTCTCCTTCCTATGAATGAGTGAACGACAACTCAGGGAGGCAGCCATGTTAGATTTCGATCATCATATGTTTTGATCACTGCCAAGAGAACAGATTATTGTCGTGGAACGACTCTCCCCGACTTCTTTCTTCTGTCTATTATTTTTTCCCTCTACGAATTTCTTCTATCATTTGACAAGAAACCTAAAGTCTCTCTCTGTCTGTAGTATTAGATTTAACAGTATTTGCTAGCCTCAGCTCTCTCACGGTCTAGGTAATAAATTATTCCCTTGGACAGCCTAAGTCTTTCCACTTGAAAAGGTGAAAATCAGTCCTACAAACGACCGGAAGTCGACCGTCTTTGTTTGTTCATGAACTGGACGCATGTAAAACAGCCGGCAACGGTGGACGACGCTAGGGCGAGTTGAAATGAAGGTAACTTGATACCTCTGGGACCAGAATAGAATTTGCAACAAGGCCACCCACCCCTGCCCGGGAGTCTCATCCTGGAATTGGAGGGAATTTTAAGCATTCTTCTTGTAACCATCATTCAGAGCAGACAGACTGGGCCCAAGTGGGCATTTCATGTTGCGAAATAGTTGTAGTGAATTCGTTGAGCGAAGTAAGTAGATCTAACTAATAATGCTGATTTTATAACATGAATAATCATATGTTTATCAACAGCTTGCTATTGCAGTAACTTTTTGTAAAGTTTAAATGCATTTCCATTTTCAGTGACAATAATTGTTATTTGCATATTTACAGATCACTCAAACTAATGTATGAGTTGCTGAGGTCATAGACCTAATTAACTCCTGATCTTTATCTCACAGCCTGGCAGAAATAAGACAGGGTTAAAATAATTGATGTATATTATTGTTGTTACTTTGAGATTTGCATATTGATCCAAGCAAAATAGAAGTGTATTAGTGGTTCTTCTATTTTCTATTTCTTATAAGACTTCTGTGTTCTCTGCCAAGACTACAAACTTGATAACAGTGTCTCAATCACTTCTTCTCACTTTGTCACATAAGGGACATTAATGTGTTTTTCATTATGGAAGGTTCTTTACATGTATTTAATGCAATCCTATGCATATACCATGTTGTATGATTGAAGAACTATTTTATGTATGATTGAAGAACTATTTTATTATCAGTTTATGAATGTTATTTGCTACAGGAACCAGGACTTTAAGAATGCTTGCAATTATTTAGCTATTTAATGAATTTACCACTCGACTGACAAAATGTAAGTCAGCAGTTCTCAAGCCTTGAGACCATGACAACCCTTCAAATGATTTACTGCTCGAGTAAGCAAGAATGTAAATCATTGGTTCTCAGACCTTGGCAGCAATGACACCCCACCAAGTTAAAGCAGCATAGGAAACTATTACCCAGTGGTTCTCAAACCATTGTTGACAGTGACCCCGGAATTAAAATACTGCTCTATGGGCACTAGGTGAACCAGTGGTTCTCAACCATTTGATGACCCCAGCCCCTACCTCACAGTTTGTGAAACTCATTGCCACATGGGGAAAACCACTGCTGTAAATAAGCAGACAGCCAGATAGAGACTGAGAACTCAAGATACACTATAATGTCAGTTAAGAAGTGGTAGTTCATATCTAATAGATAACACAGTTACTAAATAGTAGTTAACCTTGTGTTAATTTAATTTCTGATGGACGCTTACCGGCCATCAGACTTAGGAGATGACTGCTCTTGAAACCACTAATGGGATTTCAATTGTTTCCAGTCCACCCAGGTTGCGGTTACGAGGTACTAATCCAGGTTGCGGTTACAAAGTACTAAAACCAGGTTGCGGTTACCAGATACCTAAACCAGGTCCAGGGTACAAGTCCATGTGTAACTGTCTTTTTTCTCTTGTTGATGTGATCACTGGCCCAAGACAGTATACATGTTGTTAGATGTGTAGTGCGAGCGTATGATGAATTGAGTGTGGGTGCGAATGAAGACGCGAATGTGTTTAGGCTCGTATAGATGTAGATCCTGCAACCCATACTCTCACATGCAGTAATCAAGGATGCTTTGACACTGCAGGCATGTTTCAAGACATTTATTGACGGGAACACACATAATATCAACAGGAACAGTCAGTGTAACAAGGTCATGCTGACCTGACATCGATAGGTATACATTTGGCATTCAAAAAGGTAAACATCAGAATAGACGTGCATGGTCAATAGCAAAGTTCTTCAATAATGACAGTTCGTAGCGTCGCCCTTGGCGTCTCTGACTAAACGCGTCAGATGCCTTAGTTACTTGACACACAGGTGCAACTTGGCACTCCCCGCCAATTGCACATATCAGGCTGTAGTATAATAGCCGAAAGCACAGGCCTCGTTCTGACGTCGGCCGTGTACTTCTGTTAAATAGGTTATCATCAACCCTGCAGTAATACTTATTGTAGATAGAAGTTCCGCCAATCTGCGGCTCCCACAATATATCTTCGTCACTGGATTTCTGGACAATATAAGACTAACAGTCTTGGATGGCTACCTCGAGCACAAATATATAAGTTCTGAAATGGCGGATCAGTGAGCTGCTGTTCACCCTAGGTAATCCTTTACATGTTCTGCCACCGAAAAGCGTAATAATGCATAAAGGTCGGTATTACCTGGTAAATGAATCCTCAGAACTACACAAGGAATTCTGTCGTCATCCCGACGCACAGAGATTCACTGGGGAAAACTGCCATAGCAGTTACTTCGAAGATTCTCCCCGAAAAACAATGGACTCTTGGTCCCTTCAGAAAAACAGGACCTCCCGGCTTCCCGGAAGTATATCTCACTCCCGCTTAAAAAACCTTCCCATAGGCCTACGCCGAACTGTCAACCTCTGACCCTAAAGGTCAAACACAATGAATGAATAAACAAGGGAAGACAACCCCTAATCAACCTGACATCGCAGGTAAAGACACAATTATACTTATGATACAAACATAAGCAAATAACTTGACAGATGACTCCGTCGAAAATGACAGCAACATTACTACCACCCCCCTGTAAAAAAAAAATGCAATTTTTTTTTTTTAATATGTTCATGAGCAAGATAGCACCAGTATCACTTCTGTGCTCATGCAAACAATGAACCTAATATCAGGTACAATAGAAGAGGGTACAAATCATCTCCCAACATAGGAGAAAATATTTCCTTTAAGCCAAACAAACTAAGGGATACCATTCAAGAAACCTAAGTTGCTGGCAATACCAATCATATATCAAACATTACTAAATAATATAATCATAGCAATATACAAATGTCAATGCTATTTTAGCAACATATCACTGATGGATGGACAAAATGAAATTTGTTAAATTATCTAAACATCATCCAAATACATTTGTATTACAACATATTATGATATTAAGGACAGACCTAAGTCTGAAAATATATCAGGAAAAACTAGGACACAAGATTTAACTGGAATCATGTGGGCATCTAGACAATATGTCCGCCATCACATTATCCGAACCACGGATAGCTCGCACCGTGAAATGGAAAGGCTGAAGAGCAATAGCATAACGAGTAGATCTCGAGCTCTTCAAATCCTTACTTTGCATAGCCGTAAGAGCTTTTTGGTCGGTTTCCATAAAGAAATGCGCGCCCAGAAGGAACCTTTGTAGCTTAAGAATGGACCAAACCATAGCCAACAATTCACGGTCCAAAACCGAGTAATTCCTTTCTGCCGCATTCAGCTTCCTAGAAATATACATTACAGGATGCAGAGTTCCTGAATATTCCTGCATTAGTGCCGCTCCAATGCCAGTGGAAGAGGCATCACTACGAAGGACAAAAGTCTTATCAATCGTCGGTAGTCTTAAGATAGGATGAGATGAGAACAAATTCTTAACCTGATCCAATGAAGATTGGCATTCTTGGGACCAACGCACCATATTAGGAGAACCTTTTTTCAATAACGTTGAAAGTGGTGCCATAATGGAGGACAGATTCTCAATGAATCTTCCATAGAATTGTATCAATCCCAAGAGACTACGCACTTGCTTTTTTGTCTTCGGAACCGAGATATTTAATATCTTTGAAATGTTTTGGTCCTCTGTCTTCAACAGACCATGACCAACTCGATGACCTAGGAAGGAAATTTCACTAAACCCAACAAAAGCTTTAGAGGGTTTAGCAGTCAAACTATGCTCACGTAGAGTAGATAGCAATTCCTTTAGACCCACATAGTGTTCTTCCCAAGTATCGCTGAAAAGACAGATGTCGTCTAAATATGCAATGACATCTGCACGATCTGATAGAATTCGTCGCATCATGCGCACGAAAGTCGCTGGGGCGTTCATAAGCCCGAAAGGCATAAAATTCCATTGAAACAGACCCCTAGGTGTCGAAAAAGCAGTGAGAGGTTTGGCGTGTTCCGTCAGTGGGACTTGCCAATAACCTTTCGACAAGTCTAGTTTAGTAAAGAATTTAGCTTTAGAAAGTCTAATAAGTAGATCATCTAATAACGGCATAGGTTCAGCATCGAACTTCGTAACTTGATTTAATTTGCGATAATCAACGCAAAGACGTATGTTATTGTCTTTCTTTCGAACAATAACTATCGACGAAGAATAAGCTGAAGTGGATGGTTCAATTATTTGTAGTTGAATCATTTCATCCAATTCTTTCTCGACTTGTGCTTGAAAATGAATAGGTATTGGGTATGGTCTTACTCTGATCGGATTACGATCAGTAAGTATGATGTCATGTTCTATGACATCTGTGTGTCCAGGAATGTCGGTAAGGACATCCTGATATGATTGTAACGTAGAGGATACTTGACGCTGTTCCTCAAAAGACAAGTTGGAAGAGACTGTAACGTCTCTCCACGATTCCGTTGAAGTAAGTGGAATCGCAGGAAGAGGTAAGTTCACGTCAGAAAAAATAGTTTCCTCATCCTGTATAACGGACAGGGATGAGATGTGACCATGTTGAACTGGAGAGTCGTCCGTCGCCTGGAAAATAGGCTGTAAATAGTCTGGACGTTCAATAAACTCTGTTAGCATATTTATATGGAAGGTTTTATGCCTTCCATCCACATCGACAATATAGTCGACATCAGAAATTTTCGAGACTATAGTGTATGGACCCTTCCAAGAAATGAGAAGTCTATTCTCTCTTGAGGGCAGTAAGACATATGCTTTGTCTCCAGGACAAAGTTGACGTAGGCGTCTTTTCTTATTAGCAAATCGCCTAGCTTTTTCTTTCGCAAATTCGGAAGATGAAGTTGCTAACCTGCACGATTCGATAATCTTTTCTCTAAGAGCTATAACATATTCATATGACGATTGTGTATCATCGTCAATATTATCGGAAGTTATCAAATCGTGTAACAAGGACATTGGCCCGCGCGGTTGCGCGCCAAAGACAAGTTCGAAAGGAGAAAACCCTGTATGCTCGTTGGGAACCTCTCTATAGGCAAAGAGGACTGCAGGTAAAACCCTGTCCCAATCTTCAGGATGATCCTCCGTTATCTTGCCAAGTAAGTTCTTTAGTGTCCTGTTAAGACGTTCTACCAATCCATTGGACATTGGATGATAAATACTACTGAGAGACCTTTTAATGTCTAGCGTAGCCATTACCTGAGACATAACGTCCGAAATTAACTGAGTGCCGTGATCCGACAGTATTTCTCCGGGGAATCCCAGACGAGAAAATACGAGCCAAAGAGCATCAGCGATATCGACAGTTGATATGCTCTTCAGAGGAATAGCCTCTGGCCAACGCGTGCACATGTCCACGCAAGTGAGGATAAATTGGTGTCCTCTGGCTGACTTAATTTTGAACGGACCAATGATGTCTATAGCCATTTTCTGAAACGGCCGAATCGGAATATCTGCAGCCTGAATAGGAGCAGCATGTCTCGGACCCCTAGACTTGACCTCTTGACAAATTTTGCAAGATCGGCAATAAATTCGGATGTCTTTATTCACGAATGGCCAAAAGAATGACGCAAGGACTCTAGTTTTAGTTCTGGAAAAACCCATGTGTCCAGCACACTGAGAATCGTGTGCATGCCGAAGAATTAAGGCTCTCATACACTTAGGCACAAGAATTTGCGAATGCATAGACTTGTCCGAGTGTTGTACCATTCGTACCAATATACCATTCTTCATAGTAATATACGATTTGTGATTCGTATTTTGATTGGGATCCCCTTTCTTTGCAAGAAGGAAGTATTTCTTCAAAGAAGGATCCTCTTCTTGACGTTTAACAAACGAGTCATGGGAAATCACCAAGTGCTCGTCTTGGCTATCAACTTCATTACTATTATCAGATGAAGTTGGGGGATTAAGAGCTTGAGCTCTTGTCACCACTGCATTGACCGTTTGAATGTTTTTTTCTTCCCAACTAGAAATTTGTTGCGGGGTGCATTCCTTAACCCCATGAATACGACCGATTATAAGATCCGCAATAGGATTAGGAAGAAGACATGCATGGACATCTCCTGTGAAGAAAGGAGTGTCAATCCTAATAATAGCAGTAGGATAGCTTTCCATAGTACCACCAAATGTAACACATTTGATTGTTTTTCCAGTGGCACAGCAAGGATCTATCAGAGACTCCTTAACCCCGACGGTAGTACATCCCGAATCGAAAAGTACTGAGACTAGCCTATCATTTATTAGACCTTTATGTAAGATGAGAGATCCTCTCCCATCATGCGCAACTGTAGCAGGTAGAGCAGGAAGAGGGTGACCACAACTTAGCGTAGATACAGTTGATGAGTCAAACAATGTTAAGCATTGGGGGCATTCAGTTGCTCTCCCAAAATCGAAAGCACAACCAGTGATAGCCCTAGAGTTACCACTATCATTTACTGTATTACAGGCTCCATCAAACTCTTGTTGCGCAGAGTTTGCCTGTTGGTAAGGTCTTTTCTTGTTAAACCTAGGTCTACCTCGATTATCATTTCCCCTGTAATTATTTTGACTATCATTTCCCCTGTAATTATTTCGACTATCATTTCCCCTGTAATTGTTATCATATTGCCTATTGTAATCATCATTCCGGTTTGAATCCCGGTTTCTAAATTCACCATCGTCATAATCTTGACGTCGAGAATGATTACCTCGAAAATTTGAATAGTTATTATTTGGATAGCCTTTGCGAAAGTGTCTCAAATTATTACCACTAAAATTACGAGAACTACCATCTTGTCTCCACTGCATAGACGAAGAACCATCATGTGTTGGATTACTCCGCTTCTGAGTGTAATTTTGATTACTTCCCCTATTCCAATTTTGTTGAGCACCCTGAAATTTTTTTTTGAAATTAGGGCCATATGGTGTTGCCGAAGCAGCTGGCAACCCTTCTTTCACTTTAGAATTGCTAACTGTAGCATGGGGATGTGCTGTGGCATACTGACAACAGTATTCCTCCATTTCTTTTAAGTTTTTAGGCTTACGCTCATGAAGGAATGCAAGAAAAGAATCATTAACAGATGACAAAACCTTATCTCGCAATAATAAGTCCATTAGACCTTCATATGTTTTCTCATCTGAGACAACTCAACCCATCGTGTAAATGTACGACGTATCTTTGTAACAAAATCAGAGAAATCTACTCCATTTTCTGGCAACATTGTCCTAAAACGAAGACGATAGTCTTCTTGTTTTAGTTGATATTTTTTTAGTAATGCTGCCCTGACAACATCATAATTAGTCCTCTCATGTTCGTCTATTGTCATAAGAGTAGTCACTGTGTCACCTGTAAAAAATGGCATCAGTTGTTCAACATATTTTTCCTTTTTTATGTTATGCGTATCGCACAAAAATTGGAATCTATCTAGATAATCTGCTACGTCATCCTTTAAAGGATTGAAATGAGGCAATTTAATCCTACTAACAAACTCCTTTGTCGTACTCGAAGTTGTTTGCTGAGCACCCGTACTCGCCAATTTCAATTTCTCTAACTCCAAAGTTGCGAGTTTTTCATCAAGTTCCATCTTCTGTTTTCTTTCCTCATGTTCCATTTTTCTAATTTCAGCCTCAGCTTGAGCTTTCCTCTCCTCTGCAGCAGCTTGAGCTTTCCTCTCCTCTGCAGCAGCTTCTTTGTCTAATCTCCTTTGTTCAGCTTCTTTGTCTAATCTCTTTTGTTCAGCTTCAAATCTCCTTTCCTCCACCTGCATCTGCAATTTCTTTTGTTCAGCAGCAATATCAGCTTCTCTGTCTAGCCTTTTTTGTTCAGCAGCTGCTTCTCTTTCTAATCTCTTCTCTTCAGCCATAGTTTTTTTTCCTCTGCAGCAGCCCTTCTCTCTTCAGCAGCTAATGCTTTGTCATACTGAGCAACAACCCATTGTTCTAACTGTTGACCAGTCTTATCAAGGGCTCTCCCTTGTGCAATAAAGTAGTCCAATGTAGACATCTTGTCTACTGAGATCAGAAACTTGCAAAAAAAAATATAATTAAATTATCCCACTTTAATGGGAGACAAGTCTGAAATGCTAGACTTGTATACTCACTTCACTTTATTTACTGTCTTAGTCTTAGACAAAGACTTTGTATGTTCCTCTTGTTTATAATGTACCCAAAAAATCACTTGAGTACCTGTGGAAAAAAAATTCCCTTATATCCCACTCACTATGGGCACAAGTCTTTTTTATAAAGAACTTGAATATGTATTTCACCTTGTCTCAATCTTTGTAGATAACAAGTCTTTTATCAAAGAACTTGTATAAATATCTTATATAATATTATTAACAAACTCTATATGAAGAGTCTACCTTATCAATAATATCAAAACATGACCAAGTATGTGTATGTAGACTGTGCATGACAGTAATGTAGTACAACCAAAAAAAAATACAAAGACAAAAATACAAAACAATACAAATGGCAACACTGTTTTAACCAAAAATGTGTAGAGAAATACACAAGAAAGGAGAGACCTACAGAATACAAACAAAACAAATCGACAATCAAAACTGAAAAACAGACAAAATATTACAAAAACAACGTTAAGTACAATTACATCACAGCTAACATCAATAGCGACCAATTGTCACTAGCAAATTTCCAAATTAAGAAAATTTGCACCTACAGAACGCTTACAGTAAGCCTCGATCAAGTGGCATATTTACCGTAAGACCCACCAACCGAAAAACCCGCAGAAAAATACACAAAAACAGTAGAAGTGACATAAACATATAGCAATCAATTTCAATGTGTTGCAGAACAAGTTCAGTCACAGCTGAAACTAAAATAAATTTCTTGCTCCTTGCGAACACAGAAACGAAATGTCAAACGCGCACTGAACGTCAAATCCACTGTAACATAAAGTGGTATTCACGAACCAAAGTTACTATGACCTTCTCAAATTAGGGCTTGCACATTGAATGTTTACAATTTCCACGTACTGTTTACAGACACTTGACCTCCAACAATGTAGCTTGAATGCTCTGACCTAGAAAAGTCTGTTGTTGAATGAAACGTGTAACAACCAGCAGTACTGTTTACAATAGGAACCCGCCTTCTATGCAGTTATGGTCCACGTAGCAAATGCCTAGTAGTTAACTTCAGTACTTGTCTTGTTATGCTTTATGTAGCATTATAATATAAATGCTCGTACTGTTTATTTGGGTCAACCGTTGATGACCTATATCTGTCCTGTTGTAGCCAAAACTTGCAAGTGTAGAATTAGCGCTGTGTGTTACGGCTGTCCCGTGTGTAGCTTAGACCCACAGATCAGAAGTGTAATGTGTACTTGTCCTTCTTGTAACTTTCTCGACAAAACTGGAGACATCATACATGTAACAGCCAACCAGGAATGTAAATTTCTGGATCCATAAATGTCAACAATAATGTCAAATGCTCGCTCTGTTCTTTTTAAACCCACAGATCTGGTCCATCAGAAATGTAAGTTTCTAGGCCACATTGGCGACAAGAAATGTATCATAAGAGCCCACGTAACTGGTCCACCAGAAATGTAACTGTCTTTTTTTTCTTGTTGAGGTGATCACTGGCCCAAGACAGTATACATGTTGTTAGATGTGTAGTGCGAGCGTATGATGAATTGAGTGTGGGTGCGAATGAAGGCGCGAATGTGTTTAGGCTCGTATAGATGTAGATCCTGCAACCCATACTCTCACATGCAGTAATCAAGGATGCTTTGACACTGCAGGCATGTTTCAAGACATTTATTGACGGGAACACACATAATATCAACAGGAACAGTCAGTGTAACAAGGTCATGCTGACCTGACATCGATAGGTATACATTTGGCATTCAAAAAGGTAAACATCAGAATAGACGTGCATGGTCAATAGCAAAGTTCTTCAATAATGACAGTTCGTAGCGTCGCCCTTGGCGTCTCTGACTAAACGCGTCAGATGCCTTAGTTACTTTGACACACAGGTGCAACTTGGCACTCCCCGCCAATTGCACATATCAGGCTGTAGTATAATAGCCGAAAGCACAGGCCTCGTTCTGACGTCGGCCGTGTACTTCTGTTAAATAGGTTATCATCAACCCTGCAGTAATACTTATTGTAGATAGAAGTTCCGCCAATCTGCGGCTCCCACAATATATCTTCGTCACTGGATTTCTGGACAATATAAGACTAACAGTCTTGGATGGCTACCTCGAGCACAAATATATAAGTTCTGAAATGGCGAATCAGTGAGCTGCTGTTCACCCTAGGTAATCCTTTACATGTTCTGCCACCGAAAAGCGTAATAATGCATAAAGGTCGGTATTACCTGGCAAATGAATCCTCAGAACTACACAAGGAATTCTGTCGTCATCCCGACGCACAGAGATTCACTGGGGAAAACTGCCATAGCAGTTACTTCGAAGATTCTCCCCGAAAAACAATGGACTCTTGGTCCCTTCAGAAAAACAGGACCTCCCGGCTTCCCGGAAGTATATCTCACTCCCGCTTAAAAAACCTTCCCATAGGCCTACGCCGAACTGTCAACCTCTGACCCTAAAGGTCAAACACAATGAATGAATAAACAAGGGAAGACAACCCCTAATCAACCTGACATCGCAGGTAAAGACACAATTATACTTATGATACAAACATAAGCAAATAACTTGACAGATGACTCCGTCGAAAATGACAGCAACACCATGGTACCAAGATTACCCTTACCCAACCTTATCCTATCACCCAGTAACCATCCCACACATCACATAAACAGAAGAGGCATTCAGCAGAGGTGACTTACCCCATCCTTATCTGTGATGTGCACTGAGTCCAGGGAAGCAGACTCTGACACCCTCTGAACCCATTAACTGTTATAAGACCAACCTACTGGGGCAGACCAAACCAAGAGAGTTCGAACCAAAATCATCTCCGCAGCTACTACAGTCCTTGAGGAGATGAGTATTAACACCTACCAGCAACACTACCATAGAAAAGATCTCTGGTCCAAGTGATGACCACACTAGTTGATTTTTTTTAAATAAACAGTAGAGCTAAACTATTTTTCATATTTATATGTATAATAACATATGTAAGATTCCATACCCTTTTATCCAACTTTACATAACAGAGTCTGTTGTTATTTTTCTTGTTAACTTTATTTGGGTTGTATTTTGTTTTAAATATAAATCTACACCCTGGGGGCTCAGCCATAATTCAATTAACTTCTATTGGGTCGGGATATTTTAATGGTGGCTGGACACCAAATCTCTTTCTCAACCTTATGTGCTTTACACAGTCCTTTTTGTAGGATTCCTGAGGAAGAATTTATCGTCCAGAAAATATCCTGTTTAGGTTCCAGAATTCTCTTTTTTAGTAAATTTCTAGTACACTATTTCCCGAGGAGAGGCAGTTCTATTATAAACTCGGAAGCTATCAATAAGACATTATTATCTGTATTCTTCCATTCCGTTCAAGCTGACCTATCTCCTCAAAACCCTCGCGACAATTATTTATCCTATTATCGGACAGTGACAGGGAGATCTCAATCTTGCTAGAAACCCCCTCTTTCGTGGTTTCATAATATATGCTACAAACTATGGACGTCAAGTAACTTTAGTTATTTACCGATCTGCCTTCACTGACGCGTTTAGTCAGATAGGGGAATGCGGCCATAATATATCATGACATTGAACTTTTGATGTACTGCCCATTATTTCTGAATGTGTCATGACTTCAGATCTGCTATGTATACCTACAAATTGATATGTCAACATACCATGATGTACTCGTATGTCCCAGTGTGTACGTCTGAATAAATTGAGTAAACAAAGATTCCAGCAGTCTGCATTGGTGCCTTGTAGACACAAGTGTATGAGTGGTTATATTGGTCAGCACACGAACAGTACACCATTCGCGGTAATCACACTCTACACTTCTACTTCATACATACACCATCCTGCGTCGGTTGAAGTGACCAAGTTTAGGGCCTGCTTCCCCTGGAGCCTTTGCCTTCCCTAACTCAGGACTAGGGTGAGTTACCCATTTACAGCTGGGTAGACTGGAGCATGCCTGATCTCAACAACACACCACTCTTCCTTACAGAGCATACAGACTGACACTTTACAGAGTGGAAAGAAGAAAAGAAACTTTACAGTGGCGAGCCAGATTCCTGGGTCCAGCTTACGCAGTTTTGTGTTGAGAATCACAGTTTACAGCTAAAAGAACATTTGTTTGACCACATCAACACCAGTAGGACAGCTATACAGTCGATGTCAGCTTGACCTGTATTACCGATAGGATGGTGTATCTAGGTCAGCGCTTGTTGACAGTTTTTCGCTGTACAGACAGTATTACACAGGACAGTGGTATCAAGTGTAGAAAATATCTGGAGCAGTATTGTTGACATTTCTCAACGTACAGAAGAATCACAGTGTTGTTGAACATAAAGTGCATAGTTCATCGTTGGATCTTCATATGCTCAACAGAGAAAAAATTGACAGTGTAATAGTTTAAAATTAAATCTATTACTGAATAAAGTGGCAAGTTATTAGTAATAAAATAAACTGTGCCTGCTTTACAACACTATACCTGCAACACATTCCATTCATGACATAAATTATATTGTATGCTATATGCTATTTATGCTTACATGTTATTTGTTATGTATTAAATTAGTTTATGTTCTGTGTGACTAGTACAAGGTATGCCGAGTGACATTGGTCTGGTACTAGTATTCTATAGGTACACATTTTCTTAAGTGGAAATTTGTTAGCAACAATTTGCTGCTATTTCTGTTAGTTGTGATGAGGTGTTCTTTTCTTCGTTGTTTTTGTTAATAATTTTGTGTTCCTTAGTTTTGTTTGATTTGTTTGTATAATTGTAGGTCTCATCTTTTCTTTCATTTCAGTTTTTTACACCCTTATGTTTATACACTGTGGCGTTATTTGTCTTGTTATATTATGGCAGTTATCATCACGGTTTCTGTGATCATTTTTTTTCATTTCTCCTATTTAATTTAATTTGATCTCTGCAAATGTGTTCATATTGTCTTTTCTTGTTTGTCCTTTGTAATGTCTTTAGTTGACATATGACGTATAGTGGTATACACTGATAGTATAGTACAGATCAGTACTTTATGATTGTTATTGTTATAAAACAAAATGTACAAGACCTTTGTAAGGCTTGTCTCCCAAAGTGATTGGTAAAGGGAAATATTTTTTCCACAGGTACTCAAGTGATCTTTGATTACATTGAGGTATACAAGACCTTTGTAAGGCTTGTCCCCACAGTATTTGAGATACAGTTATTGTTGTCCACAGGTACTCAAGTTATCATTGGTTATTATAAACCATACAAGTTTGGACTAAGACTAAGTCTATGGTATAGACTTGTCTCCCATTAAAGTGAAATAGGGTAATTTATTTACTTTTTCAGGTTTCTGATTTAAGAAGACAATATATCTACATTAGATTATTTCATTGCACAAGGAAAATCTCTTGATAAGACTGGAAAAGACTTAGAACAATGGGCTGTTGCTCAATATGACAAAGCATTAGCTGCAGAAGAGAAAAAAACTGCTGCTGCTGTTGAAGAAAGAAAAGCTGCTGCTGAGGAAAAAAAAGCTGCGGCTGAGGAGAGAAAACTTCAAATAGAAGAAAAAAAAGCTCTGGCTGAAGAAAAAAGATTAGAAAGAGAAGCTGCTGCTGAAGAAAAAAAAAGCTCTGGCTGAAGAAAAAAGATTAGAAAAAGAAGCTGATACTGCTGCTGAACTAAAGAAATTGCAGATGCAAGTGGAGGAAAGGAGATTTGAGGCAGAACAGAAGAAATTAGAAGCTGATGCAGAGCAGAAAAAATTAGAAGTTGCTGCAGAACAGAAAAAATTAGAAGTTGCTGCAGAACAGAAAAAATTAGAAGTTGCTGCAGAACAGAAAAAATTAGAAGCTGCTGCAGAACAGAAAAAATTAGAAGTTGCTGCTGCTGCAGAACAGAAAAAATTAGAAGCTGCTGCAGAACAGAGAAGATTAGATAGAGAAGCTGAAGAGAGAAAAGCAATAAGAGAACATGAGTTTGAATTAGAGAAATTAAAATTGACATGTATGAGTAATGTTAATCAGGCATCTGGTGGTAATGGTAAACCCTTTGTGTACAAGGTCAAGGTACCAGCGTTTAACCCTACCAGTGATGACATAACATTTTGGCTTTCTAGATTTGAACGGGCTTGTCGATCTCATAATGTTGACAAATCACAGTATGTGAATCAGTTGTCTGAAAATCTAAAAGGGGAGTCCCTAAGTAAGTTATATTTTGTTGAAGAGGCCGACAAAGATAATTATGATGCTGTTAGGGCAGCTTTGATAAAGAGATATCAGCTGTCTGAAGAAGGTTATCGTCTTTTGTTTAAAACAATGAGACCTGAGGTAGGTGTAGAATTCTCAGATTTCATCTCAAAAGCACGAATTACACTTTCACGATGGATTGAATTATCCAAAACAGAGAAAACATTTGATGGTCTTACGGATTTATTGCTAAGAGACAAGGTCATGTCTTCTGTAAATAAATCATTCCTAGAGTTCTTACATGAGCGTAAACCTGGTACAATAAAGCAAATGGAAGAATATTGTGACCAGTATGCCACGGCACACCCTGAAATGATTCTTAGTAACTCTAACATTAAAGAGAGTATGCCAGTTGCTTCGGCAACAGAATATAATCAGAATTACTCACATAAATTCCAAGGAGCTAAAAATAAATTTGATAAAAAGGTTAATTGGAATAATTATCAAAACCAAGATAACCACTCAAATCAGGGTTCTTCTTTGAAGAACTGGAATCGGGCTGATAGTCCTCGACACGCGAGAGGTACCCATAATGTTAGAAATTCTCGAAAAGGGAGTAGCTATAGGAACTACCCAAGTGCTTCATGGAGACAAAAGAAACAATATTACAGGGATACTCAATATAACGAGCGTGATGATTATGATCATGAATATTATGATTCAAACCCAAATAGGGGTTATAACAGAGGCAATAATAATTATAGAGACAATTATAACCGAGGTAGATCACAACACAAAAGACATGGTAAATCTTATTACCAGGCTAACTCTGCACAATAGGAGTTCCACGACACCGATAATCAGAATAATGATAAAAAAGACTCCAACAGTGTAGCAAATTCCGCTTTCGATTTTGCTAGAGCATCTGAGTGTTCGCAATGCAAAACATTATTCGATCCAACCACAGTGTCTACTTTAAGCTGCGGTCACCCGCTTCCCGCTCTCCATGCGTCAATTGCGCATAATGGAAGGGGTGCTCTTGTCTTTAATAGGGGCCTAATAGATGGTACTCCGGTATCAATTCTTTTCGATTCGGGGTGCACTACCATTGGAGTGAGGCAATCACTCGTAAATCCTTCTCGAGCTACAGGCAATATAGTCAAATGTGTAACATTTGGTGGCACATTGGAGAAGTACTCCACTGCCATTATCAATATTGCTACGCCTTTCTTTACAGGAGAGGTGCAAGCATGTCTCTTGCCGAATCCGATCGCTGATCTTATCATCGGTCGCATTCACAGGGTGAAAGAATGCACTCCACAGCAAATTTCTAATTGGGAAAATGTTAATATGCAATCGGCTAATGCAGTAATCACTAGGGCTCAAGCTCTTAATATGCCACAATCTTCACATTCTGAAGATAATGATGCGCAGATCCGAGATGATCCCTTGGAGATTTCCCACGATTCCTTTATCAAACAGCAGGAAGATGATCCTACTCTAAAGAAATTCTTTACTCTGGCAACAAAAGGTGATCCGAATAAGGATACTAATCGTAAATCTTGGATTACGATGAAGAATGGCGTACTTGTACGTATGGTACAAGACTCCGCTAAGTCCATTCATTCTCAAATCCTTGTGCCTAAAAATATGAGAGTTAAAATCTTACAGCACGCTCATGATTCGCAGTGTGCTGGACATATGGGTTTTTCCCGTACTAAAGCTAGAGTTCTTCAATCTTTCTTTTGGCCTGCTGTGAATAAGGACATACGAATCTATTGTCGATCTTGTAAAGTATGTCAAGAGATTAAATCCAGAGGTCCACGCCATGATGCACCTATTCAGGCTGCAGACATTCCCATTCGGCCATTTCAAAAAATGGCGATAGACATCATTGGTCCATTTAAGATAAAGTCTGCTAGAGGACACCAATTTATTTTGACGTGTGTTGATATGTGCACACGTTGGCCGGAGGCTGTTCCTCTAAAGAGCATAACTACTGCTGATGTCGCAGATGCTCTTTGGTTAATATTTTCTCGTCTGGGATTTCCAGCAGAAATATTATCCGACCATGGTACCCAACTCATATCGGATACCATGTCTCAAGTAATGTCGACTCTGAAGATAGAGAGATCGCTGAGTAGTATTTATCATCCTATGTCCAATGGGATGGTGGAACGTTTGAATAGAACTCTGAAAAACCTACTAGGTAAGATAACGGAAGATCATCCTCAGGATTGGGATAGGGTTTTACCCGCGGCTCTCTTTGCATATAGAGAGGTCGCCAACGAACATACAGGATTTTCTCCCTTTGAACTTGTCTTTGGCGCGAAACCGCGAGGTCCTATGTCCTTACTTCATGATCTTATAACTGCTGATAATATTGTCGATGACACAAAATCCTCTTATGAATATGTCATCGCACTTAGACACAAGATTATTGAAGCATGCAAATTGGCAACTGCTTCTTCTGAATTTGCGAAACAGAAGGCAAGGGAATTTGCCAATAAAAAGAGATGTTTGCGTCAACTTTGTCCAGGTGACAAAGCATTTGTCTTGCTACCTTGTAGGGAAAATAGACTTCTCATTTCTTGGAAAGGTCCGTACGATATAATATCAAAAGTTTCCGATGTTGACTATATCGTCGATATTGACGGGAAGCGTAAAACCTTCCACATCAACATGCTCACGGAATTCCATGAACGTCCTGATTATTTACAACCTGTTTTCCAGGCAACGGACGATTTTCCAGTCCAACATGGACAGTACTCATCTCTGTCATTAATACAGGATGAGGAAACGAGTTTCTCGGATGTAAATTTACCTTTTCCAATGATTCCTCTTCACTCTAATGAATCATGGAAAGATGTTGCAATTTCTCCAGAATTATCTCCAGGAGAGCAGAAACAAGTTTCTACTATGTTAGAACAATTTCAGGATGTCCTTACTGACATTCCTGGTCAAACGGATGTCATTCAACATGACATTATTCTTACTGACCATAGTCCTATAAGAGTCAGACCGTATCCTATCCCGATACATTTTCACTCACAGGTAGAGAAAGAGTTAGATGAGATGATAGAGTTAAAAATTATTGAACCATCCACATCAGCATATTCTTCGCCGATGGTTATAGTACGAAAAAAAGACAATAACATACGTCTTTGCGTGGATTATCGCAAATTGAATCAAGTGACTAAATTCGATGCTGAACCTATGCCTTTACTAGAAGAGCTACTTACGAGACTATCGAATTCTCACTTCTTTACTAAACTCGATTTGTCTAAGGGATATTGGCAAGTTCCACTATCCGAACACGCCAAACCGTTTACTGCTTTTTCGACGCCTAGGGGTCTATTCCAATGGAATTTCATGCCTTTCGGTCTTATGAACGCCCCTGCAACATTTGTACGCATGATGCGTCGAATCCTATCTCATCGCTCAGATGTCATTGCGTATCTTGATGACATCTGTCTTTTCAGTGATACTTGGAACGATCACTATAATGGTTATAAATGAACTATTGTCTATCTTACGCGAGCATAACCTGACAGCGAAACCATCGAAAGCATGTATTGGTTTTAGCGAAATATCTTTCTTAGGACACCGTGTTGGTCATGGGTTCCTAAAAACAGAAGACCATAATACAAGTAAGATACTTAACATTTCTATTCCTAAGACTAAAAAGCAAGTACGAAGTCTCTTAGGTCTAATACAATTTTATGGACGATTCATCCCGAATCTGTCCTCCATTATGTCACCTCTTTCTTCCTTGCTAAAGAAAGGGTCTCCTAATGTAGTCCATTGGACTCAAGAATGTCAATCCTCTTTGGATAAGGTTAAAACTATGTTTTCTACTTCACCTATCCTAGTATTGCCTTCTAAGGATAAGACATTTATTCTTCGTAGTGACGCTTCATCCACCGGGATTGGAGCTGCACTAATGCAAGAGTACTCTGGAACTCTGCATCCTGTGATGTATATTTCTCGGAAATTAAATGCCGCAGAGAAGAATTACTCGGTCCTAGACCGTGAATTATTGGCTATGGTTTGGTCAATCCTTAAACTGCAAAGATTTCTTCTGGGCGCGCATTTCATTGTGGAAACTGACCAGAAAGCTCTTACGGCTATTCAGAGTAAAAATCTGAAGAGCGCGAGATCAACGCGATACGCGATTGCTCTACAGCCATTTCATTTTTCGGTGCGAGCTATCCGTGGGTCAGAAAATGTGATGGCAGATATTTTGTCTAGATGCCCACATGATTCATAACTGTTATACAACTTTGATACAGTTGTTTCTATGTTGAAATGTGTACACATATGTAATATATCATATATTGATTGTAACACTACTTAGCGGTTCATTGATATTTATTCACCGCTGATCTTTCAATGTTTTTCGTCTTTGATGATCATGATGTTAAGATATATTAGATGAAATTTATGTATAAACTAATGTGGAAATTGTGTCATTGCTAATATTGTAGTATGCGTTGGTGACACCTCTCTGGAAATAGTTATACTTAGAGAAGTACTTTCTCTAAGGTCATAAAACTTATGCTTATCATCTGCGCATTGTATTGGTGCGTTGTGAGCCTATTGTATGTTGCTCCTAGATGTATTTCAAAAAAAAATGTACCATTTTTTTTCCCCCGAGGGGTGTGGTAATCTGTTGCGTGCATATTTTGACGCACATATTACAAAAATCGATATGGCTATTTAATATGGGAAAAATATAGACATTCATTCATTTGTGTATGAAAATGCTGTCTATGGTAAAAGCGAGAGAATCCATGTTTGATTCACACTTTTGATTATAGGAGTAATCGTTCTGGATATTGATCCGGCGCAAGGATATTGCGCTTACGTTTGTACTTATTTTTTAGGGCCAGAAAATATATTAATTTGCTTATTGTGTTTATGGCCTGAATTCATATGTATTACATATTATTAGTACAAGTAGAATCAGTCCTATATTGTATATTTTGGATGGGTAGGAGGGACTAGATTCTTGTTATTCCGGTCTAGCGGAAGTATGAGTTGTCTTGACAAGTCGTGATGAGTTCCGATGTACCGTGATAATGGCGGGTACGCACTTTTCAAAGGGCTGGTAGATTCTTAAGGAAATATGATTCATGAAGTGGTTTTCTTCTAAAGGAGATGGTATCTCTACTATAGTTTATGTTAGAGACTCTCCTAAGGTACGGTACAATGTATAATTCGGACTCCATGTATTGCCAGACCCTATTTTGATGATCTCATGTCGATTCGACCTAGATGGAACATTGTGCTTCGTATCGCTAGGGTCGTGTTTTGTATCGACAAAGATGACAGACTTTCCTACAGCGGTTATGGCTACGTGAATTAACCTGATCACCGTAGAGCTGTATGGAAACATTTATGAAATCATTTATATACCCATTATAAATTAACTCTGGCTTATATTCTCCTTCCTATGAATGAGTGATCGACAACTCAGGGAGGCAGCCATGTTAGATTTCGATCATCATATGTTTTGATCACTGCCAAGAGAACAGATTATTTATCCTATTATCGGACAGTGACAGGGAGATCTCAATCTTGCTAGAAACCCCCTCTTTCGTGGTTTCATAATATATGCTACAAACTATGGACGTCAAGTAACTTTAGTTATTTACCGATCTGCCTTCACTGACGCGTTTAGTCAGATAGGGGAATGCGGCCATAATATATCATGACATTGAACTTTTGATGTACTGCCCATTATTTCTGAATGTGTCATGACTTCAGATCTGCTATGTATACCTACAAATTGATATGTCAAGATACCATGATGTACTCGTATGTCCCAGTGTGTACGTCTGAATAAATTGAGTAAACAAAGATTCCAGCAGTCTGCATTGGTGCCTTGTAGACACAAGTGTATGAGTGGTTATATTGGTCAGCACACGAACAGTACACCATTCGCGGTAATCACACTCTACACTTCTACTTCATACATACACCATCCTGCGTCGGTTGAAGTGACCAAGTTTAGGGCCTGCTTCCCCTGGAGCTTTTGCCTTCCCTAACTCAGGACTAGGGTGAGTTACCCATTTACAGCTGGGTAGACTGGAGCATGCCTGATCTCAACAACACACCACTCTTCCTTACAGAGCATACAGACTGACACTTTACAGAGTGGAAAGAAGAAAAGAAACTTTACAGTGAGCTACTTCCAATTCAAAATCTAAACCGAACCTGGAACCCGTAGAAATGGCTCAAGTAAAATAACATCTCTATAGAAAATCCAGTGAACACAAACTTGATATACTACCTAACTTAAAATAACGTCGGAAATTCTTCCTATTCTGTCCTTTATTCTTTCAACGGAGAATAGCTCCTAAGTTACTGGGCACAGATATACATTGGCACAACACCAGCGTCTTAGTTGGTGTGTCAATGTAACACGCAAGTCTTACTTATACAAATACATCTATCATCCTGTTCCGATCGTCTCTAATATTTTTCCGGCAGAAAATATACAACAGCTAGAGGGAAGAAAAAAAGAAATAAAACAGAACTACAACCAGTTTTTCCAAATACTATCTGTGTGATTACGGGCACAAGGCTAAGTCAGTGAATTATTCATTAAGAAAACCACACGCACAGCTCCTCTTCTCTGGCACAATATTGCTCTTTTGCACACACTTTATCAGTCACAAATAATATGGGAAAAGAAATCAAGTTAGATTGAGGATTAGGTAGTCTGAACAGAATATAAAACTTATCAACCTTGACTCATTTTTTTTAAATTTAGAAAAACCCAAACACATGCAAAAACCTACTGATTTCCACCAGCGACCTAATATTATAATTTTTGATCATTCAGTTCAAAAGTGCGGATTTTTTCCTTCCAATTCTATTTAAACTTCTGGAGGCGATCTGCTTAGGGATTAGTGTTTATTACTTTTTCTGAGGGAAAAAAAATCAATCATTTGTGTATCGTTAATTCACGTGTTGGAGATTTAATTTCTACAGATTTATTTAACGATTTTGAATGTATCCTATAATAAATTTATCATACCCTGCTGAAAGGTTAACATTGTAAAAGAGCTATTAAATTAGGAGGGTGAGGGGGTGGCGGGTGGATTTCTAATACCTCCTGAGCTAAGAGATACACACTTGGTTTTATTGCAAGAATTTAAAATTAAAAAAATGCTTCTTTTGGACAAGTCGCGTCCAGTTCAACCTAGACACAGGATCTGTCGGTTATATTAGGGCGCATGTCCAAATATATAAGACTTTGTAGACTGGTTTATTTGCGTTCGTAGGTACGTATAAGTTGACATCGAAGTGTGCCAGTTTTTCAGAGTATGTTAGGTGGACTCATTTCTGACGTGACCTACTTCACAAACTTTCAAGGGAAAGAACATAAATGTTTCCCGAAAAATACAAATGTTTTAAATTTATTGTCTCCCTTGCCAGCATTGCATTGAAAATAAACTTTGTAACAGTACTTGTAATATTTTTTAAATATTTATTTTAAAACGAAACCGTCTAAATTTTTTTCATGAAAAGGGGCAAAGAGATGAAGACGAATCTCAGTTGGGAAAGATAGTTGAGGAAAACATTAATCAGTAATTTTAAATTTTTTTTTCCAACTTTTATTTTCATCTCTTTCCAATTTACAAAGAAAAAAGGTGCGTTTTATATGGAATACAAGGAGAGTACATTGTATAGTACACATGAACACTCGCGCGTAATCACATCATTTGCATATAACAAGTTGAAATATAAAAAAAAACTAAGATTTTAAATAAATTACTAGAGTAAAAATGGACTACATAAAGTTAAATAACACTGACAAACAACATTTTTTTTTCTTATATAAGAATAAGTGTTCTTAGGTCAATTTCTAGCGCTGATTTCAAATCTGAAATCCGTTTATCTCTATCACGTCGGGTTCTTAAGATATTTGTGAATAAATATATTTTTGGGAAACTGTTATTTGCTCCGTTTCATTTTTACTATAAAACTTATTAAAAATTAATAAAAAGCAACATAATTCTACTTTTTATACTGCTAAAAGATGCATGACATATGTTACGCGATTTTTCAAATAGTTACTGTATTTTGAAATAATTCTGAGCAAAATATGGCTTCTAGAAGTTGTAGAAATTCGGCTGATCTGTTCTGTTACGCGTGCGGATATTCTACCGATCGTGTTGACTAGAAAAACTTTACACCATTACTAAAGATAGCATATGAACTTTATTTCGATTCGAAAGTTGATGATGCAAATAAATCTTGGAAGCGAAATGCGATTTGTTCGATACATTGGCAGGTTGGTTACGAAAATCGCCGAAGCATAAGTCGATGCCTTTTGGCGTGCCAGTAATATGGCGTGAACATACAAATCACACTACTGATTGTTACTTCTGCTTGACAAAT
The DNA here is from genome assembly GCA_024509875.1 of Oreohelix idahoensis. NCBI lineage: Eukaryota > Metazoa > Mollusca > Gastropoda > Stylommatophora > Oreohelicidae > Oreohelix > Oreohelix idahoensis. The sequence continues at coordinate 815,011 of JAMPIV010001261.1, read as the reverse complement.
ATCCATGGTTTCACTTTTAAAACTAGAAAGTCTGTGGTTTATCCAAATATTGAATCGGTTTCGAAACTAGTGCCTCATGATCCAATCACGTGTCCGATCCAAGTACCACCAGAACAATATCCGTTGGACGTAAATGAACCATCAGAAAGTGATAGTTTACCTGCTTTAGAAACTAATTCTGACTCAGATTACATACCGGTGAATGATGGTGTTTACTTAATTAACCATTCAGAACTTTCAGATCTAATACGTGATCTCGCTCTTACCAAAGGACAAGCGGAATTACTCGGTTCGCGACTCAAAGAATGGAATCTTTTAGCGCCCAATACTCCGATATCTAAATTTCGTCATAGACACAGAGAACTTGTTCAATACTTTGAGATGGATGATGACATTTGCTATTGCAAAGATGTAAACGGTCATGAGCACATAGTCAACGAATGGCGATTTTTCATCGATTCTTCCAAGACTAGTCTAAAAGCCGTGTTATTGCATAACAGAAATTTTTTTTCATCAATTCCAGTCGCCTACTCTGTTCATATGAAAGAAACTTATGACAATATGGCTATACGTTTGGAAAAAATAAAGTACAATGACTACCAATGGCGGATTTGTGGAGACCTAAAGGTCATTGCAATTCTTACGGGCATGCAGACTGGGTATACTAAATTTTGTTGCTTCCGATGTGAATGGGACAGCCGCAACAGACAGGAACATTATGCAAGAAAGGTGTGGCCTATCCGGGATCGTATGCAGCTCGGGCATAAAAATGTAATACGCGAGCCATTAGTTAACAAAGACACCTTCATTTTACCACTGTTACATATAAAGTTGGGGCTCATGAAGAATTTTGTAAAAGCATTAGATAAAACGAGCAAAGCTTTCACTTATCTTCGAGAAAAGTTTCCGCAAGTTAGCGATGCAAAGATAAAGGAAGGTATCTTTGTAGGACCTCAGATTAGGAAAGTTATTGCAGACAAACAATTCGAGAACTTGTTACATGGTAGTGAACTTCGCGCATGGATGGCATTCAAATCGATCGTCGATAACTTTCTGGAAAATCACAAATCTGTCGACTATGTTGCATATTGTTAAGCAGTGCATAGATGCATACATAATTATGGGCTGTAACATGTCCCTCAAAATCCATTTGCTCGATTCGCATCTTAACTTTTTCCCTGACAACCTTGGCGAAGTCAGCGATGAACATGGAGAACGATTCCATCAAGATATCACCGTAATGGAGTCACGTTATCAAGGACGGTGGAGTGTGACCATGCTTGCCGATTATTGTTGGATGCTTCATCGCGATGTACCACACGTCATTCACCGACGAAAGTCGACTGCAAAGAAATTCAAGCCTACATAACTGTTATACTTCTTGTACGAATGATGTTGTAATACTGTATGTGTTGTTAAAAAACTTCAATTGCGTATTTCTAGAGATCCCGACCTGATAGAGAAAAACGGTTTGCAGATTTAAAAACAGCGCATTAAAATTAACCAGACAAACATAGAAATGTTAGAGAAAGAAAAAAAAAGTTTTTTTTTGTTAGTCAGTGTAATCTAACAGGAGTAAAAAAAAAATGTTGTCCTTATTTGTACATAAAAGGGGTTTGTTCAAACACATTTAAATTTACATAAATATATATAAAAATAAAATCACATTTAACATGAGAAGCCCTTTAAATTTACAGAACCCTCTTCTCTAGCATTTTTTTTTAGGTAAAGAAAGAAAAAAATAGGCAAAGACATTTCTTTCTGAATTAAATAAGAACATTTCTTAAATATGAAGTTAAAAGAAACAAAGGGTTATTTCCCCTCCAAAGTAAAGACTTAAAGAAAAGAAAACAGTTAAACACACAAGAAAGACAAAGATGGCAATACTAATTTACATGTGTACAATCAGTTCTGGGTTTGAATTAGTTTTCTGACCCCTATCTCTTCAAACTCTAAAATATTGTGATTCTGTGAGAATAAGTGGGCATTGTACTGTTTCCATTCAAACATAGCGAAGTTCATACAGATCCAGACTAAATATTTAATTAAATTCCACTAACAGGTTCAAAAGTTTCAGTTCTACTAGTTTTGTAAACTTCGATAGGGAATTCAGCATGATACATGTCAATAGTGCGTGGAATGTAAAACACTAATTCCTTTTTCAAAATTTTTGTTGAAGGAGTAATTGTACTACAGTTAAAAAAAAAACATATCTTCTGTCTCCTGTGTATTGGAGTTACATAATTTGCATTTTGTGATGTTTTTTCATTGTGCAACAAGTTTTTGCCTAATGGGTGTCATGCTATATAATAATCTAAAGGTGACTTCTTTTGCGGATGGAGCAACTGGTAACTCGTGTACGCTCCTAAAAATAGGCTGATAATCAGTAATGGAATAACTGTACCCACGTTTTATCCTTGTCACTAATGATGGTTCTTGTAAACTTATGAGACTTCTTTATATGGAACGTATGTTTAGTTGTAATAAAGGCATGTTTCCTTGTATGCTTTGTAATGAATTGTTTGTGGAACCGTGGTAAAGTGCCAAAATGATTAGGCTGATTATTGTTGTAACGACACACGTAAGATAATCTTAAACCAATATAATAATGAGGTTGATTATTGTTGTAACGACACGCGTTAGATAATCTTAAACCAATATAATAATGAGGTTGATTATTGTTGTAACGACACACGTTAGATAAACTTAAACCAATATAATAATGAGCTAGGGGGTTGTGACATATTATGGAAAAATAGATTTCATATATCTATTTCATTTATCCTCACTTCTCTTTTACCTGACTTTCACCTACGTATTTTCTTGTTAACTTAAACTTTCTTACACCCAGCATCTGTTTTTCTTTTTCTAATTTAGCACACATTTAATTGCTGTTCGCTATTTTCTTTGATGTATGTTCACCAGCAGACTAAATTAGCTAAGGTGAGCTGGTTTCATTTAACTTTTGAACGCCAGCGATCAAGAATCGTTATAATAGATCAGACAGTGATAATAAGGGAGATAATTTTCTATTACCTTTTCCTGAATCCGTTTTTTGAAAGTTAATTAAAACACGGCGAATCGCCAGATTAAATGACCCTGCTCGCTCGAATGTCCCATACGAACAGAGAGGTGTAAAATTTGCACTGATTAGCAAATTACGTGATGCCTATCTAAGCGAGTGAGATGGGTTCTGGTTTTCGGCTTTAGCGTGAAAAACCCCTCTGATTCGCAGAGCGAGCGAGGGAATATGTAAATCTGGGCGAGGACGCTAAAAGTAACATGTCTAAATGAATTTCTTAAATTTGAATATGTAAGCCCCAGCATTTTAACTAAATTTATCCAGTACTCCACAGATTTTAAAGACAGCTAGCTGCGATTCTAGAATCACTTGTATTTAGTAGAGTTCTCAGTTTTCGTTGGAGTTAGTCTAGAAATAGTTCTGTGCGAAGGTACATACTATACTAGTAGTGTTGAGTGATTTAAGTGGTAAAATCGCCAATTTCATTTCACTAGTTTAATCGTCAATTATATTTCTCTAGATTTTTGTGCAGAGTGATTTACTAGATAGGTCCGTTATTGATAATTCTCTAAGTTTTACTGTGTTACAGTGGATAGCAGAATAAATAATAATTTCTAGCTAAAAACTATTCCAGCAAATAAATAGAGTTTATTAATTGCTAGTAACCAGTCAGAGAATAATTTAACCGACTAGTAAATGCACTGATCATTATGAGTATTGACGAAATATATATTAATATATATCAACCACTCATCATGATGATTAATTTTTTAAATGACACGAATTTATTTCACGGGAGTTTAAAGGATAAGACAAGCTCTAAGCTTTTAGTTTCAATTTAACGTTAAATAATCGTAGTAAATATATTACTTTACGCGAGGTAGGATAGGAGTGAGAATAATAATATTTTGGTTAAGTATTTGTACTTGTTTCTCTTCCTTTATACATTATTGGATCAGGCCCAAAACCTACTAGCGGCGTTCATGTATATCAGAGAATACCAATACGAAAGAACAATTTTTGTACCTAATACTGTAACTGGGCATATAGATCCAGAGTTCTTTCTCAAAATCAAATTTTCAGTCAACCCGTGGTGACTACTAAATCCGACATTTGACATAATCAAATTTGTGACATTATCTGAATAACAACCCCTGTGTTGTGAAGAAGATCTATCCTGAACAGATTTATTTACCTGACACCCGATGAAACGACCGAATATTCCAGCTACTGTACCCTTGTGAACATTAGATCTCTTAAGTATTTTTCCTACCTGGACAAAAATTGAAGTGACATTTATCAGCATCCTACGTACAGTAGTGAACCAAGCGTTTCCCAACATTTTGATTAATTAGTCGTTGTAGAAACTGGGGCTTGCTTTGCCAAAAACCAACCTTGGATGGGCTGTGTGTACCTTAATAATTGTTCCAGTTGTTGAGAAAGCACCTATTAGGTAAGAGTGACTGATTGTGATCACAGGTTTGTCAGAGTGAGAGAAAGCCGGGATGAATACATTCTTTTTTGTATAACAAATATACTCATTTAATTGTTTTCTTCTTAAGTATTACATATGCTGCCTATTTTAGAATAGATTGCCGGATAACCTCCGTTCTTTACTGTAGAGGGAAACTCTAGACCATAGAATATAAACCTTTGACCTTTTGGGGTTAATCACCGTTTCTTCTAACGCGATTCTTGTCTCAACAGAGGGAGAGAGGATCACATCTATGAGTCTAACTCTTTATTAATTCATTAACCTATGTTTATGTTGTATTGACTTAACAGTCAAAATTTATTGCTGTTGTGAAGTTCTTTATGACAAATAAAAATTACATAAACTTTATTCAACTGTGTCGGTCAGCTCGTCCAAACAAAGCCCAACTCCATAGATAGTGTTTTTCACGTTTGTACTTCTAACTGTCATCACTTATGTGTGTGTGTCTGTGAGTTGTTGATATATATTAATATATATTTGGGTAATCTGTCTGACTACCAAGTTCCGTTGTAGAGATAGGCTGTACGAGAGAAGTTTCTCGAATTTCAGGGACAGACTCTACCTATTTTCGACCATCTCACTCGTGGAAAGCTATTTCTTATATTATCTCTCACTGATTCACCGCATGTTCAAGTCTATTCAGAAGGGACCAATCTTTGTCTTAATACCCCTAACAAAAATCTACGACAGGGTATTGTTCTGGATTTTTAACGATTTCTCCAATGTACGTGATTCTTAAAGCTTTTATTTGTGTTGCTATATCCTGTAAAGAAACTCCCCCTCTGTCTTTGAGTTGTATTAACGTTTTGTGTTTTATACAACGTAAAGTGTTGAGACATAAGAATGTTCTTGTGAGTTTGTTTATTTGTGAAATAATTTCTTCAGGAATTAATTGGACATTTGCTCAATCAATTTAGGTAAAATAAAAGTGTTAATTAAAACCGATCTTCCAAAAATTTTAGAAGTTTTGTATTTGTATTTATATCTTTCTAATCTGTTTTTTATTTTCTCTAACAAATTCTTCCATACGTCTGTGTTTCTTTGTGTTAGTGTGGCAGTGTACGTAATACCGTAAATTTTTATTTTATTCACTTGGAGCGACTGAAAATGAAAGTCTGATCTGTTTCTCCATTTACCTATTCCAATTAACTTTGATTTCTGAATGTTTAATTTTGCTTGTCCAAACTCATTAAAGGTGTTACAAATACTTTTAATGGATGAAATTTTGGTTGGGAAAAATACTGTGTGGTCAGCGTAGGCGGCTAATTTTCTTTGACCTTGTCATGGAATGAAAACTCCCGTGATATTTGTGTCTTGTCTGATTTTCTCTAACACGGGTTCTATTGATAATACATATAACAAGGATGAGAGTGGGCACCCTTGTCTAACAGGCCTAGTTAAAGTAAAAGGTTTTGTAATTGTGTGATTTATTGTCGTAGATTTGTGATAGGTGATTAAGACTTAGTTTGGTCCCTTCTGAATAGACATAGAACTAGGTGATAGCTCAGTGAGATGATAAAATAGAAATAGATTTCACCAGTGAGATGGAGGAAATATATTAGATTCTGTCTCTGACACTCGAGAAGCTTCTCGCAGTCAGCCTATCATCTACAACAGAGTGAGATTAGTCTGACAAATCTGATACAATATGTATTAATATATTTAGGACCTCACATACCCACACACTTAAGTGACGACAATAGACGCACAAACGTGAAACTATGACAATGGAGAAAATATGGATATTTGGGAACGAACTGACCGCCACACTGATTAAGTTTAATTGTGAAGTTCAATTATGAAAATAAACTTCCATCACAACATATAAAATTACATTTAAGCATATACAAATAGTCATAAAGTCAATGAATTGCTACAAGAAAGATAGACCCATTGGTATGATCTTTTCCCCCGATGTATAGCCCACAGTCCTGTTAGAAGAAAAGTGATAGCCACAAAGAGTCACGGATACATATACTTTAGTCTAAGATTTCCCTTTAAGGTTAAGAACAGAATTGATACTCTACTCTATCCTAAGAGAGGAAGAACCTGCGTTAGCAACAATTTGGAAAAAATGAAATTACAAAGTGGGTGTACAAATCTTATCATAAAAGAATCACTCAGTCTACTTTCACTCTGTTCTTTCAACAGGGATCCCTGTCTCACTTTCTTACCTAATGTCTGGATGGTGTTCGCCGTCTGGCGCACATTATGACACTCTCAACATAAATCTGCTTTCGTTTGATGAAGCGGATACCCAGCTCTACAGATCTTGGTTTCATCCAGTGGATCCGGGGAGCGTCCTCTTCATGCGATATTTTGTTCAGATTTAGTTATTGTCACTTTACTCAGTTCAGGTAAGAATTAGATTTAAGCGGGCACACAGTGTCAGAATCACGAGGTTTCCCTTATTTAGGAAGATGACCGGTTGGTGAATTCTCTCTCAATAGATAATTATTGTTCACGCCATAAGTATTTAGAATGTCGGAATGTTAATGTTTGTAATATTTCTCGCCACAGGGCTGCATGTACATGAGAGTTTGTGAAGAAACATAATCTGGCGCAATAGGCACAATATAGTCATTTAGTCTTTAGAACCGTTTGCGAGATTTTTACTCTGTCTATTTCTGGAGGCAAAAGCACTGCCAGACAGGTGTTAACTTGTAGACCCACGTGGATAAAGATAAAAACAAAATTGTTTCTTCTCTCAGTTGTACTAAAACGCTGGCAAAGTTGGGCCACCCCAGTTTCACCGAATAAAGAGAAAACAACGTATAAAATACTATACATACTATTCCGCGGTTATAACTTACATTATAAACTGCCAGCGTAGAGCTGGTCTTATCATTTAAATCTCCTGTGAAATAAGTTATATAAATAAAATCAATCATCATGAATTAGAAATACATACGTATTTCGTCAATACTCAATGATGAATCAGTGCAGTTATAAGTTTGTTTAAATATTCTCGACTGGTTATTAGCAGTTAAATTAAATTTATTATCGCTGCATGAGTTAAGGTAGAAATTTATAATTTATTCTGCTTTCCACTGAACCACTAGAGAATAATACAGACTTGTAACTTATTTACTCTGCACAAAAGAAACTAGTGAAATATAATAAGCGATCAACACTTAATCACTCAAAAAAATACTAGATATCAAATATATATTTACCTCAACACAGAACTACTAAGAACTAAACCAATTCGGCCAACTAAATGCCATCTTCTATCAACATAGATTCTTAGGAATCGAACGTAGGTTGTTCTAGTCGTGACTGCGAAGTTACTGAGTGAATGAAATCTAAACTCCCTGTTAAGATATATGAAATAGACAAAGGATCCCTCATTATTTCGAACCCCCCCCCCATCTCCCCCCCCCGTCTTCCCCTCTCCTCTTAACACTTTACGTAAACCAAGAGATTGCCATAAACTGCCACTTTGCGTCTTTGACAACTCCGTCTAAGAAACTGGCCGTAGAGTGCCGTGTCAGATGGAAATGCTAGACGAATGTCTCATTTCTGGTCGAGGCAGATGGCAGTTTCCACACCTCGCCGAGAACTTTAGCCGTAGAAGCTAAGTGTCCGATGGAAATGCTAGACGATATGTCTGCTCCCTTGTCTGACTAGACGGATATTCACAGTTTGTCGTCTACCTGCAGCGACTGACATCTGATGTAATAAAATGCGTTACCAGTGAATAAGAAAAAACGGTAAAGTCAGAATGGGAAAGAAATATATTTTTCGCAAACGAACGAATGCGAAAAATACAGGAAAAAGATAAAAGAGCGATAATAAAGTAGAGGACACGGGTAGAAAAGAAAAGAATATAGAAAATTTATTGATCATAAATCTCTGTGCGACATTTATTAAAAGTCTACTTTCGGGTTTTTTTGTATATGATTTCTATCCACTTTCTAAAGTATGCCCCTACATTACAGGCTAACATATTTTTATGTAAAATGAAATGGGATACTCTATCAAACGCTTTTTCTTGGTCTAACGATAAGTCTTCTAGTTCAAGGGTCGGTAAACATTTTTTTAGAGGCGAGTCCTAAAGTAAACATTTCAGGTCTCGCGAAGACGTGGTAAAATCAAGGATATTTCATCATTCATCGTCATGATTTTCTTCTGCACAGCATGAGCCACAGGCTGCCCCCCTCCGCCCCCGTTTAAAGGAAGCTAGTAATATTCACTGACATGATTTTGCAGTGGTTGTTTTATTGACAATATTTTTTGCATGACGGTATTTACAAGATCAGAAAACATTTGCACGAATTTATATTATTATCAGAATACGTGTATTATGGAATATAAATATGCGCAATAAAATTGTGTAGGATTTAGTTAGCGGCCAGTTTTTTGTTTTTTTTGGGGGGGGGGAGGGGGTTAATTTTTATTTGTGACAAAATTACTACTTAATTAGTGTTCAAAGTTAATGTTCCTATCAGTAGTAGAGTAGGCGCAAAACGAGGCGGATTCTGCAGGAGGAGCGTGACTTTTATGTAGTAAAATACTCTGGATCGATTCTGCAGGAGGAGCGTCTGCAGGAGGAGCGTGACTTTTTATATAGTAATATATTCTGAAGGGGAAATAATCAATAGAAAGAGAAGAGGTCAAGACTAGTGGTTACGTCCCTTAAGTTGCGGTGTCTGACCTTGGGTGAGGATTCAAATGTTGGGTTTTTGTTTTACTTTGGGAGCTGAGCTACGTAAGGAGAAATTATGAACGAGCTGTATGTGAGACAGGTTGATCTAAAAGGTTATTTATACAAAATACTTAGACAATATATATATAAAAAATATAAAAAATCGATAATGACGGAAAATATTTAAAATCAATAATGGCGGATTAGTAGGTTACTAAGGGGGTTTTTGAAGCGAGTGGAGGTTTTTTTGTGCTGGCGTGGGTGACGACGTATGGGTGTAATGTAGCTGGCGGGTGTAGGTTAGGGCGATTTTTTGTGGGATGTTGGGTGTGTTATTTAGACATATATACATTCATATATATATATATATATATATATATATATATATATATATATATATATATATATATATATATATATATATATTAACAATATATATATATATATATATAATATAAAAAAGCGATAATGACGGAAAATATAACAAAATCGATAATGTTGGATTAGGTTACTAAGAGGGTTTTTGAAGCGAGTGGAGCCTTTTTGTGCTGGCGTGGGTGACGATGCATGTTGGTCTGTAGCTGGCGGGTGTAGGTTAGAGGGGGATTTTTGTGTGATGTTGCATTAGACTGGTAGTGTGTTGGTGTGTTTGTTTATACATATATACATACAATATATATAAAAAAATATATAAAATATAAAAATCGATAATGACGGAAAATTTAAAAAATCAATAATGGTTGGTTAGTAGGTTACGAAGAGGGTTCTTGAAGCGAGTGGGGGTTTTTTGTGCTGGCGTAGGTGACGAAGCATGTTGCGGTGTAGCTGGCGGGTGTAGGTTAGGGGGGATTTTTGTGTGTTGTGGTATTGTTTTGTTATGTGTGTTGGTGTGTTTGTTTATACATATATACATACAATGTATATATATATATATATATATATATATATATATATACTATATATATATATATATATATATATATATATATATATATATATATATATATATATATAAAATCGATAATGACGGAAAATAAAATATCGATGATGTTGGCTTAGTAGGTTACTAATGGGGTTTTTGAAGCGAGTGGATTCTTTCTGTGCTGGCGCGGATGATGATGCATGTTGCGTTGTAGCTGGCGGTTGTAGGTTAGGGGGGTTTTTTGTGTGTTGTGATATTGTACTGGTAGTGTGTTGTTGTGTATTGTTTATGTTTTTTATTGTGCTGGCGAGGGTGACGACGTATGTTGCGGTGCAGCTGGCTGTGTGGGTTAGGGTTTTGTGTGTGTGTGTGTGTGTGTGACTCAGCAGTGTGTTGGTGTGTTTTGGGAGTGAAGTGTTAGAGCCTTGTCTATACTAGGAACAGCATTAAGAGGTGGGAGTGAAGTGTTAGAGACCTGACTATACCAGGTCTAGCATCTAGATGTTGTAGTGAAGTGTTAGAGTCCTACCTATACTAGGTTTAACATCTAGAGGTACGAGGGAAGTGTTAGAGTTCTAGAGGTGGGAGTGAAAGAGAAGTGTCACTATACTAGGGCCAGCGTCGAGAGGTGGGAGTGAAGTTTTAGAGACTTGACTATTTGAGTGCGCGGATGGGTATTTTAATTGTTATGTGTTGTTGTATTGTGTGTTGGTGTGTTTGTTTATACATATATATATATATATATATATATATATATATAATATATATACAGTACTTTGCAAAAAAAATGGCAGTCATATTTTCGCAACGCAGCACACTCATAGAAGCAAATAATAATAAAAACTGTATGTCCAGAGGAAGATTGGTATCTCCCCTATCTATTAACAGTGGTTTCAGTACAATATAATGTTGCCTTCTCCAGCAAGGCAAGCCTGGATGCGGCGAGGCATACTTCCCGCAAGTGTTTGTAGGTAATTGTGAGTCAGACTGTCCCAGTATTTTTCAGCTACCTTCTTCAATTGTTCAACGTCTCTGAGTCCACTCTTTTTTAAATGATTCTTGAGTAGTGCCCAAACGTTTTCAATTGGGTTTAGGTCGGGACTATTGCTGGGCCACTTCAGCACTTTCACATTCTTCTCTTGCAGCCATGCTTTGGTTGTATGAGCTGTATGCTTTGGGTCATTGTCATGTTGAAATGTGCACCCATCGGGGTACATGACCTGCATAAATGGCAGAAGGTGTCCCTCTAGTATGTCGATGTACCGTTCTTTCGTGAGAATTCCTGTGAAAACACACAGTGGGGTGGCACCTCTTGCTGCCACCCCTCCCCAAAGATGGAATTTATGGGTATTTTCGGTCGCTGGTACACAGGCGTTACAGAGTCTTTCATCCAAATATTTATTTGAGCAGGATAAGACCAAACAGAACATTCATCTGAAAAAATCACATTGTCCCATGACAAATTTTGGTGTTCGTGGCACCAGTTCAAGTGCATCTGTTTATGAGTCTCTGTGAGAAATGGTGACGAAATTACCCGCTTTTTTGTGTAATTCATCCTGTGTAGCTCCCGGTTGACAGTAGCATTAGATACCTCTGGGTTTCCTAACTCGATCATGCGCTGCCGTATGTTTTCTACACTCTTCATTGGCCCAGCCCGAACGATTTGGGCGAGACGCCGATGGTCCTTTGTGTCCAAAATTCTTGACCCCCCACTACCTTCTTTTCGCTCGATTCCATTACCTGCTTTTAATTTACTCACAACTCTGTAGACAGTCCGCTCAGGAATGTTCAAGGTTTTAGAAATGTTGGAACATGTTTGATTTCCTTCATTCCAAAGCTGTGAAATTAACATACACTTTGACTTTGTGTCCATTTTCTGCCACTAGCATTAGAAATTGTCGTCTGCTCTATTATCAAGGGACTTTACTCTACGCTAATTTTTTTTAACTTTTGGTAGTGTTTGCTCAGTTAAGTGGAGTGCAAATTTGGGGCAGAACATGCATATTTAATTAGATTTCAGGATATTTAGCTGAGCAATATGACTGCCATTTTTTTTGCAAAGTACTGTATATATATATATATATATATATATGTATATCTATATATATATATATATATGTATATATATATATATATAGATATAATATATATATATATATATATATATATATATATATATAAATATATATATATATATATATAATATATATATATATATATATATATATATATATAAATATATATATATATATATATATATATATATATATATATATATATATATATATATATATATATATATATATATATATATATAATCGATAATGACGGAAAATGAAAAAATCGATGATGTTGGTTTAGTAGGTTACTAAGGGGGTTTTGAAGCGAGTGGAGTCTTTTTGTGATGGCGCGGGTGACGACGCATGGGTGTGTACAATTTGGGGTTTAGCAGGCGAGTGTACCAGCATCGAGAGGTGGGAGTGAAGTGTTAGCGCCTTTACGAGGTCTAGTATGAAGAGGTGGGAGTGAAGTGATAGAGACCTGAGTATACCAGGACCAGCAGCGAGAGGTTGGAGTGAAGTGTTAGAGACTTGACTAGGTGTAGCATTGAGAGGTGGGCGTGACGTTTTTGTTGGGGGGTGTAGCTGGCGTGTGTGTGTGAGTGCGCATGTCTGTTGTTGTGTGTGCGTGCGTGTGTGTGTGTGCGTTGGTGGTTGTGTGTGTGTGCACGTGTATGTGTACGTGTGTGTTTGTGTGTGTGCGAGCGCGTGTATGCGGGTGTGTGTTTGCGTGTGTTCGAGTGTGTGTGTGCGTGCACGTGTGTATGTGTGTGTGTGGGCGCGTCTGTGTGTGCGTGTGTGTGTGCGCGTGTTGTTGTGTTTGCTCGTGTCTGTGATTGTGTGTGCGTGTGTGTTTGTGAGTGTGTTTGGGCGTGTGTGCGTGTGTATGTGTGTGTGGGGGTGCTAGCGTGCGTGGTTGTGCGTCTGTGTGTATGTGCGTGCGCGCGTCTGTGTGTGTGCGTGTATGTTTGTGTGGTTGTGTGTGTGCGCGTACGCGGGTGGTATTGCTTTTGGTCTTGTCTGGTATTTGTGTGTAGGTATTGAAATTGTTGTGTTGTGTGGTGTAACTGATGGTTTGGGTTTTGTGTGGTTGTGTGCGCGCGTCTGTGGTTGGGTGTGTGCGTGCGTGTGTGTGTGTCGGCGCGTCTGTGTGTGTGCGGGTGTGTTCGTGCGTGTGCGTGCGCCTGTGTGCGTGTGTATGTGTGTGTATGTGGGTCTTGTTGTGCGTGCGTCTGTGGTTGTGTGTGTGTCTGTGAATGTGTTTGCGTGTGCGCGCGTGTGTGTGTGTACGTGTGTGCTTGTGTGCGTGTGGTTCTGTGTGTGTGGGCGGGAGCGGGTGGCATGGGTTTTGGTCTTGTCTGGTTTTTGTGTGTGTAGGTATTGTAATTGTTGTGTGGTGTAGTGTAACTGGTGGGTATGGTTTTTTGGGTGGTTGTGTTGTGTATGATTCGGCCTTGTGTTGTGTTGTCTTTTTATACAATATATATTTTACAACAGATATTATTATGTATACACACGGTATTTATCCGTGTTTGGTAACTTCGATGGTAGATTAGAGAAATCGGCCAAGTGGTTGTCGGTGGTTGCTGTAGGGGGACAAGTGTTGGTGTTAATAACTCTGGTTCCACATTTCTTGCGCACAGAACATTTCTGAAATGTTTAAAAAAAATTTCTTTCACACAGACAAAGATGTACGCTGGGTATAATGTGAGGTGATAGAAATGTGCCCGTGAGGTGATATAAATGTGCCCGTGCGGTGATAGAAATGTGCCTGTGAGATGATAGAAATGTGCCCGAGAGGTGATAGAAATTGCACGTGAAGTCATAAAATGTGCCTGTGAGGTCATAGAAATGTGCCCGTGAGGTGATAGAAATGTGCCTGTGAGGTGATAGAAATGTGCCTGTGAGGTCATAGAAATGTGCCCGTGAGGTGATAGAAATGTGCCTGTGAGGTGATAGAAAGGTGACTGTGAGGTCATAGAAATGTGCCCGTGAGGTAATAGAAATGTGCCTGTGAGGTGATAGAAATGTACCCGTGAGGCGATAGAAAGGTGCCCGTGAGGTGAAAGAAATGTGTCCGCCGGTTTTGGTAGGAAACGTTAGATATGACTCACCAAAGTATTTTCGCACGTGTAGTAAAGGCTGGCCTCGGTAAAAACTGACGGAGGCGGCCTTCAACCCAGTATCCAACGGTTTAAGCATTTCATCACTTCTACGCATGTACACCCAATTGGTGGGAACAGTAGAAGGCATCTTCAACGAGGTATGATCGCTAGTGTCTGTCGTTATCACGCCACCTCTTCCGTAAAATATGAACGTGAGTGCCTGGACGTTGGTCTTCCAAGTGTCTATTTACATAAAGGAAAACTAGTTTTAATCTGGGTTTGAAAGGCGTCCAGCCTTGTTGTACGCTAACAGAGAGTTGATTAGTTGAAAAACTAATCGATCGTTGACGCGTTGTCGATGGGAAAAAATTGTTGTGCGCCGCGTCCAGACATGTCTGAAACATGTCCAGATGATAGTCTATGGTATAGCAATATATTAGCTCGATAATGGCGGGTGTTTGTAGGTAGTGTGTGGGTTGTATCGGGGTGTGTTGTATTGTATTGTGTTATGTGTTGTTTATTTATACAACAGTTATACGTACATAGTACAATATATATATGCCAAAAAACAATGTAAAATCCATCTCTGTTCTCAAGTTGCTGTGATACAAGAAATGGTCCACCGACCTATAGAGCGGAAATATCCTTTGGTGGGCCGCATGAAAAATGAAGCAGCAGACCACATCCGGCCCGTGGGCCGCAGTTTGCCGATCCCTGCTATGATAGGAAACTCTTTACAGAGCGATACAACAGGAAGCAATCTGATCATCAGAAGAAGTCCCCCCATCTGACAAGTGTTTCGGCCCGATTACTCCTTTACACTCTAAGGGGAGCGGGCCCACTTGGGTCATGACTCCCAAGCGTCTCAGCTTCCTGTTGTCTTGTATCGAAAATGAACCCATTTCACTTATGGTAGCAACTTTTAAATCCACAACGCCAGCCGCGGAGGCAATTGTGAAAGTAACAAAGAGAAGACAAATTATTCCGTTCGTTCCGTCGCCCTTCACAACTAAGGACACACACTGAGACATTAGCGCGCAGCCGACGAGCTGCGCGCCGCAAGCCACTGAAATTTACCTGACACTCTCCCTATAGTATACATCGCCTGTTGCCCCAGAGTCGCATCTCTTTCACTCGTACACCAAAAAAAAAAACTCAGCGTTGTGTTCTTAGAAAAATTTTGGTGTTTTCTGTACCGCAGCGTTTATTGTTACGATGTCCATCGTCCATTGCGGTTGTTCCACAGCCAGTCTGATGCCTTTTCGGCAGTTTCACTAAGCCTCTTCAGTGCCCTTGTTCTAGACTGTCCCTTCAGCCCCAACAGTTTCAATAAATCATACACTGATGCCGCAACACGCCCTCTTGTGCCTACTTCAACCGTCATGACCCTTGCACTGAATCCATCGTGTCTCAGATCCGCGGCCAGATCGCTATACTTGGCCGCTTTGAATGAATGTTGCTCGTCTAATCTGGATTCAAATGGCACGGTCAGTTCAATCAGTATGACCTGAAGCGTTGCTGCAGAATGAAGCACTATATCCGGCCGTCTCCGCGATTTTCTGATACACTCTGGATATGCCCCCCCCCCCCCCCCCACCCCCCCCGTCCAGGTAAGTCTACCGCCATCTCCCAGTCGTTTGCACAGTCAAGAAGAGATGGTAAACTGCTACCAGGTTTACTCGGTTTGGGGTGTGCTGACTTTCCTGCCCTCAGAAAGTATGTGTTTGCGGTGTCTGGCAGGACTTTGCTATTCGCTTTCATTCTTGCCTGATCTATTGTCGCAGCAAGCTCATTTAGCACTTTGTTATGGCGCCAAGTGTATCACGCTTGCCCTAATGCCACCTTACACGCTGAGAGCACGTGTTCAAGTGTCTGCCTCCCCTGGCACAGGGGCACTGCTCATCATCCGACTTTCCCCATTTCACAAGGTTGGTGGCCGACGGCAGCAGGTCATACATTGATCTAACCACGAAGCTGAGCCTAAGAGGTGCCATATGCCATATATCATTCCATGTCAAGGACCTCTGCAGAGCTCCTTCCCATGAGGTCCATTGGCCTTGTTGGACCTGCTGCACTGTTTTTTGCAAACTCTTATCATTCTCAGCTCCTCGTATCTCCTGAACTACCATGTCTCTGCGCTCCCTGCTTGATGCCTTGGACCACCAGCGGATGTCACCATGCCCAAATCCCCGTCTATTCGTTTGTGTGTATCCGATTACCTCTCTCAGTTTGACTGACTCTTCAGCAGTATTAACAGCTTCTTTCACTCTCCACTTTCTTCCCGTTTTCAGTGTGGGCTGAATGGACTTAACCACGTCATCAGCTGACTCGCGTAGCATCATTGCAAGCCTTGCTTTTCCAACTTTGTATTCTTCAACAACTGACTTGAAGGAAAGCAGAAGTTTTGACTTTTTGCAGTACAGTGCTACATCTGACAGACCTGGTGGTACCCCAAGCCATTTTCTCATGAACTTGTTGACCTTCTGCTCTATAGCTTCCACTGTACTTGTGCTTATTTCATATATAAGCAGTGGCCACAGCAACTTCGGTATCAACATGAACTGGAGGCACCATAGTTTGAACTTTCCCAGGAGTCTGCTTTGGTCTATGATCTGTAGTCCTATGTCTGCCATTTCTATTGTCTGTTGCACTGCCTTCGAGTCTTTTAAAGAGGCATCGTACACCCTGCCAAGACTTTTAACAGGTTCCTCAATGACAGTAGGGATTCTGTGGCCGGAAACCGTGAATATGACCTCTGCTATCTTCCCTTTCTTGACTGCTAGGCTTCTCGACTTCTTGGGTTTGAAGCTCATTCTGCACCAGCTGACTAGTTCATCCAGGCGTGCTAACATCCTCCGGGCCTGATGTTCATCTGATGTCAGAATTGTTGTGTCATCCATGAATGCTTTCAGCGGTGGCATGTGACACATTCCACCGAGCTTTGGGCCTATAGCCATTCCTTCAGCCGCATTGAGGATTATATGCATAGCCATGACGAATAGTATCGGAGAGATGGTACATCCCATCGCAATTCCAACTTCAAGGCCAATCCACTTCGTTGTGTAATCTCTGGTTGAAAATCTGACAGAAAACCCTGCGAAATACAGCTTCAGCATTGCTGCAATCTCTTGTGAAACATGATACATTTCTAGGGCCTGCCACAACATCTGGTGTGGAACGGATCCATTAGCATTTGCTAGATCCAACCAGATTACATGGAGGTTTGTTCTGTCAGACTTTGCCTTTTGAATTGCTTCCCAGATCATTGCGGCATGCTCTAGACATCCTGGTGTACCTGGGATACCTCCTTTCTGAATTGTAGTGTCAATGTACCCATTTGCCAGGAGGTATGTAGTGAGTCTTTCGCCATTACTGAGAAGAATATCTTCCCTTCCACATTGAGTAGTGAGATTGGCCTGAACTGACTGATGTCTGTGGAATTCTGTTCTTTCGGGATGTAGACTCCGTTTGCCTTTCTCCATTCCTTGCTTACGAGTTGGATTTTGCACGCATTCTTCAGTAAACGGAGCAGTCGTTTGAGAACCTCAGGGCATCTTTTATACACCACATATGGAACACCATTAGGACCTGGAGCTGACTTGCACCGAGCTTTCTGGACAATGCTTTCTACCTCTTGCGCCGTTGGGGGCTTGGTGTTAAATTCAGCTCCTGGCTTACCCGGCCTTTTGAATATGACATTCTAAGGTGTTCTTCCATTTCTTCTTTCCTAATGTTTAGCGTACCCGACCGTGGCTGCTCAAACAGTTCTTTGGCAAACTTGAAGGGCTCTCTAAAGGATCTTTCCCTATCCCTTCGAGTCTTCCTTCTCTTCCTGCACAACCTTTCCGCTCTACAAAGGGCATTATGTTGGCCTTTCAGGTGCTCCCAAACTTGCCGTAACCCTTCCTTCTCAGTAGCAACTGCGTTCTTGAACAGTTTTCGGGCATGCTTCTTCTGTTTCCTGATTTCTTCTATTTTAATTTGTCTTCTACTTTTCCGTGGTGGGTTACCTTCCCTTGCCTCCCTCACTCCGAACACTTTGCGACAGTGCAGATATATTATGTCGCCGAAGATTTCCAGCTTCTTCTCCAAAGTTAGCTGCTTCAGGCTGTTATCCAACTTTTTGCCAAGGCTTCGTCCAGCTGTTCCCAAAGCCCTTTTGCACTGGCAGGTGGAAACTTTATTGCATCTCTCGTCCCGTCCAAGAAGTGTGTGAGATCATCATCTGGCAGATCAACTTGAATGTACTCAGCACTGTGGACTGACTCCTGGCTGCGTTCTTCTAACGTCTTATCCGTCGAGACAGAGCGCTGTTGATCTCCTCCTGATGACCTCCCACACCCCTTTTTCGTTCTGTGGATTTTCATTCCTCTCTGAGTAAAGAATTCCCTACCACAGGCACATGGAAATTCCAGCCGTTGTTCAGAGCTCGAAGTCCGTGTAACGTGTCTGGTCGATTCCATTGAGGCGCCTGTGGATTCATCATCCTCCCCCCCCCCCCCTTTCGGTGAATCCTGGGGGCATCTATCTTTTTTGGGTCCTGTAGCAATTGAATACAGCTTACGGGGTGCTAACCCGGTCAGCCGGTTTCTAGTCTTTCCCAGTGTCATCTGTCTTTCCAGAAGTCAATCGGTCTTTTCCCGATCGTCACTGGTTTGACCATGCAACTATGATAGGAAACTCTTTACAGAGCGATACAACAGGAAGCAATCTGATCATCAGAAGAAGTCCCCCCATCCGACAAGTGTTTCAGCCCGATTACTCCTTACACTCTAAGGGGGGCGGGCCCACTTGTGTCATGACTCCCAAGCGTCTCAGCTTCCTGTTGTCTTGTATCGAAAATGAACCCATTTCACTTATGGTAGCAACTTTTAAATCCACAACGCCAGCCGCGGAGGCAATTGTGAAAGTAACAAAGAGAGAACAAATTATTCCGTTCGTTCCGTCGCCCTTCACAACTAAGGACACACACTGAGACATTAGCGCGCAGCCGACGAGCTGCGCGCCGCAAGCCACTGATGTTTGTTTGTTTGTTTGTTTGTTTGAATCCCTGGGCGCGAGTTATTCACTCTTTTGCCCTTTAGGGGACGAGTTATTTACTCGTTCATACCCTTGAGCCAGTTATGGGAGGTGAGGTGTGGACTTTGTTTCAACCCCAAGGGAGCATCCTAGACTCAGCGGTATGGTACACCAGGCCCATTTTGGCGTGCGTGTGATACCAAGAGGTTTGACACTCTCTACCCGGTGCAGGGGGGTTATATCTCCAAGACGAGACTGACACGAGCAATCGGTCACCGGCCATGGCACGAGCAGCCAGACAGCATTGTGTCGCGGTGGCGAAGCCACCGCCTCCACATGTCTGTCGAAGGTGGGCTTTCTTGCAACCCCAGGGAGCATCCTAGACTCAGAAGCATAATGCACCATTCCCACTATGGAGTGTGTGCCATGTTCCGAGGTTTGATGGCTCTCTACCCTGCAAAGGGGGTTATATCTCCGAGACGATCGATCTTGGGCTTTTTTGCAACCAAAGGGAACCTCCCGTCGGGTAGCGAAGGTGCAATGCCACGAGAAAAGAGGTTCTCTACCCTGCAAAGGGGGTTATATCTCCGTGACAAGACGTATCGAGGCGTAGGCGCAGCCGGCGCCGAGCCTCTACCACTGCCGAGCTGCATTACCAAGAAGAAACAAGCTCTGGCCCACCTGAACTGGAAGGACCCGGCAATCGGGACCTCACACAGTTTCGACAGGACACGGCCTTATTCATTAATGGCGTAGCAGCGGCCGAGCCTCTACCACCGTCAAATGATGTTATCAAGACGGACACAGACATAGCACTGCCTCTACTATACTGGGAGGGCCCGGCAGCCGGGACCACACACAGTCTTGAGAGGACAAAGATCGCCGGGAGGGGCAACGAAACGAAACGATGTTCCGGAACGCCTGCCCCCACAATGAAACGATGTTCCGGAACGCCTGCCTCCACCGCAAGCCACTGAAATTTACCTGACACTCTCCCTATAGTATACATCGCCTGTTGCCCCAGAGTCGCATCTCTTTCACTCGTACACCAAAAAAAAAAAACTCAGCGTTGTGGACAGAAAAATTTTGGTGTTTTCTGTACCGCAGCGTTTATTGTTACGATGTCCATCGTCCATTGCGGTTGTTCCACAGCCAGCCTGATGCCTTTTCGGCTCATAGTAGTTCCCCCTTAATTTTCAAACCAGACAGATCAGTTTATATGTATATAAATATACACACACACATACATACATACATACAGTGTTTTAATAACACTTAGTTGATTTTATACCAAATTACTATATTCATTATATAACATATTTATAATGCACTTACACTATTTGTAAACATTACATATTTCTAAAGTTGACATACTTAATTTGTAAATAAGCATGTAATTCTTTGCATTATTAATGTATCAATATTAATGCAAAACGTATTACGAGGTTCGGATTTTTTTTTTTTGTGTAAGGAAGTTTTATGTTGGAACGATACCGTTCTTGTCCACTATTGTGCTCTTCACTACCAATTACCTTTTAGACGAATAAACATGGCTGGTGTTTTGATTCGATGCCGAACCGTGAATCTGGTTTCATGTTATTGATTTCAGTTTTTATATTTGTATCTCCTACCACGTTCTCCTTTTGTAAGCTCTTTCGGGATTGGTTGTCCTCCGTTATAAAGCAGAAATAACTTTTTGTTTTTTAATTTGGACA
Source organism: Oreohelix idahoensis (assembly GCA_024509875.1). Classification (NCBI taxonomy): domain Eukaryota; kingdom Metazoa; phylum Mollusca; class Gastropoda; order Stylommatophora; family Oreohelicidae; genus Oreohelix; species Oreohelix idahoensis. The sequence goes on along the minus strand of JAMPIV010001261.1, from coordinate 794,025 downwards.
TGCGCCCTAATATAACCGACGCATCTTTGGGTCTAGATTGGATGGTGTGTGGCTCGCCAAAAAAGATTCAATTTTGTTTTCTCCGGTTAGCTTCTCTGGTCTTTTTTTCCCTATAATTTATGGTTATCTGGTACTAAGTAAACGACGGAGACGTCTGTTTATGATGGTCTGGAGCTTGGTGAGACCAGAGTTGAGGAGTCGGCCCAATAACGTTCTGACTCCGACAGTTTTAGAAGTCCGACTCCGACTACAGTTTTTTTTAAACTAGTGATATGGCATAAAATTATGCACTTATATGGAGTTATATGTAACAGTATAGTATGTGTGTGAATAAATGAATAGGTGGCATTCGTAGACTACATTTTAAACTATTCATTCATTCAAACAGTAATACAAAATAACAAATCATCCACACCTGCACACAATTGACTGCTTTGTCAAACACCATGAGGTAAAATATATATTTTAATTTTAACAATGACAGGAAATTGACAGTGTATATGGTTTATTTTCATTTCTTGTGGGCTTTTTCTAAATGTACCAACACATTTCCAATTGTGATAAAAACTGTATTTTTGCTCAGAAGCAACTGAAATGTTCATACATTACGTAAAAATGGATGTACTTTAATACGAAAGAGGTTTTAGGAGTTCTACTACTTTAAAATATTATTTCAAATTTTAATCCATTGCATGAATCAAATGTGAATCTGCCGTGACTTAAGTCTCGTAAAATTCAGAGTCGGGACATGTTTTACCGACTTCAACTTCACTAAAAAATGACCGACTCCACGACTACTAAGCCCTGTCTGAGACATTGTTTGGTAACAGGTCGTGTTTCCGAGCGTTAGAGTTAAGGAAACTTTATGTTTCTGATGAACTTCATATTTGTAAATTCCTAAGAGAATGGGCAGCAGAGAGGGAAAAAATCTGACAGGAAGACATGCAGATAAGCTGCTCAAGGGTCCAACCCAAAAAATGTCAAATATCTAGGGAATTTAAAGTTCCTGATATCAGGAAACTTCTCTTACTAAAGCTGGGAAAAGGTTATTTCAGAACAGAAGAACCTTACTGTGCAGAATGCAGTAAAGACAATAACATAGAGCATTTTTTGTTAAAATGTAAGAGGTATTGCTAAAGACAATCTTATCATCTGGCATGGAAAATGTTAAATACAACATCTTTGATTGGACTTCACCTCCATGTAGCATGGTGGATACGTCGTGCTAGAGTTGCTTAAAATCAGCGTTTTAAGGTTACGGCACTGAGAATTCAACTTGCCAAGAAGACACATAAATAACAAAAGATTATTTGCAGTCTTAAAATTCACCCATAACCGTAGAACAGGTGATGAAAATAGACAGACTGGGGGAACTGCATAATATAGTCAAACAGTATTAAAAAAGAACAAAAGTTTATATAGTGATTTCTGGTGATATGGCAAGAAAAGTGAAGGTCTTGAGGTGGTCTTATAAAACATTTTAAATTTGACAACAACAAACACATCAATTAAATATCAAACTAAATACCTCCGCCTTTTACACCCCTCTCCACGTTTTTATATTTTATTTATTTAAATATTCTTTTTATATATTTTGGTTTGGTTGTTTGTTTGTTTTATTGGTTTACATTATTTACTGTTGTTTTGTCACTTTCTGCTTCTTCTTCTTTGATCCTTAGCCGCCGACCGTCAAAGCAGTCAGTGGCCATCACGCCTGGTGGCGTCTTGTAGGGCAACAACAAATTTATTCCACTTTGCTCGGTCGGTGGCCATCGTCGTACAATGCCCCAACTCTGGTTCATTCTTTGCATCACAGCCTCCACAGTCCTCCGCCAAGTTGTTTTTGGTCGGCCTCTCTTTCGTTTTCCTTCAGGGGTCCAAAGCATAGCTTTTCTTGTGATGGCATCGGGATCTCTTCTGAGGGCATGGCCAACCCAGCTCCAGCGTCTGCCAGCTATGATGGTGTGCATGTCCTCTTGCTTGCTCCGAGTAAGCAGATCTTGGTTGGTGATGGTATTCGGCCAAACGATTCGGTGAATTTTTCTTAGGCATGTTGTGTGAAAACAGCATGACAATAATGATGGAACTACTATTACAGAGTAATAAACAGTCATACAAACACACAATTGGGTAATTTTGATTTGCTATATTTACAATATCGGGAAATAAAGATGCCACTTTCACATATAGGCAATTGAACATACTATTTGGACTTGAATGACTATACATCCTAATTATAATCCTTCAGTGGATGAACCGAATATTTTTCATCATCAATTAAAATTTAAAAAAAAAACTCACGCATTGTACAAATATCAACACTCACCGTAATTTTTTTTTTAATTCATGAAAGTGTTTATTTTATTATTTTTTTTAGTTTAGGACTCTAACATGACAAAAGATTTCTCTGCATACTGATCTAAACTTCAGACTGGAAAAAATGTAAATTAAAAAGCTAACAGCGCCATTGACAGACTCCATGGTATTAGCTATGAGTATAATCAACACCACTATATTTTGGTACCTACCTGGGACCTCATCGCTAAACTCAGGAATGTAAAACTCTACAATAGTGGTGGAAAGGAACATACATTTGGGAATATTACAAATAATAAAGATCACATCTACAGCAATTACTGTTTGTGCCAGTCTTGCGTCTTTGCTTGTTAAAGTAATATTAGATGTTATTGATTTCTCGTTGACGGTTTTACCTATACTGTTTGAGTGATGCGCAAGTGGCTTAACTGATCCATTTGTTAGTCGAAATTTTCTGGACGTTTTGATCTTTACAATCATAACTACAGCACAGATCGTGTTGGTAACACCAGCAACAAGTGGCAGCACACCAGCAAAAATAACATCCTTGAATAGATCAAATTTCATCCTATCGTCAACGTGCCACGTCAGAAGTCGGGATGAATTAAATCTGGAGTCGTGCGACCATGACAACCCCTGGGTTATGTAATCTGGGATTAGCAGCACCCCTAAATTAAAGACCACACAAGTGATGGATTTAACAGAACGGGACTTTGTAAACATTAATTTAACATTAAAGGGAAACATAACACAAAAGCACCGCTCCACTGACAGAAAAATAGTTATAAATATTGACAAAGAATACACTTTCTCTATAAATTGTAAAAGGCAAGAAGATAAAGAGAAAGGATCGAGAACTGTGATGTTAGGACGAATGATGCCGAGAATAATACTGATTGATGAAGCGAAAACAAGTATGCAAAAAACGAAATCTGTAACTGGCAAAGAGAAGAACTGAACAGTAGCACTGTCTTTGATTCCTTGTTTCCAGTATACTACCATGTTTATGGCGTTGGCTGCTATACCGAACAATGACACTCCTGAATTTGTCACTATAATTAGAGCAATCAAGACATAATATATGGTTGTGTCGCTGACCACAGGATCAGCATGTGGAGTATCGGTGTGGGAGATATTACAAAAGTTCATGTCTGAAGCTAACAACTTTGAAAGGTTTTATTTCAGCAAATTTTAATGGCTTGGCTGTATCAACTTTGTGGATACACGAAATCAGCTTTCAAACTGAAGTCAATTACAGTATTCACCAGTATTAACAATTGAGTATACAACCTCGAATGCATGACAACACTAAAAGGCCAAATCTCTATGAGCTTGAGATATTGACTTTAAAAAATGAAAGAGGTTTAAAGCAAATGAAGTGATGAGTAAGACTTATATAACTGAAAAAATAAATTTCAGCTTCCAATTATCTCCAATCATGATAAAACTAAGTAACAGTCTGACGTAGAGATTATGTGAGCAGTATCTTGTGAAACTGCTGTTAAGTGACTTAAACAATACAGAAGCACTCAGTATTAAAAAGAGTCAGTTAAACGTATGAATATTGATTTATGTAGAATGTTAAATTCCTGTCTCTGAACAAATTTTTTGTAATAATGTCGGGGCAAATTTAGTAATCGATAATTTATAACGGGCAAAAGCCACGAGCTGTATCATATTCTTATACTTACTACATCGAATACAGGGTTTATGAAATTACTTGTAATCAAAGCAACATTACTTAGCTCTAGTATTTTGATTCCTTTGATTGTTGGAGTTGTTGAGATATTACCGTAAACTATGTAGTTGATAGTCGAATTCTTGTGTAAATTCGTAGATTATTCGAGCAGATCAAAGTAAAGTTTCAAGACAAATTTGTGTTAATAACATGAACTTGAACTTGTAGGTAAAACAAATGTAAATTTCAAACAGAATACAAAGATTTATGTTTCTTATCTGAATCGGCTAATGTGTAAGCTAAATCGCTGGTTATCATTCGTCCTCAATTACCACTCATGCTTCAGTCATCGTGACGAGTAACACATTGATTATCCTTATCTAATAGTAGATCTACGAACAATAATACTGTACTCAGAAAATAAATACAAGAGGTTTTAACCGCATCTTTGGTAACTATTTTATCGCCGTTGTTACTGATATGAACGCCTTAAGGTTAAGTCAACAGAGAGACAAAGACATAGTTACTGGCAGAGAGAAGGGAAGAGAGAAAAGGCAGATAGTACAAAGTAAATATAAGTATTGAATTGCGGACATTAGTAAAAGTATGTAGAGGTAAAGCATGAGGCGCATCGCTTGGGAAAGAGAAGAAAACAATTAAAGACGTCCTCGAAAACCTAGGAATGATAAGAGAATTAATGAAGGAGGTTAAAATCGAATAGCTAAAATACTTTGGCCGTATTAAAAAGACAAAACACCTTACTGAAGACTATAATGGAATTAAAAAGACAAAACACCTTACTGAAGACTATAATGGAAAGTAGAGTTGAAGGCAAACGTGCAAAAACGGAAGACAATTCTATATTTGGGAAGATAACATCAAGAATTGAATAGGAAAGAGTTTAAAAGAGTGCATCGTCAAGACAAAAGACATGAGACATTGAAGATCCATTGTTATGGAGATGACAGCTGATGATGATGAGAGGCAAACATATTTCAGTAGTGATGTTGACCAGGTGGAGATGTTCCCTGCGGCGACACCTCGAACTAGGCGAAGGGAGGCTCTCACAGCAAGCCGGGGAGAAACGAACACGCCGCAAGGACCACAGAAAATAGCAGCAGAAGGCTACCACCTGAGGGGTACATTCTCAAAAACAATTATGACTGAAGAATGTTCCTATAATGTTCACAGAGGTTATACAGTGAATTTGCATTGGTACTCGTTCTAGAAATTGAAATGGTATTAGGAAATATAATCATGATGGAAGTCTGAGATTAATAGTAATTGTTGCGTATAATAGCACTAATTGTTGTATTGTATCAGCGGTGGTAATAGAAAAAGTATTTCTGGGATAGGTGGTGGTAGAGTACTAGTAGAAGTGGTGTTGTGTGGCAGCCTACTCTTGTATTGTTTCAAGTATGTCACTGCCTTCTTTTCTACCCAGGTTTATTACTTCAACGGCGAACGACGAAACGTATAAACAGACAGAGTGTCACACCACACATGTATCCACGTAACTCTGTATGAAGATGGCTAAGTCCTGGTCTAGTCGAAACACAGTTTATTGACAAAATGTACATTTGGTTGTCATATAGCATATCAACCATCACACTTGGCCTTGCAGAACAATTTCATTGAATACAAAGCCCACTTGATTATGACTACGGAGCTTTCTTTCTTATGCTCTTGTTGATAATTCTGTCTTATTCAGTATTTATAACTTCCTTGATTAATATCGTCTATTCATATGTTTTTATAACGTTCAGGTTATTTATTGTTAATACCGGGCATCTCCGGGGATGAATAGTTTTCCTGATATTCTATCACTGGTCTCACAAGGCTGACCCACTGAACTTCTTAGCTATCGAATCTCTACATACCTCGTCAAGATGATCAATTCTCTTGGTAACGAATTTCCTTCAAATAGTCGTTCTTTACTTGTCTGCTTATTGTAGTTACTCGTATTATCTTCTACTGCATGATGTCGCTGAGTCTGTCCACCACAGATCATCGAGTTAGCAAACATCGATGAGCAAGCATTTATCTGTCAAGATGGCTGGTTCACCTTGCACATTCGTTACCTAGGTTCGTGCGACATACGTGTCTAACTGGCGCTTCTCGAATCTCTTTTCTCAACTGCCCCTAAGAGCGTGGATCGTGAACTCTATTCACTAATCTAGCTTTCTTCTGGGAGGTTTTATGCGCACTATCCTCGGACAACCTTCTGCCCTTTTCTTACTGCTTATACGTAACTGCCCTAGTTTAAACCATCAGTTGCTTCCCCTGCCACAGTTGGTAGTAAAACTATTTACAGTAGTAACGCAAATAGCAACTGTAGCTGAATTCATACAAATACTGGCAAAAATATTTGATGTTGCCACATCAGTAGATACCAGAGCAAGCAAATCTAGCAGACAAGTCATAGCAGGCAACTAAAGAGTTTTGGGTATGATCTTGACCAAATGATCCTGTAGATATTTAGGTAACTATGAAAATTTCAAACAATTCATCATTATGTCATTAAAATCAGCCAAACAAAATGAGAAATGGCCCTCAAACAATGTGTCACGGATTGCCTGTCGTAGATTTTTTGATAGGAGAATTAAGACTTGGGTTGGTCCCTTCTGATTAGATTTGAATAAGTGATAGTCACAGTGAGAGATAGTAATAGCAATAGATTTCCACGAGTGAGATGGTAGACTGTGATAGAGGCTGTCTCTGAAATCGAGAAATCTTCTCTCTTTCACCTATCTTCTACGACAGATTTAGAGGAGTCAGACAGTCTAAACACACACACACACACACACACACACACATATATATATATATATATATATATATATATATATATATATATATATATATATATATATATATATATATATATATATATATACTACATATATATATTCTATCCTCTCACGTGCACGCACATACAAGACGACAGTTAGACGTACAGACGTGGGAAAACTATAACAGATGATTATACAGATATTCTAGAACAAGCTGACCAACACGCTGATTAAGTTTAAGGGCAGTTTTAATTATCATCTAAAATCCCATCACAACACATAAAATTACATCAAAGCATATACATATAGTCATAAAAATCAAGGAATTTCTACAAGAAATGATAGACCCACAGTTATGATCTTCCCTCGATGTTTAGCCCTCAGTCCCGTTAGGAGAACGATGATAGCCCAAACAGTCACAGATACATATGATTTGGGTCTAATATTTTCCCCTTTTGAAGGTATGAACTGACTTTGATAGCAGTATCTATTCTACGAAAAAATATAGTTTAGCAACAAAATCTTGCATAAGGAAAGTTACAAAGTGAGTGAATCAAACGAAGAACATCCTTCAGTCTACTTTCCCTCGGTTCTTTCATCAGGGCCCTGACCCACACAACCTTACCTACAATCGCGCGGTTGTTCGACGTCTGGCGCAAGCCTTAGTGTACACTTCGTTTAATCTGTCTATCTGTGGATGAAGCGGATACTCAGCTCTGCAGATATTGGTTTCATTCACCGTGTCCGGGGAGCGTCCACTTCAGGCGACCGTTCTTTCTTTACAGATTTAAGTTAATGTCACTTATGCACGAGGTAAGAGTTAGGGTTTCAGAGGGCACACAGTGTCAGAACACGAGGTTTCCCTTAATTAGGAAGATGACCGGTGGACAACTTCTCTCAACAGATAAATCTTGGTTCACCACACACTTGGTCAAATAATGTCGGAAAAGTTAATGTTTATTTTACTTTCTTCAGCAATTATTCTCGCCACAAGGCAGCATGTTCATTAGAGTTTGTGAAGAAATATGATCTGGCTCAAAGGCCCAGTATAAGCATTTATTCTTAAAAAAAACCCGTTAGTGGGATTAGTATTCTGTCTGTCTCTGAAGGCACACGCACTGTCAGACAGGTGTTGCTTGAAAACAAAACCCACGTGGTTAAAGATATAAAATGTTTATGTTTCTCACAGGTGTGTCTCTGTACTAAACGCCAGCAAATTTGGGTTACCCCAATATTCACTGAATAAAGAAAAAACACATATGAAATATTTTACATATTATGTACTCAATATAACTTTCATTTTGAACTGCACGCGTAGAGCTTGACTTGACGTTTAAACTTTCCCGTGAAATAAGTTATATATAAAAATCAATCATCATGAATTAGGAATACATACGTATTCCTTCATTACTCATGAGGCATCTAGCATTTATAAGTTAGTTGAGAAAAATTATTCTCGTCTGATTATTTAGCAGTTAAATTAAATTCATTATAGCTGCATGATTTTAAGCTAGAAATTATAATTTATTCTGTTTTCCACTGTAACTCATAAGCTAGAGAATATAACAGACTTATAAATTAATCAACCTGCACAAAAGAACTAGTGGGATAAAATAGGCGATTTAACACTTAATCACTCACAAATAATACTAGATATCTAATATATTATAAAGTTACCTCCAGACAGAACTACGGTCTCACAACGAAACTAAGAGATTTCACTTATAAGTTTAAGTATCTAGAACGAAGTGACCACGTCTACAGCAAATGGAGAATGAGTGAAATCAAGTTTCAAACTCTGGTTAATATCTTAAACCAGACAAAGGCTCCTACTATTTCCAAAAACCCGATCTCTCCCCTCTCCTAACCCCTACGTTAGCTTAGACGCATGCCGTAACTGCCACCAGTGCGTCTTCACACCCCCGTCTAACTATCTGACCGTGAGCGCGCGTGTCAGAGGCGAAATGCCAGACACTCTGTCTACTCTGAGCGAGCATGTCTGGCGCGATTCACACCTCCGTCTAACTATCTGACCGTGAGCGCTCATGTCAGATGCGAATGTCAGACGACCCGTCTTCACTGCAGAGGCAATTTTCACACTTCGCCGGGAGCTAGCCTGACGAAAAACTCTCGTGACAGCTGCAAATGTAGACAATTTGTCTGCTCATCATGTCTGATAGACTGAAATCCCACCTAAAATTATCTCGTGCAAGGGACTGACACGTTAGGTAATCTACTGCGTTTCTAAATGAGAAACCGAAACCAGGCGAAAGTTTGAATGGGAAAATAGTAATGTTTATAGTCGCAAACGTACGAATGCGAAAAACACAGGAAAAGGATAAAGAGTGATAATAAAATAGAGGACACGGGTAGAAAAAAGAAGAGAATATAGAAAATTTATTGATCATAATCTCTATGCTACAGAACGTCCCCCCTTTAAGATATGGAAGCACTCCATGTCTACGTTATGGAAATAAATGTCCTATATCCGTAGCTTCAGGGTGTCTGTCTTCTTTTTTCTCATTTCCCCCCTCCATTTCTCTCCAATTCCTACTCAAGTCTACTCCCAAAGTTTCCTTTCTCTGGATTGTCTCCCATGCGCGCTTGAAAGAGCGTCGCCGCTTTTGACATTTTTGAAAGATTTCGTATGTGTGCAGTGGAATTTCCCTGCCACTATCGTCATCTTCGTCAATTTTGGCGATCGTCAGGAGATGTTCGGAGGTCGGCACCGGTCTTTCCAAGTATCTCTTTAACAGATTTAAATGGAAAACCTTCTCCTTTCCTTGAATAGAGATCTGGTAGTTAGCCTTAGAAATCTTTTTCAGGACGGTAAACGGCCCTTGCAATCCGATCTTCAGTTGGTTGTTTCCGGTAGGGAGTTTCACCAAAACTGTCTCTCCTGCTTCCAGTTCTCTCTCTTTCGCGACTTTCCTGTATCGGTTAGCGTGCTTTGTGAGTGCTCGCTTAAAGTTAGTCGTTGCTAGGTCCCATCCTAGTTTCAACCTTTCCTTTAAATCTGATACGTATTTACTGGCTGAGACAACTGTCTCATCTGCCTTCTGGTCTGTCAGCGACCAAAGTAAGGCTTCAAGCGGCCCCTTGATAGGTCTGCCGAATAAAAGCGTAGCTGGCGGAAATCCTGTGGAAGTATGAGAAGATTCTCTGTAGCCAAATAAAGCTGCAGGAATACAAAGATCCCAATCTTCAGGTTTCACTGGTGCCAGTTTACTTAACATCATGTTGAGGTTTCCATTAACACGTTCCACGAGCACATTTCCGGCCGGAGTATAAGTCTTTTTGTAGATGTGTTGGGTCCTCAAGATCTTCACGATCTCATCCATCAACAGGTTTCGGTATGGGGATCCGTTATCCGTCAACACTTGCTGAGGGAATCCCAACCGAGTGAAAATCTGCACGAGGGCTTCTGCGACATGCTTGGCATCTGCGCATGTCAGCGGTATAGCTTCTGCCCATAAAGTGCATGTGTCGACTAAGGTCAGGATAAACATTTTCCTTCTTTTAGTCCTTTCTAAGGGTCCTAAAATGTCGATCACAACCCGTTCGAATGGTGTTCCCACTATTGGCATTTCACCCAACGAGACTGGGGGTGTCCGTTGCTTGGGTGGTACACGTTGGCACTTTGAACAGGATTTGACATACCTGATAATATCAGTATTTACTCCTGGCCACCAATAATGAGTAGTTATCCGTTGGTTTGTGGCGTTCTGTCCCATATGTCCGCTGAAGGGAAGAGAGTGCCCCATTTCTAGGATTTGGCTTCTGTACTGTTTCGGTATTATGAGCTGGTTGTAACCTTGGTCAGGCTTGCCTGTTCTGCGATAAAGTACGCCATCCTTAGAAAAAATGTCCCCGTATTGTCTGGGTTCCTTAGCCATGGGCAGTTTCCTAAAGCAGGGTGCCAAAGTAGGGTCCTTTTGTTGCGCTTCTTTAAGTTCCATAGGTAACAAATTAGGCGCAGGCTCCCGTTCCTTCTTGGTTTGCCCTCTTGTAGTTACTGCTGCCACAATCGGCTCTTCAGGTTTCCCAATAAACATGTATCTCCCGCCAAGTATGACTGGGTAGATGGGGTCATCCATAACAGCCGCTTTGATCACACCTCTGACAAACTCAGAGTGGATCTCCAACAGTGCGATGGGAAGCGCTGTAGGTGCCTCACTCTTAAGAACTCCATAAAGTTCGAAGGTCTCTCCTGTATCTTGACCGGGTTTAACCAGGTGTCTGGCAACAATGCAATCATAAGAAAGCCCCGTGTCAAACAAATAAACAAAAAGTTTGAGAACCGTTCAATATAACAGTACCTCGAGTTGAGGGTCTATCCCCAACAGGTTGGGAATCACTGTCAATAATTCCGCATTGCGAGACTCGTAGCAAGCATCCGATGTGTTTAGGCTCAGTCTGCTCGCCCTGATCATTTATCCCGTGCTCAGGAGTTCTCCATTTGCCACCTTGTCCTTTCTGGCTGCGCTGCCATGAAGGACGGTCGGGTTGATCAGACGGTTTACTGTGGTTGCTGGGGTACATTGTTTTGTAGAACTTAGACTTTTCAGGAGGGGGGTTTTGAGGTCCAGTTTCTCTGTGGTTATTCTGATTAGAAGCATGAGAAGATTGGTCTAGATTATTCTTTCGAAAATGCTCTTCTGTCGGTTTCCGTTTTGTGGCCGGTAGTTCAGCCAGCACATTGTGATATCGCTCAGACTTTTCTAAGATGTCTTCAAGCTTTTCTGCACCCTGCTCAGCTAGAAATCTCCGGGTATCTGCAGACAAAGTGTTCTTTATTTGTTCTGTTAAAACAAATTCCTCCAGACCTTCATAGGTAGAGGGGAGCTGTGAAAGCTTAAGGCACTTTGTCAAGTATCCCTTCAAACGAGACGAGAACTGCTGGAAAGTTTCAGAGCTCTCCTTCCTGCTGTTGCGAAACAGTTGCAAAAATTTGCGAGCATTCATTTCAAAGCGCTCCAGTAACGCTTTCTTCAACAGATCATAGTTGTCTTGTTGGCTGCTTTCCAGTTTGGCGTAAACATCATACGCACTGCTTTTCAGCGCCTGAGAAAGCTTCATATTCCAACGCGATCTCTCTAAACCGTACAGAGTTGCAATTTTCTCAAATTTTTCTAGATACGTGTCAATCTTCTCATTTGGACAAGGAAAAGATTCTAGCGCAAAAGACATAGCAGTGAGATGAGTAGATTGTGTGCTAGGAGGATCAGTTACAGAGGAATGAGAAGAAGACTCTCCATTGCTGGAGATAGAGGCAGCACCACGACTTTGGAATTCTAGAGTCTTAAGCGCCAACTCGTGCTGTCTCTCTTCCCTCTCCTTCTCATGCTGTCTCTCCTTCTCTCTTTCCTCTCTCTCCTCCCTCTACTTCTCATGCTGTCTCTCCTTCTCTCTTTCTCTCTCCCTGCGGATTTCCATTTCCTCATCCATCTTCCTCTGCTCTTTAGCTTCAGCTACTTTTCTCTCCGCGTCATATCTGTCAAGTTCGTCCCTGACAAAAGCTTTCGCTTCCTTGCCTTCCAAACCTTCTTCTCTTGCCTCGTACCTGAGGATTTGAGTAAGCTTCGCCCTTACTGCCATAATAAGTCAGTGACTGAGACTTAGTCGAGAAAGAAATAGGAAAAAAAATACACTGGTTCCTACCACTTACGAGAAAATACTAAAACAAAAGATGATATACTTTAACCTGGGATAACTCCTCCTATGATATGTATCTAACTATCGCTGCTATTAATCAGCAATAAAGCACCTAATGCAGACGACTACGCCAACTAAATGGTAGTTAAGATTAATCACTAACAAAAATAAGTTGCTACAGTGGAAACAAAATAATTATTACAAAAAATTTAAGGAGAAAAAAAAATTCCCTTAATTTTAAGTCCACTAAAAGTACACCCCTGAAGTTAGTTAGGGTAAGGGAGGCAATTTACAGGACGTAATTGTCTGAACGCACTCCTTAACTTAGCTCAAACACCTACTTCTTCAGAATCCTGTGACTGTAAGACAATCACAAACTTTATCAGCGTTTAGTATTACAAAATCAACCATTAACATATATTCCGACAAAATCAACCTGTAACTCAAATGCATAATGCTCAAAAATGCTGTGGAAAAACAATCATTAATTGTGTGGTCAGCACGCCCATAAACAGATCGATAGTCTAGGGGATAAATTATGTTTAAAAGATACAAAACTCACAAGACATCACACTCTTACTCTATATCAGAATACAGAATCTTACCGACGAGCTGATATTTGTCGTCTCGTCTTCCTATTCAAAGTTCAAAATCCCGATAGACGAGACCCCATTTGTCGTACTCGTCTTCCTATTCTAAGTTCAAAAATCCTTCGGACGAGACCACATTTGTCGTAGATTTTTTGATAGGAGAATTAAGACTTGGGTTGGTCTCTTCTGATTAGATTTGAATAAGTGATAGTCACAGTGAGAGATAGTAATAGCAATAGATTTCCACGAGTGAGATGGTAGACTGTGATAGAGGCTGTCTCTGAAATCGAGAAATCTTCTCTCTTTCACCTATCTTCTACGACAGATTTAGAGGAGTCAGACAGTCTAAACACACACACACATATATATATATATATATATATATATATATATATATATATATATATATATATATATATATATATATATTTGTTGCTGTCATTTTTGACGGAGTCATCTGTCAAGTTATTTGCTTATGTTTTTATCATAAGAATAATTGTGTCTTTACCTGCGATGTCAGGTTGATTAGGGGTTGTCTTCCCTTGTTTATTCATTCATTGTGTTTGACCTTTAGGGTCAAAGGTAGACAGTTCGGGCGTATGCCCATGGGCAGGGTTTTTTAAGCGGGAGTTGAGTTAGACTTCCGGCAAGCCGAGAAGTGTCCTGGTTTCTGAAGGGACGAGAGTCCATTGTGTTTTTTCGGGGAGAATCTTCGAAGTGACTGCACTGGCAGTTTTCCCCAGTGAATCTCTGTGCGTTGGAATGACAGCAGAGTTTCTTATATTGTTCTGTGGACTCGGTTACAGGTAATACCGACTTTTTCCATTACTATGCTTTCGGTAGCAGAACATGTTAGAAGATTGCCTAGTCTGTGAACTGCAGCTCACCGGTCCTCCATTTCAGAACTTATATGTTGTGCTCAAGGTAGCCATTCAAGACTATTAGTCTTCATACCATCCAGAAATCCAGTGACGAAGATATATTGTGGGAGCCGCAGATTGGCGGCAGATTTATGTCTACAATAAGCATTACTGCAGGGTTGATGGTAACCTGCTTATCAGAAGTACACAGCCGACGTCAGAACGAGGCCTGTGTTTTTTTCGGCTATTATACTACAGCCTGATAATGTGCAATTGGCGGGGAATGCCAAGTTGCACCTATGTGTCAAAGTGATTAAGGTATCTGACGCGTTTAGTCAGTAATCCCAGGGCGACGCCACGAACTGTCCTTATTGAAGAACATTGTATTGACCATGCACGAATATTCAAATGTTTACCAGCTTGATGAATGCCTAATGTATACCTATCGATTTCCGGTCAGTATGACCTTGTTTACACTGACTGTTCCTGTTGATACCATGTGTGTTCTCGTCAATAAATGTTTTGAAACGTGCCTGCAGTGTCCAAGCATCCTTGACTACTGCATGTGATTGTATGGGTTGCAGGGTCTACATACATACGAGCCTAAACACATTCGCGCCTTCATTCGCACCCACACTCAGTTCATCATACGCTCGCACTACACACCTAACAACATGTATACTGTCTTGGGCCAGTGATCATCTCAACAAGAGAAAAAGTGACAGTTACATTTTTGGTGGACCAGTTACGTGGGCTCTTCTGATACATTTCTGCTGGACAGAGCGAGAAATTAACATTTCCGTGGACTTATGCTACATTTATTATGCCTCCAGTGTTGTCCAGAAATTTACATTTCTACATGTGCTACATGTCATGAGGAACAAAGTGGACAACTGAGAATAACACCCATACTCTATGCTTTCAAGTTTTGTCTACACAGGACAGAAATAGGTCATCAACTGTTGACCCAGATAAACAGTGCTAGCATTTATGTTATAATGCTACATAAACCACAACAGGACAAGTACTGAAGTTAACATCTAGGCATTTGCTACGTGGACCACAACTGCAAGTCGAGTCCCTTTTTTGTAAACGGTACCGCTGGTCGTTTACACGTTTCAGTCAACAACAGACTTTTCTACGCCCGAGCATTCAAGCTACATTGTTCGAGGTCAAGTTCCTGTTTGTAAACAGTACGTGGAAATTGTAAACATTCTATGTGCAAGTCCTAAGTCGAGAAGGTCATAGTAACTTTTGTTCGTGAATACCACTTTATGCTACAGTGGATTTGACATTCAGTGCGCGCTTGACATTTTGTTTCTGTGTTCGCAAGGAGCAAGAAATTTACTTTAGTTTCAGCTGTGACTGAACTTGTTTTGCAACACATTGAATTGATTGCTATTTATGTTAATTGTATTATTTTTGTGTATTTTTCTTGTGTTCTTTTGCGGGTTTACGGTTGGTGGGTCTTACAGTAAATATGCCACTTAATCGAGGGTTACTGTAAGCGTTCTGTAGGGATTGCAATTTTCTTAATTGAAATTTGCTAGCGACTTTTGTTGCTATTTTTTTTTATAGCTGTGACGACATCAGTTAGTGTTGTTTTCGTTATTTTTCCGTTCTTTGATTTTCGATTAATTTTGTTTGTATCTGTGCTTCTCTCATTCCTTCCATTTATTTCTTTACACCTTTTCGTTTATAACAGTGTTGCCATTTGTCTTGTTTATTTTTCGCGGTCATCATTACACATTTGTGTAACATTTTCTTTACTTTTTGCTGTATTGTTTATTTGACTTCCGCGAACGTTTTCGGTCATTGTTCTGTATTTTTGTCTTTGTATTTATGATTGTTCTACATTATTGTCATACACAGTCTACATACATATACTTGGTCATGTATTATTATTGTTATTGATAAGGTACACTCTTCATATAGAGATTGTTAATAAAATATTATTATCTAAGATATTTATACAAGTTCTTTGATAAAAGACTTGTTATCCACAAAGATTGAGACAAGGTGAAATAGATATTCAAGTTCTTTAAAAAAAAAAAAAAAAAGACTTGTGCCCATAGTGAGTGGGATATAAAGGAATTATTTTCCACAGGTACTCAAGTGATTTTTTTGTTACATTATAAACAAGAGGACCATACAAGGTCTTTGTCTAAGACTAAGAGAATGAAATAAAGTGAAGTGAGTATACAAGTCTAGCATTTCAGACTTGTCTCCCATTGAAGTGGGATAAGGTAATTGTTGAATTTTTCAGGTTACTGATCTCATTAGACAGAATGTCTACATTGGATTTCTTCATCCAGCAAGGGTTGACTCTTGGTAAGTCTGGTAAAGAATTGGAAGAATATTCATCTGCTCTATTCGCCACTGCATTAAAGTCAGAAGAAAAGAAACAAAAAGAGGAAATTAAATTGAAAGCAGAAGCTGAACAAAGGAGAGCAGATGCTGAACTAAAGAAGCTAGATGCTGAAAATAGAAGATTAGAACTTGAAGAGAAAAGGTATCAAAGAGAAGCTGCTGCTGAGGAGAGAAAAGCTCAAGCTGCTGCTGAGGAGAGAAAAGCTCAGGCTGATGAAAGAAAATTCCAGATGGAAATGGAAGACAAAAAACTTCAAGCTGCTGCAGAGGAGAAAAAAATTCAAGCTCAAGCTGCTGCAGAGGAGAGAAAACTTCAAGCTGCTGCAGAGGAGAGAAAACTTCAAGCTGCTGCAGAGGAGAGAAAACTTCAAGCTGCTGCAGAGGAGAGAAAACTTCAAGCTGCTGCAGAGGAGAAAAAAATTCAAGCTCAAGCTGCTGCAGAGGAGAGAAAACTTCAAGCTGCTGCAGAGGAGAGAAAACTTCAAGCTGAGGCTGAAATTAGAAAAATGGAACATGAGGAAAGAAAACAGAAGATGGAACTGGATGAAAGACTCGCAACTTTGGAGTTAGAGAAATTGAAATTGGCGAGTACGGGTGCTCAGCAAACAACTTCGAGTACGACAAAGGAGTTTGTTAATATGATTAAATTGCCTCATTTCAATCCTTTAAAGGATGACGTAGCAGATTATCTAGATAGATTCCAATTTTTATGCGATACGCATAACATAAAAAAGGAAAAATATGTTGAACAACTGATGGAATTTTTTACAGGTGACACAGTGACTACTCTTATGACAATAGACGAACATGACAGGACTAATTATGATGTTGTCAGAGCAGCATTGCTAAAAAAATACCAACTAAAAGAAGAAGACTATCGTCTTCGTTTTAGGACAATGCTGCCAGAAAATGGAGTAGATTTTTCTGATTTTGTTACAAAAATACGTCGTACATTTACACGATGGGTTGAGTTGTCTCAGACTGAGAAAACATATGAAGGTCTAATGGACTTATTATTGCGAGATAAGGTTTTGTCATCTGTTAATGATTCTTTTCTTGCATTCCTTCATGAGCGAAAGCCTAAAAACTTAAAAGATATGGAGGAATACTGTTGTCAGTATGCCACCGCGCATCCCCATGCTACAGTTAGCAATTCTAAAGTGAAAGAAGGGTTGCCAGCTGCTTCGGCAACACCATATGGCCCTAATTTCAAAAAAAAAATTCAGGGTGCTCAACAAAACTGGAATAGGGGAAGTAATCAGAATTACACTCAGAAGCGGAGTAATCCAACACATGATGGTTCTTCGTCTATGAATTGGAGACAAGATGGTAGTTCTCGTAATTTTAGTGGTAATAATTTGAGACACTTTCGCAAAGGCTATCCAAATAATAACTATTCGAACTTTCGAGGTAATCATTCTCAACGTCAAGATTATGACGATGGTGAATTTAGAAACCGGGATTTAAACCGGAATGATGATTACAATAGGCAATATGATAACAATTACAGGGGAAATGATAGTCGAAATAATTACAGGGGAAATGATAATCGAGGCAGACCTAGGTTTAACAAAAAAAGACCTTTCCAACAGGCAAACTCTGCACAACAAGAGTTTGATGGAGCCTGTAATACAGTAAATGATAGTGGTAACTCTAGGGCTATCACTGGTTGTGCTTTCGATTTTGGGAGAGCAACTGAATGCTCCCAATGCTTAACATTGTTCGACTCATCGACTGTATCTACTCTAAGTTGTGGTCACCCTCTTCCTGCTCTACCTGCTACAGTTGCGCATGATGGGAGAGGATCTCTCATCTTACATAAAGGTCTAATAAATGATAGGCTAGTCTCAGTACTTTTCGATTCGGGATGTACTACCGTCGGGGTTAGGGAGTCTCTGATAGATCCTTGCTGTGCCACTGGAAAAACAATCAAATGTGTTACATTTGGTGGTACTATGGAAAGTTATCCTACTGCTATTATTAGGATTGACACTCCCTTCTTCACAGGAGATGTCCATGCATGTATTCTTCCTAATCCTATTGCGGATCTTATAATCGGTCGTATTCATGGGGTTAAGGAATGCACCCCGCAACAAATTTCTAGTTGGGAGAAAAAAAAACATTCAAACGGTCAATGCAGTGGTGACAAGAGCTCAAGCTCTTAATCCCCCAACTTCATCGGATAATAGTAATGAAGTTGATAGCCAAGACGAGCACTTGGTGATTTCCCATGACTCGTTTGTTAAACGTCAAGAAGAGGATCCTTCTTTGAAGAAATTCTTCCTTCTTGCAAAGAAAGGGGATCCCAATCAAAATACGAATCAAAAATCGTATATTACTATAAAGAATGGTATATTGGTACGGATGGTACAACACTCGGACAAGTCTATGCACTCGCAAATTCTTGTGCCTAAGTGTATGAGAGCCTTAATTCTTCAGCATGCGCACGATTCTCAGTGTGCTGGACATATGGGTTTTTCCAGAACTAAAACTAGAGTCCTTGCGTCTTTCTTTTGGCCATTTGTTAATAAAGACATACGAATTTATTGCCGATCTTGCAAAATTTGTCAAGAGGTCAAGTCTAGAGGTCCGAGACATGCTGCTCCTATTCAGGCTGCAGATATTCCGATTCGGCCGTTTCAGAAAATGGCTATAGACATCATTGGTCCGTTCAAAATTAAGTCAGCCAGAGGACACCAATTTATCCTCACTTGCGTGGACATGTGCATGCGTTGGCCAGAGGCTATTCCTCTGAAGAGCATATCAACTGTCGATATCGCTGATGCTCTTTGGCTCATATTTTCTCGTCTGGGATTCCCCGGAGAAATATTGTCGGACCACGGCACTCAGTTAATTTCGGACGTTATGTCTCAGGTAATGGCTACGCTAGACATTAAAAGGTCTCTCAGTAGTATTTATCATCCAATGTCCAATGGATTGGTAGAACGTCTTAACAGGACACTAAAGAACTCACTTGGCAAGATAACGGAGGATCATCCTGAAGATTGGGACAGGGTTTTACCTGCAGTCCTCTTTGCCTATAGAGAAGTTCCCAACGAGCATACAGGGTTTTCTCCTTTCGAACTTGTCTTTGGTGCGCAACCACGCGGTCCGATGTCCTTGTTACACGATTTGATAACTTCTGATAATATTGACGATGATACACAATCGTCATATGAATATGTCATTGCTCTTAGAGAAAAGATTATCGAATCGTGCAGGTTAGCAACTTCATCTTCCGAATTTGCGAAAGAAAAAGCTAGGCAATTTGCTAACAAGAAAAGACGCCTACGTCAACTTTGTCCTGGAGACAAAGCATATGTCTTACTTCCCTCAAGAGAGAATAGACTTCTCATTTCATGGAAAGGTCCATACACTATAGTCTCCAAAATTTCCGATGTCAACTACATCGTCGATGTGGATGGAAAGCATAACACCTTCCATATAAATATGCTAACCGAGTTTATTGAACGTCCAGACTATTTGCAGCCTATTTTCCAGGCGACGGACGACTCTCCAGTCCAACATGGTCACATCTCATCCCTGTCCGTTATACAGGATGAGGAAACTATTTTTTCTGACGTTAACTTACCTCTTCCTGCGATTCCACTGAATTCAACGGAATCATGGAGGGACGTTACAATCTCTTCGAACTTGTCTTTTGAGGAGCAACGTCAAGTATCCTCTACGCTACAATCATATCAGGATGTCCTTACCGACATTCCTGGACACACAGATGTCATAGAACATGACATCATACTTACTGATCGTAATCCGATCAGAGTAAGACCATACCCAATACCTATTCATTTTCAAGCACAAGTCGAGAAAGAATTGGATGAAATGATTCAACTGCAAATAATTGAACCATCCACTTCAGCTTATTCTTCGTCGATAGTTATTGTTCGAAAGGACGACAATAACATACGTCTTTGCGTTGACTATCGCAAATTAAATCAAGTTACGAAGTTCGATGCTGAACCTATGCCATTATTAGATGATCTACTTATTAGACTTTCTAAAGCTAAATTCTTTACTAAACTAGACTTGTCTAAAGGTTATTGGCAAGTCCCACTGACGGAACACGCCAAACCTCTCACTGCTTTTTCGACACCTAGGGGTCTGTTTCAATGGAATTTTATGCCTTTCGGGCTTATGAACGCCCCAGCGACTTTCGTGCGCATGATGCGACGAATTCTATCAGATCGTGCAGATGTCATCGCATATTTAGACGACATCTGTCTTTTCAGCGATACTTGGGAAAAACACTATTTGGGTCTAAAGGAATTGCTATCTACTCTACGTGAGCATAGTTTGACTGCAAAACCCTCTAAAGCTTTTGTTGGGTTTAGTGAAATTTCCTTCCTAGGTCATCGAGTTGGTCATGGTCTGTTGAAGGCAGAGGACCAAAACATTTCGAAGATATTAGATATCTCGGTTCCGAAGACAAAAAAGCAAGTGCGTAGTCTCTTGGGATTGATACAATTCTATGGAAGATTCATTGAGAATCTGTCCTCCATTATGGCACCACTTTCATCGTCATTGAAAAAAGGTTCTCCTAATATGGTGCGTTGGTCCCAGGAATGCCAATCTTCATTGGATCAGGTTAAGAATTTGTTCTCATCTCATCCTATCTTAAGACTACCAACGATTGATAAGACTTTTGTTCTTCGTAGTGATGCCTCTTCCACTGGGATTGGAGCGGCACTAATGCAGGAATATTCAGGAACTCTGCATCCTGTAATGTATATTTCTAGGAAGCTAAATGCGGCAGAAAGGAATTACTCGGTTTTAGACCGTGAATTGTTGGCTATGGTTTGGTCCATTCTTAAGCTACAAAGGTTCCTTCTGGGCGCGCATTTCTTTATGGAAACCGACCAAAAAGCTCTTACGGCTATGCAAAGTAAGGATTTGAAGAGCTCGAGATCTACTCGTTATGCTATTGCTCTTCAGCCTTTCCATTTCACGGTGCGAGCTATCCGTGGTTCGGATAATGTGATGGCGGACATATTGTCCAGATGCCCACATGATTCCAGTTAAATCTTGTGTCCTAGTTTTTCCTGATACACTTTCAGACTTTTGTCTGTCCTTAATATCCTAATATGTTGTAATACAAATGTATTTGGATGATGTTTGGATAATTTAACAAATTTCATTTTGTCCATCCATCAGTGATATGTTGCTAATATAGCATTGTAATTCATGACATTTGTATATTGCTATAATTATAGTATTTAGTAATGATTGATATATGATTGGTATTGCCAGCAACTTAGGTTTCTTTAATGGTACCCCCTTAGTTTGTTTGGCTTAAAGGAGATATTTTCTCCTATGTTGGGAGATGATTTGTATCCTCTTCAGACGCTTTGTTTATGCGTCTATTGTACCTGATATTAGGTTCATTTTTTCATGAGCACATAAGTGATACTTGTGCAATCTTGCTCATGGACATATTAAAAAAAAAAAAATTCATTTTTTTTTACAGGGGGGTGGTAGTAATATGTTGCTGTCATTTTTGACGGAGTCATCTGTCAAGTTATTTGCTTATGTTTTTATCATAAGAATAATTGTCTTTACCTGCGATGTCAGGTTGATTAGGGGTTGTCTTCCCTTGTTTATTCATTCATTGTGTTTGACCTTTAGGGTCAAAGGTAGACAGTTCGGGCGTATGCCCATGGGCAGGGTTTTTTAAGCGGGAGTTGAGTTAGACTTCCGGCAAGCCGAGAAGTGTCCTGGTTTCTGAAGGGACGAGAGTCCATTGTGTTTTTTCGGGGAGAATCTTCGAAGTGACTGCACTGGCAGTTTTCCCCAGTGAATCTCTGTGCGTTGGAATGACAGCAGAGTTTCTTATATTGTTCTGTGGACTCGGTTACAGGTAATACCGACTTTTTCCATTACTATGCTTTCGGTAGCAGAACATGTTAGAAGATTGCCTAGTCTGTGAACTGCAGCTCACCGATCCTCCATTTCAGAACTTATATGTTGTGCTCAAGGTAGCCATTCAAGACTATTAGTCTTCATACCATCCAGAAATCCAGTGACGAAGATATATTGTGGGAGCCGCAGATTGGCGGCAGATTTATGTCTACAATAAGCATTACTGCAGGGTTGATGGTAACCTGCTTATCAGAAGTACACAGCCGACGTCAGAACGAGGCCTGTGTTTTTCGGCTATTATACTACAGCCTGATAATGTGCAATTGGCGGGGAATGCCAAGTTGCACCTATGTGTCAAAGTGATTAAGGTATCTGACGCGTTTAGTCAGTAATCCCAGGGCGACGCCACGAACTGTCCTTATTGAAGAACATTGTATTGACCATGCACGAATATTCAAATGTTTACCAGCTTGATGAATGCCTAATGTATACCTATCGATTTCCGGTCAGTATGACCTTGTTTACACTGACTGTTCCTGTTGATACCATGTGTGTTCTCGTCAATAAATGTTTTGAAACGTGCCTGCAGTGTCCAAGCATCCTTGACTACTGCATGTGATTGTATGGGTTGCAGGGTCTACATACATACGAGCCTAAACACATTCGCGCCTTCATTCGCACCCACACTCAGTTCATCATACGCTCGCACTACACACCTAACAACATGTATACTGTCTTGGGCCAGTGATCACCTCAACAAGAGAAAAAATGACAGTTACAATATTACATATATATATTCTATCCACTCACGTGCAAGCACATACAAGACGACAATTAGACGTACAGACGTGGGAAAACTATAACAGATGATTACATAGATATTCTAGAACGAGCCGACCAACACGCTGATTAAGTTTAAGGGCAGTTTTAATTATCATCTAAAATCCCATCACAACACATAACATTGCATCAAAGCATATACAAATAGTCATAAAAATCAAGGAAATTCTACAAGAAATGATAGACCCACAGTTGTGATCTTCCATCGATGTTTAGCCCACAGTCCCGTTAGGAGAACGATGATAGCCCAAAGAGTCACAGATACATATGATTTTGGTCTAATATTTTCCCCTTTTGAAGGTATGAACTGACTTTGATAGCAGTATCTATTCTAGGAAAAATATAGTTTAGCAACAAAATCTTGCATAAGGAAAGTTACAAAGTGAGTGAATCAAACGAAGAACATCCTTCAGTCTACTTTCCCTCGGTTCTTTCATCAGGGCCCTGACTCGCACAACCTTACCTACAATCGTGCGGTTGTTCGCCGTCTGGCGCAAGCCTTAGTGTACACTTCGTTTAATCTGTCTATCTGTGGATGAAGCGGATACTCAGCTCTGCAGATATTGGTTTCATTCACCGTGTCCGGGGAGCGTCCACTTCAGGCGACCGTTCTTTCTTTATAGATTTAAGTTAATGTCACTTATGCACGAGGTAAGAGTTAGGGTTTCAGCGGGCACACAGTGTCAGAACACGAGGTTTCCCTTAATTAGGAAGATGACCGGTGGACAACTTCTCTCAACAGATAAATCTTGGTTCACCACACACTTGGTCAAATAATGTCGGAAAAGTTAATGTTTATTTTACTTTCTTCAGCAATTATTCTCGCCACAAGGCAGCATGTTCATTAGAGTTTGTGAAGAAATATGATCTGGCTCAAAGGCCCAGTATAAGCATTTATTCTTTAAAAAAAACCCGTTAGTGGGATTAGTATTCTGTCTATCTCTGAAGGCACACGCCCTGTCAGACAGGTGTTGCTTGAGAAAAAATGCATGTGGTTAAAGATATAAAATGTTTATGTTTCTCACAGGTGTGTCTCTGTACTAAACGCCGGCAAAGTTGGGTTACCCCAGAATTCACTGAATAAAGAAAAAACACATATGAAATATTTTACATATTATGTACTCAATATAACTTACATTTTGAACTGCCCGCGTAGAGCTTGACTTGACGTTTAAACTTTCCCGTGAAATAAGTTATATATAAAAATCAATCATCATGAATTAGGAATACATACGTATTCCGTCAACACTCATGAGGCATCTAGCATTTATAAGTTAGTTTAGAAAAATTATTCTCATCTGATTATTTAGCAGTTAAATTAAATTCATTATAGCTACATGATTTTAAGCTAGAAATTATAATTTATTCTGTTTTCCACTGTAACTCATAAGCTAGAGAATATAACAGACTTATAAATTAATCAACCTGCACAAAAGAACTAGTGGGATAAAATAGGCGATTTAACACTTAATCACTCACAAATAATACTAGATATCTAATATATTATAAAGTTACCTCCAGACAGAACTACGGTCTCACAACGAAACTAAGAGATTTCACTTATAAGTTTAAGTATCTAGAACGAAGTGACCACGTCTACAGCAAATGGAGAATGAGTGAAATCAAGTTTCAAACTCTGGTTAATATCTTAAACCAGACAAAGGCTCCTACTATTTCCAAAAACCCGATCTCTCCCCTCTCCTAACCCCTACATTAGCTTAGACGCATGCCGTAACTGCCACCAGTGCGTCTTCACACCCCCCCCCTACCGTCTAACTATCTGACCGCGAGCGCGCGTGTCAGAGGCGAAATGCCAGACACTCTGTCTGCTCTGAGCGAGCATATCTGGCACGATTCACACCTCTGTCTAACTATCGGACAGTGAGCGCTCATGTCAGATGCGAATGTCAGACGACCCGTCTCCACTGCAGAGGCAATTTTCACACTTCGCCGGGAGCTAGCCTGACGAAAAACTCTCGTGAGAGCTGCAAATGTAGACAATTTGTCTGCTCATCATGTCTGATAGACTGAAATCCCACCTAAAATTATCTCGTGCAAGGGACTGACACGTTAGGTAATCTACTGCGTTTCTAAATGAGAAACCGAAACCAGGCGAAAGTTTGAATGGGAAAATAGTAATGTTTATAGTCGCAAACGTACGAATGCGAAAAACACAGGAAAAGGATAAAGAGTGATAATAAAATAGAGGACACGGGTAGAAAAAAGAAGAGAATATAGAAAATTTATTGATCATAATCTCTATGCGACATTGCCTAACCCTTATCTCTGCAGTAGTGGTCCACTTGTCGCCAAGCCTCAAGAGTATCTGATATGGGTCTTCAAAGTGTCTACCTTC
Source organism: Oreohelix idahoensis (assembly GCA_024509875.1). NCBI lineage: Eukaryota > Metazoa > Mollusca > Gastropoda > Stylommatophora > Oreohelicidae > Oreohelix > Oreohelix idahoensis. The sequence continues at coordinate 768,691 of JAMPIV010001261.1, read as the reverse complement.
GCACAAGATTACTCTTGGCAGAGTTGTTGATAGAAGGATAATGACGCTTCTATCTCAAGGGAGTTTTCACAAGATGTTTTCAGACGCCAAGAACAATGCTGCTTAGGGCAGAGCAGTATTAACTTATATGTGATCCGTCGCTTTCTGTGAGGAATTAAGCAATGGTTTTAGCCGGCTCAAGCCCCGAGCTGGTGTAAATCCAGCGAAATTCTCTGATAAGGATTTGCTCTATAGATGTAAATATATGTTATATATATATATATATATATATATATATATATATATATATATATATATATATATATATATATATATATATATATATATATATATATATATATATATATATATATATATATATATATATATATATATATATATTAAACAGTCTGCTCATAAGTTTGCTTTCATACAAATAATAACTAAATCAACTATGATTGTTTTTGTTTTAAAATAACATGCAACAAATTTAATAATCTTACTTACTTACTTAGTCGTTCCCCTTCTACCGTGAGGGAATAGAGGTTTGGAAGAGAGAGCGCCAGACTATTCTATCAGCTGTCTTCTTCCTGGCCTGGTTCCATTCTAGTCCTCGGTCCTTCAAAGATTGTCTAATGTTGTCCTCCCAGCGGACTCTGGGTCGTCCTGGAGGTCTGGATCCCTGGCTCTTTGTTTCCCATGCTTGTCGTGGTAGCCGATCTTCTTCCATTCTGCAGATATGGCCAAACCATCTTAGTTGGGACTGTTCTATTTGGGTCTGCAGCGTGTGGGATTTTAGGCCTTGACGTATCGTCTGGTTGCGGACCATGTCTCTTCTTGTTACTTCAACCACCTTCCTCAGATACCTTATTTCTGAGGTTTGGATCTGGCTTTTGTGGGTTGTAGTCATTGCCCATGACTCGCATCCATATGTCAAGACTGGGACATAGGTGGAGCGGTATACAGCCATCTTCGTTTTCTTACCAACCTCTTTCTTGCTGAGGAATCCTCGATTTATGGCCTGATAAAGACTCCCAGCCGCTGCTTTTCGAGTGGCCAACTCTTCTTTGATGCCCCCCTTTCGGTCTATAATAGCTCCGAGATATTTAAAGTGGTCGACCTGCTAAAGGACCTGTTCTCCCAACTTAATCTGATGTTTTCTTTCTTCTCGTGATATCACCATGGATTTTGATTTAGAGCTGCTTATGACCATCCCTCTCTTCTCCAGCTCTTCCTTCCTGACTTGCAGGTTGGATTGGAGATGTGTCTCTGATTTAGCAATCAGGACAACATCATCAGCAAATGCTAGCTCTGAAATACAGACCTGTCTCATCTTCCAGTACCCCACTGAATACTTTCTTGTTCTCTCCTTACATGCCTTGATGACATCGTCCATGAGCAGTATGAAAAGATAAGGTGACAGGATATCGCCTTGTCTTACACCAGTGTTGGTCCTGAACTCTTCTGACTTATAGTTTGCTGTCCTCACATAATTTCTGCAAGACTTGTAGAAGCTCTGTATAGCATGAATCAGAGGTGCTGGAATGTTCTTCCTTGCCAAACAGTCCCAAAGTTTGCTCCAGGGGACCCTGTCAAACGCCTTTTCCAGATCTATGAAACAAAGATGGATCTCACTCTTGTACTCAAGGGCCTTTTCACTCAGCTGCCTGAGTGTGAAGATTAGGTCTTGAGAACTTCGGTTTGCTCGGAATCCGCACTGGGCTTCACCCAATTGTGGCTCAGCTAGGCATCGGAGTCTCTGCTCTAGGATTCTAGAGTAGATTTTACCAGGGACACTGAGAAGGGATATGCCTTTGTGGTTTCCACATTGTCGATTGTCACCCTTTTTGAAAATCGGTGTTATGATGGCAATCTCCCAATCCTTTGGTGTGGTCTTGTTGCACCAAGCTGCCTGTAGGACCCTTAGGAGTAATAGGTCGCCTGATGCTCCCATGTACTTAACCATTTCTGGTGTTATACCATCATGCCCTGCTGCTTTGCCCATCTTGATTTTCTCCAGTGCTGCCTTCAGTTCTTCCATTTTTATGTCATCTTCATCACCATTTGTATCCTCTTCTGTGCTAGTGGTTATCATTTCTGATGCTCTACCTTGCTCACCATCAAGGAGTTCTGAGAAATATTCTTTCCATCTTTCCATTACTTCCTTCGGGGCAGTAAGCAATTTGCCTTGCTTCTCCTTTATAAATTTAAGATGGAATTGTTTTTCCTTCCTCGTGTTTTTTAGGGTCTTATAGAACAATTTCTGGTTTTCTTGCGCATCCTTTTCTAGCTTTTCTCCAAATTCTTCCCAGGACTCTTTCAGTTGTTCTTTTGATTGTAAGCAGGTAGTGATCACTTCCAATCTCTGACCCCCTCCAGACTCTAGCATCCCGGACATATTTGAATGAGCTCCTCCTAACAATGGCATAGTCGATAATTGACTTCTCATTCTTTGTTGGTTCACACCTAGTGTATGCATGTATGCGCTTATGGGAGAACTTTGTGTTGGTAATGATCAGATTATGCTCACTGCAGAATCTAAGGAGTCGCTTTCCATTGTCATTGAGAGTATCTTCTCCATATCTTCCGATAACTCCACCCCATCTAGCATGGTCATTTCCAACTCTGGCATTGAAATCTCCGAGCATGATAATTTCATCTAGGCAGTCATCCACTGTCCTTTGAAGCAGCTCAAAGAATTCTTCCTTGACCTCTGCTCTCTCATCCTCATTTGGCCCATACACTATGACCAGGTTGACCATGGTTTCTCCTTCTTTTAGTTTTACAACCATAATGCGCTCCGAGACAAAGTTCCATCCCTTGATATTATCTTTCTGGTTTTTGGCCACAATGCAACCCACGCCCCCTTTAGCTCTTTCAGATGTGGGTACACCACTGTATAGCAGAGTGTTGCCATCGAGATCCATGACTCCTTGTCCTTTTTTCTTTGTTTCGGTAATAGCCAGGATTTCTAGTTTTGCTTTCCTCATCACTTCCATCAGCTCCTCTTCTTTCCCATTTATACTTCTTGTGTTCCATGTTCCATAAGTCGTAGTCCGTAGTCCGTTCCAGTTCGTCACCTTTAGAATCTGTCCGGTTTTCTCTCTTATATTGCTTGTAATCATAGTTTAAGACAAACAGGTGATTAACCTGTTGTGCCTTTGCATGGTGGAGGGGCTGCCTCCTTACGGCCTCCATGCAGGCCGCCCTCCTCCTTTTTCATCCGGGCTTGGGACCGGCATAGGCGGAGTTAATTTAATAATCAATTAGTCTTATCAGGTTAAAATAGCGATGAAATGAAGGTGAATTTTAGATGAAAGTAAAATTGTCTTCACTGAGACTTGGTTTGAGGATTAAAAAAAAAATGTCCTTTTGTTGTTTCCTTAATAATCTTAGCTGGTCTAAGTGAGTCCTGCTGCCGTGGTTTCATCAATTTGCATGTGATGAGGGCACTTCTCCACACAACTTGTCCAATGTAGGCGGTTAGTGTTGATTCCCTGCGTTTAACTCACAACTAGTGACGTCGAAACTTTAGTGTTGCAGCTTCATACCATAAACAGTCTGATAGCTTTGTTCCGCGAACAGTCTTATAGCTTCGTGCCACGAACCCAAAGTAACTTTTGGGAACACAATTTCCTGGCACAGTTTAGAATAGACACAGCAACTTAGATTAGATTTTGGATCATTTGGTCTGGGAAATTTTAGTATTCCTCTTATGTCGGGTGATCTGATTCCTTAGGTCTTTAGTCTTTGTATTTAAAAATACGCTTTTACTTTTAAGTTTCAAAGTTGCCCAAATACTCTGTATTGGTCCTTTAAGTTTCCAGTCTTCGTATTTAATAATGTGGGTTTACTTTTAAGTTTTGGAGTTGCACAAATACTTCGGTCTTTCACTTTTAATTTCTCTCTCTGGCTCTGGTGAATCGCTAGCCTGACGTGATGATTCAGTCTGATCTGTGACTCCGATTTCGCTAGATTATATTTCCTTTTCTCAGTTAAAATCCCAGATTGTACTTCCGACGAATTTTCCAATGAATGTCAAAGTCTATTCCGGCTCTTAAATTAAGCCAATGGTGAGCTCTTTCGAACGAAATCATAATATCCCCTGCGTAAATTCATAAACAAATCTCTGAACTTATTTCCTGTCTATATACTTTCCCACAATATTGTCTACCCAGACAGATTATCTGTGTTATTAGCACAAAGATGGGCCAGCGGAAGCGATTACGTATATCACCTATGTTTTCGTGCATCCGCCAGACGGATGTCTCAAACGACAATATGGCTTTCTTATCATCGATCGAGCGATACCACATTGGATCAGAAAAGATCGTCTCTATCAAAGGTGGCTAGACGGCTTAGGTGATAAACGTATGATCAGCTGACCTGTCTAATTAGCCTGGTATTATTACGTTTACCTGGCAAAATGTAAACAAGTCTCGGAGTGGTAAGAGCAAAAATAATGTAGGTGTAGAAAATATGTCAAATAATAGGACGATGAACGCGGAAAATGAAGAAATAAAGTGATAATGTAGGAGATGACGAACGTGATGTAAAAGGACACACAGAAATATCGTTACACAATGAGGATTATGAGGCGTTGTTGTGAAAAAGATGAAACGAGTCCTCATCGCTGACTCATCTTTTGTTAATAATCACTAATTTTCGTGTTTTATAGTCTTAGTTTTTAGACATGTGTTGAATATAACGTTATATGAATTATTTGACTTCTCGAATAACACTTTATTTTTTCCTTTCCAAACCAACTGTCCTATAACTCTGAACTTGAAGAACAACTAAACCAGCATCCGAAAAGCTACAGCCTTTTATACATAGGTTGTTGCGTAGGATAGAAGGATTTAAAAGGTGCGATACGGTCACATACGGGGAACTGATGACAAGAAGCAGACAAGTGCCAATGAAGCAAGAGATGAGAAGAAGGCGTAGGCGATGGGTAGGACATACATTGAGAAAACCTGTTGATAGCATTACCAGATAGTCCTTGTTCTGGCATCCCCAGGTTACGAGAGACAGAGACAGACAAAAAACACATGGAATAGAGAACTAGAGACATAAATTAAAATGATGAGGAAAACATTGACAGAACCTGAGAGAAGGCACTCGAATTGAGGAATTGGAATATGTTTGTTGAAGGCCCGCGATCTTTGGGGACACAGATTATTAAATCATTGATTAAAACCAAGGAGACACCAATTAATAACTTGACATTGGTTTATCAGACACACAATAGCACAATATTTATTTCAAGTTGTTTAATTCTTTGTTTTTCATTTTTTTTTTCATTGTTATTAGTTTTAATTATGCGAAATACAGTTTCGCGCATTTTTGCAATATAAACTTACGAAATCAGTCTTTTTCTTTGTGTTCTTGTTTTCTTACTGTTTACTTACTCAGTCGTTTTTCTTCTACCCTGGGGTGAAGAGGTTTATCTCTTGGCCTGGTTCAATCTAGTCCTCGATCCTTCAGAATGTTGTCCTCTCAGCGAATTATGGGTCGTCCTGGAATACTGTATCCCTGGCTCTTGGTTTCCGATATGTGTCATGGTAGCCGATCTTCTCCCATTCTGCAGACGTAACCAAACCATCGTTATGATGTATGAGAGTTATGAAGGATGACGTGTGGATGGTTACAGTATCTTTGGCTGGTGTTGTAGGACGTGAGCGCACGGGTTTGCGTCAATGTGATTTTTGTAATATATGTCTGATGAAGACAAAGAAATAATGGTATATGATGATTTGGAAGCTCGCAAGTATATATGTATTGTAGATCTATGGGATATCTTTTTACCATGTGTTGTGGACGTGTCCCCGCTAATGTAACTTTTATGACATTTGTCTGTGGAAAGGCAGAATGATCAGTGATTGTTATGTAATTTGACAAGGAGAGCATGTGACTGACTGGAAGTACATATATGTAACAGACAAGGGATCCAGTAAAATTTTGTGACATGCAGTGTACATCGTGAATAAATATATCATGGAGCGTTTGGGTCTCTTCCAATTATAATTATTGACGTTTACTTATGTTGGAGTTGTACACTTGTTCACCTGTTGTGTGTACATATATATATATATATATATATATATATATATATATATATATATATATATATATATATATATATATATATATATATATATATATATATATATATATATATATATATATATATATATATAATGGTATTGAATCAGTTTTACAAATAAACAGTGCACAGGAAACCTGTTGTAGCGCATAATACCCCAGTCAAGGCCTGGTTAAACAAACATAATTTCTACTACACGTTTCTCAATAACATTTTCAACTCTATGAAAACGACAAGTTTCCAACAAGAACAGACTGAGACTGCCTGTATACGTCGAATGAATCAAAGTTTATAGACACATAAGAACTTACACTTATAGAAAACGTATTGAAAAAACACTGAATCAATTTATAGCTTGTAATTAACAAGTCTTCTAAGACAAATAAGGATATGCAGCATGAAAATGGTCCCGAAAGGAGCTGGGACTTACAGACGTGAGAATATCAAGGATAATGAACAGTGAAAACACACTGTGTTTGCTGCAGGCAGCCTTTAGAATTCGGTAAGCAGATGAAGACAACGAAAAGAAAAGAAGAAGCAGATAGTGACGATAATGATGAAGACAACATCAACAATAACACAAGATAATCAAAGAAATAAAATGTAAGTAGTAGGCGGTTGTGGGGACACCATTGTAGATCAGTATGTCGCCATCGAGATCCATAATTCTTTGTCCTTTTTTCTTATATTCCACTAGAGCAAGAAGTTCTAGTGTTGCAGCTTGACATGATGGTATAACACCAGAAATGGTTAAGCACATGGGAGCAGCAGGCAACCTATTACCCCTGAGGGTCCTACAGGCAACCTGGTGCCATAAGACCATATCGAAGGATTGGGAGATTGCCTTCATAACACCCATATTCAAAAAGAGTGACAACCGACAATGTGGGAATCATTGAAGCGTATCGCCTCTCAGTGTCCCTGGCAAAATTTACTCTAGAATCCTATAGTAGAGACTCAGACGTCTAGCTGAGCCACAAATGGATGTCCAATAATCCTGGCACAGGTGACGACATTACTATCTGCCAGATAGGGGTCTATTGTTTCATCACATTCACTGAAAATAAAGCATAACTGATTGTATCCCTGCAAACGTTCAACAAACAGTACAAACTATTTTTTCTGTTGCGTTTTTGATGTTACTTTGAAGACAGTAGTAGATTCAGGGTAGTCGCTATGGAGTTGTTACTTTGCGCTGTTAAATATTTTAGTAAATTATAAAATCCACGAATATTTGAGGATTGTTTTTCATTATAGGCTCCTGTGACGGGTACTGGAAAAGAGCCTACAGTAATCTGACAGCTTATTGTAACCTTATAGCTGCACTCTGATTTGCTAGCTTAAAATGCATTATACCAACGGTCTTTTTCGGCAGCTCACCCTTTTGTCCCCGCCCTCTTTCCTGTAAACACGGGCTAACGCAGTGTTTAAAATCTTCGTTGACAAGTCAGTCATAACAGGAAACAAATCACGCTTTGTTTTACTCCTTTCCACTCACGCGAGCTCATCTGTCAATCATATAATACCTGACAGACAGACAGCACGTGAGAAAGGCGGAACTGACCCTTTGAGGTTTACTCAGGGGAAACCGAAAAATCCCTATAATCCTTTGATCTCTGAACACAAGCATTCTACAGGTAAAACCGATAGAGCAGCAGAAAGTCGTTGATGTCAGTCACCACTCCAAACGAGAACCTCTGGAAGACCAAAACGTAGGCCTTTTCTTGCTTCGCTGCTTCTGAATTTTTGTCCCACACAGTAGTGCGAAATAACGCCATTAGAGATGAAAGAAATCCAATGATATACATATATATATATTGTATATCTTATATATATATATATATATATATATATATATATATATATATACTATATTATATATATATATTGTATATCTTATATATATATATATATATATATATAACGGTAGTTTTATTGATGGCGTCTGCTAGAAATTGGCAGTGCGCATCTTTAAGGTCAATAGAATTAATATAAATTGATCTTTATACTTTACGTGGTTATGAACGCGAAATGCACGGTCAAATTATGACGTGTATGCGGTCGACAATGTCACGCTTCGTGACTTGGTTACGGGACCCTTGTTACATAGTCCGTCGAGCCGTGAAGTTGTGTTTTTACCTCCTTCCACTATTGGGCTTGTTAATAGCCATATTGCAGTAAACTAATCTAAAGACTCAGGGTCAATACAGATAAGGATATATATATATAAATGAATTCATAAAGGTTTACGATTAACTTGTGTGAAGGAAGGATCTTTCATAAATGATTTGATTATATTGTCAAGACAACATGCGCTCATTTCTGGCTGTATGGAACACAGCAGCGCATGTATAAAGCCATGATGGTCTGTCGACATGAATGCAATAATGACATGGACGGACATGAATATTTATGCACGTAATTTATAATGACTTATATGCGAATGTATACCTACGTGAATGTCTTATCTGTGAACTGTAAATAAATTCATGGACTCTGAATTGAGGACTTTATCACATCGATACGTTACAGCTATTTGCTGCATTTGCCAATGTTGATGATTATGCCAATGAAGAACTCTTCTGATAAGAAAAATATGTATATATAATGATGAGCTCCGAAGGGAACGAATGTATTCTTGGACATTCAACAAATGATGAATCAATATAACGTTGACCCTTACTCCAAGATGATAAACGGACGAAGCACGCATTCGCGATTAAACAAAATACATAACCAGCTCTAAACCAGCTCAGCATTATCGGCCTCCCCTATCAGTCAAAATAAACAGTTTTCGAAAGAATATTCGGATAGCAAGAGACTTATTTCGATGATCTTTTTCTAACGTTTGGACTTTGGATAGTGTCCAATCTTTATACAACTCATAACAGAATGACCGGGAATATGATATGAATCCAAGCTGGACATATAACGTTATTAACATAAATTGACTAATTCAACACGATGAAAATGTACACTCGATCGAGAACAAATAATAGTTGAACATTGTGAAATTTACTCCAATGAAACTTTCTCAAATAAAACTTTCAAAGGACATAACGACGACTGGATCTTCGTGTCCTACATTATTAAGTTTAATAACTTATTAAGTTAATAAAGAATATAATAAAAGTTGAATTGTGAAAAAAAAATTGAAATATAAAAGAAAGAAAATATATATGAACAGAAAAGAATCTCACACCACTGAATAATATACGTAGATTTAATGATTATTCTTGTATATATTTGGCAAATATGTTGATAGAATATATTACATATTATTGTTTAGTTAATTAAGTTAATTATTTAGTAGTTACTTAATACACATGATTAATTTTCATCACACATCAATAATTAAATTTATACTTTACTTTTTCTCTACTTTACTTGTCTTTACTTCTCATTTCCTTTACTATAACAATATCATTTAGTTTAGTTAATTACAATTTAATGACACCTTACATACATACTATAATTAATTAGTTTCATTTTAATTGATTGGAATAATTTTCTTCACTTATTATTTAGTCACGACAAACTTTAAGTTAAATTATTTAGCGACAGTTGACACTCCTTTAGTTATTATAATGTCCATGGATAACATAACTATTAATATATTACATGATTAGTATGACTGATACATTATCGACATGACCACGACACTGTTCCAGACAGAACATCGTAGGCCATATGTCGGGTTTTTATTAAATTTTTCATATAATTGAGTAAGGTAGTAAAAAAATCTATCTAATAGATTTTTTTTCCCCACGGCGGGAAGGGAATATTGTTACGGTAGTTTTATTGATGGCGTCTGCTAGAAATTGGCAGAGCGCATCTTTAAGGTCAATAGAATTAATATAAATTGATCTTTTTACTTTACATGGTTATGAACGCGAAATGCACGGTCAAATTATGACGAGTATGCGGTCGACAAGGTCACGCTTCGTGACTTGGTTACGGGACCCTTGTTACATAGTCCATCGAGCCGTGAAGTTGTGTTTTTACCTCCTTCCACTATTGGGCTTGTTAATAGCCATATTGCAGTAAACTAATCTAAGGACTCAGGGTCAATACAGATAAGGATATATATATATATAAATGAATTCATAAAGGTTTACGATTAACTTGTGTGAAGGAAGGATCTTTCATAAATGATTTGATTATATTGTCAAGACATCATGCGCTCATTTCTGGCTGTATGGAACCCAGCAGCGCATGTATAAAGCCATGATGGTCTGTCGACATGAATGCAATAATGACATGGACGGACATGAATATTTATGCACGTAATTTATAATGACTTATATGCGAATGTATACCTACGTGAATGTCTTATGTGTGAACTGTAAATAAATTCATGGACTCTGAATTGAGGACTTTATCACATCGATACGTTACAGCTTTTTGCTGCATTTGCCAATGTTGATGATTATGCAAATGAAGAACTCTTCTGATAAGAAAAATATGTATATATAATGATGAGCTCCGAAGGGAACGAATGTATTCTTGGACATTCAACAAATGATGAATCAATATAACGTTGACCCTTACTCCAAGATGATAAACGGACGAAGCACGCATTCGCGATTAAACAAAATACATAACCAGCTCTAAACCAGCTCAGCCTTATCGGCCTCCCCTATATAACATCCTTATCAATATATATATATATATATATATATATATATATATATATATATATATATATATATATATATATATATATATATATATGTGTGTGTGTGTGTGTGTGTGTGTGTGTGTGTGTAACGCGTAGACATAACCACATCTTTTGGATTATTGGTTAAAAAGTGATTCGTGGAGATTTTTATTCTGGATTTTCTGGTAAATAGTTCTAAGTGTTAGAAGTATTTTACAGTGACAGCATTTAAAGTTAAATACTTAAATACTTTTAAACATACAGTTAAATACGTCACTTAGAACTTTTTCTTTGCTAGTAAGGCGAATTAAATAAAATAACGCGCAGCGAGTTTCATAACCAAATAGTAAATTAAAACGTTAGATCACATCACCGACGCTACATAGCTGAGACGAGACGGTAATTTGTATTTACACTGTAGACGGACGCAGACACTTAAACTCTCCAGGAGAGAGAGAGAAATAAACAAGAAGGTTAACCAGACCGGACTTAGAGGCTAGACGGCTGATAGTGGAAAGGAAAAAAATATTATTTCTTTTTCATTTTATAATTATTGTTATTATAACGTCTATTACTTTGTTAAACGCCATACAACAAATTAACAGACACCGACAATTTACCAGCTACTAAATGATAGGTGAAAGGTTGTACGTGGCGCATCGTGAGAAAAATAATAAATAACATACTGTGCGTGTGACTGCCAGCCGCGAGAAGGGGCAGGGGAGTCTTCATCGGCTTAGTCCGACATAAATCCGCGGCCAGCGATGTCTGTGTGTGTAGGCGTAGAACGAACACCGTGTATCTTTTTAATTCGTCAGGATTTGACAGAGCGGAGAAGAGACTGTCGTGTCCCCGTCTATACATATTTATATTTACATTGAGTGGTAGCATTTTCACACAAATGTTTCTTGTATTTCTTCGCAGACAAAAGTAGACGACCAGCGGTCTTTTTCGTTTCCTTATTCCATTTCATGCTAGAAGTGTATACTAGCCGATTATACGGTGTGACTGTAATTTAACTACTGGACTTACTAAATCCAGAAATATTATTTTAACAGCCCACAAGTGGTGTATCCCTGGAAACATTATTATTATTTTTCCCAACACCTGGCAGTTGTAATCCCAGTGGAGTACAATTCTATACACTGTGCAGGAGTGGCCCTCTGGCGAAGAGTCGACCGATAGAAAATACATCATCATCATTTGTAACATTTGTAGCATCCACATTTTTCCAGATTTTCCAGGAGTGTTCCCCTCTCTTAAAACGGTAAACACCAAGGATTCTCACACTGTTCAATATTTGTAGTAACCCTATATACCTTGTATATCCAGATAGAAGTTCCAGGCAATCGGGAAACAAGACTGTTTTCCCCGCCCGCCCTCAACACTGCAAGAGTTGTCGCAACGGAAATATTTAGTTGTAGTTCATGTGTCTATACTCACATTCTCCTGTGCACCCATCGGAGGAACAGTACTAGTTATTTTAGAACAATGAAGACACCCATTTAGAACTTATATCGTCACCAGAATTCATCGTGGAAGTAAACTTATTCGGCGTTCACCACATTATTATTTATTTATTTTTTTTTGGGGGGGGGGGATGAACTGGGACAAATTTGTATCCTCGACAGCTGGGGGTGATACATTAGTCAACAGTAACAGTTGGGATTATGTTCGTGGAATAAATTTACCAAGGGATACCACAGACCCAAGGGAAGAATACAAAATAGGTAAAAGTGTGAGAGGTGGCCACATGAATGAGAAAGCGTGTGTTGATTTCATTGTTGCTGAAAGTATCTATTAATTTTTGATGGTTTGATTTTGTTTACTTTACTTGGTCATGTCGGCGTCTGTGGCCTAATGGATATGAACGCAGTTTCATAATCCAGATATACCAGGTTCGAAACCTGCTGCAGGCAGTTTGGTAGCAAATCGCTTTGTGTGGATTTTTAACAATGGTATAAGCGCCGTACCGTTCAGAAAGCAATGGCAAACTACTGAATGAAAAAAATTGCCTAGAAAAATCACAAACAGCCAATAAAACCTGGGGTTGATTGCCACGTCCTGTAAAGGATAAGCAACTAACTTACTTGGTCATATACTGTACCAATATTATTATTCTGTAAACCTAGTGCTAACTTTCAACCTTTGGGTTAATATTTTCTTTGGGTTATTTTCCTTTATACGGCAAAGGAGCACCATTCTTCTTTATTTCCACTATATTTAAAGGATTTTCTTGATATCTTTGGGTAACTTGATGTTGTAAACTGTTTAGTGATAATAAACAACTAAGAAAACTTAACTTTGTTTGTTGTCAGGCCAAAACCCATTTATCCTTAGTTTTTTTTCACGTTTGTGTGCCTTGTTGTCACATATTGTTGTGTGTGTGTAAAGTAACCTGTTCTTATTTTAGATAGGGAGGCAAAGACTGTCTTGTAACAAAGCATAGTTGTGCGGATAGGCTGGATTAGAGAAACCTACTCACTCCAGAAACATATCTTTCCCTCAATCTACCACCCGTGAAACCTACTTTCTATACATTCTCGTGTATCAGCCAACCTTTACTCTTTACCTAGACTGGGCCAAATAAACCAATTAACCTACCGTACGACAGCTCCAAAAAGGACTTTCAAAGGCACCATAAAAATTGACAAAATATTTATAGCTCTAAAAAGGAAAGCTCACCAACACCCATTCATCAATCAGTCAATACCCTTTAGCTCTCCGAGGAGCATAGCACTTTATCAAACACATGCCCTGATATGATGTCGCGTGTCATCACCTCAAAGTTCTTCCAGATTTTCCTCATCATTTTCATTTCTGTCTCCAGTTCTCTTCTCCATGTGTCCTTAAGTCTACCTCTACTTCTCTTATCCTGGTGAATCCAGAAAAGAGATTACCTGGTAATCATTCGTCGGCGTCTCCTTCTCATCTCTTGTTCCGCTGGCACTTGTCTGGTTCTAGTCATCAGTTCCGTATTAATGACCGTGTCGTATCATTCCATTCCTTCTTTTCTTTGCAAGTATCCGTTTATAAAAAATCTATAACGTCTTGGTTGTGTTACGGTATATGATATTAACGCCGTCTGCTAAAGGTTATCAGACGTGCAATTGTAAAGGTTAAGGCATTTAATATATTGCGATAGATGTTTCAATTATTAAACGCTCCATACACGATCGATTATGACGTGTATAGCGTTGTTTGGGTCACAGTCGGTAACTAAGAAACGCTACCCTTTGTTACTTGACCGCCAAGCTGAATAGCTGCGTTTTTCTAACCTTCCAATTCAATGGCATGATATAGCCATTTATATATGCATTTTTTGATGGACCAGGGTCAGTCCTAGAACTCTATATGAGAGGAAAATTTATGGAGGTTAGTATTTAACTAGAATTCTCAGAAGGAGAAGAATAATCGTCAAATTCGTATGAATATATTCAGACTCGCAGTCTCACTGTCGGCAGGTAGCCATGTCTAGCTGCGCGTGCATATAGCTGTGATGTTCTGACGACAATACTGCATTGTATCCTTAAACGGACATTGACACGTAAACCAGCAGTCTACGTTATTGATTAATTTATGCATGACTTATATGGACTTATGTTCTACTCCTATTTGAAATGATCATCCTGTGTGTACAACTGTGAATTAAATGTATGGACTCAATGAAATGACTTATCAAATCAATCGTATTCCAAGGTTCAAGTATTGTTCGGAATCTTTCACCCCCGCATTCGCTTAATCTTCCATCGAAGGCACGATGCACTATCACTGAATAAAAAAACTAACATATCAAAGAAAAAACAATGGCCAGAAATTTATAATTGTTTTATTCATATCACATGGAACATTGTTCAGAGCAAACCACCTTGCAACAGTGGTGCCCGGTATGTGGGGACGAAAAACAACCAAAAACCAAAAATTTTTTCATGACTTTCGAATGAATTATTTACGTTCGATAAACAATCACGTGATTTCATAAATATGACGTGGCACGCGTAATTACGAAGGTCAACATGACGTCACTGTTGCATTGTCGCCGTGAAGAAGACATCTTTTCAACGCCTTTCTAGTTCGCTTCAAATTTATCAAGATGCACAAGATGGACTACCGTTGCCTGCCCATCAGGAGCAGACAGTCAAAGGCACAGGCCTAGCTGTTGACGACCTCTAGCACTGATATAAGCAACGGAAAAGATAAGTCTAGGTGTTTAACTGTTGTTATTGCAAACAGTGCTAACTGAGTCCATGCCCTCTGCCTACATCGGCATGTTTTTACCTATGTTTAATGTACTTTTTGTTGTCTTAATGTGTTGTTAATTCGTGGGAGGTAGGGAGGATGAACCGAAATTAGATTCTGTGGCTCTCACGATGCCTGAATTGATTTCGGTCGTTTCTTAGGGCAGTTAAACGATTGCACTTTTGGAAGCCCCATTGAGGTTTGCCATTGGACTATCTGTCCAAATCTGCTGTCGTTTGACGATTTGTGTTAGCTGTACCGTTCCGTAGATAACTGGTGTATTTTATTCGTACTCAGTTAACAGTTTTATTCAGGTTTGTATCATATTCATTAACTATTTCGTCCAGTCTCCTCTTACTATCATTTATTTGATGATTGTTAAATGGTCGTCCGTTATGTGTCCTGTGATGTCATCATTTTTTGCAGTCATTTTTTTTGTGTACTTTGAATATTAAGTTGACCTCGGGTCAGACCTTGACCCTTCATTTGGCTTGTGACACTTCCGCTTGTTTTATTTAGTTCATAAATTCATTTTTAATTGTGAAAATGTCTTGTTTGCGTCTTGACATTGTTTGTACCCTTTAGTTGCATCATTGTTTTGTTTGTCCTCATGATATATATTAAATACTACATTAATAATATGATATTATATGCAATAATACACTTGTAATTTAATTTAATTAATTTTTTCTGATATTTAAGGTTAATATGGGACATTGCATAATTATGCAGTGATAGTCCAAGAAAGTAGCACTACAATTTATAAGAGATGCCTAGGGCATAATAATATAATATATATATTGACCAAATAAAATAATCTTATAGTTTACCTTTGAGGTAATAGACCCATTGTATATTATTTAATATACTTTTCTGGTACTAAGAGAGTGACTTAGTACATTGAACAATATAATTACTAGGAATCATACCCAACATTATTGGATATTAAGATTAATTGTGTGAAGTAATTACATAATAGTTAACAGATATCATAACTATTTATGATATAGTATTATTTAGATACAATATTGTTACAAAATATTGTCTATTAGTTGAACTTAGACATTAGAGTTCAGTACTATTGTGATTATTTATATTGAATATTTCTAAGTTGAGTAAGTATAATAATTACTCTGAAGCTACTATTGACTATTTTAATCAGTAATTATCAATAATTACTTACAGATAAAAGTCAAAATGCTTACTATAGACCATTTCGTTAAAATTGGTAGGGAATATGGTTATAAATCTCAAGAACTTCGTCAGTTTGCTGAGGCAGAACTGGAAAAACATGAAAGAAAAGAAGCAGAGAAAAAAGCTGCATTAAAGAAAGAGGAAGAGGAACAAAAAGCTGCATTAAAGAAAGAGGAAGAGGAACAAAAGGCTGCATTAAAGAAAGAGGAAGCAGAACGTGAGATGAAGCAAATTGACAAGGAAAATAGATTGAGAGAGATTGCTCAACGTGAAAGAGAAGAGCAAAGAGCAATCGCCAGACAGGAAGAAGAGAATAAATTGAAACGAGAGGAAATTATTTTACAACAAGAAATGGAATTGGCGCGTATCAAATTGGAGACAGCAAAATTACAAGCACAAAGTGCTGATGCAAACCAGAATAATAACGCACAAAATGGATCGTCATCCAGCCAAACTAAACATTTCTACAACTTTAAATTACCCACTCTCAACTTAAACGTGGACGACCTTTCATCGTTCCTGTCACGTTTTGAACAGACTTGCAGAACAAATCATTTGCCTGAAGAGTCATGGGTACTCAAGTTAAATGAATTCTTGGTTGGAGAACCATTGACGGCTTCTCAAAATGCTGACCCATCAATAGCAAATAACTACGGTGCTATTAAGTCCTTGCTTTTACGAAGGTTTCACCTGGACGAGGAACACTGTAGGTTGAAATTTAAGGGAATTTTACCTGAATCTCCAAAAGATTTTGCAGGATTCATTGCGAACATACGCAATACATTTAATAGATGGGTTGAACTGGCAGAAGTCAACAAATCATACGACAAATTAGTTGATTTACTACTACGGGATAAGGTATTATCTTCGGTTAGCCAGCCATTTTTTGCATATCTGCAGGAGCGTAAACCAGGTACTATGGACGAGTTAGAAAAAATTTCTTTAAACTACTGTTCGGCACATCCGAATGCAACCATTTCTAACTCCTCATTAAGAGAACCTCTACCTGTGGCGTCTAATATGGCCTACAATCATAATAACAAACAAAGACATCACAGTGTAGACAGAAGCAGGTTCCAAAGAAATCACAATGTTAACTTTCAGAAGGGACATAATAATGATTTCAACAATAAAAATGAGTTCAACAGAGGTAGATCACGAGATAGAAATTATTCACCTCAAACAAACTACCACAATGGTCAACATAACACTAATTATAATCGATCACATACTCCCAATAATAATAGTAACTGGAATGGTAATAATCATGGCTCGAGACATCGAGATAATAGTTACTATAGAGGACGACGAGATAATTCTAACAATTATACTCGGAATCGATCTCATTCTCGGGGATCATCTCATTACAACCATAATACAGGGGCGGCAGTTACAAATAATACTACCCCTATTGCTCAGGTCCCACTTGACAATAATACAACACAGTCTTCTGCTGCATGTTTTGCTATTAATTATAATGTGGCAAATAGTTGCTAACAATGCAATCTTATTTTTCAGAAGGCGAAAGAAACAGTGCTTAACTGCGGACATATTACACCAGAGGTAGGTCTTGCAGTCAACGATGGAACAGGCCTACTAAATTTTAACAGGGGATTAGTTAATGGATCCGTCGTCTCAGTGCTGAGGGATTCAGGATCCACAACGATTGGTGTACGACAGTCGCTGGTACATCCTAGCTGTGCAACGGGGGAATATGTCCGTTGCATGACTTTTGGGGGAACTATTGAGTTTTACCCCACAGCTATTATTCATGTTAACACACCTTTTTTCACAGGGAACGTAAAAGTATGTATGCTAAAAAAGCCTATAGCTGATCTGATGGTTGGTCGTATACACGGCAGTAAAGATTGTACTCCAGATGAGATTATAGAATGGGAGAAACATAACCTATGCACTGGAAACGCCGTGACGACTAGAGCGCAGACTCAACTCATGGAGAAAGTTGATGATAATAAAATGGATGCAGACAACCAAGAGGAATTTGTAGTCAATTCACCTATTGACAGGGAAACATTTGCAACCAAACAAAAAGAGGATAAATCTTTAAAAAAAAATTTTTTAAGTTGGTTGATAAAGTTGACAATCTATCCTCAGGTAATAATAACAAACATTGTTTTGTTATTAAAAATGACATATTGATTAGATGTTTTAATGACAAATCACAAATGAAACAACAAGTTATGGTCCCGTATACTTTTAGACGGTACATTCTTCAACATGCACATGACTCACATTGTGCTGGACATATGGGATATACTCGAACACGATCTCGAGTACTGTCTTCATTCTTTTGGCCAGGAGTGTCAAGAGATATTTCGCAGTATGTACGTTCCTGTACTACATGCCAAGAAGTGAAAGCACGTGGAGCTTTTCACACGGCGCCTATTCAGGCTTGCGATATATCAGTAAGACCGTTTGACAAGATGGCAATAGATATTATTGGTCCATTGCTACCATCGGCCAGAGGACATAGATTCGTCCTTACGTGCATTGATTTGTGCACACGATGGCCAGAAGCTATCCCATTAAAGACCACCACTACCACAGATGTAGCTGATGCACTACATCTCATCTTTTCTAGAATAGGGTTTCCTAGAAAACTTTTATCAGACCATGGGTCACAGTTTATATCGGACACCATGAAGGAAGTCATGAAAACTTGGAACATTGATAGGAATTTAAGTAGTATTTATCATCCTATGAGTAATGGTGCGGTTGAAAGACTTAACCGTACACTTAAACAACTACTACATAAGGTTACTGCTAAGCACCCTCATGACTGGGACAGAGCACTCCCAGCTGTTCTATTTGCTTATCGGGAGGTACCGCATGAACAAACTGGCTTCTCTCCCTTTGAATTAGTTTTTGGTGCTCCCCCAAGAGGTCCTATGGGACTAATAAAAGACTTATTAATTGACGCGGAGATGACTCAGGACACTCAGTCATCTTACGAGTACGTGATTAATCTTCGGAAGAACATTATTGAGTCTTGCCAGTTGGCAACAGCTTCTTCTGAGGCTGCAAAAGCTAAGGCTCGATCTCTACAAAATAGGTCTCGACGATTACGCCAATTATTCCCAGGCGACGAGGCTTATGTGTTACTTCCTCCCAATAACAATAAATTATTGATATCTTGGAATGGTCCTTACAAAGTCATTGATAAAATTTCCGACGTTGATTACGTCTTAGATATCAAGGGACACAAAAAGATATTTCATATTAACATGCTCAAGCAATTTCATACACGTCCTGAACACTTACAGTCAATTTTTCATGAACTAGATGACAACACAGTATCTACTTGTTATTATTCTAACTTATCTGTCATCCAGGAAGAAGAATCTTCTTTTCCTGAGGTACAGTTACCGTTACCGGTACCAGTAGTTCAACCTACTGAATCTTGGCGGGATGTAACCATCTCTTCAACGGTTACACCGCAACAGCGTCTACAGATTGCTAATCTATTACAATCTTATCCAGATGTATTGACCGACGTCCCGGGTCGCACATCGGCTATCAGTCATGACATTACTCTCAATGATGATACACCTACTCGTGTACATCCCTATTCTGTTCCTTTACATTTCCTTGCTAAAACTACTAAGGAACTTGAACAGATGTTGTCTCTGGGAATCATTGAGACTAGTAATTCGCCATTCTCTTCTCCATTAGTGATTGTCCGGAAGAAGGACAATAACATCAGACTATGTGTTGATTATAGAAAATTAAATGCTAAGACTATAGTTGACAGCGAACCACATCCACTTATCGACGACTTACTGCCACGTCTATCCAACGCAACTATATTTAGTAAGATAGACTTAACTAAAGGTTATTGGCAGATACCACTGACCGAAAAGGCTAAGTACTACACCGCATTTTCCACTCCACAAGGTCTATACCAGTGGAATGTGATGCCTTTTGGGCTTGTTAATGCGCCAGCTACCTTCATTCGCCTGATGCGACAAATTTTATCAGGTAGACCAGACGTTATAACATATATTGACGACATATGCTTGTTTAGTTCGTCGTTTGAGGAACATGTTTCGGGACTTAGATATGTTTTCGACACTCTAAGGAATTATCATCTAACTGCTAAACCTACAAAGGTGCAAATCGCGTGTAATGAGATAACCTTTTTGGGACATATCATTGGATCGGGATATATCCGAACGTTACCTAGTACAGTCTCCAAAATTCTAAACATAGCAGTTCCTCAGACGAAGAAACAGGTCAGGAGTTTGTTATGACTTGTTCAATATTACAGTAGATTCATACCAAACTTGTCATCCATCACGGCTGTATTGTCTTCATTGTTAAAAAAAGACATGCCGGTGAAGGTGACATGGACTGGTACATGCAATGAAACTTTCAACAAAATTATAAATTTGTTCTCGCATGAACCAATTTTAAGACTTCCCGATGCTTCCAAAAGATTTTTCTTACGAACAGATGCTAGTAACTACGGCATTGGTGCATGCCTGCTCCAGAACCATGATGGCATTCTACATCCTACCTTATATATATCAAGAAAGCTAAAGCCGGCAGAAACAAAGTATTCCACAGTGGACAAGGAACTTTTATCTGTGATATGGGCAATAACTAAACTCGAAAAGTTTTTGCTTGGTGCTCCCTTCACCATACAGACGGACCAACGTGCTGTAGCATCTTTGCGTCGATCTAATCATAAGAGCCAAAAACTCGCCAGATATGCAATCATCCTACAGCCATTTGAATTCTCCATTGAACATATTCCTGGCACTGAAAAAATTGTGGCGGATGCGTTGTCACGTAATCCTATTGACGACGAATAATCAACATTAACATTCCTAAAACATATCAACTATAAAGGAACTAACCTTGCCTTCAATGTAAACTTTATAAACACTATATGCATCACAGAATTGAACTAAAAGACAATCAAGGTATACATATTGTCATTGAAACTTCGTCTAACGTCCATACACGATATATGAATATTCGTTGAACAATCATGGAACAATATCTGACGACAAGTCGAACTTATTATCCTATGTGCACTTAATTCTTGGATGCTGGGATAAATGACATTTCTTTCCAACGTAAACGTTTGAACATTTTTGCCTAAAAGAATTCATCAGGATCAAGACTACGGATGGATCATCATATCCTATACTAATTAATTAGTTAACTTAAATTCTTAATATAATTATTATCAATAAAATGAAATGTGAGAAAAAAATGAAATGAAGGAACAAAAAAAAAGAGAACGAAATATAAAAAAGAAGAAATTATGAAAAGAGAAAATAAATCTCACACAAGTATTAGATTAATATTTTTTTTTAATGTACCTATACA
Organism: Oreohelix idahoensis; assembly: GCA_024509875.1. Classification (NCBI taxonomy): domain Eukaryota; kingdom Metazoa; phylum Mollusca; class Gastropoda; order Stylommatophora; family Oreohelicidae; genus Oreohelix; species Oreohelix idahoensis. The sequence continues at coordinate 747,155 of JAMPIV010001261.1, read as the reverse complement.
TTATTTAGTTAGTTAAATTAGATAGTTATTATTCACTAACACTTAACACACACAATTAAGTTAAACTTATATTCGAATTTCTTTCTATTTCTTCTCACTTATTTTGTTTTTTTTTTCTTCTCTCATAACATCGCGTTACATTAGAATCTTAATAATTTATCTCTTAATTTAATTAATTAATTTAATTTTAATTAGTCAAATTAATTCCTATATGACATACTAATACGACAGACCTTACTTTAATTTAATTCTATCATTCACTATTAACATTGGACATTTTATTTAGTTGACATAATAATATGTATAATTGATATATAATGTGATTAATGTTAGATGACTATGACAAATAGTTAGTTGACATGACCGCAACACGGTTCTACTCAGAACATCGTCGGCCATATGTCACAATTGTGTTAAATTTTTTTGAAAAATTGTTAAGTCGGATAGATCTTGAAAAAAAATCTATCGATTTTTTTTCCCCCGGTGTACAGGGAATTGTTACGGTATATGATATTAACGCCGTCTGCTAAAGGTTATCAGACGTGCAATTGTAAAGGTTAAGGCATTTAATATATTGCGATAGATGTTTCAATTATTGAACGCTCCATACACGATCGATTATGACGTGTATAGCGTTGTTTTGGTCACAGTCGGTAACTAAGAAACGCTACCCTTTGTTACTTGACCGCCAAGCTGAATAGCTGCGTTTTTCTAACCTTCCAATTCAATGGCATGATATAGCCATTTATATATGCATTTTTTGATGGACCAGGGTCAGTCCTAGAACTCTATATGAGAGGAAAATTTATGGAGGTTAGTATTTAACTAGAATTCTCAGAAGGAGAAGAATAATCGTCAAATTCGTATGAATATATTCAGACTCGCAGTCTCACTGTCGGCAGGTAGCCATGTCTAGCTGCGCGTGCATATAGCTGTGATGTTCTGACGACAATACTGCATTGTATCCTTAAACGGACATTGACACGTAAACCAGCAGTCTACGTTATTGATTAATTTATGCATGACTTATATGGACTTATGTTCTACTCCTATTTGAAATGATCATCCTGTGTGTACAACTGTGAATTAAATGTATGGACTCAATGAAATGACTTATCAAATCAATCGTATTCCAAGGTTCAAGTAATGTTCGGAATCTTTCACCCCCGCATTCGCTTAATCTTCCATCACTGAATAAAAAAACTAACATATCAAAGAAAAAACAATGGCCAGAAATTTATAATTGTTTTATTCATATCACATGGAACATTGTTCAGAGCAAACCACCTTGCAACAGTTGTTATTTTTGTTCTTCTCGATGTTTTAGAGCCATTCAATAGGACAGACTTGACTTTTGAGACCATCATCAGCATCACCGTTCAGATCCCTAAAGAGCATTTGTCTTCTATAAACTTATGCCACGTCATCCTGTCACATGCCATCAGCTTAAGGTCTTGTCATGTCTTCTTAACCACCTTTATGTCTATCAACAGTTCTGTTGTCCATGTGTTCCTTGGTCTCTTCCTACCTCCGTTACGTCGGGAGATTTCAGAAGAAGGACTGCCTAGTAATGCTGCAGGTTTCCTAAGTGTATGGCATTTCCAGCGTCTTCTTCTCATACCTTGTTCCAAAGGCACTCTGCTTGTTCTTATCATCAGATTGTCAGCTGCCCAGAAACGATGCTGGTTGGCCCAAAGAAGTCGATTTTGGTGATGTCGACGCGTAAGGACAGGTCCTCGGTGAGGTCGTTGTGCCCAAAGTCCAGCGTCATGCAGTCTATTCCGGACAGTTTGATCAGACAGATGACGTCCTGCAGGCAATGACTGGGCAGTTGAGGAAGCTGTTGTAAACCTGTCTCTGAGGTGACGAAGCCGAATAAAGCGATCCTCCGCTGCTGTTATCACTCTGGGTCGTCCACTGCGATGCCGGTCTTCAACTGAGTCAGTGGCTTGGAACCGGTGCCAAAGTCGACTGATGGTACTCTGATGCACGTTTAGATGCCTGGCAACCTGACTTTGACTTTTGCCTGCATGCAGTCGGCCAATAGCTATGTTCCTTAAATTTATCGATAGAGACGCCATAAATGTCTGCTTGAAAATGGACTGAATTTTTTTTTGTGTAGCATTATCCTTTTTATAGGGTTTCAGTTGCATAGTCAGTGAATAGTTTTTCCCCAAATTTTATTGCTTTCACGTGCGCGCAACATGAGCTGTGGTCAAAAATTGCGTCATAAACACTATTGACCACTGCGTTGTAACGATTACAAAAACGAACGCAATTTAGGTCAACACGTGCATTTGACACTGTAAAGAACATTTGAGGCTGGTTTTTATATACCATAGCACCAAATTTTACTTACAAACTCATAAAAATGCGCCCTCGGATAGCTATGCGTTTCTTTTTTTGAACAGTATAGTATTTTCATATTGTCTTATATTTGATTACGTTTATGAGACAGGAGACCCAGGCTGTCAGCAAAATCAGTCCACTATATTCCATTTATGTTGGCTAAGTCGATTTTTTCAAAACCAAAAGTATAGCAAACAGGAATAGGAAGAGATGTAGTGACAAAAGGCATTCCTGTCGCCCTTCAGTTCTTATCCCAATGAGTTCTGTAAGTTGACCTTCATTAAGAACTCTGCGTCTCATGTCTTCATATCTCTTTAAAAATATATGATCGTCGGGGACTCCATAATGTCTCATCAGTTTTTCAACGTGACTCTCTGTCTTCACTATCAAATGCATTTTCATATTCTTCAAATCCAATGTAAAGAGGTGAGTTCCATTCTAGACTTTGATCTCAAAGTGGATATCTGGTCTATACAGGATCTATTTTGCCGAAAACCTGTGTTTTCATTTCCTAGTTCCCTTTTTACGGATTCTTTTAATCTCTCATAGACTATTGTGACAAAACGTCTGAACATGCTCTTTTGTGTGATCTCTCACATCTTCTGCCCTCCGGTAGTATCCTTTCTTTTTCTTCATTTTTCTCACTCATCGCTTTTTTCACGAAGACGTGTTAAGTTACGCCAGGTTATTAGACGGTCAGCGATAGTATTTTATCACAATATCGGTCTGACCATCTTTTCAAGCGACAAGGAGAGTTGAATAGAACCAGATTTGTTTGTCTGTTGAAACACATGATAACCCGTGCACGAGGCGAAACTTATGACATGAGCGATTCCGGGTCATCCTTGCTACACCAACATTACTGTCTGTGTGACACCTGTGGGCAGATACGAGTGATATAATCCCTTCCGGTCAGTTGTTAAAAGTAATCATGGATTTATTACATTTTAGACAATATAAGTCTACAAATGTGTTGGTGAGAGTGTATGCAAAACATCATATTACTGTATACGGGAAACGTGACCTTTTGCAAAATTTTCCGCGTAGGAAATATTTGGAAAGTGCCACACCCGACCTGTTTAAAATGATTGGATCTTTCTGATTAGATTCTTAACATCATTGGAGAGAATATAGACTGACAATTTCACAGTTTTATTTCTCTTTGATTTGCACGCGCCAAGACAGCATCAGACCTTCGCTAGAGTGAAGAACTAGATCCATAATTCCTATTTGTTAACCGGACCTTTTATTGGAGAACCAGATGAGACTTACAAAAGCACAGGAAATCTCTACATTTTAATAAGGAACCCCGGGACTAGGAAACAGAAGAAACACGGAGTCAGAAGGGGCAATCTATTGTAAAATTAAAAGAAATCCCAGACACGTGTAAGAGAAAGATTCGTCTCTTTTATTCTTCTGTGCGACAAGTCTGTAGCCAGGATTTCCGTTAAGTTGTGATTTACATTTCATATTTTATTGCTGTCACGCGGAGGGAGAGAGCAAGGTCGACACAGGTCAACTGCTCTGGATAACAGGAAGAATATAGATTGATTTTCTTGCAATACTGAAATAGTGATGTTTTTTGTTATGAAACCAACAGGTTAACTGTTTGGAATCAAGGGTAACTAAATACCATGTAAGAATATCAGACAAGTTGTTCTCCCACGTGACTTTTGTTCCACAACTAACATACACCTCACGATGTTGACACTTCGACAATAAAGAGGACAGTAAACAAGAAAGGGAGGTAATCACAAAAAGAGCTCTGGACAGGCTTTTGATATTTTATCAAATTGACTCAGACGTATAGTAAGTAAATAAACAATGTGCTTTTTATTAAGGGAACCACATTTATAGATGGTAATTTTACATCTGATGGAAAAGAAATATGGAAAAGAATCACGTTTAAATCTGAAAAAAGGAATCTAGGTCCCAGCGGGGTGCCTTATTATCTTCACTGACTAAGTCTGAGCGTTTGGTGGGTATGTGTGGTTTTTCTTTCTCTTTAGTATACTTATCGGAATGTTCTTGTATTGTAAGATGTAGGCAGAGAGGACACTCTGCTGTGACTTCTTGATGAGAGCACGTGGTGGTGACTGACTGCCCTGTTTTGCACTAGTGTCTTCAAGGATGTCTGGTTCACACTCAGGGGTGAAGATTCAGTACCTGTCCCTTCTTGATTTTTGGGTTCAGCAAAATTGAGGGAGGTCGAAGCCAGGTCCTATGTTACTGACACTCTCCACGCACAAGAATCATTTCAGTGTCACACAGTCAGAACTTGAATATTTGAATAGATTCATAAGCACGTTATTGACTTTACACACAGTTGTGTACAATCTGTGTATATTCTTTAAAAGTCTTATGTACTTAAAATTTTGTTTCGGTTGGTTTCACGGTGATCATCAAGTGAGTAAAGGAAAGTTACATTTCCTCTGATAAATACATTCTAAGACCGGAAATAGGTGGTCGTCTGTGAGTCACGGGTTAATTGATGTCTCAAAGAAAAACATACCATTACTATCGCGTCTACGCAAAAACCCTACCTATCTGAATCTAAATTGCCTGCTTAACGAAATTTAATACAAACATTACCTGAACTAGCGTTCTCGGAGAAAAAAAGAAGGGGTCATAGGGAAGACTGTGAAACAGTGACAGGATGGACTGAATAAAGGAATGTGGAAGAGAAAGGATAGACTGCTCCATGACAGATAGCCCCCCCCCCCCCCCCATTTAAGTTAGTTGTCAGACTAACAACGCGAGTCTAACTTTCTCTTGCATTCCACAGCCTATGATTCTAACGTCACGTCTAATCTTCACACTCTTCATTTACTTCTACGATCCTCTGGGACATCGATGCTGAGTCCGATGATGTTTCTTCCATTGTGTCTAATTCTGCCAGCGTATGCCTGCTCAGAAAGTCTGCTCCTACATTGATCTTCCCTGGGATGTATTCCACCTTGAAGGAATAGAGCTGCAGTAGTAAAGCCCAACGCATGAGTCATGCATTTAGTTTCTTTTACGCTGCTAGAAACATAAGTGGGGCTTGGTCACTTTATTCTGTAAATTGTACTCCATAGAGATGTGGCTGATGTTTTTGTACCGCCCATACTAATGCAAGACACTCCTTTTCAATTGGTGAATAATTTCTTTCTGCTGAGTTTAACCTACGAGTGGCATAGGCTACAGGAAACAACAAGTCAGGTTTGTCATCATCTGTCTGCATCAGTGAAGACCCTATTCCAATGTTACATGCGTCTACGCGCAGCACAAACGGCTTTGCTAGGTCCGGTAGTCTCAGTATATGTCGTGATGTCAGCTTGTGTTTAAGTGTAGCATACGCTGCTTCACAATCCGGAGTCCAAACTACTTTCTCTGGCTGGCCTTTTCTGATCAGATCTGTCCTATCTGTGAGCACTTCTGAGTGTTCTTCTAAAAGTTGTTTGACTTGTTCGCCTCGTTTGCTCTCTGAAGTTGAGCTTATTTGCACATCCATGTGCGGTTCTTGTGGACGAAGCGGATACTCAACATATATTTTGTCTTCATTATCCACTTCTGTGGCAACCGCCAGGGTCATAAGATTTGCTGGTTTGGGGTTTGGGCGTTCTATATATTTTTTAAGAAGATTTACATGATAAATCTTATGTTTCCCCTTCTTGGAGATTTTGTAATTAGTATGAGAAATCTTCTGTACCACCTCAAATGGTCCCTGCCAACCGATTTGAAGTTTATTGTTGCCACTGGGCAGCAACAAAAGTACTTTCTCCCCAATATGCAATTCCCTATCCTTGGCTGCTTTGCTGTAATGTTTGGCATACTTACTACGCGCTCGTCGCAAGTTAGTTGATGCCATCTCCCAACAAACCTTTAAGCGTTCCTTATGTTCCTAGACATATTTTGATGCCATAACAATACTGTCGTCTGCACTTTCATCTGCCATAGCCCGAAGAAGAGCTTCAAGAGGTCCTTTGATTGGACGTCCGAACAATAAGGTGGCGGGAGAGAGACCAGTCGAAGCGTGTGGCACTTCTCGGTAGGCAAATATCCCTGCAGGCAGAAACAAATCCCAGGTTCCTAGTTTTTCCTGAGCCAATTTGCGCAACATAGCGATGAGAGGTTCATTGAACCTCTCAACCTGTCCAATGGACTGTGGGTGATAGGGCGAGGTGTGATTATGCTGTGTACGAAATACTCGGAAAACCTCTTCCGCTAACTTTCCCTTGAACTGAGACCCATTATCTGTAAGTATTTGTCGAGGAAAACCTAAACTGGTGAATATACTTACTAATGCTTCTGCTACATGCACTGAGTCTGATGAGGGTAGTGCAATGGCTTCACTCCACATTGTACATGTGTCGACTAGTGTTAAAATGCAGCGGTTTCTCCTTTTAGTTCTTTCAAGAGGTCCAATGATATCCACAGCTACTCTCTCGAAGGGAGTTCATATTATTGGCATCTCTCCTAACGTCGCTGGGATGTCCAATGTTTAGGTGCCACTCTCTGACACTGGGCACAGGACTTAACAAATCGGATGATATCTGCATTCATCCCAGGCCAATAGTAATGGGCTGATATGTGTTGCATGGTGGCATTTTAACCTATGTGACCCCTGAATGGAAGTGCATGACCCATCTCCAAGCATTGGTTCCTGTACGTAGATGGAACGACTAGTTGCCCATATTCTAGTCCTATGTTTCCTGCTCTACGATATATTAATCCCAATTTCATATAAAAGTTTCCTTTCTGCAGGGGAGTATTGGCAAATGGCAATTTCTTGAAGCAGGAGGCCAGAGTTGTATCCTGAGTTTGAGCATTCTTTAACTCCTGAGGTATGAGATTCTGCACAGGTGCTGGCTCCTGCTCACTCGCAGCTTTACTTCTGGTTGTCACTGCCACAATAACAAGAGGTTCTTTTGGTTCACCTAGGAATACGTACCGACAACCCAAGATCAGGTCATAGATTGGGTCATCCATGACTGCTGCTCTGATCTGTCCTGACACAAAGCGGGATTCTACCTGGATTATTGCTATTTGCAGAGTCATTGTCTTGTCACATTTTGTGGCTCCACGAAGTTCCACAGATTCTGGTGTTATCTGGCCACGGTCTACCAGTGATGAGGCGACAACTGCATCAAATTCCAGTCCTGTGTCATAGAGTCATTACACGAATGTGTCCAAACAATCTTATTTGGAGAGTTTTTCTTAATAACTAAGACAGAACTGAAGTAATTTCTGAAACATTAGGCAAGAATTTTTTATAGAATCCTACAAGACCTAAAAGACTGCGAACCTGTTTTTTTATAAGGAATTTCTAGATTCAAGATCCTGGAGATAGTGGAATCCTCAGGCTAAAAAAAAAAACCGCCTCCGTCTTTGCAACCAAGACAAGAAATTTCAGTGAATCCTATTTTAGTTTTCGAAGGTCTAGCAGTAATATGTTAGAGACGAAGACTAGTCAACAAAGACTGAATTCCAAGAACATGTTCTTCCCGCGATTGATGCAAAAGGCAAATATTATAAATATAGGTAATGATGTCATCACGACTAGAGAAAATTTTTCGCATCATACGAACAAAAGTCGCAGGAGTGTTAAGGAGACCAAAACACATAAAATTAAATTGGAACAATCCCAAAGGTGTATCAAAAGCAGTATAAGGTTTTGCTCTGTCCGACAAGGGGACTTGCCAATAACCTTTAGATAAATCAAATTTACTGAAAAAGGTACCTATAGATAGTCTATCCAATAGAGAATCCAACAAACGTAGAGGCTCCGTATCCGAGATTGTCAAAGCATTTAAACGCCTGAAATCAATGCAAATCCGAATGGATTTGTCTTTCTTTCTAATCAACACCATAGGAAAACTATATGGAGATTGAGAAGGAGAAATTATGCTCCATTTTATCACATCCTCTATTTCTTTTTGTACTTGTGATTGAAAATGTACAGGGATAGGATAAGGTTTAAGTCTGATTGGTCTGAAATCAGTAAGGAGAATACCATGTTCAATGATATTTGTACTCCCGGGAATATCCGTGAGCACGTCAGGAAAAGAGTGTAGTAATAAAGAAATCTGATCTTTCTGATATGGAGCAGGAGGTGGCGAAATAGAAATATCCATCCAATTCTCAGTAGAAGAAAGTGGTAAAGTAGGTAGAGATAAAAGAGGCTCATAAATATTTGGTAATTCAGACAACTCTTCCTGTATGACAGCTAAGGAAGAGCGACGATCAAAAGGCTCGTCGATAGCTTCAAAGACTGGTTTAAGATGTGGAGGACGAGAGTGAAATTGTTGCAGTATGTTGATGTGAAAGGTTTTTTCCTTTCCTTTAATAGATATAATGTAGTCAACATCTGACAATCTTTCAAGTACAGCACATGGTCCTCTCCAAGATACAAGTAATGTATAACAATACATAGGCCTCATCACCCAAGCCATAATTGGCGCAGTTTTCTGTTTTGATTAACAAACAATCTTGCCTTATGTTTAGCTTTTTCTGATGCTTCTACAGCTATCTGGCATGCGTCGATAATTTTCTTTCTCAAGTTAACCACATATTAGTAGGAGGTTTGAACACGCAATTGGGTGATATACACTACTAAGAGATCTATCTATCTCAAACTCTCTCATAACCTGGGTCATAACGTCAGAAATAAACTTCTTCTTCTTCTTCTTCTTCTCGTTCGCTGTTGTTTAGAAATGTCTACACAAGAAGTCCGGTTTCTGGATGTATGTTGCTGTGGTTGAAAGTTCTTCAAGACTCCCAAACAGCTTTGTGTGGATGTGCGTCTCTGTGGGCCAATGTTCAGTTCGCAATTGACTAAGCATGTGGCAGTCTTGCAGGATGTGTTCGGCTGTCTGTGCTGCCTGTCCACACGTACATAGGGGTGATGGGACCAATCTCAGTCTGTATAAGTGACTGTTCAGTCTGTTGTGTCCTGTTCTCATACGGAACAGGATCACCTGTTTTGCTCGATCAAGATATTGATAGTTGTCTCTTTGTTGATCAATTTTCCTGATGGCCTTGATAAGGGTCTTCTTTTCCTGGAATGTGATTGTTTGTTCTTTTTGTTCCTGTGTTGCTCCCTCTTTTGCTAACATATCTGCTCTCTCATTTCCTGGTATGCCACAGTGTGATGGTATCCACTGTAGCACTACCCTTCTTTTGATATTTACTTCGCATAGGACTTTGTTTAATTCTGGCAGTTTATCACTGTTGAGGGCTTGCAGAACTGACATTGCATCGGTAAGGAATACAACCTGCTGACATTGGCTTATTGTGTTATTTATTATTCCTGCAGCAATGCTTATGGCCTGTACTTCAGCAGCATAGTTTGAACAGAATATTCCAGTAGGTGAACAGGTGGATTCATTTTCTTTGTCTGGATAGACCACATAAACTCCTGCGCCTCCGTTCTTCACTGCTCTGGTTGCAGATCCATCAGTATATACTTGGATCCATGCTTCTCTGGGGTATAGTTCTTCAATCATGTCACATGCTGCTATTTTCCTTTGGAGAGTATTTAGCTCTCCCATGGGGCAGGTGGTAGTTATGGAGGTCTTAATACTGAAATTTTGATGTTGTTCCCATGGGGTTGGGAGGAGTGTGGGAGTTATTTCCTTAGTGATGTCTGGTAGTTCATCCTTGTATGTTCTAATTAGTTTTTTGGACCGATGCACAAAACTGCTTCTCTTCAACCTCCCACTGGCTAAATCTCCAAATCTAGTTTTCATTGGATGTGCGGGCATGTTCTTGTACTTTTCTGCTTGGATCAGGGTCTTAGTGTCTCGTCTGTATAATAAAGGTGGAATGCCTGTGATTTTTTCCATTTCATTTATTGGTGTGGTCTTCATGGCACCCGTGATCAACCTAAGCGCTTGATTTTGTACTTTATCTAAGGCTTGTAGGTGTGATTTGGCTGCTGTAGACCATGCTGCTGATCCGTACTCTAATATAGGTCTTATTGCACCTGTATACACTTTCTTTAGTGTTGTTTCGTTAGCTCCCCAACTTGATCCAGCTATTTTCCTCAGTATGGAAAGTTTTCTTCTCGCTTTAGCCTCTGTTCTCTCGATGTGGTGCCTCCATGTCATTCTCTTATCTAATGTAATGCCCAAGTACACCGGTTCCTCATCTGTTTGGACATGTATATTTCCAAGTCGTATCTCTCCTGCTTTGTCTTTGTTGGAGAGCGTGAAAAGTGTTGTTGATGATTTTTCAGCGTTGATCTGCACCATCCATTTCTCTGCCCATGCTGCTATGTTGTCTGCTGCCCTTTGTATTCGCTTATTAGCGATAGTTAGATGTTCTTCTACACACCACACCACCAAGTCGTCAGCGTATAGGGCAGCTCTCACACCTTGTGGCAGATCGTGGATGAGGTCATTGATGAATACAAGGAACAGGGTGGGAGACAATACTGAGCCTTGAGGAACTCCATGTTTTAGGAGGATTTTCTTGCTGTTGTGACCTTCCATAGTGACTCTTGCTTTCCGATTGTGTAGGAACGACTGGATCCATTTTCTCATATTACCCTTGATTCCGTTCCTTTGCAGTTTTACTATTAACCCGTCTTTCCATACTTTGTCAAAAGCTTTTTGGAGATCTATCCATAGGGTAAAGACTTTTCTCTTTTCTTGGAAGGCATCTTCAACGATCTGTGACAGGTATGTGATTTGGTCTTCTGTGCTGCTGCACTCTCTAAACCCTGCTTGTTCTGGCACTAAAATTTTCTCGGATTCCAAGTACCATTTCAATCTTCTGTTGATCATCCTCTCCATTGTCTTACATACACAGCTTGTTAGGCTTATTGGTCTGTAGCTGGTGGCCTTCCTGTTGTCTTTTCCTTTCTTTATGATGGGACACATGAGCGCCTCTCTCCATATCTGTGGCACACTGCCTGTCATCCAACTGTAGTTGTATATTTGCAACAGTTTGCTCATTGCTGTATATCCTAGGTGTTTTAGCATTTCGTTGGTTATACCATCCGGGCCTGGTGATTTCCTGTCTTTAAGTTTCCACACGGCTGTTTTTAACTCGTCCATATTGAAAGGTTTGGACATAACGTCCGGACTGTTTCCATTAGTTCTAGTGTGGATTATTTCTTGACGAATGTCTCGTTGTCTGCGTAAATTGACGGAGATGTTACTTTCATTTCTGTAGGATTCCGCAAATATGTCTGCTGCTTGTTTGCCGGTATATAGTTTCCCTGCATCGTCTAGTGTAATGGTTTGTCGTTGAGAATTGTTATCGTCATTCAATTGTTTAGTGAGTTTCCACAACTTTCTCCCTTCCTTTTCAAGGTTTAGTTTATATGTTTTTTCCCTCCAGCTTCTCCTCTGGGCTTCTAGCTTTCCTTTAATGAATTTTGCTTTTGCCTTTTGTAGCATGATATGGTTCTGTTGGGATGGTTGTACCTCTGCAGTGTGCCTTGCTTCATTCATATCTTCATGTAGGTTTTGTAGTGTGTTGGACCAATATGGTACATAGTTCTTCCTCGCTCCTCTCGGTATTGTCTCCTTTGCTGCCTTGAGTACTCCATTATTAAAATCCCAGATGACTCTGTTAATGTCTCTGTCTAGTACCTTAATATCTTTTGTAAGCAGATTTGCTCTGTGTTGATAAATGGACCAATTTGCTTTTTTATAATTCCATCTTGGCTGACTTGGACTTGTATTAATTGTTCTATTAATTTTGATGAATACAGGACGATGATCACTTCCACCGAGTTGTTCTCCTATTTCCCTTTCCACTATCCCAGCCAAATCAGGTGTGCAGAATGCCAGGTCTGGAGTAGAGGTGCTATGCCATCTTCTGGAGTAAAAGGTTGGAGGATCATTAGGGTTGTTTAGAAGGGTTAGGTTATTGTCGTCTTGCCAGTTTTCTATCTCTTCGCCCCTTCTATCTAGCTGGTTGTATCCCCAGCTTTGGGAATGGCTGTTGAAGTCTCCCACCGCTATGAAGTTGCCAATGGGGACATCTATGCTAGTCATGTTCAGTGGTATGTCATTGGGGCAGTAGAAGTTTAGGAGATCCAGTTCCAGAGTGTTATGTTTTAGATGGATTACTTGGTATTCTGCACCTTCTTTATATGTCTTGGATTCTATAGCGTTGAGGTTATTCCTTATCAGTGTTAGTATGCCACCCTTCTTCCGATCTTTTCTGTCAACTCTGAAGCATTGATAGCCCCGTATCTTAAAATGTTTTCCTTCCTGTAGGTGGGTTTCTTGTATGCAGCATATGCTAATTTCTTTCCGAAATAGGGTATTCTCTAGTTCAGTCTTTTTGTTGTTGACTCCCTCTGCATTCCAATGCATGACATTCAGAGGGGCCGTCGTCTTATCTGGTTGGCCAGTTACTTTCTCCTTCCGCCTCCTGGCTCCATTTGGCGGACTAAGGAGACCTCCAGTAGCTGAGGGTGGATTCTGTCGAGGCTCAGAATCCGGCACTGCTCCTGCCTGGAGGGACTTCACAGGGCGAGCACCATAACGATAATTTTTTGACATCTGTTGTGTAGACATATTAAACCAAAGCGGGTTGCATGGTACCATGGTTGCTGGTGCGCCTCCTGGCCTGGTACATCTGACTTCAGCACCTGTTTCTTAAGGCAGAGTGTGCTCATGCCTCCCCCTCTGGCTGGGGGATTTGATTTTGCCTTTACCTCGTTTGCTGTCCCATCTTGCCTCCCGCTGGGGTTGATACCCAACCTTCGGCAAGATTACTGGGTATAACGGGGTCCACCACGAGTAGGTGAGGTAGACTTGGGCAGGAGAGGCTAAGAGACATGTTGAGTCTTGTATTGCGCATCACTGCCCCATTTGGACCCCAGAAATAAACTGAGTTCCCCGATCTGATATGTTTTCGGGAAAACCCAATCGACTGAAAATTAAAAATAGCGCGTCAGCAACATCTGTAGTGGATATTGTTTTCAGAGGAATAGCCTCTGGCCAGCGCGTGCACATATCAGTGCTTGTTAGTACATAACGATGACCTCTAGCTGACGTGACTGGTAGTGGACCTATACGGTCGATTGCCATTTTTGCGAATGGACGCAACGATATATCTGACGCCTGGATAGTTGCATTATGTTTGGGGCGTTTAGCTGCCATACCTTGGCAAGTTTTGCGCGTGCGACAAACTTTTTTTTACATCCCTTGTCACCCCAGGCCAAAAGAAATGAGACAAAACCCTCTGTTTTGTCCTAGCAATCCCTAAATGTCCTGCACAATTAACATCATGAGCATGCCGTAAGACAAATGGGCGGAAACTAGTAGGCATCATAATTTGTTTTTTTTTTTACTGATGTGGAATCTTGGAAATTCCTAATCAAGATCCCATTCTTGATTGTGTACCAGTGTAACGAATTATCATTAAATACCACATCATCAGACTTGGCAACCTGAAAAACGTTTTTTTAATGAATCATCTTCATTTTGCATCTGTATGAATGATGCTTTGTCAATGGGTTCAATATGTAAACCATCCTCATCTGTCCCCTCCTTATCATACATCTCTTCATCAGTCACCACCTCCTCAGTCACTCTCTCATCATTCATCATCTCATCAGTCATCTCCTCAATCTTGACCTGTTCATGCAACCTTACACGAGACTGAGTTCTAGTAGTGACAGCATTTGCCATAAGCAAATGTTGCTGTTCCCAATTTAAAATATCATCATTAATGCATTCTTGAAGTCCAGGAATATTCCCCAGTTTTATTCCAGCAATTGGTTTGTCCAACAGGCACACGAGAGTCCTTCCAGTAAAATAAGGGATGTCTAAGAATACTTCAGCAGTTTGATAATATTCAACTGTGCCCCCGAATGTAATGCACTTGACTTCTTTGCCTGTGTACTCAGATTGGTCCACTAATGACCTTCGCACCCCAACAGTAGTGCAGCCAGTGTCCCTGAGCACTGAAACAAGTTGGTTGTTTACAAAACCCCTATTAAGCACTAGTGAACTTGTACCATCAAGAGAGGACATGACTGGCAAAGTATGTCCACACAGGAGCCTAGGAACTCTCTGTAGCTGAAAAAAAGAATTACATTCAGAACAATTAGTACTATTTGACAAGTCCACAATACATGCATTTGCATGAGCAGCAGCATTGTTATTCTGGACTGTATTATTATCATTTTGATGCACAACTGCATTGGAACGTTCAGGATTCCTAGAACGTCGAAAGTGAATGTTCTTTTGAGAACTTCTGTTGTTGTGATTATTTACATTTTTCCATAGAATGACCTTTGGCCTCTGATTGGAAATTATATCCACCTCTGTTCCAATCCCTGCTAGGTCTGAAAGATGATTGTTGAGATATATATCCATCATCATATGAATGGAAATTCCTTTGAGGTTGTTGTGGCCTATTGTTAAATGTATACCTCTCTCTGAAAGATCCAATATTATTATCTCGATTTAATCGAAAATTTCGAGCCGCGGTAGCATAGTGGTTAGTGCACTGGCTTCCTAGCTCAGTGGTCTATGGTTCGATCCAGAGATGAGGTGGAATTTTGTTTAGGCCGCAAACGGCTCCTGGGTCGACCCAGCCCTAACTGGGTACCAGAGCAACTCTGGGAAGGTTAAGGCGGCCAGCGTGATGTTGACCACGTCACCCCTAGTGTGCTGATGGTCAAGAAAATATGGGCCTAACAACATATTCCCAATATGCCTCAATGGGCGTGTAACGGGGATCCCCTTTGTAATGCCGGCCCCACTATCTGAGAAAACCATGCACCAAACCCTATAGAACAACCAAGAATTCACCACCATAGGATTGGTATTGTGAATTAATCGTTCCCTCGCCAGCCAACCCGCCTTTCACACAAACATGTAGATACAGATATACATAGAACATATAATAAAAAAGAACCCAGTAAAATGAGATTCTTCAAGACTCAAACTGCATGAATCAAGAAATTCACATATCTGTCTTATGAAAAAAATCCTCCTCTGTCCAGCTTCTGCCTCAGGGAAACATGATTCAACAGATATGCAGCGACTAGGGTTCGAATCAGTATTCACACTTGCAGCCGATCAGCACCGCCATCTTGAAAAATTTTCTGCATTAGAAAAAGTGTTGTCCACAGGCTCGAAAAATGTCTTGAAAAATCACTTGAAAATACTGGATACAGTTCCACACAATATGTTCATGATCCCGGCTTGAGGCCACCAAAACTGTTACGTGTCGTAATGTTAATTATTCCGGAGCTAATCTCCGTGGCGAAAGTAGACTCTAGGGGCAGTCATACAACATGCAATCAGCATAACTGCACTGAGCGGACCAACACCTCCTTCACTTACTTAGTCGTTTCCCTTCTACGGTGAGGTGTAGAGGTTTGGAAGAGAGAGTGCCAGACTATCCTATCGGCTCTCTTCCTCGTGGCCTGGTTCCATTCTAGTCCTGGGGGTCTGGATCCCTCTCTCTTTTTTCTCATGCTTGTCGTGGTAGCCGATCTTTTCCCATTCTGCAGACATGGGCAAACCATCTTAGTTGGGACTGTTCTACTTGGGTCTGCAGGGGGTGGGATTTTAGGCCTTGACGTATCGTCTGGTTGCGGACCATGTCTCTTCTTGTTACTTCAACCACCTTCCTCAGATACCTCATTTCTGAGGTTTGGATCTGGCTTTTATGGGTTGTAGTCATTGCCCATGACTCGCATCCATATGTCAAGACTGGGACATAGGTGGAGCGGTATACAGCCATCTTCGTTTTCTTACCAACCTCTCTCTTGCTGAGGAATCCTCGATTTATGGCATGAAAAAGTCTCCCAGCTGCTGCTTTTCGAGTGGCCAACTCTTCTTTGATGCCTCCCTTTCGGTCACAATTTTACAAACATGCAGTTTATTCGTTTTGACAAACAGCTCCATGGAAATAGATGTATAAGCCCAAAGGCAAATGCAGTTGTACGTATAAGTCCAGTTTATTCCCTATCAAACGCTGGTCATTGGCAATCAATCAAACTTTATTTAATATCGTCCTTTGGTTATCTTTATGAATAAGCACACATTTCCTTACTAGAATAAGCCAGGGTCACCTCAACCAATTATATTGATATCGTGGTTGTGGTAAAGTGGGATGTTATAAATATTTATAGGGGACTTAGTGTACTGACTGAGATCAGCTGTGAAGGTATCTGTATCTAATAGGTGTAGTGTTTTACAGATAACCTTACTTGCTACCACATTTATACCTCAGTCAGAATTATTCTGGAATATTGTGATGACTACGTTAAATGTCTAGGGTTATGTAAATGATGAAGTGTAAGTCACAACAACAACAGACAGATAAACAATTTAATTTATTCCACCACACTTGACAACACTGTGACACTCACACACATTTAACACTCTATAAGACTATCTTAATTGAGTCAATGGTAAAAGTTCAAATATATATGTATTAATTACTTTCACTAATATATATCCTGATTCAACTACACAGTGAACCAGGAATCACAATCAAATGTAATCACAATTTATATGTACATAATTTATAAATATGAACCTTGTAGTGACATATTGTATTAGTATTATCCTATGTGTGTCAGTTGTGTAGTGGTACTATGAGGTAATACTGGTTTTGTTTTTCAAGCTATGTTGTTATTTGTCATCATGACATCAAGTGTTTGTTTATCTTGGAAATAGTATGGGGAAACTTCACCGTTCCTATCAATTTAAACAATGTATTGACCCTCTGTTTTACTATAATGTCAAGTTTTGAGGGGGACACATAATGTTGAGCTCCTCTGGCCACAGAAGCTTATCTTTCGTGATGGCGGCAGGAAAGGTCTCCTCTGCTCGATAGCTTCCCTGTGTTCTGGAGACACCTCACTGGTCGCTATCTGGACCCAGGAGTATGCTGTCAGCCTCTAGATTCAGCAAAGCTCAGACCAGGTGCTGCTTCAATAACATAGGACCACGGTCCCTGAAACAAGAAGGTTGTACCTCCTATTTCAGAACTAATTTATAATCTATTTCCAGACTGAACACAATACATAACAAACACTGAGTTCAGAGCGGTAGGCCAACTGTCAGCTTCATCTGAAACAATTTACACCAGTATACTCCTCCCTAATGGTTACCACGCCTCTGCAATTCCAGCATTAGTTCTTTCTAGTCAATAAGATAGGTGTCAGTGTACTGTTTGGCAATTCCATGCAGTTTTACTTTTCTCCGACACCTTCTGTTCAGGTTGGAGCACTATATAGGCCTTGCCTCATGTTCGCTACTGAACCACACACATATACAGACATAAATTATCAATTTACATTCAATTTTCATTAAAAAGATATCAAATATTTCAAGCTTACCACAATTCATGGAAATAATACACAATTACGTTGACTGGCAATGAATATGGCACAAAATCCGACCTGCCGGTGTCTCAGGCTTTTATTTAGAAAAATATAAGCTGAATCTCAACGCACTGTTGCTTTAGAAAGTTTATTTGAAAATGTGGTGCTGAACTGACGCTTCTAATTGACTATATTGGCGGGTCTAACCAATCGTGCCATGTTTACACAGCTTTTCAAAAAAATACCTCTACTACTGTTTCCCCTAACAACAACAAAATTAGTATTGGTAGTCCGACTAATCGTGTTTCGCCTTACATTTACTGCGCTCCAATCAAATAGGATTTAACATGGGGACCTATTTCCCGTACAATGATGGTTTCAAAATCTGCCACTAAGCGATTCTGATTTTGGTGTTGTCTGACACCCTCACTATTTCTTTTGGCTATAATTTGTTAATTCCTAGACTATTTGCGTAACACTTAACATATTATTTGTCAGCAAGTCCTAAGGAACCCAATTATATAAATTTAAGGGAGCTAGGTGGCTGCGTTCAAAATATGTATTTTCTAGGATAGTCGTGTATTTGTTTTTTTATTTTTTTTATGTTTAGAACCGCCACCTGTCCTGCTGTACTGTCAGACTAATGTCAGGATTTTAGACATAAAACAGTAGAATGTCATGTTTCCTAATAAGCGTTTTGTAAGTTTTTTAAACCTAACTCTCGTATGGGTAGTGTTTTTTATCACTGTCTATCTGAAAAAAGTATTGCTTCTGGCCTTTCGCTTGGGGAGGGTGGCATTAATTGTATATCGCGAGACGCGTGTTTAGTGTTGCATGCGTTCCTGCTTTCAGCCCTCCCTTCTCTCTATCCTAAGTTCATCTGTCTTTTCATCACGCCGTGTATAAAATGAAATTAATGGAAGTATTAATTTAGGTCATTACGCAGGGTGCCTAGCTCAAGGTTTTCTTAGAAATGCAGTACACGTTTTATTGAAGAAAGCGTGTAGTGATGCAGTAGGCTTTTACTATCAACGTGAAACGTTACAATTTGCAGACGAAGTAGAAAACAAGGGGGATTTCGAGTACAGTCATTGTGACAGCACTGTTCTTTACCATTCTTCTTTCCTTTTATTGAATTTATTTGTTAGGCTTTTCATTTTCCTTTTAATTTATATATGTGGATGTAGAATTTCACGACACTGGTGATGGAATAATTCAGGAAAAACACAGAATACTGCAGGAGCTCAAATCACATACGTCCGCACACTTCCAAACACAAGCCGCATCTCTCTTGCAGACGATCACCTCACCTCTGCCTCAAATTTGTTCACGTCTGCCAGTAAACCATATCGGCATGACGTCACTTCCTTTATTAATAAGTGACTCCGCATGAAATAAACAAAAAAGAAGCCCTGCTGAGCTGCCTATTATATCGACATAAATGTTATGAATTTTAATCATAACACACATATATATACATATAAAAACAATGGGGTGCTTTGAAATGCTGAAACTGTTGATTTGTTTTAATGTTTTTTTTTTTTTTGTGGTTAATGTTTCTAGGATTTGTTGGCGCGATGGTTCGATGAAGAAGTAGATTAAAAGAAATGTCTAAAAAAAGGATGGACGGGACCATTAATAAACGACTGCAAATATTCAAACCGATCAGATTCTCATTTAGTAATGCTACTGAATTTAAAACACAGAAGTAGGTCAGTTAGTACAACTACCACGTTCAGTTACTGTCAAGTGTAATTGAATTGGTGTAAGTTTGAATGTGGTGTTTGCACTATGTGATCCAAGTGCATATTGTAGTTGGTATGGGAAATAGGACACATAGCGGTTCTCAAAATATGAGAGAAGATTTCTGAATTTTGAATGACGTTTTGTAGTTATAGAGAATTTAATTTGAAAGATGTGTCCGTGTATACCAGTAAATAAGAATTTGGCGTAAGTGAGAATTTTCTGTTGCAGAATCAGGTAAAATTTTATTAAATGTAATATCTGTCAACGACACAAAAATATTAAAAAAAACAAGCATCAGAGGCAGGCATTTAAATACCCGCGTTCACGCAGAGAGAGAGAGAGAGAGAGAGAGAGAGAGAGAGAGAGAGAGAGAGAGAGAGAGAGAGAGAGAGAGAGAGAGAGAGAGATTGACAGACAGACAAAGAAAGTGGGGACAACATGTAGAAGTAGAAGAAGTTATGATTCCGATAGAAATTAAGATAGTAGATGTAATAAATAGCTCTGCAACATTTTTCTATATTCATTAGCAGAAATCACCGAAGTGATCCTCAGATAGTTATACTTTGATGTCCAGGAAGAACTTTAAACCGAAGTATTTTTCGTAAATCAGTCACTGGTGGAAACTATGCACATAAAGTAAACTAGAAATTAGAATGATCCAGCCTCTAAGAAAACAACCATGCGTTAACCAAAGTGTTACTTGTTGAAATAATGTTCAATATGAAATGGATTATGTGTTCTGATGATCTTCAGAATTAAAGGAAAGAACAAGATGAACTACATGTAGTTTATTTTTACAAGAATTAATTTTCTGTCGACGCCTACAACAGCTGTACAGAACGGCAACGAGAAAAAGAAACGCAATGAAAAAGGAATTTATTACATATTTGTTCTCTTATTTCGAAGATGACAGCACACATACTACCACAACAACCGAAACTAATATCACACTTGATTATAATTTTCACACACAAAGTTCTCTAACTACTTGTCAGAAAACTGCAAAATATATGTATGCACGTTTTCCTGAACTTGGTACTGGAGGTGTAATAAACCAGGAAAGTACAAGCACCATTAATAGCTTCGAAGGTGTAGGTTATGGTCATGATAATCGACACCACGTTCTGGTATTTACTAGTAACAATTATACTAAACTCTGGAATGTACAGCGCAATAACAGAAGACGCTAGGACTATACACTTCGGTATGTTACATACTATAAAGATAATATCAACAGCTATTACCGTTCTAATCAACCTGGTGTCTTTTCCAGAGAGGCTGCTTTTTACTGCAGTTATTTTGACACCATTTTTATTAGTTTCTACTTTTTCCGCAAAACTATCAGGATATTGGCATGGAACACCAAATTGGCGAAACTTGTTTGATTCTTTGACAGCTGAAATCATATACAGGGCGCAAATTGTTGTTGTAACGCCGGACAAAAGTGGAAGGGCGCCTGCCAGAATACTATTCTTAAACACATCAAACCCGGTTCTGTCCTTTGAGTACCAAAATAAAAGTCGAGTTGTATTGAATTTCTTATCGTAGGCCCAAACCAAACCTTGAGTTATATATTCTGGTATCAAAAGTGTCACGAAGATAATAGCCATACAAACGATGATCTTGACTGTTCGTGACTTCGTAAACACCAATTTTACTGTAAATGGAAGTGCAACACAAAAACATCGCTCAACAGACATGAGAAAAATTACGACTACTGACATGGAGTATGCTTTCTCTCTTGCTTGAGCCAGACAGTAAGATAAGCCAAATGGATCCACAACAGTGAGATTTTGCTTGACCTGTCCAAATAATACGCTTACTGATGACGCTAACACTAGCGCTGAAAATGCCCAATCTGAAACAGATAAAGAAAGGAACTGCACGGTAATACTGTCATTGACTCCTTGTTTCAGGTACACGACTATGTTGACAACATTGGTAAATATTCCGAAAACGGATATGCAGGAACCTGCGCCAATGAAGAGTGCGTCAAGAATCAGGTTCGTAGCCTTGTCATCTACCAGACGTTGGATTTGTGCTGCGGTGTTTACACGTGTAATATTAGCACCGGTCATGATTGTCACCTGCAGGTTTTTCTCTGCAAATATATTAACAAGTTTTGATACATTAATTGTTTGTGATGCACGTATACACATTTATTTTCTACTGAAATGAATATAAAATTTACAGATGCAATCATTAATTAGGTACTGCGGTTACATGTACGGAAAAAAAACACAGGAATTTGATATTAGTCGTTTATGTAAGGTCCCAGGTGAAATTATAAAGACCAATGTAAAAACTAGTACTGTTTTAAAGTTAATTTTGACGACCAACCTGATCTCTACTTTCTGTTACTACCATTTCAGGTACCTTAAATAAAAGACAGGACTGACAACTGGTCAAAGCAACGCCACATTTAAGCGTGCTCGTTGCCTTAGTAAACACATTTCGTACAATTTGCAATTATGTAAAATAATACAGTAAAGCAGAGCACTTCCTGTGGAATCAGGAAGGTTCATTCTCAGTTAACACACTTCATAGATATGTCAATTCCTTGCTTTCGCTCAGGTGAAAAGAATGAGACAAACACAAATTGTTGGATTAGAATTGTATGATCGATTAAAGATAACTTGTGATTTAATTTAGCTGAAGTTACCTGGCGTAATTTCTTCAGGTGAGATCTCTCTCTTATCTTAATAAACAGAGATGTAAAGAAAATATTACGATAGTGGGAAATTAGGGCAGGTCATGTCACACAATAATTTCCGCGATGTCAGTAATTCGAAACCCTACCCACGTATTGCAAAGAACGATTCGTCCCTAATTTTAAAGATGCGTGTGTAAAATATAGTAAATGAAACGCCTTACAATTAGTATAAAATGAAGAAAAAACTAACCAAAACTGTTATTGGTTTTAGCAAAATAAACTAAGGATCCCGCTACATGCCCTTTGCTTCATATTGGGAATATGGTGTTAGGATCATATTTTCTAACAAACTAAGCTAAATTAAATTTCGTGTGGGTTAATTTTTACTATAAGACTCATGCGCCTCAAGATTCCCCACCGATTTAATGTTCCTAACACAGACCAAATGCCATAGGAAAGATAGACGATTTTGCTAGGACGTGAAATATATTTAGAAGTAACTTGAACAGTTAAAAGTATAAAACTGCAACTTAAATGATATCACAGTCCAGGGAATCTGTCCCGTTTTTAAATGCTAAGAATTGTAAATTAGCAATTATCATTAGCTAACATAAAAATGCTGCACCTTTAGGGCTAAAGTGAAATGCTATTGACCACACCGTGCACAGCGAATTGGGTAACCATCCTTCACGAAAGGGGTAAGTCTTAAATTGTATATTTTCTTATTCGTATATGTGTATTTACATTTATAGACATGCTTACTTATGTAAAGCTGTGTATGCAGCTGGCAACCTCATCGTATAAAATAAATTGCCACATAAACCTCTACTGTCCAAGCTGATGACTGCTTCGTGCGGGTTGTCTCCCCAGGAACCAATAGCAGAGGTAGCCCCATGCCCCACAGGGAGCAAGAAAAAGGATGATTATGACATCATGGTATATATGTTTATGTCAACACTGCTATTTCCGATTGATATGTATAAGTAACAATGATTCGTTTGCACTCTTTGGCTCTCCTTCCTAAATCACGTTCATCTGCTTTGAGGGTCTGAGATTTCATGTTCATGGTGGTCGGAAAAACTCAGAAAGATGAAATGATGGAGGAAAGCAGAAGTCTCGTGATTCTTACATCAGGGGACAAAAGACTTACGGGAGGTATACTTTTGTATATTCTCTCAGTTTCTTGTACTAGTTACTAGTACACAGCTATAGACGCCACCTATAAGAGACGGGTCTAGAGGACATTCGAAGCGGCAACATTTGTGAGATTTACTCGTGCAACGAACGTTATCCCAAAAGCCATTCGACCACTGATGTGAGAAGGAAAAAGTCAAGACTTCACTGAGAATCAGCATCAACTAAAGAATTGAATAAATAAAGTTCATTCATTCATAACCCTCCGCTCCCCAAGGAGCATAGGCCTTAAACAAACACATGCCTAATCCTCCTGTTAGTGCCATTATCTTAAGTTCCTTCCACGTTCTCCTCATCATTTTCACTTCTGTTTCCAGCTCTCTTCTCCATGTGCTTCTTGGTCTACTTCTGCCTCTCTTGCCCTGGGGATTCCAGAACAAAGACTGCCTTGAACTGCTATCAACAGGTTTCCTCAGTGTGTGTTCTATCCACCGCCATCGTCTTCTTCTCATCTTTTGTTCTGCTGGCACTTGTCTGGTTCTTTTCATCGGTTCCATATTGGTAACCTTGTCATACCATTTTAATCTATTCTACGCAAGCACCTATTTATGAAAGTCTGTAGCTTTTTGGTTGTTGTTTTTGTTGTTCTCTATGTTTCAGAGCCATATAATAGTACTGACTTGACATTTGAGTTGAAGATTCTTATTTTTGTGTTCGATCTGATTTCTCTTGATCTCCATATATTCCCAAATGCAATGAAAGCTCCTCTTGCTTTTTGTATTCTTATTTTGATGTCACATTCTGTCCCTCCATCTTTGTCTAGATTGCTGTCAAGGTATGTGTACGATTCTATATCTTATGGTGGTGTTTCTTCAAGTTCAAAACTATTATGATTTCCTGCATTTATTCGCATTATTTTTGTCTTCCCTGTGTATTTTCAGACCCTATTGCTGACCTCTCATTTTGTCCTGAATCTGATTACGGTTATGGGACAGGAATGCCAAGTCATTAGCAAAATCTAGATCATCTAACTGTTTAGTCAGATTCCACTGGACTCCATTTCTGTTGTGTGTCGTCGATGTTTACATAACCCAGTCTATTGCTAGTAAGAAACGAAATGGAGACAAGAGGCATCCCTGTCGCACACACTTTCTTATCCCAAACGGTTCTGTAAGCTGTCCTTCATGAAGAACTCTGCATGTCATGTCTTCATAAGTTTTCTTTATTAAATTAATGATCTTCAGGGGAGCTCCATAGTGCCTCATCAATTTCCAAAGTGATTCTCTCTCTACATTGTCAAATGCCTTTTTGTAGTCCAAAAATCCGATGTATAGTGTGAATTCCATTCCAGACTTTGCTCAGCTATTATTATCAAAGCGGCTATCTGGTCTGTACAGGATCTGTTTGGTCGAAATCTTGCTTGTTCATCTCTCAGTTTCTTGTCTATGGACTCTTTTAATCTCTCGAGGATGATCCTGTTTAATACTTTTCCTGGCACTGATAGTAACGTTATTCTTCTATAATTTGTGCACGCTTGTAAATTTCCCTTCTTAAGCAGCTTAACCAGATATCCTTCCTTCCGTTCAGCTGGTATCTCTTCCCTTTCCCAAACTTTACAAAGTAATTTATATAACATCTCTGTGGCTGTGTCAATATCTGTTTTGATGGCCTCTGCTGGAATGCCATCTTGTCCAGCCTCTTTTCCATCTCTTAGAAGCTTTATGGCTTCCTTTATTTCTTACTTCGTTGCTCTTTTACGGTTAATTTGTAGCTCTTCTTCTGCTGGGTGGATGTATAGGGGGATTAGTAGAGCGGGTCGATTGAGAAAGTCCTCAAAATATTCCGTCCACCTCTTCATTTGCTCTTGTATACTGCTGAACAGTTTTCCATTCTTGTATTTTTTGTGAGGCAGCTTGCATGCTTGTATTTCCCTGCAGTAGCTTCTTTGTGATGTTGTAGTTCTCTCAAGTTTCCTTTGGCTGTAGCCCATTTTTCCTCTCTTGCAAAAATATATTTCCTCTTGTCTGTTTTGATGCTTTTTCTTACTTCTTTGTTGGCTTCTGTGTTCACCATTTGAGCCTTGGCTTTGGAACTTCTGGTTTTGCTTCTGTTTAAATCTGTTTTCTTGTTTTTTTGTTTTGTTTTGTTTTGTTTTGTGTCTTTTATCTTATTAACTATATTAACTACCATATTAACTACTGAATTGAAAAACACACTGTAGCCGAATTAATATTTTTTCCCATTTTTATCCTATAGGTGTTTGCGCAAAGTAAGCGGTAGTTTTCGTAATTGTTTACAGATTTTTATGAATTACACGTCATTTTAAAGATATATGACTGTACTATTACAATAAGCACCATTTGTAACTCTAATAGAGGTTGTTGCTATTTAACGACCCTCCGATGGCCGAGGACTTGCAATATTTTCACAATTATAACTGCTTGCGCCCCATCTCTATCAAAATCCTTATTTCAATCAATGTGCACACCGTTTTCACTCTGGTCCTCGTCGCTAGATCTATCAGTCAATTGTTGAAACAAGTTTCTAGCTTATTCAGCCGTTAGACGAGATGTACAAGCATTTTATGTGGTCTAATCACTAGTTGCCACGGTAAACCGTTTTACACGATTTGGTAACTAACCGAAAACGCTGAAAAACCTGAACATAATATCAATTTTCCAGTGTTCTACAACAACGATGCTTTGGTAATTGGTTTTCCGGTAACAACTTAAAATTTCGAACTAGATCAGAAAGTATTTCAGTACATTTTTCATTCGTTTTATTACTAAAAGTAGATCGACGACCTGAGCGGCTTGCGATCTAAATGATAGGATTTCAAAAGCTGGTCCCACCGGCTTGCGGTAGTTAATGTGTTAATGGTTTCTGTTGTTATCAATGATTTTTGTTGTCGTTACCTTTTCCCCAGTTTTTCTTCACATGTCTCATTCCATATTGTTTTGATTAACTGCCATTGGTCTTCTGTATTCACTACATCTTCCAGCTGTTGGAGCACTTGGTATTTGTCGGGTATTGTGACCGTAAATTTGTTTCTTGTTTCTTGATTTCTTAGATATCCTACATTAAATTGTTGTCTATAACTTTGCATTGTTGCATATCAAAATAAAGTAAATA
The DNA here is from genome assembly GCA_024509875.1 of Oreohelix idahoensis. NCBI lineage: Eukaryota > Metazoa > Mollusca > Gastropoda > Stylommatophora > Oreohelicidae > Oreohelix > Oreohelix idahoensis. The sequence continues at coordinate 720,846 of JAMPIV010001261.1, read as the reverse complement.
CAGATTGTTCCTAAATTGATAAGAATTTTAATAGAATGGACAGAAAGACAATTATGAATGAGTACACTATATATCCATTGAAAGCACCGCGTAATTTGTTTTAATGAAAAGAATAGGATGCGCGGATATCAATGCCTTGTTCATCCTAAGACAGATATATAAATAAGACCTTCAAATATAATGAAACACGTAATATAGTTTTCCTGACACCCCCGCAGATGGTCTCTTTGCAGGCAGGCTGGACCAATGCATTCATGTGCTCTATCAGTTGTGGTTTCTGTAGCCATTCGTTTCCCAAGCTGACAATGCGAGCACCATGCACAACCTCATAATAGTAGCCACTTACGACATGCCTGAGAGAGCAGTACTTCTATTCTTGTCCTGTCTCCTATGAGAAACACCCCCCCCCCCTCGGGAATGCACGGATGTTCTCACATCTTGTTTCACTTTTGTTTGTTCCTATCGGTTCCACATTAGTGATATCTTCACACAATTTCAATTCATCTGCTCTCCGCAAACACCCATTTATGAAAGACTTAACTTCTTGCTGTCTTTTTTGTTGTTCTCCATGTTTCAGAGCCACACAAAAAATAGCTTTGATTTATTTTATCTCCGTGTATTTCACAAAACAATGAAAAGTCGTCTTGCCTTGTGGTATACTCAGTTGGATATATTTGTCGATTCCTCCAACTTTGCCTATATTGCTGCCAACATAAATGTATTTTCAATTGAAACCTGACTACCGTTTGTTGTGTTTATTATAATAATCTCTTACTTATCTATGTGTATTTTTAACTTTTGGGATGTTGTAGCGAAATCTGTGAGATAATCGCTTATTTCAGTAAGATTTTAGTCCTATGATAATAAATACACCAGCCCTCAGGTGTCTGACTATATGCATCTTCAACGCCAGTAGAGCGCTGCCTTTGGTGCAGTGGAAATGCTTAAAAAATGACCCGCCGTAAAAATCTAACATGCTTTTAGTTTCGGTTTCGAAACGTACAATACACATTTTAACATCTCGCCGATCTGCTGCACGAAACGGCGGAAAAAGCTTATAATTAACGAATTGCCAGAACTGTGAGACCAAACTGGCGTTTGAATTAACGTAATATGTTTACTTTAACACTAAAATTTGTAATAATTCGGACATTTCCCAGTAGTAAGAACGAGACGATTGTAATAATTAACGCCAACACTACCAAAGTTTTGAAAAACCCCTCTTCGCTCTGCACGCGGTCTCTTTAATATATACACGCTGTGGGCAAAGCCAGCAGAGACAAACACACAGACAGTTTTCCATTTCCTCCTAGCGGTAAAATTCTGACGTCACTCAAACTAGTTGGTTATTTGAATAACGAAGAAATAATAGAGATAGGGGGAGAGATGGCCGACTTGTGTAAAAAGTTATATTTGACGATTGACAGTGACAAAACTGAAAATCTAAACCATAAGGAAACTGACCATAAAAATCATATAGCAGGATAGCTTAGTGTCCCCTGAGCAAAAATATGTTTTAAAAAATATGGTAGTCCAAGTATTAGCCAAGTTATTGAGATAATACTGGATGTCTAAGGACGCTTGGACGGACAAACTGTTGTTCTTGCTCGTTACACATACCGTTATTGGGGGACGCAAGTTTAAAAAAGAGGCATGGTAGTAATTCAAATCCTATTGGTTGGTATAAGAGTATAGGAGTAAAAAGGGGGAGATAGGAAAAAGGTTAACTAAAACTAAACATCTTTTTCTATTGGCATAACTAACGCAGACTGACCAATGGACTACGAGGCACATAGTTTGTTTGGAATTTGTTTTTGTTTTTTCCAAACTAAAATAAAAAAGGTTTAGTAGTGCCTGCTTTCATTGGTCGGCTCTAATAGATATTGGGGAAAGGCATAGTGGTCTCGTGGCCATTTGACTAGAAAATTTTATACAAACAACTACGTTGAGAGCAGATGTGATAATTCTAAAATTAACTACTAAATTCACTATCTGGACGGGGCAGAGCAAAACTGAGGCCATATTATTTGACAGTCAACGTCATTTGTGACATATTTCTTTGAATTAGTGGTAAGAATGCTTTATGTATTTACATGCTTGATTAAAACTGAAAAAGTTAGATACTGCTGTGGAAAAGTGAAGGACATGCCGGGAGCAAACATTATTGAGTCCTCACATTGAACTATATTTGACTGTTGCATATTATTATGATTTTATATTAATGATTTTATATTGGAAGATGTTAGTAAGCCTCAGTGTTCTATGAACACTCTTCAACATGCCTAGAGCGTTTATAATTTAGAAAAGAAAAGAAAAATCATATAAAAGGAGATGTGGTTACTCCACGTTATTGAATTGAAGCAAACTATGTAAAAGTACAGTGGCGTATCTGCCATAGGGACCTGAGGTGTGGTCACAGAAAGGTGTGAGTCATATAAATTAGGGGCTGATGCACATGAATGCACACGAGGCTGACCCCATACCTTCATGTATACATAGGGATAAGAAGTTGTGAACAGATATGAAAAGGCCAGGGTGTCTTTTTATTACAGGGTTTTATTCTCCTGTTACCATCCGGTGACAGGAAACCTGATGAGTGAGTGAGAAGAGAAAAGTCTCCATTATAAAGTTTATGCTGTCATCAGATAGCCTGAAGGAGCTTGTGTGTGTGTGCTGATCTATACTGACTTATGATCGTCATACCAAGAATCCCAGCTGACACGTTAACAGCTGGGACATCTGACACTTCACCCGAATAAACTGGTTCTTATCAAAATAAAACTGAATTATATGGGGCATGAAGAAAACAACAGCTCCTCATAAGCAATGACTTTCACTAGCAACTGTTAAAGTTTTAGTCTGCGAATACACCTACAGGAACTCTATAATAATATTACATTCATAGGACCAAGAGTCCATACTTTTTAGTTAAAGCATTATATGTAAATATATTTCCTCATTTTCAAAGACCTGTCCAAAAGAGATGGCGGGACAGGCAGATTAAATTGTACAAAGAAAAAACATTCAAATTTTAAAGAAAACTTAAACCACAGTCTTATTTCATTTTCTTATAGTGAGTTAAAGTGTATTGTGTTGATGTACCATCATTTTCATTTCACCCCGAGACACTAGAGACATCATACACCAGCCACTAGAATCAAAATACAGACTGTGTGAGATCTAGGGAGGTAGCGTTAGGTCCCCTGATAATATATATCATCATCATCATCATTCTTTTTATAGTCAGGGGCCTACATGTGCTTGACCTCACACAGTTGACACAGACATAGCTATCTTTCTTGTTAGGAATAACATCTTAACCTCCCCAGAAAATTACACTATTTAACATCAGGTATTCCGATTTTGTTTTGCATCTGATTACAGTAATGGGAGAGAAGCGCCAGGTTGTCGACGAAAATGTAGATCGTCAAACTGTTTTATTAGTCCATTGAATCCCATATATGTTGGTTTAAGTGCTTGTTTCATAATCCAGACACTAATAAATAAGAAGAGAACTGGTGACAACAAGCATTTATGCTGCAACACAGTTATTATCTCAAGCGGCTCTGTAAGTTGTCCTCATGGAGACTTCTACATGTATGTCTGCATATGCTTTCTTCATGGGGTAATAAACTTAAGGGGGGTTCCATAATACTTCAGAGCGATTTCCTGTCTCTTTGAGAAGAGATATTGGCACCACTTTATAAATATAATTTCCACATCACCCATGTCTCTTTGAGAAGAGATATTGGCACCACTTTATAAATATAATTTCCACATCACTCATGTCTCTTTGAGAAGAGATATTGGCACCACTTTATAAATATAATTTCCACATCACCAAGGTATCTTTTGTAAGATACGCTGAAGAGTGATAAAGAAAGTGTCGCTATCATTATTAAAGATGACTCATGTGAAGTAGTTTAGGTTTTTAGGCCTTGACGTATCGTCTGATTGCGGACCATGTCTCTTCTTGTCATTTCAACCACCTTTCTCAGAAACCTCATTTATGAGGTTTGCATCTGACTTTTGTGGGTTGTAGTCATTGCCTATGACTCGCATCCATACGTCAAGACTGAGACATAGGTGGAGCGGTATACAGCCATGTTTGTTTTCTTGCCTACATCAGACGATACGTTAAGGCCTAAAAACCCAACCCCTCCAGACCGAAATAGAACATTCTTAACTAAGATGGTCTGGCAATGTCTGCAGAATGGCAAAGATCGGCTGCCACGGCAGGTATGGGAGGCTAATAGGCCAGGGATCCAGATCTTCAGGATGACCTAGATTCAGCTGGGAGGACAACATTAGACAATCTCTGAAGGATCGAGGACTAGAATGGAACCAGGCCAGGAGGAAGACATCCGATAGGAAAAATATGGGGCTCTCTCTCTTCCAAATCTCTACACCTCACGGTAGAAGATGAGTTAGTAAGTAAGTAAGTAATTTCTTCATGTGGTAATGAAATATGAAATGAACAACCGTATTGCTCTGCATACAACTATGACTAAACATTATCTGTGCGACAGACTAGTGTATCAGCCAGCCTAGGAGTTCGTTACTTAACCTTAATGCAGCTCGGGCGTTGGCGTAGCTGGCGAGTCCTTTTTAGGGCTTTATGCTAGCAGATAGATAATGTTGGTCCTTTTAAGGACTTAGTATCTATCAACGCTGATAGGGTTAGCAGTCAACAGAGTTGCCTATTTTTATGGTAAATGCACTGATATAACCAAATAGGTTGAAAAAAAAAACATGTGGAGTAGGCCACCGTCATAATGTATATATTATAAATTCGAATAAACAAATGATTTATGGATCTTGCAACTTCATCACATGAAACACATGTCTACTAAAACCACAGTTGCAAAATCACATGAGTGCTCTTGTCGGGCTTCCTACAGCGGTGGCCCTACGCGCCATAAGCAGCGAAAAAGAGAAATGAATGAAGACTGAGAGAAGACGCTGGCGTTAATATATGATACATACTGAGAAAAACCAACTGATAGCAATACAAGGCAATCCTTGTTCGTAACTCCCCAGTGTAAAAGAAAAAGATGTATATACAAAAGCACACACGAGAATAGAATTAGACATTGAAACAAAGGGATAAAGAAGACATGGACAGACCTTGAACGGATAGCACAGGACATGAATGATGCCGTGAATTTGTAGGAAACCTAGCACAAGACATGAATTATGCCGTGAATTTGTAGGAAACCTAGCACATGACAGGAATGATGCCGTGAATTTGTAGGAAACCTAGCACAGGACATGAACGATGCCATGAGTTTGTAGGAAACCTAGCACAGGACATGAATGATGCCGTGAGTTTGTAGGAAACCTAGCACAGGACACGAATGATGACGTGAATTTGTAGCAAACCTAGCACAGGACATGAATGATGCCGTGAATTTGTAGGAAACCTAGCACAAGACATGAATGATGCCGTGAATGTGTAGGAAACCTAGCACAGGACATAAATGATGCCGTGCGTTTATAGGAAACCTAGCACAGGACATGAATGATGCCGTAAGTTTATAGGAAACCTAGCACTGGACATGAATTATGCCGTGAATTTGTAGCAAACCTAGCACATGACATGAATGATGCCGTGAATTTGTAGGAAACCTAGCACAGGACATGAATGATGCCATGAGTTTGTAGGAAACCTAGCACAGGACATGAATGATGCCGTGAGTTTATAGGAAACCTAGCACAGGACATGAATGATGCCGTGAATGTGTAGGAAACCTAGCACAGGACATGAATGATGCCGTGAATGCGTAGGAAACCTAGCACAGGATATGAATGATGCCGTGAGTTTGTAGGAAACCTATCACAGGACATGAATGATGCCGTGAGTTTGTAGGAAACCTAGCACAGGACATGAATGATGCCGTGAATTTGTAGGAAAACTAGCACAGGACATGAATGATGCCGGGAGTTTGTAGGAAACCTAGCACAGGACATGAATGATGCCATGAATTTGTAGGAAACCTAGCACAGGACATGAATGATGCCGTGAGTTTGTAGGAAACTTAGCACAGGACATGAATGATGCCGTGAGTTTGTAGGAAACCTAGCACAGGACATGAATGATGCCGTGAATGTGTAGGAAACCCAGCACTGGACATGAATTATGCCGTGAGTTTGTAGGAAACCTAGCACAGGACATGAATGATGCGGTGAGTTTGTAGGAAACCTAGCATAGGACATGAATGATGCCGTGAATTTGTAGGAAACCTTGCACAGGACATGAATGATGCCGTGAATTTGTAGGAAACCTAGCACAGGACATGAATGATGCCGTGAGTTTGTAGGAAACCTAGCACAGGACATGAATGATGCCGTGAATGTGTAGGAAACCTAGCACAGGACATGAATTATGCCGTGAGTTTGTAGGAAACCTAGCACAGGACATGAATGATGCCGTGAGTTTGTAGGAAACCTAGCACAGGACATGATTGATGCCATGAATTTGTAGGAAACCTAGCACAGGACATGAATGATGCCGTGAATTTGAAGGAAACCTAGCATAGGACATGAATGATGCCGTGAGTTTGTAGGAAACCTAGCACAGGACATGAATGATGCCGTGAGTTTGTAGGAAACCTAGCACAGGACATGAATGATGCCGTGAATGTGTAGGAAACCTAGCACAGGACATGAATGATGCCGTGAATTTGTAGGAAACCTAGCACAGGACATGAATGATGCCGTGAATTTGTAGGAAACCTGTGCTCTTCAGACAGATGAAAGTTGATGATGATGATAATGAAGAACGTCTCAATGAATGCAAGTCTTTAGAAAAAAATTGTTTTTCTAATTTACATATCGGAGTGCTTGATAATGAAAGTGACACACGAGTACAACAGAAACTTGCCGTGTATAACCATCGTTCAAAAATGTTAATAACATTAATGTTTAATAAAATGTTGCCTCGTTTTGACGAATCGGTTATGTTAAGGCGCATGTCCAAAAATAAAAGACCTTTAGATCTGATGATGTCAGTTTTATTTTTAAAAATAATTTATCACTAGCTATGGCGCAACAAATTGTAGTACATTATTTACAGTAAACTTATAATGTTGGAGCCAAATGTAATGCAGCCAAAAATTACAGACACAATATTACGACCTACCGAGACACTACTAAATTTCTGTATGACGACGAGCGGTCACAGCTCTCTTGAAAGAAAAGAAAGAAATAGCAACTTCAGTCATCTCTTAGCCTACTATAAAACGTAGAATATCATTAATTCCATTCCCCTTTGTTAAATTGATTTTCAAAGAGCCAGTGATCAAATCTTATTAAGCGATTGTTATAATGTGAAGAAAAAAAAAAAACTTTTCGAATATTAAAAGCGATTTTAAGCGACGCATTGTCATTCTATCATAGTAAAGAGTCGAAACTCTAAGCGATAAAATATTCGATAAAATAATGCCATTTTAAATTATGCCTGTTTAACACCCTCAGATAGGTCAAATAGCAACGATATGATAACGGAAGTCATTTAAACGCTCCCAGATTATGCTCCGTAACAATCCAACTGATGATTTAAGTGATCACGACAAGACGAAGACACTTAAGGAGACGGGCGCTCTGTTGGTTTAATTGGCGCGTCTCATTACATTTATGAAAGATAATCAATGTCTGAGTATTAAAATGTAAAAGAATGAAGAATAATTTAGCACTTAGGAAAAAGAAACGTTAGACTTTTAACGATTAATCTTAATCGCCTGTTAGATAAATGGGTAAAAGGGAATTCCTTCGCTGGTGTTGCCGTAGGACAATAAAGCGTTAAAGACTTCACTTTTGCTAAGTCCCATCTCTATACGGCAGACTGACCGGTTCCTTTCCATGCTGACTCTTCCTGTCCTAACTCAAGGGTAAACATTTTCACAATGATTTAGAAACAAGAGATTTAACCTTTTTGCCACTCGGACATTCAATTGGGTAGGTAGTGGGGCGCAGAAGTGGGAATTGAACATGTTGAGTGAGGACTCTTTTTCTAAACGCAATCGAATATGATTTTTTTTTTAAATTTAAGCTCGAATAACACTGTCTAGTAACTAAATAACAACAACAACAAATGTAAAAGAGTGTCAAGGTTAGTTTCGTGAAAGAAGAAAACTAACACTGGTTATCTTTTTACGTCCCTTGTAATTATTGGATCATTCATTGCTAAAATTGACTTCCACGCCATTTTTTCCTCTTTAAGTCAGTTTTAATGGAGTACCCCTTCTTTTGTATGTGACATATTTACTGCATTGCCTGGTTGACTACCAAACTTGGGAATATACAGATATGAGGATAAGCTGTGCTATATGCGTTTAAAAAAATAGGCAGTGGTTAATAGCCCATAAATAATTCCAACAGATAGCCAGATAACTAGGAAGGTGGATAGATAACACAGGCCTACGGCACACAGATATTCTAGAGGTATACATAGAAACGATTAAATGAGATTGCAGCAATTTTGATTACAATTATACAATAATATAATTAAGCTGGACTTGATAGGACTGAGCTAGACTTATTACCATAGAGAGGCAGGGATGGAGATAATTTGACATACAGAGAGTAGAACACATGGCCACACTAGTGGACTGGGAGACACAGAGGCCAGTAGCCAATCCAGACAGACAGGCAAACATGGACGGATGCACACTATCGCCAAAGCCTGTCGGGGCCGCAGTTTTGTTTTTAATTTTTAAAGAACGGTATGACCAAAACGATCATCAACTAAAACCGCAGATTAAAATAATGACTGTTTTATTAATATTCTGTTTTCTTATACAGGGTGTTCCACGAATAAGCGGCCCCATTCACACTACTTCCGACACAATACGTCAGCATTCCATGACGTCATGGGCCGCTTATTCGTGGAACACCCTATATCTATCTAACTGTATACGCGTATGAAATACGAATGACTTCATTAGTATTTCTATATATAATTTTTTTTTAAATACTTCAGTGGCACGCGCCTCAAGCAGCCTCTGACAACCAAGTCCAGCTCCCGGCCTTCACGTGTGGCTCAGTTTGAGCCCGGCGGAACTGTTTTCACTGACGGGAGAAGGGGCAAAGGCGAGCGACTGGCGCCTTAAAACCAGCAGCTTCGGGCAGATAGGGCTCGTGATCCTTGGTTGGTAGCTTATCTAAGAGAAGGAACTCTGAATTCAAACCTCCGCTGCCTTGCGGGAATATCCATTAATGGAATTGGCTTCGGGAGTAAACCCTGAGGATAAATCCGGAGTCGGAGTCCCTAAGGCAGTCTAATGTCGATTCGACATTATTCTGGCAACTCCTGCGACGTGGCTGGTACCAAACTGTATCGGCTACTGCCGTTCCTTTGGATCTACCAGCTGTGTGGAGAGGGGGAACATGCTGCATGGGCAACAGCTTGATCTCCATATAACTGTGCCCAAGCTCGCGCCCTGGAGAGGACACTCCAGCTTCACCCTATAGGTGTCGGCAAAACACGGGAAGTAGCAGTTACCGGTTATAAGCATTTTGCCCAATTGGCGTAGGGCATGGCGCCAGGGGCTACTTCCGACAGTGGGAGAGGTTCTAGGATCTCACTGGACAGCTACCGCCCGCTTCAAGCTGGGCAGCCCCCAGTCAATAAGGTGTTGTCCCGCCACTGTCTGCTTTCCCCATTGGGTGCATGGGGATTAGGGTCAAACCCGAACGGTGGACAGAAAATTTTGCACCAAGCAATTATCAGAATAATAAAAATAAGCAAACTCTCAGATTGGGATGCTGGAACGTCCGAACTATGTTGACTGGACTATCTGGAAACCTACAGGACGTAAACGATGTAAGGAAGACAGCCATAATTAATGATGAGCTTAAACGACTTCAGGTGGATATAGTTGCACTTCAGGAAACGCGCCTGGCGGGCTCTGGAACGGTGAGCGAGAAGGACTACACATTTTATTGGCAAGGGAAAGATCTTAATAAAGCTAGAGAACACGGAATAGGTTTTGCGGTTACAAAATCGATAACTAAAATGGTTGAACCAGGCAAAAATGGATCAGAACGCCTGTTAACGCTCCGCCTGCAAACTAGCACAGGTCCCATCACCCTTGTCAGTGTGTATGCTTCTTCTCTGTACTCTGCCTCAGAAGCTATAGATGAGTTCTACGAGAATCTAGCAGCAGTCATCAAAAGCATACCTAGGCAAGAACAGCTTGTTCTCCTTGGCGACTTTAACGCTAGAGTGGGTGTCGATAATGTTTCATGGCCTTCATGTCTGGGCAGGTTTGGTATTGGCAAGATGAATGAAAATGGACAACGGCTCTTAGAGTTGTGTGTCCACCATGACCTCTGCGTGACCAACACCTACTTTCAGACAAAACCCCAGCATAAGGTGTCATGGAGACACCCACGATCCAAGCACTGGCACCAACTGGACCTGATTCTCGTCAGAAGGCCACTTCTCAGGTCTGTGCTCTCCACGCGCTCGTACCATAGTGCAGACTGTGATACAGATCACTCCTTGGTTTGCTGCAAAATCAGAGCACAACCAAGAAAACTCTATTGTGTCAGACATGAAGGGAAACCACGCATTGATACCAGCAAGATGTCAGACCCTGTCATGATCACTCAATTTACTGCGACCTTCAAGAAAGTGCTCAGTAGCCCTCAGCATGGTAATACTATTACAGAGAACTGGGAGCATCTACGGAACACCATTCAAAGTTCTGCACTTGCCACCTTTGGTAAGAAAACGGCAAAGTCAAATGACTGGTTTGATGCTTCATCGGATGTGATGGCACCTGTCATTGAAGCTAAGCGCAGTGCTATGAATAAATACAAACGTTCACCGAGTGCTAGAACCCTACAGATCCTGAAGGCTACGAGAAGCAAAGTTCAACAAACTGCTCGACGCTGTGCAAATGACTATTGGCTCCAGCTCAGTGAGAGCATCCAGATCGCATCGCAAACAGACAACATTAAACAAATGTATGACGGTATAAAGAAAGCACTTGGCCCCCAAAAAAGTAAGACGGCACCGCTAAAAACCATCAGCGGAGAGAAGCTAACCGATAAGGGTAAGCAGATGGAGAGGTGGGTCGAGCACTACTCTGAGCTTTACGCTAGAGAAAATACCGTTACGCCTGCAGCCCTTGATGCTGTCAAATGTCTGCCAACTATGGAGGAGCTTGGCCTCTGGCAAAGCACCAGGCAGTGATGGGATTCCTCCTGATTTAATCAAATGCTGCAAGAGCACGCTATTACATCCCCTGCATAGGATGCTGTGCCAGTGCTGGGAAGAGACAACTATTCCTCAAGACATGCGAGATGCCAGGATTGTAACACTATATAAAAATAAAGGAGACAGAAGGGATTGCAATAACTACAGAGGCATCTCTCTTCTTAGTATTGTTGGTAAGGTTTTTGCCAAAGTCATCTTAATGCGACTACACAAGTTAGCTGAGCGCATATATCCAGAGTCACAGTGCGGATTCCGAGCTGGTAGATCAACAACAGACATGATCTTCTCTGTTCTCCAGCTTCAGGAAAAATCAAGAGAGCAGAAAAGGCCTTTATATACCGCCTTTATAGACCTCACAAAAGCATTTGACCTGGTTAGTAGGGATGGACTCTTCAAAATCCTCCTGAAAATAGGCTGCCCTTCTAAAATGCTGGAAATGATAAAGTCATTCCATGACGACATGAAGGGAACAGTCCAATATGCTGGAAGCACGTCACAGCCCTTTGACATACGAAGTGGTTTTAAACAAGGCTGTGTTCTGGCTCCTACCCTCTTCGGGATCTTCTTTGCTATACTCTTGAAACATGCTTTCAGAGATGCAACTGAAGGAATATGCCTTCACACTAGGTCAGATGGCCGTCTGTTTAATCTTTCAAGGCTGAAGGCAAAAACAAAAATCAGAAGGGTCACTATAAGAGACTTGTTGTTCGCTGATGATGCTGCAGTCGTCACTCAAAGCCAACAGGAGCTTCAGAACTTGATGAATCGCTTCACTGAAGCATGCAAGGACTTTGGCCTCACAATAAGTCTAAAGAAAACGAATCAGGAGGCCCTCATACCTCACTATAAATCCACTTCAGATAGAGTCAAATTAATCTTGACCCATCACCCTCACAGTACTGCTGTCAAACAGATCCTTTTCCGCCACCTCCCTATCCTCCAAGCAGAGCCTGCGACCCAAAAAGTATTCGGTGAAGCACCTTTGGTGGCATATAGACGCGACAAGAACTTGAAGGATCTTCTTGTTCACAGCCGTCTCCCAAAGGAGAATGCCACTCACTTTGGCACACTACCCTGTGGTCGGACATGATGCAACCCGTGCAAGTATGTCATCTCAACCCAGAAGGTGTCCTTTCCTAAGGCTACGTACACCATCACTAGTAGCTTCACGTGTGAATCGCGTAATGTCATTTATATGATCATATGTAAACGTTGCTGCAAAACCTATATTGGCCAAACAGGCAAACGACTTGGGGACAGATTCAGCCAGCACTTAAATGACATCTCTCAGCAAAAGTCCACACCAGTTGCCACCCACTTCAATGGTCCTGACCACCATGGTCCCATCGACATCCAGGTCACTGCGATCCGATCCTGCTCCTCTGACACTGCCAGCCGAGAACAGCTTGAGAACCGTCTTATCCACCGCATGGGGTGTCTAAAACCAGCCGGTCTCAACACTTTCCACACCTTAGTCTGAGGTCACCCTTTCCTCTCTTGCTCTAATTTGACTCTTTCCACTCTTATCCTATTCTTCTATTTTTATGCCGTCCTCCATAATGTGTATGGATATACACGGTTTCTAATTTGTCTTGATTTTTGATTTCATATTCATTTATCTCCTACTTATTCTGTCCTCTTCTATTTCCAGTCCCCACTTTTATTACGTTTGGGTAGTATTTTGTTCAGTTTCGTTTTTTAGTTTTTAGTTTCTTAGTATGTATTGTGTACATCCGGGGGCAGAAGTCACTTCCTTTTCAGCCATGCTTCGCCTTCAGGGAAGTACCTAGGTTTTATTTTTATATTTCTTTAAGTTCTTATGTCTCCTATCTAGCCTTCACTTTCTTTCTTTTCCTGACAAAGGCCTTGTGGCCGTAACGTAGACTACTTTCTTTGTCTTTTGTCCTCGTAAGACGAATCACCTTTTTCCGATTTTTTTTTCAAACAAATCCAGATTTAATTCAACACGACTTCTGTTCTGGTATGCAGAAAACAGGATCATATTTGATCTACTTAAAAAAGTTATTTTTGCTGGTGTGTTGCCACTTGTTGCTGGTGTTACCAACACGATTTGTGCAGTAGTTCTGATTGCAAAGATCAGAACATCGAGAAAATTTCGACAGTCAAATGGATCAGCAACTCCACCTGTGCATCATTCACGCAGTATGGGTAAACGCTTCAACGACAAATTAAAAACATCTAATATCACACTAACGAACAAAGACGTAAGACTTGTAACAACAATAATTGCTGTAGATATGAACTTTATTGTATGTAATATTCCAAAATGCATCCTTCTTTCCACCACCATTATAGAGTACTATATTCCTGAATTCAGCATTCGTGGCCCAAGTCGATACCAAAATTTAGTGACGTTGATTATAATGTTAGCCTATACCATGGAGTCTGTCAATGGCGCAGTTAACTTTTTAATTTATTTTCTTTCCAGTCGGAAGTTTCAATCAATGTGTAGACAAATATTTTGTCATTTTAGAATCGTAAACTAAAATAGCACGTCTCATGTAGAATAATAAGAAACACGAGAATGTCAATAAAAGATTTCTTAATCAGATTTATGCGGCTTTCTCTCGGGAATAATATTGTGATGTTCATAACAAACACAAAGTGTACCTGCTCGGAAACTCATTTTCCCCAAAACAAAATGTCACATTCAAGCTCCAGACCTTTACAAAAAGATGTCTCCGTCGTTTACCTAGTATCACATGGCTATAAAAAGTAGGAATAAACTAAAAAATCTTAAATCTATAAAGCGACTAAAAAACAAGAACCTGTGCAAAGCTCTGAAACTACTAAAATCTATAACCCGGAGAAATAGTTGTGGCTCGACATTAAAGCAAATCACTCTTTATGTTTATTTTTCAAAAAAGGCAGTTGGCGGTGTAGAGAACATAGTGCATAAGAAAGTTAATATCTTAACTTAAAACTCCTTTACATTATTTCTAATGAAGAAAAGTTAATGTATTTTGCATCATTATTATTACATAAATAATGTAAAATATTATATATTTGTTTGAAATTTAAATATATTAGATTTAAAATTGTATTCCGTTTATTACCATTTTGTAAGTGTCGTATAAGTCTGTTCTTTATCCGTTTGCACAGGTTTGGTACATTTCGAGATGAAACTTTGCACACTTACGACTCGTGAGAATGCGAATTGCGAATAACTCCACTTTTGGTTTTAAGTTTGGTTTGGTTTGGTTTGGTTTTACGGACTATCATCATTGCACACACAGACTACTCCATCATTGCCCCGATCTCCTTCCTTAGATCACGCTAGGAGGATCTCAGCACAATGCACGAACTCCGTAGCACCTGCGAGAATCCCAATGTGTGTATATAGGAATCACACATTCTATAAATATTTTTGTGGCGGTTAGGTTTATAATTTTTAAATTTTGGCAAGGCAGCGGCCTTATGGCCAACTCTTTACGATTTCCAGCTGCCGTGGGATATTTAACGTGCGCAACTTGCACACCGGACCTACTATTTTTTCGTCCTTATCTGAGAAGGCTAGGTATCCGATCTCACTTCCCATTAGACCAGGGGATTTACGGTTTTTAACTATAGTTAAAATATACTTATGGGTTTAACTATATTTTAACTGCTTAGCGGACAGAAAAGGTACTTAAATCTGTTTAGTTTCAATAACATGGTTTGTAAATCGTAGTGTAATGACATAAATAAATTCCCTCTGTCCAAGCAATGGATCAGAGCATGAGTGACATTGTGTAATTGACATAATACGAGGGGCGTTCAGAAAGTAATGCACCACATCGTTTTTCTCAGCTAATAATAAAGATAGAAGCATGAAATTTTGCACACTTCAAATATGGCAAATGCCAATTGTGTGCACCAAATTGCACTGAACCGGCCAAATAATACGGCAGCCGTAAACCGTTGAAATGGAGCGTGTTAGCAACTTGCGTTATAAGCAGCGAATTGTGACAGAATTTCTCGTTGCAGAGAAAGAAACTGTTGTGAATATTCACAAGCGTCTATGTGATGTGTATGGAAGTTTTGCAGTCGACAGGAGTACAGTCAGTCGCTCGGTTCTGTCGTGAAATGGTTTTGAGGAGATAGGACAGCTTGAATGGAATGAATAAAAGATAATCTTTAGAGGAAACTCTTCCAGATTGCAAGTTGAATGCACAGTCTCTCCTCGGGAATTAGTCCACTCAAAAAAACTTTCCAAGAGAATTCTGGTGAAACTAAACAGGATATTCTCTAGGCGATAAATTCTATATCCGATATCCTACAAAGGACTATGTATAGTACATATAGATGGATAAGAGATTTGGTGCCCAGCCACATTAAAAATATCCCGACCCAATAGGGTTTATTTAATTTTGGCTCTGCCCCCAGGGTGTAGATTTATGTTATTAAAACTATACAACCCAATTAAATATTACAAAGAAAATAACAACAGACTCTGTTATGTAAAGTTTTCAAAAATGAAAATAGAATCTCACAATATATTAAAATATACAACTATATGATATGTTCCCTAATCTATGAATGGTTCTGATCCATGTCAGAATTAATTTTTAATCATAGGACAATAGGAATATTCTGTAGTGGTTCTGCTGGCATATTCAGATACTCATCTCAGATGCTGATGTAGTCTTGTTGCCAGGGGTTCAATATGTCAAAGCACTCCAGGTCCAGCAAGGTCCTTTTAGGGTTTCAGAGGATGGCAAGTTGCTTTCTCCGTCTTGACTCAGGGCGCATCACCAGCTGGGATGGATTAAGTCTGCCCTTGAGAACACTGCTTATGGTTTAGTCTTCTGGTATGGCAACCTGATAGGACTGGATTGACAAACAATCGAATTGAAGCTCCATTAGTAATCACGCCAGAGAAGTCATTTCCCATATCTGCTGGGCGCTAATCGTCCATCAGAAATCTAACAAACATTCATAGTTAACATCAATTTAAAAAAATGCTATCTATTATCTATAAAGTACTATAGCATAACTGATGTTATAAGCAAACAGGTGGATCTAAACCTATATCTGGCTTCCAGCTTGTTTAACGCAGTGGTTTTCAACATATGGGCTGTTAGCTTCACCCACTGTGAAGTTTGGGGCAGTGGTCATCAAAAGTTTGAGAACCACTGGTCTACCTTGTGCCCATAGAGCAATAAAATCAATTTGGGGTCACTGTCAACAATGGTTTGAGAACCACTGGGTAATAGTTTTCTATTTTGCTGTAACATGTTGGGGTGTCATTGCTGCCAAGGTTTGAGAACCACTGAATTACAAGTCAGTCCAACATATTCATTTATAAAATTTGCTACAGTCCATTATTACATAGTTCTAAGTTTATGTGATAGGCATTCATATACCTTATTAATACCATCATAACACATTAAAACATAATAAGGATATTTGCAGAAATCAATTCAGGATTAAAATATGACAAGAATAATCAGGGCTGAAATCATACAGTAGAATTAGTAGAAATCATTCAGTATAAAACAGGACAAGGGTAGTTCATACATGAAACTTTCAGTATACATAATGTTGTTTCCTGTACAAAATCAAGGATATTAATTTCTGTCACAGTGAAAAACAAAAGATACTGACATGATATGTTGCAGATAAACATATGATTAATTCATGTTATTCATATAACAATATAGATCACTTACTCGCTGCGCTCATAACCACTGCTGTTTAGAATGACCGGTCCCCTCTGTATTTCTTGACCAGGCCGGTCGCTGTCTAGCGAGAGAATGGCGCTTACCAGACTATGCCTTGAAAATCGCGCCTAATTTCTCCAGGTTTCAGTTTGGTTGCTGAGGTCAAAGGTCAAAAGACAATATACAGCGCTCCTATCCATTGGCTAAACTGTAATTATTCAGGGCGCGGTGTAAAAGTTCACAGCGGTAAAAGGTCACAGTGGTTTGCTGGTAACCTCGATTAAGACAAAGGAATTTATTTCCCGAAGCAAATGGGAGATCTCCTGATGTGTATTGATGAGAGGTCGATATTCCAGAGAATTTAGAGAAAAGGAATGTTTTGGTATGAGAACAGATTGACAGAGAGAAAAGAAGGCGAATACACTTCGTGACATAGGCCCCCTTTTAAAAGTTATGCCTACGGCTAACTTAAGTTGAGCCGACTATTCTCTTCTGTCTGCTAATACCTTCCTGTCTCATATCTCTTGTTAATTCAATCCCATTGTTTCCTCTTTTTCCTCTGTCGAACGGAATGCCTGTAATCAACACATGTCTATCCGTTTCTTCATTGTCAAGGAGTTGAGGGATGTTAAGCAATCCTGCTCGTATGATCTTCCCTCTCTTATGTTCCTCCTTGTGGACCCTACATTGTAGCTTGCCTCCTGGCAAAGAGCTTGCATTAAAGCCTACACTCTGCTTGCAATACGGTCTATAGCAAATCGTTTTGCATGATGAGGTTGCCAACCTCATACACAACCTTATTTTAGTCATATTACTTGACCTGCCTAAGGACACATACCTATCTCCCCAGGTATGAGAGCGTGTATGTTCTTCTTTCGCTGTTTCTCCAGTGACAGAGAAAGATATGTCTGTCAGTTGTTCCTGCTCACCAGGTACCAAGGAAATTTGAACCCGCTTCACTTTCTGATCCCAGATAGTGGGTGAGGTTATCGGAACTGACTGAAGACTAAGTGCTTGAGGCTCATGTTCCTCTTTAGCCATTTCTCCTGTGTTAAAGGAAGATATTCCTGAAACATATTTCATCCCACCAGGTACCAAGGAAATTTGGACCCACTTCACTTTCTGATCCCAGAGAGTGGGTGAGGTTATCGGAACTGAGTGAAGTCTTAGTGCTTGAGGGTCCTGTTCCTCTACAGCTGCTTCTCTCATGATAAAGGAAGATATTTCTGAAACATGTTTCATCCCACCAGGTACCAAGAAACTCTGGCCCGGCTTCACTTTCTGCACGCAGTTAGTGGGTGAGACTATCAAAACTTGTTCAGAATTAAGTGCACTGGGGTGGTCAATCCCTTTGCACTCTTCCAACTTTTCAGTGAAAATATTGGAAGATGAGTTAGGCATTGGAGTCTCCATAGCCTGTTCAGTCACGCCATCTCTGGATCGTGCTGAGTCTCCTAAGATGATATATTTCCCTCCTTGAGGTATGGGGTAAATTCGTTCATCCAATATTGCGGCCTTTACTTTGCCGTTTACAAAGTTCGACCTAACTTCTACATAAGCTAAAGGCAAAATCATCCTTCTGTTGTTTATCATGGGTGCGGTTACCTCAACATCCTCTTCGGTGACTTGATCAAGGTCGATGACAGAGGCTGAGACAAGGGCATCACACCCTAGACCTTGATAATACAAACAGGTGATTTCTTCTCCATTTACTGTGGCAGTCTCCACATTTTGAGAATCCCTGTATCCACTCCGGGCCTTCGTCAAGTTCCCATCCATGGTAGGGACCTTAGCTTTGTATGAAGTCTTTGGGTTTGGGTCTCGGCGCCTACAGTCTAACTGATGTAGGGTGGCCGACAGGTGATGCTCAAGAACATCCCTTCCCTTCCCATAGGGTTGCGTAATCCTTTTCTGTTGAATGATCCTATTTGGTTGAGCGATCCTATTTACTTGAGCGATCCTATTAGGTTGAGCGATCCTATTTACTTGAGCGATCCTATTTACCAGGTTGTTTGTGCGGTTGTTTTTGGTATGCCTGTTGTGAGTTTTTGCTGAGGATGAGGAAGGTCTCTTCAGATTATTAGCACAGCTGTGCTTAATCTGGGTTTCAGGATTGTCTAGATGTCTCTGTTTCGATACCTGTACCTCTGCTCTGTCTGAGCCTGAATTCTGAGACATAGACTTGGCTTCATGTGGTGCAGTTATATTTACTGCTGAGGGTGGTGATGGAATTGGCAAAGGAGTGGCATGATGAGTATTCCTAGATTCAAGTTTATCCCTGGATTCCATTTTTGTAGGTTGAAACTGAGTTTCCATTTCTTGCAGTTCTTCCTTACACTGGAGGGATTTTTCTTGTCTTTGTCTCTCATGTTCCACATTCTCTTCCTTGCATTTTGCTCTCCATTCGTTCTGTTGCCCCATTATGTTCATGAAACATTCTACCTGTTCCGAGACATAATTTTCCAGCAAACTTCCCGAGAAGCCAGATAATTTTCCAATCTTATACGATTGCGCTGTCCATTTCTTCAGTCCTTCTATCTCATCCATTTTAACAGCAGTGGTTTTGCTGAGCGAGTATGAGATCTCTCCTCACTATCAAATAAATACAGGCTTAATACTTTCTATAGCCGTAACTAAACTAAAGTATTTTAACAACCTCTGTTATTTAAAACCAGCATACATACAACATAACATAAATATTAATTAACAACATGTAACTAATAACCAGCAGTACCACCAAGAATAGTTTTCATATCATAACTAAAATCTGTTTTTCTTGTAAAATTTTTTATGTATTTTAGTCTAGGGTAATTTATATGTCCCCTCTTTAATCTAATCCTAGACTTGGACACCAATTAGTGACAAGTACCTACAGCAGTAGTGGTCTAGGAAAGATAAGAGTTTTCATATCTCAGACAAGTGTCTAAATATGAAAAAAAAGTAGATCCCGGACACGAGCATCCCAGTGTAGCGAAATATTTTTTGGTTTGAGGGGAGAAAGTGTAAGTATGACAGACTTGATGGAAGAATAAAAGATAATCTTTAGAGGAAACTCTTCCAGATTGCAAGTTGAATGCACAGTCTCTCCTCGGGAATTAGTCCACTCAAAAAAACTTTCCAAGAGAATTCTGGTGAAACTAAACAGGATATTCTCTAGGCGATAAATTCTATATCCGATATCCTACAAAGGACTATGTATAGTACATATAGATGGATAAGAGATTTGGTGCCCAGCCACATTAAAAATATCCCGACCCAATAGGGTTTATTTAATTTTGGCTCTGCCCCCAGGGTGTAGATTTATGTTATTAAAACTATACAACCCAATTAAATATTACAAAGAAAATAACAACAGACTCTGTTATGTAAAGTTTTCAAAAATGAAAATAGAATCTCACAATATATTAAAATATACAACTATATGATATGTTCCCTAATCTATGAATGGTTCTGATCCATGTCAGAATTAATTTTTAATCATAGGACAATAGGAATATTCTGTAGTGGTTCTGCTGGCATATTCAGATACTCATCTCAGATGCTGATGTAGTCTTGTTGCCAGGGGTTCAATATGTCAAAGCACTCCAGGTCCAGCAAGGTCCTTTTAGGGTTTCAGAGGATGGCAAGTTGCTTTCTCCGTCTTGACTCAGGGCGCATCACCAGCTGGGATGGATTAAGTCTGCCCTTGAGAACACTGCTTATGGTTTAGTCTTCTGGTATGGCAACCTGATAGGACTGGATTGACAAACAATCGAAGCTCCATTAGTAATCACGCCAGAGAAGTCATTTCCCATATCTGCTGGGCGCTAATCGTCCATCAGAAATCTAACAAACATTCATAGTTAACATCAATTTAAAAAAATGCTATCTATTATCTATAAAGTACTATAGCATAACTGATGTTATAAGCAAACAGGTGGATCTAAACCTATATCTGGCTTCCAGCTTGTTTAACGCAGTGGTTTTCAACATATGGGCTGTTAGCTTCACCCACTGTGAAGTTTGGGGCAGTGGTCATCAAAAGTTTGAGAACCACTGGTCTACCTTGTGCCCATAGAGCAATAAAATCAATTTGGGGTCACTGTCAACAATGGTTTGAGAACCACTGGGTAATAGTTTTCTATTTTGCTGTAACATGTTGGGGTGTCATTGCTGCCAAGGTTTGAGAACCACTGAATTACAAGTCAGTCCACATATTCATTTATAAAATTTGCTACAGTCCATTATTACATAGTTCTAAGTTTATGTGATAGGCATTCATATACCTTATTAATACCATCATAACACATTAAAACATAATAAGGATATTTGCAGAAATCAATTCAGGATTAAAATATGACAAGAATAATCAGGGCTGAAATCATACAGTAGAATTAGTAGAAATCATTCAGTATAAAACAGGACAAGGGTAGTTCATACATGAAACTTTCAGTATACATAATGTTGTTTCCTGTACAAAATCAAGGATATTAATTTCTGTCACAGTGAAAAACAAAAGATACTGACATGATATGTTGCAGATAAACATATGATTAATTCATGTTATTCATATAACAATATAGATCACTTACTCGCTGCGCTCATAACCACTGCTGTTTAGAATGACCGGTCCCCTCTGTATTTCTTGACCAGGCCGGTCGCTGTCTAGCGAGAGAATGGCGCTTACCAGACTATGCCTTGAAAATCGCGCCTAATTTCTCCAGGTTTCAGTTTGGTTGCTGAGGTCAAAGGTCAAAAGACAATATACAGCGCTCCTATCCATTGGCTAAACTGTAATTATTCAGGGCGCGGTGTAAAAGTTCACAGCGGTAAAAGGTCACAGTGGTTTGCTGGTAACCTCGATTAAAGACAAAGGAATTTATTTCCCGAAGCAAATGGGAGATCTCCTGATGTGTATTGATGAGAGGTCGATATTCCAGAGAATTTAGAGAAAAGGAATGTTTTGGTATGAGAACAGATTGACAGAGAGAAAAGAAGGCGAATACACTTCGTGACATAGGCCCCCTTTTAAAAGTTATGCCTACGGCTAACTTAAGTTGAGCCGACTATTCTCTTCTGTCTGCTAATACCTTCCTGTCTCATATCTCTTGTTAATTCAATCCCATTGTTTCCTCTTTTTCCTCTGTCGAACGGAATGCCTGTAATCAACACATGTCTATCCGTTTCTTCATTGTCAAGGAGTTGAGGGATGTTAAGCAATCCTGCTCGTATGATCTTCCCTCTCTTATGTTCCTCCTTGTGGACCCTACATTGTAGCTTGCCTCCTGGCAAAGAGCTTGCATTAAAGCCTACACTCTGCTTGCAATACGGTCTATAGCAAATCGTTTTGCATGATGAGGTTGCCAACCTCATACACAACCTTATTTTAGTCATATTACTTGACCTGCCTAAGGACACATACCTATCTCCCCAGGTATGAGAGCGTGTATGTTCTTCTTTCGCTGTTTCTCCAGTGACAGAGAAAGATATGTCTGTCAGTTGTTCCTGCTCACCAGGTACCAAGGAAATTTGAACCCGCTTCACTTTCTGATCCCAGATAGTGGGTGAGGTTATCGGAACTGACTGAAGACTAAGTGCTTGAGGCTCATGTTCCTCTTTAGCCATTTCTCCTGTGTTAAAGGAAGATATTCCTGAAACATATTTCATCCCACCAGGTACCAAGGAAATTTGGACCCACTTCACTTTCTGATCCCAGAGAGTGGGTGAGGTTATCGGAACTGAGTGAAGTCTTAGTGCTTGAGGGTCCTGTTCCTCTACAGCTGCTTCTCTCATGATAAAGGAAGATATTTCTGAAACATGTTTCATCCCACCAGGTACCAAGAAACTCTGGCCCGGCTTCACTTTCTGCACGCAGTTAGTGGGTGAGACTATCAAAACTTGTTCAGAATTAAGTGCACTGGGGTGGTCAATCCCTTTGCACTCTTCCAACTTTTCAGTGAAAATATTGGAAGATGAGTTAGGCATTGGAGTCTCCATAGCCTGTTCAGTCACGCCATCTCTGGATCGTGCTGAGTCTCCTAAGATGATATATTTCCCTCCTTGAGGTATGGGGTAAATTCGTTCATCCAATATTGCGGCCTTTACTTTGCCGTTTACAAAGTTCGACCTAACTTCTACATAAGCTAAAGGCAAAATCATCCTTCTGTTGTTTATCATGGGTGCGGTTACCTCAACATCCTCTTCGGTGACTTGATCAAGGTCGATGACAGAGGCTGAGACAAGGGCATCACACCTAAGACCTTGATAATACAAACAGGTGATTTCTTCTCCATTTACTGTGGCAGTCTCCACATTTTGAGAATCCCTGTATCCACTCCGGGCCTTCGTCAAGTTCCCATCCATGGTAGGGACCTTAGCTTTGTATGAAGTCTTTGGGTTTGGGTCTCGGCGCCTACAGTCTAACTGATGTAGGGTGGCCGACAGGTGATGCTCAAGAACATCCCTTCCCTTCCCATAGGGTTGCGTAATCCTTTTCTGTTGAATGATCCTATTTGGTTGAGCGATCCTATTTACTTGAGCGATCCTATTAGGTTGAGCGATCCTATTTACTTGAGCGATCCTATTTACCAGGTTGTTTGTGCGGTTGTTTTTGGTATGCCTGTTGTGAGTTTTTGCTGAGGATGAGGAAGGTCTCTTCAGATTATTAGCACAGCTGTGCTTAATCTGGGTTTCAGGATTGTCTAGATGTCTCTGTTTCGATACCTGTACCTCTGCTCTGTCTGAGCCTGAATTCTGAGACATAGACTTGGCTTCATGTGGTGCAGTTATATTTACTGCTGAGGGTGGTGATGGAATTGGCAAAGGAGTGGCATGATGAGTATTCCTAGATTCAAGTTTATCCCTGGATTCCATTTTTGTAGGTTGAAACTGAGTTTCCATTTCTTGCAGTTCTTCCTTACACTGGAGGGATTTTTCTTGTCTTTGTCTCTCATGTTCCACATTCTCTTCCTTGCATTTTGCTCTCCATTCGTTCTGTTGCCCCATTATGCTCATGAAACATTCTACCTGTTCCGAGACATAATTTTCCAGCAAACTTCCCGAGAAGCCAGATAATTTTCCAATCTTATACGATTGCGCTGTCCATTTCTTCAGTCCTTCTATCTCATCCATTTTAACAGCAGTGGTTTTGCTGAGCGAGTATGAGATCTCTCCTCACTATCAAATAAATACAGGCTTAATACTTTCTATAGCCGTAACTAAACTAAAGTATTTTAACAACCTCTGTTATTTAAAACCAGCATACATACAACATAACATAAATATTAATTAACAACATGTAACTAATAACCAGCAGTACCACCAAGAATAGTTTTCATATCATAACTAAAATCTGTTTTTTCTTGTAAAATTTTTTATGTATTTTAGTCTAGGGTAATTTATATGTCCCCTCTTTAATCTAATCCTAGACTTGGACACCAATTAGTGACAAGTACCTACAGCAGTAGTGGTCTAGGAAAGATAAGAGTTTTCATATCTCAGACAAGTGTCTAAATATGAAAAAAAAGTAGATCCCGGACACGAGCATCCCAGTGTAGCGAAATATTTTTTGGTTTGAGGGGAGAAAGTGTAAGTATGACAGACTTGATGGAAGAATAAAAGATAATCTTTAGAGGAAACTCTTCCAGATTGCAAGTTGAATGCACAGTCTCTCCTCGGGAATTAGTCCACTCAAAAAAACTTTCCAAGAGAATTCTGGTGAAACTAAACAGGATATTCTCTAGGCGATAAATTCTATATCCGATATCCTACAAAGGACTATGTATAGTACATATAGATGGATAAGAGATTTGGTGCCCAGCCACATTAAAAATATCCCGACCCAATAGGGTTTATTTAATTTTGGCTCTGCCCCCAGGGTGTAGATTTATGTTATTAAAACTATACAACCCAATTAAATATTACAAAGAAAATAACAACAGACTCTGTTATGTAAAGTTTTCAAAAATGAAAATAGAATCTCACAATATATTAAAATATACAACTATATGATATGTTCCCTAATCTATGAATGGTTCTGATCCATGTCAGAATTAATTTTTAATCATAGGACAATAGGAATATTCTGTAGTGGTTCTGCTGGCATATTCAGATACTCATCTCAGATGCTGATGTAGTCTTGTTGCCAGGGGTTCAATATGTCAAAGCACTCCAGGTCCAGCAAGGTCCTTTTAGGGTTTCAGAGGATGGCAAGTTGCTTTCTCCGTCTTGACTCAGGGCGCATCACCAGCTGGGATGGATTAAGTCTGCCCTTGAGAACACTGCTTATGGTTTAGTCTTCTGGTATGGCAACCTGATAGGACTGGATTGACAAACAATCGAAGCTCCATTAGTAATCACGCCAGAGAAGTCATTTCCCATATCTGCTGGGCGCTAATCGTCCATCAGAAATCTAACAAACATTCATAGTTAACATCAATTTAAAAAAATGCTATCTATTATCTATAAAGTACTATAGCATAACTGATGTTATAAGCAAACAGGTGGATCTAAACCTATATCTGGCTTCCAGCTTGTTTAACGCAGTGGTTTTCAACATATGGGCTGTTAGCTTCACCCACTGTGAAGTTTGGGGCAGTGGTCATCAAAAGTTTGAGAACCACTGGTCTACCTTGTGCCCATAGAGCAATAAAATCAATTTGGGGTCACTGTCAACAATGGTTTGAGAACCACTGGGTAATAGTTTTCTATTTTGCTGTAACATGTTGGGGTGTCATTGCTGCCAAGGTTTGAGAACCACTGAATTACAAGTCAGTCCACATATTCATTTATAAAATTTGCTACAGTCCATTATTACATAGTTCTAAGTTTATGTGATAGGCATTCATATACCTTATTAATACCATCATAACACATTAAAACATAATAAGGATATTTGCAGAAATCAATTCAGGATTAAAATATGACAAGAATAATCAGGGCTGAAATCATACAGTAGAATTAGTAGAAATCATTCAGTATAAAACAGGACAAGGGTAGTTCATACATGAAACTTTCAGTATACATAATGTTGTTTCCTGTACAAAATCAAGGATATTAATTTCTGTCACAGTGAAAAACAAAAGATACTGACATGATATGTTGCAGATAAACATATGATTAATTCATGTTATTCATATAACAATATAGATCACTTACTCGCTGCGCTCATAACCACTGCTGTTTAGAATGACCGGTCCCCTCTGTATTTCTTGACCAGGCCGGTCGCTGTCTAGCGAGAGAATGGCGCTTACCAGACTATGCCTTGAAAATCGCGCCTAATTTCTCCAGGTTTCAGTTTGGTTGCTGAGGTCAAAGGTCAAAAGACAATATACAGCGCTCCTATCCATTGGCTAAACTGTAATTATTCAGGGCGCGGTGTAAAAGTTCACAGCGGTAAAAGGTCACAGTGGTTTGCTGGTAACCTCGATTAAAGACAAAGGAATTTATTTCCCGAAGCAAATGGGAGATCTCCTGATGTGTATTGATGAGAGGTCGATATTCCAGAGAATTTAGAGAAAAGGAATGTTTTGGTATGAGAACAGATTGACAGAGAGAAAAGAAGGCGAATACACTTCGTGACAGGTTCAGAGAATCAAAGAATCAGGAAGTGGAGATACGGAGCTGCTTGATCGGCCGCGCTGTGGACGTCCTGCCACAGCCACCAACGCAGAAATGTTGAAATGCGCTGAGGGCATTATTCTTACTGATAGGCGAATCACTACTCAACAATTGGCCTTACAGCTGTCAGTCAGCATTGGTAGTGCAAATGCAATTATAAAAACTCTCGGATTTTCTCAGTTTTGAGCAAGATGGGTTCCTCGAAGTCTCACAAATGACCACCGATTGCAAAGGAAAGCAATTTCTTCTGAATTGTTGGAGCGTTTCAATGCTGATGGAGAGAACTTTTTGGCTAAGATCGTTACAGGTGACGAAACTTGGGCACATCATTTTGAACCTGAGACAAAAAGACAGTCAATGGAGTGGCATCATCCGCAATCACCAAGAAGAAAGAAATTCAAGACAATTCCTTCAGCTGGAAAGGTCATGATCACTGTCTTTTGGGATATTGAAGGTGTGATTCTTGTGAACGTTATGCCAAGAGGAGAGACAATCAATTCGCAAGCTTACATTAAGACATTGAAAAAACTCAATCATTATTTTCTAAGAGTTTGGCCGCACAAGAATCCAGCAGACCTGCTTCTCCTTCACGACAATGCGCACACTCACACAAGTCTGGAAACACGGGAAGCAATCACCAAATTGGGTTGGACTGTACTACCCCATCCACCCTATAGTCCGATTTGGCACCCTCTGATTTTCATCTATTTGGTCCACTTAAACATGCACTCCGTGGGACAAGGTTTGAAGATGATGAAGGAGGGATTCATGCAGCGAAGAAATGGCTATATCATCAAGACAAAATCTGGTACGGGCTAGGAATACATGCACTTGTTTCGCGCTGGCATAAAGCCGTACAAGTTGATGGGGATTATGTTGAATAATACCGATGTTTACATGACATATCCATGTATATTATGTATAAATTTCATGCTTTTTGAATAAACAGCTCCTGAGAAAAACGATGTGGTGCATTACTTTCTGAACGCCCCTCGTATGTCGCCTATATCTAAGATAAGGAATTATAACACGTAAAACATAATCCAAAACATATTATTAGCATCCACACACACACACACACACATATATATATATATATATATATATATATATATATATATATATATATATATATATACACTTATGCCCTTATGCAATGGCTGAAGATTACCAGGTCACTATCCACATATACGTAATAACAATGATATTATTAGTAATAATCATAATCATAATCATAAAAATAATAATAGCAGTAACTTCAGTTGTAACTAACTACGTGTTTGCGTCCCTTAGGTGATATCCCCTAGCTGCTTTCTCCCTGGTGCTCTTTTCTGTGTGTTGTTTTCTGCTTGTTGTGAGAGCTTCTTGTCGCTAAATCTGACGTGAGACCGTAGGGACCATCGCCACTTGGTGCGATCGGCAGCTTCATCCTTCCAGGCTGCTGGATTTATGTCCAATACCTTCATGCTTCTCTTGCACACATCTCTGAACCTTAGCTGCGGTCGCCGGGCTTTTCTTTTGCCATCTGCCAATTGTCCATAGGGATGCGACCATTTTTCATACGGTGAACATTGTCAAGCAAGCGTAGTCTAAGCAGTTTATGCATCCTGCATAAAAAGGACAATATATACTTAAATATATCACAAAAGTGAAACTAAAATTACATTAAACACGCTAATTATAACCGACAATAATGTCGAACAGGGCAGATGAAGGTAGTTGCTGCCAGCTGCTTTGGGTGCACAAACTTCAATCAATTTTTTGTGTGTGTTGTTTGTGTACCACATAGCGTTCCGTCTGAACGCATGTTGTATATGATGTCACTTAGTAAGAATGATGACGTGTGCAAGTTGTCAAGCGCGGCGTATGCTTGGTTACAACTGTCTTTTGTGTCAATTCTTCGAAGTGTTTGAACGTTTTAATGGTCAGTGTGATTAATGGTCTTTCGTGCCAGCTCTCTGAGGAGATCGGACATGTGTTTTAATGCAAATGTCTGAATCAATTATCTTGTGTAAGGCATTCTAGGTGTCCAGACCTGGTCTATCGTAAGTGTGATATGAGGTGTGTCACGGAATGACATCAAAACTCATTTCTTGTGCCATCCCGTAATTAAATTTGTACTCTTCGCGTTCTATTTTCCTATCTCGGACAATATTTGGTATGTTCGAGTCATTGTTTACACTTCTTCCTGTAATAATTCGTCTGTTTGTTTGCCTGCCTATTCTCGCTGAGAGTTGATACAGGTAAGACCAGATTGGCCGCTAATCATTTTCATGTAGTGACACCCGATGTTTGTGTTTGTACAGGGAGCGCCGGTCACATGACAGACACACCTGAAGACGACGGAAATGTTGTAATCGCTTCCGGGCAGAATTTTTAAGAAGACATTATTTGTGATAATGTAAGGAGTCATGGGTGTAAACAGAATCGAAATAACAATTTCATATATGGAAAGTAACTTTAAAAAAATAACGCAGAATGTTTCTATGTGGAAATTGTTAGATTAAACCCCATTATAACACGCATGATTGAATTCAATTGGCTAGGCCAGCGGTTTTCAACCTGTGCGCCGCTGTGCCCTGGGGCGCCATAACTGACGGTCAGGGGCGCCGTGGGTGGGCGTGGATTTTTTCGGGTTTAGCTGTAAAGAAAACACAGAGCTGGGGGAAATTTCATTTTGGTGTTTGTCAACCTGCGTGACCCCGGAGAAATTTCACTTTTGATGTTGACCAGCCTTTGAAGTCCCGCTCCCCCGACCCGCCTTTCAACTTTCCGCGCATTCTCCTCGCGCGACCATAGTAGGTAACACGGGGACTTTCTGTCTTCAAACGTTTTTGATTGTGTTGTGAGTTTGATATAAACAATGGAACGATTTTTTAATTTGGCAAATGTTAGTAAAAAACGAGAACTTGTTGAGGATGACAAGGAAAGTGATAATGAGACAATGAAACGTAAGTATAGAAAATACGACGAAGGTTACTTAGATTTTGGTCTCACGTGCACTCTTGTGAACAATGAAGAGCGTCTACGGTGTGTTTTCTGTTTCAAAGTACTCTCTGTCGAATGTATGCTGCCTAGGAAATTGAAGCGCCATTTAGAAAGTGTTCATAAGATTGACGTGGGCAAACCAAGAGAATATTTCTCTAGAAAGCTGAGTCAAAAATCAGCATTTTCTAAGCAGGCGACAATCTCGAGTAAAGCTCTTCTAGCGTCCTACAAGGTAGCATACCGCGTAGCAAAATGTAAGAAACCCTATCCGATTGCAGAAGAACTCGTATTACCGTGTGCTATTGATATGGTGTTTATTATGGTTGGAAGAGTCCGCGGGAAAACAGCTTTTGCCCATTCCTTTGTCGGACAGTGCAATCAGCCGTCGAATTCAAGATATAGGAGAGGATCTTAATGAACAGATTATAGAAAAAATGAGGGGGAAGGACTTTGCTTTGCAACTTGATTAGGCCACTGATTGCAATAAAGATGCTCATTTAATCTGTTTTGTGCTGTTTGTTGATGAAAAAAAAAAAACGAAATGGTGGAAGATCTTTTTTGTAAGGACATAAATACAGGCACGACAGACAAAGATTTATTTGAAATTGTGGACATCTTCATGGCGAAAAATAAAATAGACTGGGCTCATTGTGTTGGTGTGTGTACCGATGGTGCTCGTTCAATGTCGGGCTGTTACAGTGGCCTACAAGCCCTAATCCGCGGCAAAGCTCCTGATGCTGTTTAGACCCATTGTATTATCCATATGGAAGCACTTGCTTCACATCATTTGAGTGTTGATTTGAATGAAGTCCTGCAAACTGTCATAAATGTGGGGAACTTTATTAAAACTCGACCTCATAGAGCTAGATTTTTCAGTAAAATGTGTCACGATGTGGGGGCTGAGCATACGTCTCTCTTATTTTATAGCAACACTCGATGACTTTCCATAGGAAATGTATTATCGCGCATTTTTGAACTTAGGCGGGAACTCTATTCTTATCTTAAGAAGAAAACCATGTCAGTGCTAAGTGCTTTCTGGACACTGACTTCCTGTTAAAAGTTGCATACTTCTGTGATCTTTTTGAAAAGTGAGCTCGTTGAATAAGTCTCTGCAAGGAAGTGAAACTCATTTGATTCAACTTATTCAATAAGTTATTCACAAAGTTTCGGCCTTCAAAAAGAAGCTTCTTCTTTGGAAGAGAAAAATCAATGAAGGAGGAGAAATGGACTACTTCCCAGGTTTCCAGCAGTTCATTACAGACAATGAAATAGATTTTAGTGCAGATATTGTTTCTATAATTCAAGGACACTTATTTCAACTCAGTGTTCATTTCAAAGATATTTTCCTGAAAACTGTTACAGGTTTCAGTGGGTTCAAAATCCCTTCAGTAGTGATACTCCTTCGGACTTCAGTACTGCAGAAGAGGAAGAACTGATAGAACTTTCATCCAGACTCTTTACTACAAGCGAAGTTTCCATCCATGGCATTGCCAAAACTTTGATATTCAGTACAACAGGAGTTCCCAAGCTTGAGCAAGACAGCACTGAAGATATTAATTCCTTTTGCAAACTCCTATCTCTGCGAGGCTGGGTTTTCAGCAGTGGTTGTCATAATAACCAAGTTCAGATTAAGACTTGATGTGGAGAAGGAAATGAGAGTAGCTGTATCTCAATTGGTGCCAAGATTTGACAAGCTGTGTAACAACAAGCAAGCTCAAGTGTCACACTGAGGTGACTGGTACTTTATTCATCATATTTTTTTGTTTTGTTTTACAGTACAAGTTTTTTTATGGAGATTGAATCATGAGTGCAGTATATCAGTGATAATTTTCAGACAAAAATATATACAAAAATGTTAGAAAGAAACTACTTTATCTGTGCTGTTTTCTTTTTTATAGCACGGTTTTGAAAGTTCACTGCGTATATTTTTTCTTGTACGTGTAATTTTTTTACAGATTGTCCAATTGCATTTTTTTAAAATTACATGTAAAAATTACATTGTTGAAAAGCCTTTCCAAAGCTCTCCTGTTAAAAAAAAATGTTAGGATAAATGTCTAAACAGTTTTTACCAGTTATCCCACAGGGGAGCCGCAGACAGAATGTAGTTGGTCAGGGGAACCATGGACTCAAAAAGGTTGAAAACAGCTCGGCTAGGCAATTCTAGATATTTATAAACAACACTTATAATTGGAGCCTGGTCACATTGTAAATACCACGTGCGTGGGACGAAAGCTGCAATATAATCTGATACTTTCACCGGTTTAGAGCACTGTGAAATTGACCTCGTCATGTAGACAGCTAGCTAGCCAGAGTAAGGAATAGGATCAGAATTCCATTAATCGGACTGGACCTTGTTTGATCATCTTGTGGACTTATATCCCAGGAAAACTCTACCTGCATTAACACGGAAAGCATGTATCCTAGGAATCTGAACACAAAGTCAGAGTGAAAGCCTATTGTAAAGCAATACCCCAGACGTTGTGTAAGAGACATCTTAAACAAGTTGCCTTAACTATTTCTCTGAGCCAGGAGTCAGTATTACCAACAGATTTTGAGTTGTACATTTTTAAATTCTATATTTTGCAGTTATTACATGTGAAAAATCGTGAGGCTGGCGACCTCAGCATATAGAATGATGGTTTCATGAACCACCACTGCAAGAGCTGGGGACTGCTTTATGCGGGTTTCTCATAGAGAACCAAAAGCAGAGGTAGTCCCAAGATCCATATGGAGCAGGGAGTGGATGATGAGAAAACGGATGTACATACATATTATATTATTCGCCTTGTCAACCAGTGCAAATGTAAAGATATTCAATATAAATGTAATTAATGTTTTCCGCTCACTGGGATTAATATTAATGCTCAGAGAGAGAGAGTAAAGTTCTGAGGTAGATGCGATGGTGCAATGAAAAAAAAAGGGGGGGGGGGCACATGATTGTGTGTCAGGAAACTTAATACTCAGGAGAGTATTTGTTTCTCTTCTTTCATAATACAAGTCGGTGGTACTAGTTGAGGGTGCTATCTCTGGAACAAAGTGTGTGGCATAAGTGGCCTGCTAACGCTAGACACCATCATCATACGGGTCTCAAAGACTCTGGACCATCTTCGTGAATACTCACTGGTATTTCTTGGAACGTGTCACAACCTCCAGACATGACAAGTGAAGTGAGTGGACCGCTCCATAACCTGCAAGGGACCAGACATCTGTTCCAGCAGAAACCAACAAACTTACCAGCAGCTAAGTACAAACAAAAGCTGCCAAGTGAACTTTCAGACAATTCCCTCAATACCCATAACATCACCCTGTGATGATGTTACGGTTGATATTTGTGACAGGAAGACTGTGTAGTATTTGGTTCTTGTAATGAATGGGGTCAGAGCATCGTGCAGATAACTTGAAAGAATGTCGTGCGTGAGATCACATGTATGCCATCAAATTAGTGCAGAACTTCGTAGTTAAATGGGTCCACATAACAGGACAGGTTTAATAACATGTAGACGAATCATAGTTATGGCATTGGCAATAGAGAAGTACATGAATATGCATAACATCCCTTCAACAGTCTCGTCTCATCAATTCATTTCTGGCCGCTGTACTCGGAGTGCCTATCAAAGGTAATCACCCAAGTATTGTGGACCAGATAATGAAGATAACAATTCTAAGCAGAAATACTTCTCTGCAAGCTACCGAGCTTGTTCCAAAATGACTGGAATCTTCTTCAACATAGTGGCGGCCTTCGCAGATCACTTACAGCTACTTAAAATACTTTAATTCTCAACCATATGGGGAGCTAGAAAATGAACGTCTTCCTCTGACGAATACTATATACGAAAGGCCTCGAAACAACCGTTTGCATAATTTTGTGCAAAACGGATTACGTCATAAACTCCTAGTGACGTATGAATAATTATGCATTCAATATCATTAAAAAAAACCGTGCAAAAACATTATAAATCTTCCTTAACAATTACCCCGGTCGTTTAGAGAGAAAAAAAATCAAGAATTTGATTTTTTTTTCTTCTAAAAAACTAGATAGAAAATCGCAATTAGTGCTAAGGTAATTGAAAATAAAAGGTAAACCACGGCCAACAATGATTACATAATTATGTCAATGGTCGTTGTCAAAAAACGTAAGTCAAAATTAACTCTTAGTATCCGGCTGGCTTTCTCAGGAGGCCGATGGACTTTCGCCATTTTACGGCTGGCCTTCTAGAGCGGCCGTAGTCAGTTTAGACTGTTTCCGTGTCAATAGTCAAAGATTTAACATTATTTACATACTTTTCTTCCCAAAAAGAGTTCTAATGCCATTTCCGGAGCACATCGTGTTTGAAAACTGAAAATCGTGTTAAATATTGATCAGTTTTGATTACATTTAGTATGGTTCATTACTCCCAAAAAAATTTTTTTTTTCTGTCTGAGAATGGCTTCGTGTTCAAATGGTCGTTCGAAAAGATTATCAGCTGAACACGCATCACAGCTTATTAAATCATGGATTGATAATGACAGCGATGAATCTTCGACTAGCCAGCCTGCTGATAGTTCAGATGACGCTGAATTTAGCGAAACATTAGCAGATTATGAGGACAAGGGGGCGTGTCCTTTGGTTGGACCTAGTTATAGAACTGGTAGGGGATTGCTAAAAAGGAAAGGTAAATGCCATAAAAACGAACGAGAAGATAGATCTAGATCACAGCTGAGATCGGTAATCACTGAATCTGGTAGGCCTAATGCAGAGCTTCAGAACAACATTACTGAACAGGAGGTTGAATGGAATGAAGTTGATAAGGGTTCAACTCAGAATGCATTTCGCTTTGTTCCACCTCAGGGTAGGACTCCTGAGTAGTAGAGTAGTGAATGGCGGACTTAGGTATTATTCTGGTGGCGCGCTGGTGGCGTGGATGGTGGCGCGTGACTTTTATATAGTAAAAACGCCTGGTGGCGCGTGACTTTTAAATAGCAAAAAATGGTGGCGCGCGGTGGTGGCGCAAGATGGTGGACTTGAGATAACAAGAAGAGGGTATATGGGGCAAGATGGCGGACTTGAGATAACAAGAAGAGGTATTTTTAGACTTTTAGATAACAAGAAGAGGAGGGACAAGATGGCGGACTTGAGATAACAAGAAGACGATGTTTATATAAGGAAAATGTTGCAAGATGGTGGTTTTTTATACATTATTATTGTTATTAGTATAGCCAACTTAGGTAGTGGCTGTGTTAGACAAACAGTTTGAGACTTTTAGATAATAGGGAGATAATAGGAAGATATATATTTAGATGATATATATTTACATAATAGGAAGACGATATATTTAGACAAACAGTTATACAAACAGTTATACAAACAGTTATGCAAACAGTTATACGAATAGTTATACAAACATTTAGACGATATATAGGTAACAAAAAAGCGTTTTAGTTAATATAGTTTTTATTTTATATTCAATAGTGTTTTTGTAATTGCAAAACATATATGGTAATATATATAGTATTTTTTACAAAATGTACATTATGCAGTAATTTTTTATCAAATGAATATATAATTATATAGGAAAGACAGTATTTTTTTACATTATCAAACATTGATATTTTCACATATGAATGTACAATAATACATATTTATATTGGGGGGTGTTACATTATTTACATTATATACAATATCACAGTTGCAGGCCAGACCTTGAGGGGAGTCGTCACATTGTCGTCACGTCGTAAGAAATAGAGGTGTTGTATATACCTGTAGGTATCTGTGTGTATGCGTACAGACAGTTTAAATGTTGAGGGGTGAGGTGGTGACGTTGTCGGGGTGTACTTGTCGTTTTATGTAAAAGTAAGATAGGGCGTTGCGGTGTTGTTCATGTGTGTAGATGGAGGATTTGTGTGCCCGGAACCCAATATTTTTCCCACCCTGTGCCTGTTGTGTGTTGAGGACGTCTAGGAATGTGTGTTTGTCTACTTTGTTGTGGTGTTTGTTCAAGCCTTTGGTGGTGGTTTTGTCGTAGTCACCAAAACAGTGATATGTCTTGCTACAGAGGGAAACCATCCCTCTGCCTACGTACTCTAATTTAAAAAGGCCCGGTGTCCGCTTGTCGAATAAGGTTTGTTCGCGGCATTTCTGACAAAGGGCGCGCGTTTTACCCTCGCTAGCGACGAAAACGGGTCTATGGTCGGGACATACTTCGGCGGGGAACCACTGGTGGTAGGAGCTATAAAATTCCTGTCGCAAAGCGGGCTTAACAACGTCCGCTAAGTTGTTCGCGCTAAGGGCCAAGTAAAGGCTGTCTGTGTCCGTCTCGCACAACTGAAAGTCTGACCTATCTACAAATTTATCTAAACAGTCGTAGTAAAATTCTAACATGCGTAATTTCGCGTATTGGTAGACGAAAAATCCTATCTGAACGAGGAGGTCCCAACATATAGTCTGTTTAAGTTTCTCTACTTCGAATATGTCGTCCGTCACTAACGTCATTGTCCTAAAGCGGGGTGAGTTTATTTGGTCAGACGTACCCTCGCCCATCGTGTACGAGACATCCACGTGCTTCGCCTTATTGGTTAATGTCTTGCCGTAGGCCGCGTTACCTAGCAGTTTCATGGTCTCGCTGGTAATGGCGTAGGCAGGATCAGTATCACCCTGTCGACGTGCGTTCGAAACAGTGTCCACAAACCGTTTGAAACACGTCACGGGTGTATACTCAAGCACCTGGTAGATACAGGTGACTTCTAAACCTTTTGTCAGGTACCAGCGAAGCAGAGGTGTCGTCAGGAGAATTTTCTTGCCCACATAACTCCCGATCAACGTCCGTCTGGGGGTAGTCAGGAGTTTATGTTTTTCGGCGTATTCCCGCATGAAAGGCCCAATATCTTCCCTCGTGACGTCGACATTCTTAAAAATGGGCGTCATCTCAGAGAAATGTTCTTTTAAAGAGTCGGGGACATGGATGTCACACTCGACTAGGCCAAACAAGGTCTCGTCTAGCACCGAGGCGAGAATATTTTCTTTTGTCAGGGGGTACCGACATTTGGTGTAAGATGGTTTCTGGTTCGGGAAGGTGGCGTTCAGAAAACGACGGATTGATGGGTCGGTTTTCTTCAACGCCTGCCACTCGCATTCCCACATTTCTACCAATTCGACGTCGCAATGGCCCCGTAAATAAGAACTTGTTTCCACCGTCTTTGCGTACAACTCAGCCAATGGTTTGTTGTTGACTGGGTTAACGTCACGACCAGCGGTTAGTGGACAGTTAGGGTGGCCGTGGAATAGGCACCCATGGAACTGGTAGGCGGTTCGAGAGTATCTATCCCAACCGTCTACCCTAACGCATACATCACCCAACGCCTTCTCACTTCCGTTAAACTGGGTTTTTAAGGTCACTTTTTTTTGGTGGGAGACCCAAGCCAAATAGTCGCGGCACTGCACGGTATATTTGTGGAGTTTGTGGTGCTTGAAACCATCATCCTTGTACCGTCTAACCGGAATGTCAGTGGGCATTTTCTGCATTAACGCCCACAAATAAAGGGCGTTGGCGTCAAAACCTTTAATGGCTTGAACCGTTTTGCCACCTCTAATGCGGGTTTTGCCTTGCTCGTGGAACCTGTGAAAAATAATTGACGGTCCCCCGACGATGTTTTGGCGCAAGATGTTATGCAAATCTACCTCCTGCTTCGAGCATAAAGAAAACAGGACGTTGGGCGGGAGGGTTTTGAAAAGGTACTTTAACGTGACACCGGGCACGGAGATCGCATCTTTAAACATGTCTACACCTAGGCGCGCGTAAAAACTAACTTGTCGGTCTAACGCTGCCAGGAAGGGGACCACGTCTTTATTGTTGTACCACGTCAGAAAATCACGTAACGTGGTCATGTGGTTCTCGGCCCACACCTTCTGGCATTCGGCGTACTCATCGGCGGAAATGTTAGTATTTTTAAGTTTGGAAAAAAACACCGAGTGGGGTGGTAACACTGTCTCATCTAACTTTGCTAAATCTGTTATGTATTCATAACAAAAATATCCTTTGGTTTCTTTAACATTGTACGCCGCGAGATATTTGCTATAGCTAAAACCGGGGGCTAGGTAATTACTATATCTAAAAACTTTAAGTCGCTAGTAGCAATACACATAAAATTATTGTTTCGCTTGACTAAAAATTTGAAGTCTTCCCCCAGGAAATATTGGATGAGATACGGTTTGATTACGTTCACGTCATACTTGCCCGAATTGAAACCTAACACCGGTAGCTGCCCCAAATAACCCTCTAATCTACCAAGGAGCTCCACGGAATTACCGATCGTCTCTAAAACCGCGATTTGTGTGTATACATCGTCAAAATACGCTCGCAGAATCTCATAACAGGCCGCGGCAATTTTGAGCAGATGGTCAGCCATCCTATTGACCAAGTCTTGCGGGTCACCCGTTGTGATAAAACACACGGGTTCCTCAAAACCGGGGACGTTAGAAGCCACCGAACACGACAGGGGCACGTGTTTGGCTGTGTAGGTAGTGGCATTACCACTGGGCACTAGAGTGTTCTCAAAAAACACTCATAGTCAAACGTGGCTCTATAAGGGAAGACGAATTTTGTGTCTACGTCTATGCCCTCCTCCTTGATTAAGTCCCAAATGGTCTCTGGGGGATTATACACACCACCTCTAAATGTTTCTCTTCGCTTAGAGCCGGTACAGCGCTTTTCATGGCGCACCAGTCGGTAATACTCCTGCCACAACTTACCGCAATCGGGACACGAAAAAGAGTTACTGGCCCTATCGATATCTACAATGTACATGAAATGGTTCTTAAACATTAAAAGACGCAACGTATCTGGAAAAGTGTCGCTACCTCTAAGTGTGGGGGTCAGGGTCTGCGCGTCGTCAAATTCAAAAACGTCAATATTTATGTTAAAACATATCTCTAATTGGGGCATATCGATTAAACTAACCCCGTGGAAATCGACCAGGGACCTAAGTCCCTGCTGTGTTTGCCACTGCTCGACTAGTCGGCGCGTCGGTGTTCTAACGTTCTTAACGGCACCACCCCTAAAAACGGCTAAACACCTAAAAAAGCAAAAGTTATCACTGTATGGTTTGGAGTTTGAATCGTGTTGTAATGTATGGATGTGGTTATTGTCCATGATGAAAGAGGGAATGTCTTGTATGCAGCAGCCGATAGGAAAGTCTTGGATATGGTACAGATAGAACGAAGTCGCTTGGATGGCTTCGACAAAGTATTTTGTGTTTGGTCTATTTAACTGTGCTTGTGTGACAATATCGCTATCGTGTAACTGTGAGAGAAAAGCTTTGAAATCTGTAATGTTGTTGACTAAGTGTGGCTGATCTAAGACGACTGTGTTATTATGGGAAGCGTGAAAAAAACGGAGGTCATTTGTTTCTCTGTGGCGTAAGACAATGTGAAAACTGTAGTTTATTTTGAATCTTTTTGTCTGTTGTGTAAATACAGGGAGCAAGAGACGGTCCCAGTCCATATTTTCTGTTGGTCTGTTGAAAAAAGTGAATGTGGACAGATATTTATGTTTATTTGCGTGTGTTTTAATAGCTTGCCAGTTATCGATGTATATTTGTTTTATGTCAGCCTGTAAGTCTTCTAAAGAGTCTTCTTCTGACGATAAGCGGGGTTTTTTTATATGGGTTTGGGTGCTGGTCATGGGGCGTTTTTTGGTCTGGCCTGTTTTTGGTGGGTAAGATGGGATGGGGCTTGATGAAGTTGTTGCTGTTCTCATTGAGTCTGTGGTCCCTGCTGCAGCAGATGATGTCTTTGTGCCTGTTGATGATAAGTATGTGGTGGTCCCTGTTGGTGATGTCTCTTGGTGCCCCGATGATGATGCTTGGTGGGTTGATGATTCGGCACCTGGTGGGGCACCTGATGTTGGTGTTGGGACAGTCTGATGTTGTTGTTTTATGTGGGTCTGTAAACTATCAGTACGTGTAAACTGTTTGTCGCAAATGTCACAAGAAAATCGAGGCATAGCGTGCACTGTATTGACATGGCGTAATAATGCATCACGGCGGTTAAATGTCTTGCCACAGCGGGGACACGTGAGACTGTGCCCTGGTGCAGTGGTGGTCCCCGCTGAGCGGTTTGTAGCGGACGCCGTTGCAGTGGTGGTCCCCACTGATGTGTTTGTAGCACTCGCCGGTGCAGTGGTGGTCCCCACTGAGTTGTCTATAGCGCCCGCCGGTGCAGTGGTGCTCCCCACTGGTTTGTCTATAGCGGCCCCCGGTGCAGTGGTGGTTCCCACTGAGGGGTTTGTAGCGGCCTCCGGTGCAGTGGTGGTTCCCACTGAGGGGTTTATAGCGGCCCATGGTGCAATGGCTTCCGCTGTGGGGGATCTCGGTGCACCGGGTCCATGAACATTCTCAATGTGTTGTTGGAGTGCCTCAGGTCCTACAAAGACTACAGGACACATACGACAGGGGTGTGTCGGTTCAGCATGGACCGTCCGCATATGTCTCGTGAGATCGAGGACCCGAGTAAAAGATTTGCTGCATTGGCCACAAACATTTTGGATTGCTGACATTTCTGTGAAATAGAAACAAGAAACCGTTACTTACACATAAAATTAAATACAACAACATACATGTAACGAGAGAGAGAGAGAGAGAGAGAGAGAGAGAAAGAAAGAAAGAAAGAGAAAGAAAGAATGAGAAAGAGAATGATAGAAAGAGAAAAGCGAGAGAGAGAGAGAGAGAATAAACACAGTCTTATATGTAACAATCAGTTAAATAGAGAGAGAGAGAGAGAGAGAGAGAGAGAGAGAAAGAGAATAAAATACATATATGTAACAATCAGTTAAATAGAGAGAGAGAGAGAGAGAGAGAAAGGGGAAGAGAGAAAAAAAGAAAGAGAGAGAGAGAAAGAGAGAGAGAGAAAGAGAGAAAAAAAGAGAGAAAGAGAGAGAGACAGAGAGAAGAGAGAAGAGAGAGAGAATAAACACAGTGTTATTTCTTATTCTAGGTGAAAAAAATGCCCCTCGCGGGCTGTCAGAAAGATATCGATTTAAAACCACGCGCTCACGAAACAGGTGACAATTTTCCCTGACGTTTAAGAAACTTTAAGAATGTTTTGGTACATTTATTGTTAAGTTTATTATCTCTATATTTTTAAATGTATAGTACTGTTAAAAAATATGCTATGTTCTCTTTAATTTTCTTTATTATGAGAAAAAAAAATATTCATCACGCTCGAGTTTAGTTTGTAGTATTGCACCATCAGTTGAAATCCAGGTTGAGTAAATGTGATTGAACAAAAACACTTGTCTAACAACAGGGGGGAGAAACACGGATAAGTTTAAATAGAAATAATTATTTTAACACCCTAACACAGAACATACTTAACAAATACACAAACAACTAAAACTTTTTATAATGCTATTAAATAGAAATAATTATTTTAACATCTTAACACAGAACATACTTAACGAATATGCACTCAACTAAAACTTATATATTCTCTAAATAGAAATAATTATTTTAACATCTTAACACAGAACATACTTAACGAATACGCACTCAACTAAAACTTATATATTCTCTAAATAGAAATAATTATTTTAACATCTTAACACAGAGTACCGAATACAAACAATCAACTAAAACTTTTTATAATTTTATTAAACAGAAATAATTTAACACCCTAACACACGAAAACAGATATTTTTAAAGTTATTTATGGTCTCCTAACGAAAACACTTATATTTTTAAAGATATACATCCTAACACAACACACGCATAAACAAGCAACTAAAACTTATATATTCTCTAAATAGAAATAATTATTTTAACATCTTAACACAGAGTACCGAATACACACAATCAACTAAACCTTTTTATAATGTTATTAAATAATTTTACACCCTAACACATGGAAAAAAAACCAGATATTTTTAAAGATATTTATGGTATCCTGACGAAAATTAGTTGTCTTTTTTTGTTTTGTAACTAAGAAGTAAATTTAACAAAAAAAATAGAAATAAAACAGACGAATACATACTATCAGGTGTTGTTATGACAAAACAAGAAGTTCTTTTCAGTGTTCTTTGAGAGATGTCTCCGCTTCAGTTTCTGATGATTGAATGATATGTCTGAAGACAATACATCCCATTATATGGCAAAATAAAGTGCGCTTGTTTCAGAGTTCAATGACCTTACTGTTTACACACCGGTTTCGTCTACGTCCACTGAATAGTGTAAATTATCACGTACCGACAAGAAATAACTCACCAATGTTTACTCACTGTGCAGGTGTTATGAAAAAAGAGTTTATCGGATGGTAATAAGATACCTAAACAAACAATACGTCTGTTAATTCGTCTTTCGTTTGACACGGATGATTATCGATCCACAGCGAAAACTCGTTAGTAATTCTCGTTGATTATTTACCTAGTGACAGATGTTTATAATTTGATGTCTGTTTCGGCACGTCCCAGCATAAAATTAGCAAACATTTTGTTTGTGATACGGACAGATGTGTTGTTGCCGGAAGGGAACAGAATGTTACAAGCCTTTTTTAAAAGTTTAAAATACACTTAACAATAAATATACCAAACAAGTTGAGAAAGACAGAGAGAAAGAGAGACAGAGAGAGAGACAGAGAGACAGAGAGAGAGAGAAAGATAAAGACAGAGAGAAAGAGAACGAGAGAAAGAAAAGGCATAAGACACATTTTAACATCGGTTTACAAAAAAAATATCTAACAAGTATGTTGAAATAAACAAGAAAAAGTTATGAGAAACACAGACAAGTTGAGAAAGAGAGACAGAGAGAGAGAAAGAGAGACAGAGAGAGACAGAGAGAGAAAGATAGAAAGAGAAAGACAGAGAGAGAGGGATAGAGAGAGAGAGAAAGAGAGAGACAGATAGAGAGACAGAGAGCGAGAGAGATAGAGACAGAGAGAGAGAGAAAGAGAGAAAGAAAGGCATATGATTTTTCTTTATGAGTACGTTTTAACAAGTGTTTACAAAAAATATCTAACAAGTATGTTGACATAAACAAGAAAAAGTTATGAGAAACACAGACAAGTTGAGAAAGAGAGACAGAGAGAGAGATAGAGAGAGAGAGAGGGAGAGAGAGAGACATTTTTAGACTAAAACATTAAAGGAGAGAAAAATGCTATATAAGAAAACAAACAAAAAAGAGATATTTATGCTAACTTTTAACACACGAATTTGTTTAAAAGTGTACGTTTTAAATTCCAGGTGTTGTCGTATTCTTGATCAGGGATTCTCAATGTGATTCTCAATACATGTCGGTGTCTGGGGTTCTTACATTTTTTTATTTTATTCTCACAATGTTTTACACTTCTCAAATTCTTGATCAGTGGTTCTCAATACATGTTGGTGTCTGGGGTTCTCACAATGTTTGCACAGTGATTCTCAATACATGTCGGTGTCTGGAGTTCTTACATTTTTTTTTTATTTTATTCTCACAATGTTTTACACTTCCCACCTTGTAGATCAGGGATTCTCAAATTCTTGATCAGTGATTGTCACATTTTTTTTATTCCCACAATGTTTGATTCTCACGTTTTTATTCTCACAATGTGTAGGATTTTTGATATAAAATAACTGGTTGTAAGTGAAAGTTATCATTCTTATCAATGGACCCAAGGTTTGTACATCCTTTTACCTGTTTAATCTCAGGCCCTAGTTCTTGTGGAAAGACTGTTTTTGTCCAGCGTTTCCTAACACATATCATGGATATGGTCACAGTCGTACCCGATGAAATTTTATATTGTTACTCCGAGTGGCAACCTTTATACAATTCCATGACTGGAGTTCAGTTTATTGAAGGACTGCCCGATATTGAGCAGTGGACAGGTGATAAGAGACGGTTGGTAATTATCGATGATCTCATGAACGAAACAGACGAACGTGTAACTAGTTTATTTACAAAAAAGTCTCATCATAAAAATATAAGCGTATTTTATCTGGTGCAAAATTTATTTGGCAAGAACAAAGAACACAGAACCATTAGTTTGAATTCTCATTACATAGTACTTTTCACAAATCCACGCGATGGATCTCAGATTGTTAATCTAGCTAAACAGATGTACCCAGGTCTAACTGCCTATGTGCAAGATAGTTTTAAGGACGCGACATCGGTTGCACACGGCTATTTGCTAATTGACCTCTGACAAGACACACCAGATAATCTAAGGCTTCGTTCAAGAATCTTCCCAGAGGAGCAACAAATTGTTTACGTACCCAAGTAACATGGGAGAAAAAGTAAAAAAACATGCTGATATGTTAAAATTTCTAGGTACAGCCAAACCACCAGTCATCAAGGCTGTTATGAAAACAGCATCACCCGAGCTGGTAGGAACACTCTGTGAATGTTGTCACAACGTTTTAAAAGGTAACGTTACCCTAACTCCCAATCAGAA
Organism: Oreohelix idahoensis; assembly: GCA_024509875.1. Classification (NCBI taxonomy): domain Eukaryota; kingdom Metazoa; phylum Mollusca; class Gastropoda; order Stylommatophora; family Oreohelicidae; genus Oreohelix; species Oreohelix idahoensis. The sequence goes on along the minus strand of JAMPIV010001261.1, from coordinate 676,982 downwards.
GAGACGTATGCATCGATACAAAAACACCTTGAGAGCGCTTACCAAGAGGACATTATCGTTCAAAAGACGAAAACAATTTTTACAATCTGGAGGTTTCTTATCTGCTCTGCTTGGACCAATACTATCTGTACTAAGAGGTTTTTTGTAAAATGGCTAAGAAAATGATTTTGATGGATCCTCGTTTGTTAGAAAAACCTTATAGACCACCCGATGCTCTAAGAGATAACTTGGGAGAATTGGACACTCAAATGCAACTAGTATTGGCAAGAGAAGATCTGCCAATCGGTGACAAGGCTAGACTCTACCAACAAACATTACAGCGTTATTTGACTCGACTAGAACAGTACAGTCACGTACCTCTAGGTCTCGTCGATATTAAACCACCAACACAAACCAACGAACAACCCACTGTACTTAAAGAGGAGGTCGTCGACAAAACGCCTCAGTCACCACCCGTCACACCCACTAATCGAAAAAAGGTGGCTAGTAAAGTGCGAGAATCATCGTCGTATTCGCTCAGAAGAAGGAAAAAGACGCCAAAGTGGGAAGCATGGCCAAAGAAGTGATTTTAAAACAACATTACTACGACCCAAAACGCCCTGGAGCTTATGGCGGAGTCGCTTCCTTACAACGTGCAACCAAACTTAGTCGTAAGAAAATTGAAGAGTGGTTAGGCCATCAGGAAACTTACACCCTACACAAACCGGTGCGCAGAAAATTAAAACGACGTACGACCATTGCAGGTGGTATCGATCAACAGTTCCAGGCTGATTTAATTGACTTGCGTGGTTTAAAAAGATTCAACGATGGGTATTCGTATCTAGTAACGTGTATCGATGTATTTAGTAAATTTGCTTGGGCTGTTCCTCTGAAAAACAAGACTGGGCCAGCGTTAGTAACAGCGGTAAAGACAATTTTTAACAGTCGCAAACCGATAAATTTTCAAACAGACAAAGGCAGTGAGTTTGTCAACAAAACATTCTTAAAGTTTCTTAAAGATGAGAAAGTCCATTTCTTCACTACGGAGAATGAGGATACCAAAGCAGCTATCGTCGAACGGTTTAATCGAACCCTCAAAGAAAAAACGTGGCGTTACTTTACCAAAACCAACAGTCTTCGCTACGTCGACGTGATACAACAACTGGTCCACAACTACAACAACTCGTATCATCGGAGTATTAAGATGACGCCGGTGGAAGTTACCCCGAACAATCAAGAAGAAGTGTGGCGTACTTTGTATTCGACCCCTGACATCGTCGGTAGAAAAGTCTATTTTAAACCTGGTGATCGCGTGCGGATCGCCCAAGCCAGACAAACTTTTAAAAAGGGTTATACGCCGGCTTGGACAGAAGAGTTGTTTACGATCAGCCGACTAAACCAAACAAGACCGGTTACGTACATCCTTAAAGATGATTCGGGTGAGGAATTGAAAGGTTCTTTTTACCAAGAAGAGCTGCAACGAGTCGGCGACAAGATAGTTTATCGAATCGAGTCCATTTTGGAGGAACGCCGTGGTGTCAGGGGTGTAAAAGAATATTTAGTCAAATGGTTCGGTTATAACTCGTCATTCAACAGCTGGATTTCGTCCAAACAACTAGCGAGATATCGAGACTGATGGATATTGAAGAAGATCCCAGTTTTGAGGCCACCCCCTCCCAAGACCGCGAGAACCTCGTTCTGGCCTTTTTTTTTGGGAAACTAGTCCCGCGATTAGAGATCGTTTTCATCTGTCAGATGATTGTTATATATGTCGTCATCGGTGTCTCATTATTCAATCTGAGTCGGAGCAACACAGAGGGACCAGACGGCAAGTTTTGGATCGCTTTAATGAGCAGTTGTCTAGGTTACATGTTACCTAACCCCAAGATAGGATGAGTTTTTACGTGACTTTACCCAGCAATGCCTCGATGAAAATATACCCAAACAATAACGCCGGTCACTTTTTCGTCAAATTGCCACAGACTATAGACTTGACTTCGCGTTACGAGGTTGGTTTGGTTGAGATTCAATTTCCCAAAAGTTATTTTAACGTGCTAGAGGATGATGTATGGCTACATTATTTTCCCAACAAAGAAGATGAGTCTATACTACTCACGTTACCAGCTGGTCTATACACGTCACCCGACACGCTGATCGACGAGTTGAATCGTTTGCTTTTAGCCACGGATGTGGATGAAAAAGCCCGAGTTAGATTCCATTTTAACAATAATAAGGCCACCTTGATTCTGTATGATCCGGAGGTTGAAGTTAGAATTAGCGAGACGTTGAAACACATGTTAGGTTTTCCTGCCTCACTCGCCACAGACATTGACCCAATACTACGAGGTGAGACTGAAGTACAAATGGATAGCGACATGAAAAATGTGTACGTGTACTGCGATCTCGTAGCGGCGAGACCGGTTGGAGATGCCTCTGTCCCTTTGTTTCGGATTGTGCCTATTTTGGATAGGACTACCGCTTCTGTTTTCAGGATTTACGACAAACCCAACTACGTACCACTGAGCCGTTTTTCGTTTGACGCGGTGGAAATCCTTTTAACTAACGATCAGGGTAAGACTATCCCATTCACTAGCGGAGCTTCGGTGTTGACACTACACTTCCGAACTCACAGACGGTTTGATTTTGAATAGAAAAAATGGTGAGACACGTACCCATCCGACGAAACCCCAAGATGTATGAGGAGTTTTATTGCAACCAAGCTGGCCATGGGATGCCAGTGTTTATCGGAGGCAGAAGTCAAAGAGGACATGGTTTGGGTAGTTTTTTCGGCGGGCTCGGTCGTATGGTTCTCCCGTGGTTAAAAACTGGAGGCAAAGCTTTACTCAGAGAAGGGCTTGGGACCGGTCTACAGGTCGTGAGCGATGCGTTAGCCGGCAGAAATGTTGGCGAGGCATTTCGTGAACGAGCGAAAGAATCTGGTCAACGTTTATTACAGGGAGCGGTTGAACACCTCACCACTAACCAATCGGGTAGCGGACTTAGAAGGAAAAGAAAAACGAGAGCTGCCCCACCTGGCGAGCCGAAACTCATAAAACGCCGTAACCGAGCTCGACCTTCTCATTCTCACCAGAAGAAGCGAAGGTACTCTGATATATTTGAATGATTGCGCTTATTCACCCCAACTCGTGCGAATGTCTTCACAGTGGTCTAGATTTGTTTAGCGTACCACCAACGCAGACAGCCGTAGAAGAGGGACAATTTGTGGAGATACATCTGTTGGCCGCCTTAGCCCCCGGAGCCCCGTTGGAATTTGTAATTTCGGGAAACGGTGAAGAATATCTAGATTTGTTCAATACTTTTCTACACGTGCGCGGCAAAGTTACGTTAGCTAATGGCGGTGCATTACCCGCTGACGCAGAGGTGGCCCCGATCAACTATTACCTGCACAGTTTATTCTCCCAAGTCGACGTTTCACTGAACGATACGCTGATTACACCCAGCGAGAACACCTACCCTTATAGAGCTTACATCGAAGCCACGTTGAATTACGGGGAGGAACCCAAACGAGGTCATCTGACATCGGCTCTGTTTTACAAAGACACGCCAAATTTTATTACGGACACAATTGGTGACAATAACAATGGGTTAAGACTGCGTCGACATATAGCGGCTGGTTCTCGGGAGATTGATATGATGGGTCGTTTACATTCAGATATCTTTGCTCAAGATCGTTACCTGTTAAATGGTGTGACAGTTAAAGTAAAACTCACCCCGTCTAAAGATGCCTTCAACGTGCTGGGACACGACCCTACCGCTGGATATAAATCTATTATAACTTATGCGGCCTTGGTTGTCCGGAAAGCTAAATTAAATCCCGCCGTCTCTCTAGCCCACGAGAAAGCCTTGGTGCGAGGTAATGCCAAGTACCCCTTGAAACGAGTTGTGCTAAAAACTTTCTCTATCCCTAGAGGTATGCTATCGCACATGCAGGATAATCTGTTTCTCAGTCAAACACCCACACGGATCGTGATTGGACTAGTCACTTCGTCAGCTTTTAACGGGTCGTACACGGCTAATCCTTTCAATTTCGCAACCTTTGGTCTGATATATTTGAACGTCAGCGCGGACGGCAGAACCGTCAGTGGCAAGCCTTTGTCCATGGATTATGAACACAACCAGTACGTGAGAGCCTTCTTCGCGACGAATCTAGCTATGGGACTGGTTGGTAAAGACGCCGGCAACGACCTCGAGTATAGACATTTTAAGCACGGTTACGCCTTATACGCCTTTGACCTCACCCCCAGTCTACTAGACGGTGACCAGTTTGAGATGGCCAAGTCGGACCCAGTCTCAGTAGAACTTAAATTCGCCGAGGTCACACTCGAACCATTACAGGTTCTCGTCTACGCCGAGCAAGACTCGATCTTGGAGATCTCGAAATCGCGCCAAGTTTTGACAGACTACACCACTTAGACAATGAATACAAACGAGATACGCACCATCATCCTGTCGGACATATTTGTTAAACGAACTGGGCTCGTTAAAGTGTTAGCTCGTGACCAATTACCTCTACGCATCGATCCGACCAAGACGGCTGCTTTCGTCATCAACACTGACCCTAGCTATCGCCCCGGTGACCACTGGGTCGCCCTATATTATAATGGACTTGGTACTTTTGAATATTTTGATTCTTTTGGCCTACCACCTACACACTCGGACTTGATTAATTTTATAGCCAGAAACTCTACTCGACCTGTTAACTACAACCCCAGACATTTACAAGATGTAGTCACCAACGTTTGTGGGCTCTACGCCATTTATTTCATCTTGATCAAAACACGAGGTGGTACTATGCAGCGGGTCCTACTACCATTGTCAGCTAGACAACACGCCAACGATCGATTAATTACGCGCTTAGTCAGACCCTGGCTAGTGAAACTCAACCCCACTTTGATAAACAAAGGACGAAATCAATAGACAGGTGTATTTTTTCCCTCACGACAATACAGCCATGTGTCATTGTTCCCACGCAATACATCGACGAATCACGTCCTGCCTAACACACGCTCGATGTTCGACGAATCAAATCCTAGCTAGGGCACGCTTAAAAAACCCAGATTATACGATATAAACACTTGGAAGACACTTTATTAACACACTAGATACATCTCGTTGAAAATGACTGCTCCCACCAACTGGGTCTACATCAAGAGAAGTGATGAAATGCTTAAACCTTTGGCTAGTGGTCTGAAGGCTGCGTCTGTAAGTGTTTACCGAGGCCAGCCTTTACTACACGTGCGAAGATATTTTGGTGAATCCTACCTCAAATTTCCTACCAAACACGGCATTACGTTAACTCGCCCCGAGTTTGAACATTTCTTAACGTTACAGAACGAAATCCTCGCCAAATTTGACCGATTACAGCCACCAAGCACGGATACCTATCCTACTAACACTACCACGTTTGATCAGTACATCAATTCCAGCTGTTACCAACCAATAGAACCGAGTTGGTTTCCTACCACAGACCTGGCCGATGTCCTATCCCAGAAGAAGCCTTCCACTAACCTGTTTGACGATATCATGAAGTCTAGCTGCCCAGTATCCCCAGAACCTAGTTGGTTTCCTACCACAGACCTACCCGATGTCCCTAATCCACCACAGAAGAAGAAGAAGCCTACCAAGCGGCTGAGAGTTGTCCTTTAGTATTTGAAAAAATAAAAAACTATATCAACTAAAACGCTTTTTTGTTACCTATATATCGTCTAAATGTTTGTATAACTGTTTGTATAACTGTTTGTCTAAATGTATATGTATATATCGTCTTCTTGTTATGTAAATATATATATCTTCCTATTGTCTCCCTATTATCTAAAAGTCTCAAACTGTTTGTCTAACACAACCACTACCTAAGTTGGCTATACTAATAACAATAATATATAAAAGTCCGCCATTTTGCCCCGCCTCTTCTTGTTATCTAAAAATAACCTCCCCTTGTTAGCTCAAGTGCGCCATCTTGCCACATTTTCCTTATATTAAAAAAATATACCCCTCTTCTTGTTATCTAAAAGTCTAAAAATATCTCTTCTTGTTATCTCTTGTGACTTCAGCGAATTATCTACGTTCTGCGAGAACAAGTGTACTAACACCATTCCATGCGAGATTCCTTTTATAACAGTTAACGAAGTTCATAACTATCTTATTGATCTTAAAGATAATAACTCATCGGGACTTGATGGAATCAGTAATCGAATACTGCGTTATGCTGCACCAGCTATTACTGATACCCTAACATACATATATAATCAATGTATCGCAAGGAGTTACTTTCCATCTGCCTTTAAAATCGCTAAAGTATACCCTCTTGTTAAACCTGGTTCATCAGATAATAACAACCTTGGTAACTATAGGCCCATTTCTCTTATATCATCGCTGTCCAAACCACTGGAAAAACACATACACAAAACAGTAACAGAACACCTAGCTAATAATGACCTGCTTGTTGATAGTCAGTCGGGGTTTAGACCAAAACATTCATGTCACACAGCCTTAACAAAAATGATAGATAACTGGCATCTAAACATCAATAACGATATTTTATGTGGAGCAATCTTTGTAGACTTTAAAAAAGCATTCGATATGATAGATCACACTATTTTAATCAGAAAATTAGAAACAATGAAAGTAAATCATAAACTGGTGAAGTTAATTAAATCATTCCTGACAGACAGACAACAAGTGGTGTCTTACAATGATTCTGTTGCGTGATAAATTCTCGCAACATCATTTTATTACAATATCTATTTTATAACGCAAGGGCAACAACTGCTTGAAATTTATAGTTACTTTTCTCGGTAAGCATTTGTCTTCTCGCGTTGGTATCGAATGCAGTTGAGTTTTTGAGCTGTGGTCATTTTGCGCTGGACTGCGCATGACTTGTCTTGCTTCTTGGTCGATCGGTTTCCGCCCACCACGAGTGGAGTGAGCGATTTGGAATGGCGAAAGAGATGCCTCGTTGAAGAGGGGATCTCCGCTATTTTTTGTTCTGTCAGGGATGTGTAGTCCTCTTAATGGATATTTCGTTTATTCGAGATAATACCTCTAGTGTTTCCCACATGCCGGGAGGCGTGATATTTCTGTGTATTTCATGAAAGCAAGGTAAATTAACATTTTCATTAACTCTATCGATTTTTGGTCGTGAACGATTTCTGGCTCATAGCCTGTCTTCGAAAGTCGTCGTCACGAGATGTTTTCCTAGCTCACATGTCGCTGTATTGTGCTGCATCGGTTGATGCAGGTCCCAAGGACTATTACTTGCTACTTGGTTACCTGAACTAGGTTTGAAAAACCTTTGTTATCTAGAGGATATTTTTGAGGACATTATTTATACTTCGGCAGACGTGTCTGTCTTGCTGAAGTCAGATTAAGGAGAGTGAACTGATCTCATACATCTGGTTATCTCCTGGCTGTTATAGAAAAGGATGGAGTTTTTCACCTGACTACATTTACAGCACTATGAAATATAACATGCATCTGACTCATCATTGTAATGCTGTCTACCGTCTATTGCTGTATTGAATGTTGCTGTGATAATGACTGTTTGATGTGTCTACATATTCGCGTAACCATTTTGTCACTGTGGCGTCCACAATAAATAATGAAGAAAAACGTCAACGGCTGTTTCAAGAATCATTGACTTTATACGTCGTGAGTTTACTGACGTCCTATGTGGATTGCCCTGTTATTTTTGTATGAACATTGTTTTGACTGAACACATCTGCACACCACACAAAACCAGACATGCGGATACCATCCATCATCATATGGCATCACGCATCATTTGGTGGCCATAAGCTGGTTTGATCTGGTACCAGCAAACACGGGGTCCCTTACCCACTTCATTTTCAACAAGAATTCATCAGCATCCTTCAAGAAATTAACATTCTTCAAGACAGTCAACATCTTCAAAATTTTCAAAGTACTCGGCGTTGCCCGGTAAAAGTCAAAATTTCAATTTTTTGACGGAAACAAGAATTTGACAGTACCCGGCGTTGTTACATGTTGCCGGATAACTCGGACTGCTGTTATCTTTTACGCAAGTCAAGCAAGTTGCTGCTGTCAAGGTTCCAGTGCTGTCGTTTTTGTGAAGGTCAAGTGCCGGTTGAAACGGGTTGTTTTCTGAAGAAGGCCAAGTACCGATTTCCATCAACTTACTTTTGGATTAGAAGGTCAAGTGCCGAAACAACTCAACACACAGTATGTCAGAAGCTCAAGTACCATCGTGTTAGCAGTGGAAGCAGTTCAGATGTGCCATCATCGTTGGAGCTTCGCTCTTTAGGACGTTGATTGACATCCGTTTTTTCTGCTGTTCTACGATTGGAAGCCTATAAGTTAAGTGGCCTGTTTGTATGTAAACTGTGCCCTTATACTTCTGCTGAGTCTTCTGTGTATCATCTCATTCTATATGTTATATGTTTATATGTTATTCGTATATTTATATGTTTATATTTCAGCGGGTTCTCGGTTGGGTGGTGTCTCCGTTAGATTATGCCACGTCATAGAGGTCGTCTATTGTGAGCGTTTTCTGTAGGGTTTGCAAATTTCCGATACTGGAATTTGCTAAGCGACTTCTGTTGCTATTTATGTTAGCTGTGATGACATGTTTTAATATTGTTTTCGTTATTATTTCGCATTCTTTAGTTTTGTTTTGATTTGTTTGTATTTGTTAGCCTACTCTTGTCTATAATTTAGTTTCATACAACATTTTTGTTTATACACTGTGGTGTCATGTATTTTGTTTAATTCTATCGTAGATATCGTCACATTTTTTGTGATATTTCATTAATTTCTGCTTTATTTTTAGTTGATTTCTGCGAACGTTTTTGTATTGTTGCTGATCTTTGTTATTGTTTACATTGTTATTGTTTACATTGTTTGCATTGTTTACATTTTCAATGTTTACATTCTGCATGTGTTTACATAGTCATTGTTTACAGTTATAGTAATTAGTTAATGGGCTATGCTAATGCACTGTTACTACTACACTGATGATAAATGAATGATGAATAGTGTTGTGCACTATTGAATGAGAAGTGCACTTATGATCAAGAATTGATTGGTGATATTTCATATACAAGTTCTTTGATTGGAGACTTGTTTCCCACAGAGACTGGGATAATATAAGGTGATGTGAATATACAAGTGCTTAATTAAGACTTGTTACACTTAGGTTTGAAATAAATTAGTTAATTATTTCAGGTTTTGGACGCATATGTTAGACAACATGTCTACATTTGAGCACTTTATTGAGCAGGGTAAATTGCTTGGGAAGACTGGTGATAAGTTAGAAGAATTTGCAACTGCTCGATATGATAAAGCAATGGAAGCTGAACAAAAGAAACTGCATATGGAAGCTGAACAAAAGAAACTGCAGATGCAGGTGGATGAAAAAAGATTCCAAATGGAAATGGAAAAACAAAAAAGGGAATCAGAAGCTGAGGAAAGAAAACTCCAGCTAGAGCTGAGAATAAAAGACTTGAAATAGAAGCTGAGAATAAAAGACTTGAAAAAGAGGCTGAGAATAAAAGACTTGAAAAAGAGGCTGAGAATAAAAGACTTGAAAAAGAAGCTGAGAATAAAAGACTTGAAAAAGAAGCTGAGAATAAAAGACTTGAGAAAGAAGCTGAAAGACTTCAAATAGAGGCTCAGGCTGAGGAGAGAAGATTACAGAGAGAGTCTGATGAGAGGAAAGAGAAAGCAAAAATGGAACATGAAGAAAAGGTCTTAGCTTTAGAGTTGGAAAAATTGAAATTGATGAACATGAGTAATGGTAATGATTCAAACAAGGGTTCATCTTCTGGTAAGGCTAATAATGATACTTTTAAGATTAAGTTGCCAACTTTTAGTCCTTCCAGTGATGACATAATGTTCTATCTGGACAGATTTGAACAAGCATGTACAGCTCATAACATAGACAAAGCAAAATATGTTTATCAGTTATCAGGGATACTGACAGGTAAAGCTCTAAGTATATTAAATATGGTGGATGAACCTGACAAGAACAATTATGAGGTTGTCAGGGCCGCTCTGTTAAAGAAATATCAGCTTAACGAAGACGGCTATCGTCTACAATTTAAAAACATGTTACCTGAAAATGGAGTTGAATTCTCCGAGTTTATTGCAAGAATACGCATTACTTTCTCACGATGGGTTGAACTATCTAAGACGGAAAAAACTTATGAAGGACTTATGGACTTAATACTTAGAGACAAAGTCATGTCGTCTGTCAATGAGTCTTTCCTTGCTTTCCTTCATGAACGTAAACCTAAAACAATAAAAGAAATGGAAGATTTCTGTTGCCAATACGTAACTGCGCACCCACACATAACCATGGGTAACTCTAAGGTGAAAGAAGGTTTACCAGTTGCTTCGGCAGCTCCGTATGGCCAAAACTTTGCTCGTAGATCCAACAAAATTTTGATAGAAAGAGCAGCGGTAATTTCTGTCAAAATCATGGAAACCAATTTCATGGTGATTCTTCTTCGAAGAATTGGAGACAACCTGATAGTGGTCGTTACTATCATCCTAATAATTATAAGCATTTCAAAAGAGGATATGGTAATAGAGGTTATTCCTGCCGAAGACCTCAGAACCAAACAAATAGATGTTCGCATCAATGTGAACATGATAGTAATCGTGGAAACTGGAATTCGAACCAGGATAACAATTACAATAGAGACAATAATAACTGCAGAGATAATAATAACTCTGATAACTTCAGAGGTAATAATAGTCGGGGTAGATCTCAACACAAAAAAAAAGAGATATCAGCAGGCTAATGCTGTACAACAGGAAACTGAGGGAGCCTGTAATCATGTTGTTGATAATAAAAACTTTGACGCTGTCACTAGTTCTGCTTTTGACTTTGAGAGAGCAAACAAATGCCCCCAATGCAGTACTTTATTCGAACCGGGTACCATAACTACTTTGAGTTGTGGTCACCCACTTCCCGCTCTTCCTGCTGCTGTTGCGCATGACGGGAGGGGTTCTTTAATTCTACATAAGGGTCTTGTTAATGATACTCCGGTCTCACTACTTTTCGATTCCGGATGCACCACAATTGGTGTTAGACAATCGCTTGTAGATCCATCTTGTGCTACAGGAAGGGTTATTAAATGTGTCACATTTGGCGGCACTCTAGAAAAATATCCTACTGCTGTAATTCGCATTGCCACTCCTTTCTTTACTGGAGATGTGCATGCTTGTCTCTTACCTAATCCTATTGCGGACCTTATTATTGGTCGTATTCACGGAGTTAGGGAGTGTACCCCACAGCAGATTGCTGCTTGGGAAGATAATAACATGCAAGCTACAAATGCAGTAGTTACAAGAGCACAAGCTCTACAAACACCCGAAACATCACTGAATAGTGATAATGAAGTTGATAGCCAAGATAGTCACTTAGTAATCACTCGTGACTCTTTCATAAAATTGCAAGAAGAAGATCCTTCTTTAAAAAAAATTCTTCGTTCTTGCGAAGAAAGGTGATCCGAATCAGGATACAAATAGAAAATCTTGGATTGCAATGAGAAACGGCGTACTTGTACGTATGGTACAAGATTCGACTACGTCGGCACATTCGCAAATTCTTGTTCCCAAGAGCATGAGAGTGCAAATATTACAACATGCTCATGACTCGCAATGTGCTGGACATATGGGTTTTTCCCGTACGAAGTCGAGAGTCCTTGCGGCTTTCTTTTGGCCTTTTGTCAATAAGGACATTCGTATTTACTGCCGATCATGCAAGGTATGTCAGGAGGGGGGGGGGGGGGGGGGGGGGGGGGGGGGGGGGGGGGGGGGGGGGGGGGGGGGGGGGGGGGGCGGGGGGGGGGGGGGGGGGGGGGGGGGGGGGGGGGGGGGGGGGGGGGGGGTGGGGGGGGGGGGGGGGGGGTGGTCAAATCTAGAGGACCACGACATGCTGCGCCTATCCAGGCTGCTGACATTCCTATTCGGCCGTTTCAGAAAATGGCCATAGATATTATTGGCCCTTTTAAGGTCAAGTCGGCCAGAGGACATCAGTTTATCCTTACATGTGTCGATATGTGCACACGTTGGCCAGAGGCTATTCCTCTTAAGAGCATATCTACTACAGATATCGCAGATGCTCTTTGGTTGATATTTTCTCGCTTGGGGTTCCCCAGAGAAATATTGTCAGACCATGGCACTCAACTCATATCTGACACTATGTCACAGGTAATGTCTACCTTACATATTGAACGATCTCTCAGTAGTATCTACCATCCTATGTCTAATGGGTTAGTTGAGCGTCTGAATAGAACGCTCAAGACTTTGCTTGGTAAGATAACTGAAGATCATCCTCAAGATTGGGACAGGGTTTTACCCGCGGCTCTCTTTGCCTATAGAGAAGTCCCTAATGAACACACAGGATTTTCTCCCTTCGAACTTGTCTTTGGCGCGCGTCCGCGTGGCCCTATGTCTTTATTACATGATCTCATCACTGCCGATGATATTAGCGATGAAACTCAATCCTCATATGAGTATGTCATTGCTCTTAGACAAAAGATCATTGAGGCATGTAAGCTAGCAACTGCTTCATCAGAAATTGCTAAAGAGAAGGCAAGGCAGTTTGCTAACAAGAATAGATGTCTACGACAACTTTGTCCAGGTGACAAAGCATTCGTCCTACTCCCCAGTAGGGAAAATAGACTTCTTATTGCATGGAAAGGTCCGTATGCAATAGTCTCTCGGATTTCCGATGTTGACTATGTGGTCGATATTGATGGAAAGCATAAAACTTTCCACATAAACATGCTTTCGGAATTTCACGAACGTCCGGACTATTTGCTGCCTATTTTCCAGGCAACGGATGATGCTCCTGCACCTCACGGTCATTATTCATCCCTGTCTGTCATTCAGGATGAGGAAGCTACCTTCTCTGATGTCAACCTTCCCCTTCCAGTGGTTCCATTACATTCTACGGAATCTTGGAAAAACGTTTCGGTTTCTCCTAATCTTTCTGGTGACGAACATCGACAAGTCTCGTCGATGTTACAAACATTTCAGGATGTTCTCACTGACATTCCTGGACACACAGATGTCATAGAACATGACATAATTCTTACCGACAATAATCCAATTAGGGTTAGGCCGTATCCTATTCCTATACACTTTCAGTCGCAGGTGGAAAAGGAATTGGATGAAATGATTCAATTAAATATAATTGAACCATCGACTTCACCATATTCTTCTTCCATGGTTATTGTCCGGAAGAAGGATAAGAACATACGAATTTGTGTTGATTATCGCAAATTGAATCAGGTCACAAAGTTCGATGCTGAACCGATGCCTTTGTTAGAAGATCTACTGATTAGACTTTCTAATTCTAGATTCTTCACTAAACTTGACTTGTCTAAAGGTTATTGGCAAGTGCCTTTAGCAGAGCATGCCAAACCTCTTACTGCTTTTTCTACACCTAGGGGTCTATTTCAATGGAATGTTATGCCTTTTGGTCTCATGAACGCCCCTGCCACTTTCGTTCGCATGATGCGTCGAATTCTGTCACATCGTTCGGATGTCATCGCATACTTAGATGACATCTGTCTCTTCAGTGATACCTGGGAAGATCACTATTTAGGGTTATATGACTTACTGTCCACTCTACGTGAGAATAATTTGACAGCAAAACCTTCTAAAGCTTTTGTTGGTTTTGGTGAAATCTCTTTCCTGGGTCATCGTGTTGGTCATGGTCTCTTGAAGACAGAAGACCACAATACTTCAAAAATACTGAACATCTCTGTTCCTAAAACGAAGCAACAAGTTAGGAGTCTCTTAGGTTTAATTCAATTTTATGGGAGATTTATTCCAAATTTATCTTCGATCATGGCACCTCTCTCAACATTGTTGAAGAAAGGTTCGCCTAATCTGGTCCGTTGGTCTGAAGAATGCCAATCTTCATTAGACCAAATCAAGAATATATTTTCTTCTCCTCCCATCTTAAGATTACCTACTCTTGATAGGACTTTTGTTCTTCGGAGTGATGCTTCATCCACTGGGATTGGAGCAGCACTGATGCAAGAATATGCAAATACTCTGCATCCTGTTATGTACATTTCTAGAAAACTAAATGCGGCAGAGAGGAACTACTCGGTTTTAGACCGTGAGTTGTTAGCGATGGTTTGGTCAATTCTAAAGCTACAAAGATTCCTCCTGGGCGCACATTTCATTCTAGAGACTGATCAGAAAGCTCTTACAGCTATTCAGACTAAGAATTTGAAGAGTTCGAGATCCACTCGATATGCTATAGCTCGTCAACCTTTTCACTTCACGGTACGAGCTATCCGTGGTGCGGATAATGTGATGGCTGACATTTTGTCTAGATGCCCACATGACTCTAACTAATACTTCTGACCTATATTTCCATATATTACAGAGTCATAACACACCTATATTTCTACAATAGATTAGCACATCTGTACTTACTCTATATGTACACACTATCGTGCTTTGTTGTCATCTTCTTCTGTTCGTTTTTTTTAGATGATAGAGGAGGACTGAGTAGTTAATATAAGGGCCGTTAGTTTACTAAACAGCCACAATTATTAATAATGTATTGTACCTTATGAAGCATATTAGTTATTAATTAGCATTATATTGCTTGTACTTTCTCAGAATGTCATTGTTGAGCTGAGGACTTACCTTACTAGTATCAAGCATGACGAGTTCTAGATTGTGTACTTACCCTCGGAATACCAGAGCATATGTCCTGGATCGTCATGTAGTTTAACTTTGCTATGTACTTATGTCATTACATGTCAAATAATGTACTATTTAAATTTTCCTATCAGATTTGTACATCCATTTTTAAAGACAATATTAGAGTATGCTGTTTAATGATGATTATGGTAACTTGCATACGTATATTGTGTTTACATGCTAACGTGATGTGTGTTGGTGACACCTCCCCGATGTGAATATTTGTTGAGACATATTTATTTTCCTGTTGAGGTATATCCTCACCAGACACTCTATATTTAGCCTCATGTTAGGCAATTTAATTAATTATCAGCGCATAATTCGTGCGTTTTGAGCCGCTTATCGCATGCTCTTTGATATTTAAAAAAAAAAAAAAAATATGTTCCACATTTTTTTTTTTATCGGGAGGAGGTGGTGATATGTTGCGTGATAAATTCTCGCAACATCATTTTATTACAATATCTATTTTATAACGCAAGGGCAACAACTGCTTGAAATTTATAGTTACTTTTCTCGGTAAGCATTTGTCTTCTCGCGTTGGTTGAATGCAGTTGAGTTTTTGAGCTGTGGTCATTTTGCGCTGGACTGCGCATGACTTGTCTTGCTTCTTGGTCGATCGGTTTCCGCCCACCACGAGTGGAGTGAGCGATTTGGAATGGCGAAAGAGATGCCTCGTTGAAGAGGGGATCTCCGCTATTTTTTGTTCTGTCAGGGATGTGTAGTCCTCTTAATGGATATTTCGTTTATTCGAGATAATACCTCTAGTGTTTCCCACATGCCGGGAGGCGTGATATTTCTGTGTATTTCATGAAAGCAAGGTAAATTAACATTTTCATTAACTCTATCGATTTTTGGTCGTGAACGATTTCTGGCTCATAGCCTGTCTTCGAAAGTCGTCGTCACGAGATGTTTTCCTAGCTCACATGTCGCTGTATTGTGCTGCATCGGTTGATGCAGGTCCCAAGGACTATTACTTGCTACTTGGTTACCTGAACTAGGTTTGAAAAACCTTTGTTATCTAGAGGATATTTTTGAGGACATTATTTATACTTCGGCAGACGTGTCTGTCTTGCTGAAGTCAGATTAAGGAGAGTGAACTGATTTCATACATCTGGTTATCTCCTGGCTTTTATAGAAAAGGATGGAGTTTTTCACCTGACTACATTTACAGCACTATGAAATATAACATGCATCTGACTCATCATTGTAATGCTGTCTACCGTCTATTGCTGTATTGAATGTTGCTGTGATAATGACTGTTTGATGTGTCCACATATTCGCGTAACCATTTTGTCACTGTGGCGTCCACAATAAATAATGAAGAAAAACGTCAACAGCTGTTACAAGAATCATTGACTTTATACGTCGTGAGTTTACTGACGTCCTATGTGGATTGCCCTGTTATTTTTGTATGAACATTGTTTTGACTGAACACATCTGCACACCACACAAAACCAGACATGCGGATACCATCCATCATCATATGGCATCACGCATCAGATTCTTTGTCCAACCCAACTGTTGTCGATATCGGTGTTCCCCAGGGCTCTATTCTCGGCCCTCTTCTCTTTGCCGTATACATTAATGATCTTCCTCTGCACATCAAACATTCATCCTGTGACCTGTTTGCCGATGACTGTACTGTTTACACTAGTGACAAAAGTTGTACTGCACTAGAACTATCTTTACAAACTGATACACATAATATTATTAAGTGGAGCAACGAGAATCGAATGCAAATAAATATTAGTAAAACGAAATGTATGTTAATATCAACCAGACAAAAACTACAAAACTCGCAGAAAACAACACTTCAGCTCTACATTGGAACATCACTAATTGAAAACGTAAATGAACATAAAACTCTAGGTCTAACTGTTGACCAGCACCTAAGTTGGAACTCACATGTAAGTGCACTCACAAAGCTAACGGCACAAAAAGTTTACCAATTAGCCACAATCAAACACTTCCTGGATGAGGGGGCAAGGAAAATGTTCTACACATCTCACATACAAACATACCTAGACTATTGTTCCACAATCTGGGATGGTTGTTCCATATCCAACACAAAAAGGCTTCATTCACTTCAAAAACGTGCAGTGCGCCTAGTTGCTGATAAACACCAAACACATTGTATAGATCTATATAA
Source organism: Oreohelix idahoensis (assembly GCA_024509875.1). NCBI lineage: Eukaryota > Metazoa > Mollusca > Gastropoda > Stylommatophora > Oreohelicidae > Oreohelix > Oreohelix idahoensis. Next base: position 660,121 of record JAMPIV010001261.1, on the reverse strand, counting down.
CTATCTTAAAATATTACCCCTTAGAAAGCGCTTCCTATTTAACAAAGCTAAATTCGCTCACAAAATCTTGTCACATAATGCTCCAACGTATCTGTGGCCACTTTTCAAATTCAATGAAAAACGTAGTCAGCGCTTAAACCAGTTAGATTTACCCAAACCGAGGCTAGATTTGTACAAGAAGAGCTTGGCTTACTCAGCTGCTCATCTTTGGAACAATCTTCCACATGACCTGAAAAACATGCACAGTCCCTACTCATATAATCGTAGACTGTTCAAATACATTATGAGTGCGGATTATATGCCGCCCTAAGGGATTATGTTTCGAATTATTATTATCTAATACACTGTATGGAGGGTCTGATGATCTAGTTTTTCATTTTAATATACCTTACTTCTTAATTGTAATCAGATACTGTAATGTATGCTTTTATACTACTTATAATGTTGCATCGCCTCTGAACTAATACCTTAAGTATGCTGGAGAATGTCTGGATACCTAGCAATAAAAGATGAGTAAGAGGAAGGGATAAATGCAAGACGGGCCTATATGCATGATTCTCATCTTTCAGTCAATACCCTTTACCTCCCTAAGGAGCATAGGTCATAAAACTGGATCTCGTGTAGTGGAGGCGTCAACAATTCACTCCCTGTGGCAGTATCTGCTTGGGACTCAAAGTTGCTCACCTGTGGGAACACTTTCCGCATGCGCTGACAACACATGAAGTCCCAGCTATTTCAGCAGATTTCCAAATTGTCACGAGTTCTTATTATATGCCACCATTATCTGATTACGTTTCTAATTATGTCTTATTTACTGTATGAATTGTTTTGATTGTGTATGTTAGTTTTTTTTTTTTTTTTTTTTTTTAAGGTATTAATTTTTGTTAATCTATTTTAATTAATAATTCCCCCCCCCCCCCCCCCCTTAAATTTGATTATGTCTGGATGTTACAAATGTATGTTATTATTTTACCTCGATAATTTTGTACGCTTAAATAATGCTAAAAATACATGTGCTATTGAAAGGATACGGTATGTAAGATGACAGAGAGAAGAAGGACAGAATGTAAGACAGGCCTGCGTGCCCAATTCTTAATCCTTTGAAAATATAGTTTGTTCGTTCGTTCGTTCGTTATCTATCTATCTATCTATCTATCTATCTATCTATCTATTTATCTATCTATCTATTTATTTATCTATCTATCTATCTATCTATCTATCTTTATTTATTTTAAAAACATACTTTAATTATGATGATTATTGCAAATGTTTGATGTTATATTACTTTTATAATGATAAATGCCTTAATAATGCTTAAAGTAAATGTGAGGATGAAAGGATACAGTATACATGATGAGAGAGAGAGGAAGGGCAGAATGTCAGACGGGCCTGCGTGCCCAATTCTTAACCCTTTGAAAATAAAGTTCGTTCGTTCGTTCAAGTCCGCCATCTTGCCCCATATACCCTCTTCTTGTTATCTCAAGTCCACCATCTTGCGCCACCACCGCGCGCCACCATTTTTTGCTATATAAAAGTCACGCGCCACCAGGCGTTTTTACTATATAAAAGTCACGCGCCACCATCCGCGCCACCAGCGCGCCACCAGCACGCCACCAGAATAATACCTAAGTCCGCCATTCCCTACTACTCTCCTGGTGTGAATCCAGATATTGTCCCCGAAGACTCACCAGCACTTTTTTGCCTCAAAGCTCTTTTTACAGAGGAAATATTGGAACAACTTGATGTGTCTGTCAATGATTATGCTGATCACCTCTGTCAGTCAAAAGCAGGAACAGCGAGCACTGGGTCTGTTTATCGCAACTGGCATCCAATAACACTTCATGAACTTTACAGGTTTTTTTCTGTTATCATAGCCATGAGCATTGTCAAAAAACCAAAAATGAGTGATTACTGGTCTCAGGAGCCTTATATACAGACTCCTTGGTTCAGGCAGATATTTACAAGGGACAGGTTTCAAGCATTGTATCACACAATGTTCCATGTAAGTGATGTTGACGCGCAGGGAAAAGCAAAAATCGAGCCGTTTCTACAGAAACTCCTAACACGATTTCAGGAGGCATTTTATCCCTACAAAGAGCTGTCTTTAGATGAAATGGTGATAGGGTGGAAAGGCAGGTGGGCACATAAAATGTTCAATGCCTCAAAGCCTAAGAAATATCATGTCAAGACCTTCGGCCTTTGTGACATTAGTACTGGTTACGTTGTCAATTTATTGATTTACTTCGGTGCCAATACATCATACAGTACTGAGCTAGATGTAAAGAGCCAACAAGCCATCAAAGTCTTTGATACACTGCTAAAACGTTGTGGAAAAGGCCATCATATTTATGCAGATCGTTACTATACAAGTTTTGCATTGCTGCAATATCTTACCGACAACAATCAGTATTTTACTGGAACTGTAAATATAAATCGTAAAAATTTTCCAAAGGCGTTGAAGACTACACAACTGATGCATCTCCAGATGAAATGGTTTCTCGATCTAGAAGGTAAATTTCTTTGTGTAATGTTTAGAGATAAAAAGGCAAAAAAGTCATGCATTCAAGTTCTGCAACTGTGGAAACCAAAGAAATCACAAATCGTTTCGGCGAAAGAAAGCACAAACCCGCTGTGATTGATGACTACAACATACGAATGAATGGATGTGACAAGGTTGACCAGTGTGTAACAACCTATGGAACATTCAACAGAAGAACCAGAAAGTGGTGGAAGAAAATATTCTTTTGGATTTTTGAAGTTTCCCAGTTGAATGCTTTTGTGTTGTTTGCACTCAGCAGATCAGATAATTCAAAGAAGCTGACCCTACTGCAGTTCAAGAATGAGTTAATTACAGAACTTAGTCGTATTGCTTCTGATATTATCCAGAATATCCCACACAGAGTACCTCATGCAAATCAACACAACAGTCCGTTGAACCGTCTGTGTGGAACCAGACACATTGTAAAAAAATCTACATTTCTGCGCAGGTGCGTCATTTGTAGCACCCCTCAAGTTAGAGTGAGAACATATTTTTATTGTGATGGGTGCACAGATCATCCACACCTTCACCCAAATGACTGCTTTGCCAAATACCATGAGGCAAAGTAGTTTAATTTTAAGAATGAAGGGAAAATTTACATTGTATATAGTAAACTTTCAGATTTGGAGTGTATCTTCAAAATGTGCCAACAAATTTTCAATTGTAATAAAAATAGTATTTATAAAAAGGAGGAGCAGCTGAAACTTTTCTACATTGTGTGAGTGTACTTTCAAATGGAAGTAGTTTTATGAGTTTCTGGCTTCAAATTGGATTATTTTTGTGGGTAAGTACAACTCTTTTTCAATTTTTTTAATATTTAAACTTTCCTGCACTCTGTACTGTATAGCCATGTTGCATGTTTAAAATCATTCAACATTTCAGTTAGGTGCATGTCAAAAGGCTTTCTTTTCTCCACATTGTAATACATAACATTTTATGTTATCATTATAAATAAATTATTTAATGCAAATTCAGTAACGGTAGTCATGTCTAAATATAGGCTAAAATATTTTTGCGCTGTCTCTGAATATACCAAAAAAGTTCAGATTGTTATAAAAACTTTATTTGTGCTCAAAAACAACTGCAACTTTCCTACATTATGTGAAAATGGCTGTAGTTTAAAATAAAAGTAGTTTTATGGATTGAAGTTTACCAGAATTAATTACACATAGTGATAAGTACAAATTGTTTTTCATTTTTTAAATTAAAAAGTTTTTTTTTCATTCATTAATCTATTGTTGCATGCATGTTTAAAACCACTGAACCATTCAATTAGGTGCATGTCAAAGGAGTTTTATTTCTCTACATTCTGATATATAACACTTGATGTTATCATTATAAATAAAGTATTTAATGCAAAATCAGTACTGGTAGTCATGTCTGTAAATATATGATTAAAATATTTGTGCGCTTTGTCTAAATTACCAAAAAATTTCAAATTGTTATAAAAACTTTATTTGTGCTCAGAAACAACTGCAACTTTACCACATTATGTGCAAATGGATGCAGTTTAAAATAAACGTAGTTTTATGAGTTGAAGTTTACCAGAATTAATTAATCATAGTGATAAGTACAAATTGTTTTTCATTTTTTTACATAAAAAAGTTTTTTTTCATTCATTAATCTATATGTTGCATGCATGTTTAAAACCACTGAACCATTCAATTAGGTGCATGTCAAAGGAGTTTTATTTCTCTACATTCTGATATATAACACTTGATGTTATCATTATAAATAAAGTATTTAATGCAAAATCAGTAATGGTAGTCATGTCTGTAAATTTAGAATTAAAATATTTGTGCGCTTTTTCTAAATATACCACAAAATTTTTCAAATTGTTATAAAAACTTTATTTGTGCTCAGAAACGACTGCAACTTTCCTACATTATGTAAAAATGGATGTAGTTTAAAATAAAAGTAGCTTTAGGAGTTGAAGTTTACCAGAATTAATTACACATGTTGATAAGTACAATTTGATTTTAAATTTTAAAAAGTTTAAAAATTTTCTGCACTCATTACTGTATATGGTGAATGCATGTTTAAAACAACTGAACAATTTAGTTAAGTGCGTGATATAGGAGCTTCATTTCTTCACATTTTGATATATAACACTTTATGTTATCTTTATAAATAAATTTTTTAATGCAAAATCTGTAAATGTAGTCATGTCTAAAAATGTACTCTCTGAAATTAGCTCGTAAAAACGTGGTTTTTGAGCTCGTATACTAAGAGTTAACTACATGTGTATCAAGGTAACTAAGGTTACACAGTAACAAAAAGATGTCAACAGTCAGTAGAGAATATAGTATATCATATTAGAATTAACCAAGTAAAGTATGCATAAGAAATTATTTAAAAAATCTTCTAACTATAAGTTATTTCTACTAAGAACTATGTAAGAAAGGCAATTAAAGATGTGAGTGCATAATAAAGCCGAATGCAAACTCTGGTGAACAATATAAAAGTGAGAATTTACAAGAAATTTATAGTAATGTGTAACTTCGGAAATTAGTAAGTTGAGCGTGTTTGTGTTACAAGACACAAGAAATAGAAACAAAATTACTTTGAGACAGCAAACAACCAAAAGCAAAAATAACATAAAGGGAAGTAACTATTAAAAGTCTGTGGGAAAGAAATAAAACATGAATTATCTACCTAAACGAAGGAAAAGTTCTATATAAGAATAAATAATATGAAAAATGTGTACGCAATAAATGCAATCAGATGCAAGAAAAGAAGATTAATTAATCTAACACAATATTAATATTAAACTTAAGTTATAAAACAATCAATGAAAGTTCAAAGCATCGAGTATTAAGTTTTTGACACTATATATCAGGTCCATGAGAGATCGTATAGTTCTGTAACATCCGTATTCGAAGAAAACTCTCCCTAAGATGTGCACCTCACGAAGTTAGGATCAATAAACGAATAATGTTATTTGTACCAAGGACAATAATGTCACTGAAATTCATAGTGTACAAAGTTCCAGTCCATTTCAGTATAATTCAGACCAGCGATTTGAGTCCATGGAAGGTATATATTCTTGATACATGGGCAGTTCAGTCAAAGTTCGATCAAGGAGTGAAGGTAGATCTCATCAAAATAGTCAATCAATCATTCATATAAAGAAACGATGACAAGACCATCAAAGTAAGAGATCTGTATCTTTGAAAGTTTTCAACCATGGGCAAATGTTAATAACACAGTTCTGTTCGACTTTCCGTAAGCATAAAGGAAATTTTCAACCATTCTTCAGCGATAGTTCAATCAGATGTCCAGGATAGATGGTGGACAACATGATAACGAATCTGTCATCACATTAGCAGATCCAGGAATCGATTCAATAGTAAACTGGAAAGGCTGCAGCAATATAGCGAATCGAGCTAGTTTATGATTGCGAGGATTAGCTCTTTTTAAGGCAGCTACCGATTTCTGGTCTGTTTGTATAATGAAGGGCGCTCCTAATAGGTAACGCTCCAATTTCTGGAAAGCCAAGACAACCGCAAGAAGTTCTTTCTCAATCACCGAATATTTCTTTTCGGTCTCCGTCAGTTTGCAAGAAATGTATAATGTCAGATGCAGGACATTTTCGAAGTCTTGAAGCAACACAGCTCCCAAACCGAGATTACTAGCATCTGTTCGGGGAATATAAATGAGATTTATATCAGACAACCTCAAAATAGGAGGTGAAGAAAATATCTTTAAAATATGATCAAAAGCCGCCTGAGAATCACTATACCATTGTATTTTGCTTGGTAAGCCCTTACGTAATAAGGATGACAGAACTGACAACTCATGCTGCATTGGCTGAGCATGAGAATAATAATGAAGGAAATTAACGTCGATCACAGGTATAATAGAAATAATGTAGGGACATAAAGACATTTTTCCAAAGTGGAAACGACAGAAGAAGCGTTCTCTACAAGAAAAGCGTAAAATAAACAAGTCAAGTAGGAACAAGTGACTAGGTAACAGAACAAATGAAGATTGAATCTGCCGAGTCATCATATGATCAGACACGAAAGATACAGACATGTCAATGGTAAAATGATCCATCACTGCTACATGACTAGTGTCATGAGCAAAAGACATGGTACTGAAAACACAAAGGATCAAAAGAACCAACAATAGTCTGCGAAGAAAACGTGTGTAAGTAGTAGTAACTAAATGCCCAATAACATGGTAGCATGTCATGAACGATGCTAGAAACAACACAGTGATCAGAAGCCACAACGATAAGAAAAAGTTTGTAGGCAAGGTTGTACTAGCGACAGATGCAAAATTGTGCATTGGTACATCATAAGATGTAGGCACAACATTGTCCAATTGAGTGACAATTGCTGTACATATAGCATTAGGGACTTCAATGACAGAGAAATCAGATATGATTTCACCGTGAATATCCTCATCATGAGGAGGAACTTCATCACTTTCCAGAATGGTACATAGACCAAAGCTGGAATACACAGTACCACAACCATTGTAATTGCTGGTAGGTAACTGAAACCTTGGAATGCTCGCGGTTGCAGTGAACCTGTGTCTCCGTTCCCATAATTCAATCTCCTCTGGCGAGCAATCCATGCTCCCATGGATGCGACCAACTGTCAAATCAGCTACTGGATTCTTCAATAAACATACTCGAACCATCCCTGAAAAAATGGGGTATGAATATCAACAATGGGGGTAGGGTAAAATTCAATTGTCCCGTCAAATGTAATGCATTTTACAAAATCTCATGTAGAGCAAGAAGGGTGAACCAGCGACTGTCTGATTCCAACCGTAGTTGAACCTGAATCCCTGAGCACAGACCCTTGGGTACCATTCCCCAATCCCCTGTGAAATAATAGACTACCTGTGCCATCGTGGGCAGATAGGCTTACCGCAGGTATTGGATGTCCGCACTTCAGCACTGTGGTACTGTCTTTCTGAAATAAAGTTAGACATTCCTGGCAACGAGAAGCAACATCAAAATCGAATGTGCAACAAGCAACCGATTGAGTTTGAACACCCAACTCCTGACCAACTATTGGTGTACCACCAGTAAGTGCCACCCCTGGATTATGTTCAGGCCGCACTGGGGCACGTGAACGACATCGTTGCATCCGACGATCAAAAGAATTTCCTTGATTTCTAAAGTTTTGTGCATTATTTCTGTTGTGGTAATTTTGATTATTGGAATTGTTATTATTCCAATTGTTTTGATTAGGAACACATTTTTTTTTTCTCTTTTCCAAGGTTGAATTTTGTTGGAAATTATTGTTATTTCTAAATGAAGGTGACTGATTTCGAAATTGTTGCCTCCCTCTATTGAAATTGTCATTTCTGTTAAAATTACCATTCATATTATATTTGTTGTCATTATACCTTCTTGGCATAAAATTTCTATCTAAACTATGGGATCTGAATCTACCATTATTATTCCAAGTTGCAACTGAGGCAACTGGAAGTGAATCTTTAATAAGGCTATTGCTAATACAAGCACCTGGACGTGCTGTACAATATTCTTTTGAAATTTCTTCCAGAGAAGATAAAGTCAATGGCTTATGTTCATGCAAGAATGACCAAAATGGTTTGCTTACCGAGGAATACACCTTATCTCTCAACATCAGATCCATCAGATTTTCATATGTTTTCTCAATTCCTGAGAGCTGAATCCATCTATTAAATGTAAGTCGTATGGCAGAGATAAACTCTGAGAAGTCCTTCCCAGTTTCCGGAATCATAGTTTTAAATTTCATACGATATCCTTCTTCATTAAGTTGATATCGTTTTAATAGTACTGTTCTAGCAGCATCATAGTTGTTTTTAACAGACTCATCCATTGTATCTATAGCAGTCAAAGGCTCTCCGCATAAAACCTCCGTAAGTTTAGCAACCCATAGTGACTTGTCTAATTTATGAGCTTCCCATACACTGTCATAGCGTGAAAGGAAGCATGAAATGTCATCTAAAATTGGGTTAAATACAGGCAATTTAAATCTGTCATTACCGGTATTTTTACTTGAGGAATTTGGAGTATTTGAATTACTGTTCTTTTCATTTTGACCCCTTAATTTTAACTCCTCAAAATGTAAAAGCATCATTTCCTTTTCATGTGCTAAGGTTCGAGCTTTATTCTCCTCCATTTCTATATCATGTTGCATTTTTTTCTCTTCTGCAACAAGTCTCTTCTCCTCCAATTCTTTATCATGTTGCATTTTAATAATTCTATCTTCTATCTCATGGAGACGTCTCTTCTCCTCTGATTCCATCATTCTCTTTTTCTCCTCTAAGTCTTCAAGCCACCTTTGTTCAGCTTTTTTTCCTTCTAATTCCCGTTTCTTCTCATCTTTAGCATTCTGTTCTTTCTCTTCTTGTTTTGCCTTTGCCAACTCAGTCATGGCAAACTCCCACAACACTTCGCCTTTATAACCAAAAGCTTTGCCCCGTTCGACAAAATAATCCAATGTAGCCATGTTAACTAATACTGTGACTCACTTAGTCGAAATATAATGGCTATTTGCTTTATAACTCTTTGTAAGCAATAATTATTGCTATATTATTAATGCAATAATCTACAATGCAAATCATTGTTAATTATCGTGTAATAAAGAAACAGAAACAGTACAAGTGATCAAAGAAATTAATATAAGAAGAATATTACATGACAAGATCAAAAGACACACAGAAAAACATTTAGCAATAAACAACTAAAATCTAATAGTAAACCAAAGCATGAAACAGCAAATAGCTCAATTACTGCTAAAATTAGACACAGACAGGACCCTACGGACGTATAGACAGCTGATTTGTAAAAAAAAAGCTAAGCGAAAGGTAGATGAGGCTAACGCCACGATTAAATCATTACAAAACTGAGAAAAATGGAACTAGAAAACAATGAATATACAAATAAATAGACGAAACGTCACAGCTAACGTGAATTATCGAACAAATCAAATGGCAGTCAGAATAAATATCGACGAGATTACTCGAGCCGAAACTACTGCTGAAATGAAATGTTCAATACTAGTTCCTACAGAACATCTGGCAAGAGCACGAATAACTTCGAGATAGATCTCTTAGTCAGATCGACCTCCCAACCTCCCACGAATAAAGAACTACAACATACAAATATACATAAAAGGACATGAAAAGCAGATATTACAAAGGCTTTAACAATTATACCCTGATCTATTGAAACACATTTACAGGTCAACATCTGACAAGACAGAGCTCCATCCAAATGCAAGTAAAAAGCTGGATTCTGTGCTGCCTTAAAAGCGTGGTCTAACAAAGCCGTGTAGAGTTTGATCACGTAATAGACAAGGTCCACGAACATCAGTTGACCAGGACACTAGACTTAAAAGCTGACATCTGGAGATAAACTTGAGTGCTTACGAAACATGCAGGCATCTTGAAAAATTGACGTTTGGAACTCGGAGCCGGCTGACATGCGCTATCGACTTCAAATTATGTAAATGAGGGAAAACGGTGATAAGTTCATACAATGTCCTTGAAAAAAAAATATTCACAGTTCCAGTTCTTTGATAACATGCAAGCAGACCTGATTATCGATTTCCCCATACTGGCCACCAAGAATTCTTCCTGTTACGGTTGATATTTGTTACAGGAAGACTGTGTAGTATTTGGTTCTTGTATGAATAGGGTCAGAGCATCGTGCAGATAACTTGAAAGAATGTCGTGCGTGAGATCACATGTATGCCATCAAATTAGTGCAGAACTTTGTAGTTAAATGGGTCCACATAACAGGACAGGTTTAATAACATGTAGACGAATCATAGTTATGGCATTGGCAATAGAGAAGTACATGAATATGCATAAAATCCCTTCAACAGTCTCGTCTCATCGATTCATTTCTGGCCGCTGTACTCGGAGTGTCTATCAAAGGTAATCACCCAAGTATTGTGGACCAGATAATGAAGATAAAATTTCTAAGCAGAAATACTTCTCTGCAAGCTACTGAGCTTGTTCCATAATGACTGGAACTTCTTCAACAAAGTGGCGGCCTTCGCAGATCACTTACAGCTACTTAAAATACTTTAATTCCATATTTTCCATATTAAACTGTTCAATGATTCATTAGAATTTTGAGTGTAACCTTGCAGGCACTTTCTCAGTAATTCTGTCTTGGAGAGGTCTTTAAATATGGGCTTAATAGCCTCCATGACAGCAATTGGAAGGTTTCCCTTGTGCTTAAAGTCATTCACTATGCCATCTCTGACAGCCTGTTTGTAGGGATACCAGTCAATGTTGCAAAAGTTATGAACAGGATTATCATCTGTTGATGTCTTATGGAAATACACCGCCAAAACCTCTTCTCGCATTTTGCAAAGGTTGTTTTTGTTAGCTCGTATGACATTTCCATAGTATACTTGTAGCTTATCAATGACACTATCTGTTAGTCTACCCTTACCATCTATGGATTTACCATCAGGCAAAGACTTCCCTTTAGAAAGTTTCTTAAGATTTCTCAGCCGAGTACCCATTCTTTTCTGAACATGACCCACACATTAATTTTTTTCTATCAGACAATCCTCTCCATAAGACTTGGATTCAAATACCTTTTTGAAACTGTTAGTGTTTCCATCCCCAATGAACTTTGTATACCTGAGATTATACTTGTCTGCTGAGCAAGAAAAAATGTTACAAGCTGCTGCTGCTTCCATTGACCCTGAGGATCCGTGATGGGTCATCGTACAAACCTCAGCATGACTTTGTTTCCATTGTTGAAATTTGTCTGTGTTGTGGTCTTGTTTCTCCCAGTACTGACAAGATTTGCACTTTTTACTCTTTCTCTGAGTATCTATTACCTTTCCAGTTTGCAAGCCAATCATAGTTGTGGCACCAACAATAGATGAATGGCCTCTGGTCATCCAGGTACCATCACAAGAAACATCAATGTCTCGGAACTTGTTGTCACCTTCTTCTGCACTCCCATACTCTTGAACAGCAACATTTTTCATGCTAATAATTTGCACCCTAGTAGCAGCATCCTCCATTCCTTTCTGTATAATAGCATTGCTGCTGTGTCTAACTGGGGGTGGTAAATCCATTATACCACAGAAAGTGTTTATGTCGGTGTGACTGCAGCCAATACAGCGCATGGCAAAAGCTGCACGCCGATTGATAAGATTTACCTTTGCATTCCCTACTGAGAGCTGACTACTTGAAGGGAAATGTTTTTGTTCATGACAGTTTGCACTGTTACAATGAAATACAAATTCACTCCCAAGTCCTTGCCTTTTGACTTCAACTAATTGTACAGAACTTTGGCAAAAGGTACACAACAATTTTTCAGCAATGTTCTGACCAAGAAGACCCATGTCAACAATTCTCTGCCCCTCAAGCAAATCAATATCATTAACATTATAATTACCTTCCTCGTCAGTTTCTGCAGAATCTGTGTCACAGCTTCGCTCAAACATATTCTCATCAGAGTCATGTGTTAGGTTGCTAATGTCCAGAATTTTCTGCTCTGATCGTGAAAGGGGCGTGGCATTTTGTTTCATTCCAATATCAAAACATTCAGTCTGCATCGATGGTGTTGAACTATGAACGCATGGCTCAGTACCGAATGTCGATGCATTCTGTAGGATTGTTTTCCTTTCATTTCGTTCAGCCGTATGTTGGTTGCCATGAAATTTACGCTTCTTTGATATACCTTTACCGAACACAATTATTATATGCAAATCAAAAATAACCTTTTTTGTCTATTTCTGGGTGTATATGCCCCCTTAACAGATGATTACCTTTTTTAAAGAGTTATTCATTTTACACTGTTAAATATAATTGATTATTAAATTTGTTATTTGTATATATACACATTTTTAGTTGATTTAATTCTTTTGAGTGTACTGCACCCGTATGTCTCTGTAACCTTAAATACACTTAAAACAGAGCTACTAAATTAAGATTTCACTGAATTAAATCAGTTGGGGGCTTGAACAAGCTCACTTAATGTAATATATCTCTTCACAACAGTGGTCGGGCAGAAAATAAGGTAAGTTTGCTAAGACACATTCAGCATTGTTCTTGATTTCTGAATATCTTGTGAACACTCCCTCAAGGTAGAAGCATCATCATCCTTCTATTTGCATCTCTGCCAAGAGTAATCATGTGCGAAGGTAGATACCTTTGAAGACCCACATTAGATACTCTAGGTTTTGCCATTGCTAGCCATCACTGCAGAGCAAAGGGAGTAAATCCCGTGACAGGTGTGAGATCTTTGAAGTGGTCAATACGTGTCCGACTCCAGTGTTCTAAGCTGTGGAATACACGCTACATAAATGAAGAAATATTTTGAATTTCATCTTAGGAACATCTTAGGAAGTGGATGTGAAGACTCTAATGCTGGGTATCCAGTGACTAGACATTATTTGTCATTCGCCTGATCTATTAGTGAATATCCTTTACTATTTAAAGTGTATTTAAATAAAGGATGTCGGATCGTCAGCACAGTTTCTTGAGCATGATATTCCACATATTATGAAGGTTGAGAGTGAGTGTTCTCGTATCACCAATTAGCTAGACAATTTTGGCTAAACAGTATTTTAGATATTACATACGCAATCAACAGAACACAATTCACCACACCAAACCCGTCTCAATTTTGGATGAGTGGATACAAGTGAATATCATCTGATCATATTTGCTCCAATTTCTGATCCCAAAAAAATTACTTTCCATATAATGTAATAAAAATGTTATTAAAACAAATGATGCCATAACTTTGGTTTGCACCTTCTTTCTCGTCTCCTCAGTTTCTTCCTTTTCATTCCCTTTCACTTTTTTCTCTTCTGCATATTTGATTAGTATCGCACAAATGTACGAATAGATGATAGATTCCTGTATTCTCACTGATACAAACACCTTCGTCCTACCGTCTACATTCACTGTTGGATACACGAATATTTATTTAATCGGGGGAAAACTCATTGCTGGACACATCTGATCAACGCCAGCTCCTGACAGCAAAAGTCCACGTAACCAAGCATACGTCACTTTTGCCATATGTCATCATTCTCACTCGCTAACGTCATGCAATAACACGCGTTCACTGAGAGAACTCTGTGGTATACAAACACCAGAGAAAAGAGTAGTCGGAGTGTATATGCCCCAGAGTAGCTCCCAACAGTATTTAAAATACTAAAAATAGTAATTTTAAAAGAACAGGGAAAATAAAAAAGAAAATTTCACAGTAAATAATTATTTGCTTTTATGAAACTGATCGTTTTCCTCAATTTCGAGATTATTACTTCGAGTATAGACCTTCAAAAATATTATGCTGAGTCCTCCTGTTCCGTGCCATGATCTCAATGTCTTTTATTCATATCTGTCTCCTATTCTCTTTATATATATATATATATATATATATATATATATATATATATATATATATATATATATATATATATATATATATATATATATATATATATATATATATATATATATATATATGTATATATATATATATATATATATATATATATATATATATATATATATACTGAAGCACATTAAAAACGCACCACTATTATATATACTGATGCCGAGAAGCTGGAAAAAAAAAGTGTGGGAATGATTTTCCCCGTGTTGTCATGAGGTAGAGAGCGAATGGCTGCTGGAATGGAAAGTGCATCATTCAACCCACGGGTTTGTGTACAGACTACATGAAAACAATGAAAGTTACACGTGCAACACGATTCCCAATAGCTGTGATTCTGAAAATGTGTACGCGTTTTGGCAGTATACTCGGTATAAAAAGGTCGTTGAGACACAACACCCAGTACATGTGCTTGAAATGCCACGACTATCTGAAAACGACCGCCAACGAGCCATTGGTATGTTGGAGACCGGAATGAGCTCGCGGGCCATTGCCAAAAGGATGAATTGCCACCAACAGCACTATTGTACGTCTCAATGAACGTTACGGAACCACTGGCAGTGCCCGGGATAGACTTCGGAGTGGCCAACCACGAGTTACTACCCCTGCGCAAGATCGTCATATTGTGCTGAGTCACCTAAGGAATCGTTCTCTCCCGGCAAGTCAAACAGCAAGAGCAATAGTGGGTAGACGTGGACAAGTCTCTCGAATGACAGTCATACGAAGACTCAGAGATACAGGCCTTACTGCAAGACGACCTTATGTTGGGCCAAACTTGACTCACAGTCATCGTCAGAAGCGCCTGCAATAGGCAGAGCAACATGTCAGATGGACTAGACTGCAGTGGAATGCTGTCCTATTCACAGACGAGAGCAGATTCAACAGATCCTTTGCTGATGGACGTATGCGGATTTAGCGACGGTGTGGAGAGTGCTTTGCAGATTGCTGTGTTCGTCAGCACAACCGATTTGGAGGTGGCAGTATTCACATTTGGGGAGGATTCAGTTTTCACCATCGCTTGCCTCTTCACGTCTTTCGTGGAAATGTTATTGCTGTGACATATCGAGATGAGGTTCTGGATGCATTGGTTGCTCCTGCGTTCACAAAGTATCCAGACTTGCAGCTTCTCCAGCAGGATAACGCACGTGCGCACACCGCATGCATTACGCAGCAATATCTACAGCAGCAGAACATTGTGACGATTGATTGGCCTGCCCTATAACCAGACATGTCCCCTATAGAACATCGGTGGGACGAGCTTGGACGCAGAGTCTACAGGCAAGGTTCTCCAGCTAATCTGCAACAGCTCGAAGCTGCTCTTACACGTGAATGGGACTTGATTCCCCGGAATTTCCTTCAGAGACTTGTGCGTTCCATGCGGAGCCGCTGCCAAGCTTGTTTGCAAGCACACGGTGGACATACCAGATACTGAGGATAGTGTGAATGAATTTTTTTATTGGTTGCATTTTTGGTTTTCTCCCTTGCCTGCACAGAATGCAATGAATTTCATAACAATCAAATGTACAAATTAATGACCAGCATGGATTCATAGGAAAATGAATAAAGATTCCAAATATGTAAATATAAGTGTTTACAAGTTTACATATTTGGAATCTTTATTCATTTTCCTATGAATCCATGCTGGTCATTAATTTGTACATTTGATTGTTATGAAATTCATTGCATTCTGTGCAGGCAAGGGAGAAAACCAAAAATGCAACCAATAAAAAAAATTCATTCACACTATCCTCAGTATCTGGTATGTCCACCGTGTGCTTGCAAACAAGCTTGGCAGCGGCTCCGCATGGAACGCACAAGTCTCTGAAGGAAATTCCGGGGAATCAAGTCCCATTCACGTGTAAGAGCAGCTTCGAGCTGTTGCAGATTAGCTGGAGAACCTTATCCTGTAGACTCTGCGTCCAAGCTCGTCCCACCGATGTTCTATAGGGGACATGTCTGGTGATAGGGCAGGCCAATCAATCGTCACAATGTTCTGCTGCTGTAGATATTGCTGCGTAATGCATGCGGTGTGCGCACGTGCGTTATCCTGCTGGAGAAGCTGCAAGTCTGGATACTTTGTGAACGCAGGAGCAACCAATGCATCCAGAACCTCATCTCGATATGTCACAGCAATAACATTTCCACGAAAGACGTGAAGAGGCAAGCGATGGTGAAAACTGAATCCTCCCCAAATGTGAATACTGCCACCTCCAAATCGGTTGTGCTGACGAACACAGCAATCTGCAAAGCGCTCTCCACACCGTCGCCAAATCCGCATACGTCCATCAGCAAAGGATCTGTTGAATCTGGTCTCGTCTGTGAATAGGACAGCATTCCACTGCAGTCTAGTCCATCTGACATGTTGCTCTGCCTATTGCAGGCGCTTCTGACGATGTCTGTGAGTCAAGTTTGGCCCAACATAAGGTCGTCTTGCAGTAAGGCCTGTATCTCTGAGTCTTCGTATGACTGTCATTCGAGAGACTTGTCCACGTCTACCCACTATTGCTCTTGCTGTTTGACTTGCCGGGAGAGAACGATTCATTAGGTGACTCAGCACAATATGACGATCTTGCGCAGGGGTAGTAACTCGTGGTTGGCCACTCCGAAGTCTATCCCGGGCACTGCCAGTGGTTCCGTAACGTTCATTGAGACGTACAATAGTGCTGTGGTGGCAATTCATCCTTCTGGCAATGGCCCGCGAGCTCATTCCGGTCTCCAACATACCAATGGCTCGTTAGCGGTCGTTTTCAGATAGTCGTGGAATTTCAAGCACATGTACTGGGTGTTTTGTCTCAACGGCCTTTTTATACCGAGTATACTGCCACAACGCGTACACATTTTCAGGGTCATAGCTGTTGGGAATCGTGTTGCACGTGTAACTTTCATTGTTTTCATGTAGTCTGTACACAAATCCATGGGTTGAATGATGCACTTTCCATTCCAGCAGCCATTCGCTCTCTACCTCATGACAAACACGGGGAAAATCCATTCCCACACTTTTTTTCCAGCTTCTCGGCATCAGTATATATAATAGTGGTGCGTTTTTAATGTGCTTCAGTATATATATATATATATATATATATATATATATATATATATATATATATATATATATATATATATATATATATATATATATATATATATATATATATATATATATATATATTAAAGATACTGATTCCTACGTGTACACTCCTATCTATAATAACTGAATCATCTTTGAATTTGCAAAATAGCATATATCAAATTTAATGATCAAGTATTATGTAACATTTAAAAATATAAAAAAGATTTAGATGTGATGCAGAAAAATTTTGTTACCGTCATCGATACTTGATGGAAGGTAAATGTTCGTTGCTGTGGCTTGTTTAATATGCACTTAGCTGAAAGTCGGTGAGCTTTGCTGCTGTTGTTGGTCTATTCATATCCCTGGGGCAAGGGGCACGTCCCGAGCAAAGAGTGCATAGGGTTACTTCTGCTGGTGTCAGTGCTGATTATCTGCACAGGCCAGTCAGATGTAGCTGTCTAGTTTAGACAATCAGTTTTCATAATCACAGACTCGTAGCACGAATGGTCTAGTAGACTCGAACCACAAACTTTAGAGAAAATAAAAAGAACATAGGCCTCTCCAGAGTCTTTGTTTTCCGAACATTAATCAGGCGCCTTCCTCGCTGTCCGTCAACCATTTTTTTCTCTCGGACATTTTATCCTCCCTGAGTAAATTGTCACGGAATTGGCTCCCTTGCTTTGCAATAGTGGTCAATGAAATCACCCTTCTATATGATGGTTGTCAGCATCAAATGACTTGGACATCCACTAGCACTTTTCACATATTAATATTCACATGGCAATATGTCGTGGAATATTCTAATCCACATATATAAATTATTAGGTAAATATGAAGCCTAACAAATAAAATTAATAAAGAAAAGAGCAATGGTAAAATAACAGTGCTGTCACAAAGAAGGTACTCGAAATCCCCCTTGTTTTCTGCTTCGTCTGCAAATTGTAACGCTTTCACGTTGATAGTAAAAGCTTACTGTATTATACCCGCTTTCTTCAATGAAACGTGTGCTGTATTTCTTGGAAAAACATTGAGAGGCAGACTGCGTAATGACCTAAATTAATCCTAACATTAATTATACTGCGTTACCAAAACGAGCGAACAGATGGACTCAAATAGAAAGAGAGAGGGGCGAATAAAATCAGGAACGCATGCAAAATTAAACACGCGTCTCGCTATTAATGCCACCCCCAACAAGCGTAACGCGATACACAATTACTACTATCACGCGTGTTAGGCTACATGCACTAACTTTTTCGGACGAACAGTGATAAAATACACTACCCTTCCCAGAGTTAGGTTTTAAAATCATAAAAAACGCTTATTAGGAAAGATAACAATAGATGGGTTTACGTTTGAAAACATTACAGTACCCAGACAGCACATCTTCGAAACAGTAGGTAGAAGAAATTGCATATTTTGAACGCAGCCACGTAGCTCTTTTAAATTTGGATATTTGGGTTCCTTAGGGCTTGCTGACAAAGAATATGTAAAACGTTACGCAAATAGTCCAGGAATTAATAAATTATAACCAAAATAAAATAGTGGGGATGCCTGACAACATGGAATCATTTCTGCTCATAAAATTTTTTTTTATAACGTGTTTGAAAAAACCTTACGTTACAGAAATAGCCTACCATGTAAACTCCAAATTGATTGGAGCGCAACAAATGAAAGACTAACCACGATTGGTCGGGCTATAAATACTATCTATCGTTGTTAGGGGAGACGTGGAAAGGTAACATTTTTTCAAACACTTGTCGAAACGTGGCTCCATTGGCTAGACTCGCTGATATACTCACTTAGGAGCGTTAGTTCGAGACCACTAGTGCAAATAAGCTTGATAAAGCAACAGTGCGTTGAAGCCAGCTCATATTTTGCTAAATAAAAGCCTGGAACATAAGCAGATGGGAATTTGTGCCAGAATTCATTGCTAATCAACGTATCTGTGTTTGTTTCCATGAATTGTGGTAAGCTTGAAACATTCAGTATCTTTTAATGAAAATTGAATGTGAATTGTTAATTTATGCCTGTATATATGTGTAGTTCAGTAGCAAACATGATGTAAAGCCTATAATGCTCCCGCCTGAACAGAAGGTGTCGGAGGAAAGTAAAACTGCATGGAATGGCCAAACAGTACACTGACACCTAGATTATTGATTAGACAGAAATAATGCTGGAAGTGCAGAGGCGTGGTAACCATTAAGGAGGTTAATACTGGAATAAAGTATTTCACATGAAGCTGACAGTTGGCCTAACGCTCTGAACTCAATGTTTGTGATGTATTGTGATCAGTGTAAAAAGAGAGTATAAGTTAGTTATGAAGTAGAAGGTACATCCTTCTTGATTTCAGGGACCGTGGTCTTGATGGTACTGAGCAGCACCTGGTCAGAGCTTTGCTGAATCCAGAGTCGGACAGCATACTCCTTGGTCTTTTTAGCTATCAGTGAGGTGTCTCCAGAGCCCAGGGGAGAATTCGAGCAGAGGAGTCCTTTCCTGCCGCCATCACGCAAGATAAGCTGATTTGGCCAGCTGAGCTCAACATTATGTCCCCTCATCTTGAAATGACTTTGTAAAAATAACATTCAGAGGGGAATTTAATTGTCTTAATATCAGGAACTGAAAACATCTCCAATACTAGTCCCAAAAGACAAACTATTGAAGTCATGATGACAAATACCAACAGAGCTTGAACAAAACAAAACCAGTATTACCTCATATTACTACTACACAACTGACACACATAGGATATTTTTAATAATATATGTCACTACAATATTCATATTGATAAAGTCTGTACATATACTTGTAAGTAAAATTGATTGTGATTCCTGGTTCCTTTGTATTTGAATCAGGACACATATACCTTTATGACAACAATGAATACATATTGTTATTTGAAAAGTTATCAGTGACTCCTTAAGATATTCTCATAGAGTGTTATATGTATGTGAGTGTCACAGTGTTGTCAAGAGTAGTGGATTAAATTAAATTGTTTATCTGTCTGTTGTTGTGACTTACACTTCATCATACACATACCCTAGACACATAACGTAGTCATCACACTATTCCAGAATAATTCTGACTGAGATATATAGATATGTGGTAGCAAGTAAGGTTATCTATAATACACTACTCTTAATAGATATAGATACCTTCACAGCTGATCTCAGTCAGTACACTAAGTCCCCTATAAATATTTATAACATCCCACTTCACCACATATATTGGGGGCTCGCTCGTCCGGGATTTTGAATCTTTCCCTATTAAAAATATTGGGGGTAATTCACTTCAGGGAATATAAGAATTAAAAGGTATCCTTGGGTGGAATTAAATAAGGTTGAGCTCACGGTGCCTGTGTTGTCCATTAGATATATTTAGAGATTAAATTGTTGGTTAGACATTGTAGAAATTTACCTGATAGACAATGGCGGACCTGGCCAAGTTTCGATCTGCTGCTGTACAGACTGCAAAAGAGTTAGGATTAGATGGGCAAGTTATGGTTGCCTATGTCACTACGGAATGTGACAAATTTATTGAACGCGAAGAAAGAAGATTAGAAAAAGAGGCCGAAAGAAAGTTAGTGGCTGAGACTAAGAGGTTGCAAGCTGAGGCTGAGACTAAGAGGTTGCAGATTGAGGCTGACAAAGAGGCTAAGAAATTGGAAGCAGAAAGAGAAGACAAAAGATTAGCTGCAGAAAGGGAAGAGAAGAGATTAGCTGCAGAGAGGGAAGCAGAAAAGGAGGAGAAAAGATTACAAAGGGAACATGAATTACGACTAAGGGAGTTTGAGTTTCAGGGCCATGCTCCTGAAAATGGTGCCAGTCCCTTTGCCTCTGATGCCACTGCTAGCCAAGGAGCCTCAACCTCAGCTATGAATTTTCATTTAGATCATTTTGTTGAGAAAGACGATGATATAGAGAGCTACCTAAATAGGTATGAACTATTAGCTACCACGTATGGGTTAGAGAGAGAAAGGTGGAGCTTAAAGTTATCTCAGGGACTTCGTGGGGCAGCTTATGAAGTTTTTGCAAAAATGAGCAGAGGTGATCAGGAAAATTATGACATGCTAAAGCAGGCTCTTTTGTTAAGATATGAAAAGAATGCTGAATTTTATAGGAAAAAATTTAGGAATGCTAAACTACTGTCAGGTGAAACCTATCACCAGTTCTCTGCACGAATAGAGACATACTTGGAGAAATGGACTTCTCTGGGGAAAACCCAAGATCTTAAGGAAATGGTCCTTATAGAGCAATTAAGAGAGTCCATGGCTCCAGACCTGAGAAAGTTTCTCATGGAACAAGGTGCAGAGAGGCTGGGTGAGTTGCTAAATGTTGCTGAAAGGTATCAAGCAGCTCAAGCAGAGGTAACAGGTAATAAAAAGAAACAAGTGGACAACTTTAGGGCACCACAGAACTTTAATAAATTTGATCCTAGGGATCAAAACAAAGGTAAGCACCAGTTTGATAGGCCACGGTATGAAAATAAAAATAAATTCCCACAATTCGATGAAAGAAAATCTTTCAACCAAGGAAAAAGGTGGTGTAAAAATTGTCAGATGGACAATCATGACACTGACCGTTGCAGAAGGAAACCTGTGTATATGGCAACCCTTCAGGTCAGGTCGACCTCAAGACAGGAGGAGGATATTATGTTAGATACCACTCCAGAAGAGATGAGGAAGGCACAGGCTGGGGATAAAACACTCAAGCCTTGTTTCAGAAAATTGTCAACTTGTCATACAACTCCAGGCAAGGGAGATTTTTACATGAAAAACAAGTTGATGTATAGGAAGGCCGGAACTAGATCCCATGGTCACGGACAGCTGGTTCTTCCAAAGAGATATAGGACAGAATTAATAAGGAGTCTACATGTGAAACCAGATGGGGACCATGAGAAAATAGGTACCATCATTCAAAAGGTGGCTCACAATTATTATTGGCCCAAAGCAAGATGGGACATTGAGAATTTTGTAGAAAGGTGTAGCATAGCACATGAGGGAACACCCACAAGTGGGAACATTGATCAGGACCTGGACACGCCACGGGGCAAAATTAGGCCTGATAATAAAAAGAAAAATAGATTTGAAAAAGTGGACCAAATGAAATGGGAAGCCCCTTTTCACGGACAAGCTTCACTTAACTGTTTTACAATGGCCACTATGCGGAGAGTGCAAACAGATGTCTTACCCCAGGATAAGCCGACAATCCCTCAATCGGACTTAAACAAACTGGAGGAAGAAGATGTAGAGAGGAAATCTCTCATCAAGAATTTTAAGTGGGGAGACAGCCCCAAAAGAAAAATTGGTAGCGGTCGTTTTGTGAATGATAATTCTGGGAGGAAAAATCATCACTATAAAGCTTCGAGTGGAAGAGACCATACCGGTGCATGGACAAATAGGTCCACACAATTAAAGGTCCATATGTAGCTATGTTAAGAACGTGGACTGATGAAAAGGCAGAGGAAAACATTACATCTTCATACCAATATGTGAATGAGCTGACCACTCGGTTAAAAACTGGCTGGAAACTTGCCAATGAAAATTTGAAACAAGCCAGGAAGAAACATGCTGCCTATTATAACAGGAAGGCGAAAGACAGAAATTTGGCTGTGGGAGAGAAAGTACTGCTTCTTTTGCCTGGGAGTCAGAATAAGTTACAAATTGGATGGCAGGGTCCATATACAGTTTTAGAGAAGGTATCTAGAACAAATTATAAGATAGATAAGAAGGGGAAAGAAAAAATCTATCATGTGAATCTCCTGAAGACATATTTGGAAAGAGAACATCAGGAAGAGACACACTTGTTGACCTTGTCCATCGCCATGGAGATGAAAAAGGAACCACTTTCATCATTTGAATATCCATTACACCCCTGTGAGACAGCAGCACAGGTGAAAATCAGTACACATTTAACGAAAACTCAGAAAGAGAGAGTGCAACAGGTTCTAAATAATCATGCAGAGGTGTTAACAGACCGACCAGGGCATACAAACCTATTGGAATATGATATGAAACTAATAGACTCCACACCTGTCTGTATGAAACCATATTCGATTCCGTTTGCTAAGGAGAAAGCTTTGAAGGAAGAGATAGACTATCTATTGAAGGAAGGAATTATTTCGCACAGTGAGTCTTCGTATAGTTCCGGTGTTGTACTCTTAAGGAAGCCCTCTGGAGAACATAGACTCTGTATAGATTACAGGAGACTGAATGCTATTACAGAAGGACAGGTGGATCCATTGCCGGATACAAATCAGCTGTTTGCCAGGCTAAATAAAGCTAAATATTTCTCAAAAGTGGATCTGAGTAAAGGATACTATCAGATTCCAGTAAAGCCTGAGGTTAGACCATACCTAGCTTTTAGTACCTCAGAAGGACACTATGAGTTTAATAGATTGCCATTTGGATTGAAGAATGCGCCTAGTGTCTTCTCTAGAATGATGAGAAAATTATTGGATCCTCTGAATAATCCCTGTATAACAAATTTTATGGATGATATCCTTATAGCAACAGAAACATTTGAGGAACACATTGACTCTCTGAACATGCTGTTTGATCGACTTAGGGAGGCAAATTTAACAGCCCGACCAACCAAATGTTGCGTTGGATGTAAAGAATTGGAATTTTTGGGACACACAGTTTATCAGGGAAACATGACCCCTGACCCAAAGAATTTAGAGAAACTACAGAAAGCCCCGAGACCACAAACCAAGAAGGACGTGAGATCCTTTGTCTCATTATGTGGTTTCTACCAGAAGTATATCAAAAACTTTAATTCCATATGTGCACCGTTAACTGAATTGACACGTAAAGGACATCCAGATCGCATTACATGGACACCACAATGTGAAATGACTTACCAAGAATTGAAGGAAAAGCTCACAAGTAAACCCATTTTGAAATTACCTGACTTAAGTCAAGAATTCATAGTAAGGACGGATGCAAGTAATATTGGGTTAGGTGCAACTCTACTACAGAAATCAGATGCATTGGATGGGGAATTAAGCCCAGTGGCATATGCTAGCAGAAAGTTGAATAAAGCTGAAATCAACTACTCAACTAGCGAAAAAGAATGTCTTGCAGTAATATGGGCGATAAAGAAATTCAATATTTATCTATATGGGAAGGCATTTAAGTTGCAAACAGACCACAAACCTTTATCGTTTCTAGCACAGGCTAGGCATGAGAACTCCAGGTTACTCCGATGGTCTTTACTTTTGGCTCCATATAATTTTAGCATTGAGTATATATCTGGAAAAACCAATTTGGGAGCGGATTTTTTAAGCCGCCATCCGTGTGATGAGAATCACCGTAAACCCCAGAAATAATAATAAATTTCTCTATGTGTATATAGAATAAAGGACTGACATATAATGTCTGTTTTAAGAGGGGAGGTGTCGTGGAATATTCTAATCCACATATATAAATTATTAGGTAAATATGAAGCCTAACAAATAAAATTAATAAAGAAAAGAGCAATGGTAAAATAACAGTGCTGTCACAAAGAAGGTACTCGAAATCCCCCTTGTTTTCTGCTTCGTCTGCAAATTGTAACGCTTTCACGTTGATAGTAAAAGCTTACTGTATTATACCCGCTTTCTTCAATGAAACGTGTGCTGTATTTCTTGGAAAAACATTGAGAGGCAGACTGCGTAATGACCTAAATTAATCCTAACATTAATTATACTGCGTTACCAAAACGAGCGAACAGATGGACTCAAATAGAAAGAGAGAGGGGCGAATAAAATCAGGAACGCATGCAAAATTAAACACGCGTCTCGCTATTAATGCCACCCCCAACAAGCGTAACGCGATACACAATTACTACTATCACGCGTGTTAGGCTACATGCACTAACTTTTTCGGACGAACAGTGATAAAATACACTACCCTTCCCAGAGTTAGGTTTTAAAATCATAAAAAACGCTTATTAGGAAAGATAACAATAGATGGGTTTACGTTTGAAAACATTACAGTACCCAGACAGCACATCTTCGAAACAGTAGGTAGAAGAAATTGCATATTTTGAACGCAGCCACGTAGCTCTTTTAAATTTGGATATTTGGGTTCCTTAGGGCTTGCTGACAAAGAATATGTAAAACGTTACGCAAATAGTCCAGGAATTAATAAATTATAACCAAAATAAAATAGTGGGGATGCCTGACAACATGGAATCATTTCTGCTCATAAAATTTTTTTTATAACGTGTTTGAAAAAACCTTACGTTACAGAAATAGCCTACCATGTAAACTCCAAATTGATTGGAGCGCAACAAATGAAAGACTAACCACGATTGGTCGGGCTATAAATACTATCTATCGTTGTTAGGGGAGACGTGGAAAGGTAACATTTTTTCAAACACTTGTCGAAACGTGGCTCCATTGGCTAGACTCGCTGATATACTCACTTAGGAGCGTTAGTTCGAGACCACTAGTGCAAATAAGCTTGATAAAGCAACAGTGCGTTGAAGCCAGCTCATATTTTGCTAAATAAAAGCCTGGAACATAAGCAGATGGGAATTTGTGCCAGAATTCATTGCTAATCAACGTATCTGTGTTTGTTTCCATGAATTGTGGTAAGCTTGAAACATTCAGTATCTTTTAATGAAAATTGAATGTGAATTGTTAATTTATGCCTGTATATATGTGTAGTTCAGTAGCAAACATGATGTAAAGCCTATAATGCTCCCGCCTGAACAGAAGGTGTCGGAGGAAAGTAAAACTGCATGGAATGGCCAAACAGTACACTGACACCTAGATTATTGATTAGACAGAAATAATGCTGGAAGTGCAGAGGCGTGGTAACCATTAAGGAGGTTAATACTGGAATAAAGTATTTCACATGAAGCTGACAGTTGGCCTAACGCTCTGAACTCAATGTTTGTGATGTATTGTGATCAGTGTAAAAAGAGAGTATAAGTTAGTTATGAAGTAGAAGGTACATCCTTCTTGATTTCAGGGACCGTGGTCTTGATGGTACTGAGCAGCACCTGGTCAGAGCTTTGCTGAATCCAGAGTCGGACAGCATACTCCTTGGTCTTTTTAGCTATCAGTGAGGTGTCTCCAGAGCCCAGGGGAGAATTCGAGCAGAGGAGTCCTTTCCTGCCGCCATCACGCAAGATAAGCTGATTTGGCCAGCTGAGCTCAACATTATGTCCCCTCATCTTGAAATGACTTTGTAAAAATAACATTCAGAGGGGAATTTAATTGTCTTAATATCAGGAACTGAAAACATCTCCAATACTAGTCCCAAAAGACAAACTATTGAAGTCATGATGACAAATACCAACAGAGCTTGAACAAAACAAAACCAGTATTACCTCATATTACTACTACACAACTGACACTCATAGGATATTTTTAATAATATATGTCACTACAATATTCATATTGATAAAGTCTGTACATATACTTGTAAGTAAAATTGATTGTGATTCCTGGTTCCTTTGTATTTGAATCAGGACACATATACCTTTATGACAACAATGAATACATATTGTTATTTGAAAAGTTATCAGTGACTCCTTAAGATATTCTCATAGAGTGTTATATGTATGTGAGTGTCACAGTGTTGTCAAGAGTAGTGGATTAAATTAAATTGTTTATCTGTCTGTTGTTGTGACTTACACTTCATCATACACATACCCTAGACACATAACGTAGTCATCACACTATTCCAGAATAATTCTGACTGAGATATATAGATATGTGGTAGCAAGTAAGGTTATCTATAATACACTACTCTTAATAGATATAGATACCTTCACAGCTGATCTCAGTCAGTACACTAAGTCCCCTATAAATATTTATAACATCCCACTTCACCACACAATAAATACATATTAGTTCACATGTTAGTAATGAAAAATATAAAATGTAAAAAGTACAACTTACTCCAATCTTGGCTCACAGACTGTTTGCTCAGATGAAAAAGGCACTTGACTAGGCCTCTTACACGTGTTTTTGGGGGTAGTTATTTTAACACTAGATTCCCTCTATGACTCCGTGTTTTCATTTTCCCTAGATCCCGGTTCCTTGTTAAATGATAGAGATTTCCTGTGCCATTTAAGTCCTTCAAAATACTCCAACACAAGTCCGGTCGGAAAAATGGAATTCTGAATTCTAACTTCTGGCAGTCTGGTTTCGTCTTGGCTAGCAATCTTCACAGTGTCTTAAAACTGCGAAAAGGTCAGGTTATATGGCCCTAATGCCCGCATTTATTTTGTTACGATGCTAAGAAAGCTTCAATCGTTTCAAACATGCGTGTTTAGTTTGGTAATTTCAAAATTATTTCTGCCTTACAAATAATGTGCATGATGCAAAAGGTCACGTCTCCCAAATATGGAATGAAAACATCCGATCCTCTCGGCACAGTTTACAAATAATTTATTATTACTTTAATATAACGTAATGTCTTCCTAACAAGGTGTGCCGGAAACGATGATGCCATGCATGTCTGTCCAAAATGTGTCGCACAGACGAGTAATCTCGTTATCTGTTGCTTGAGCACACACAATCCGTCTCTTTACCATCTTGGCAGAGAACGCACCCTGGCCTTATCAGCTATTGAACAACTGCGCTGGGCGATTTTAATGTTACTCCGTATCTGATGTCGGCCACACCTGAGATTAACCAACATGGTTATTGGTTAATATTATCGCATCCGTTTCTTCCGCAGCAGGGAGGGACGGGCAACTAAACAGACATGACGACCTATCGCTGAGAGGAGTGTAAGAATGTTAAAAATACAAAATATCTACTACAAAGTAGAGAAAGAAAGAGGTGCCGACCATGGAAAAGAACATAAGTAGTCAGTACAACAAATGTCCAGGATATGGCCGTAGTGAAGCAGAGATCGACCCAAAAAATTATGTGGCATATATGCAGCATAACTCAGATAATATTATGTGAAATCAACATCGTCTTTTAAATAATGTAATTGAACAATGAGACTGGACAGCGGCGAATACAAAGGCTTGTGCCTGAAGGAACATATTTAAGTTTACAAATAACTCAAAAATCAAGCACAGCCAGAATTGCCCTTGACTGGAACCCACAGAGGAAACGAAGAGTCGGGAGGTCAAAGAGAACTTGGAGAAGAACTGTTTAAGAGGAGGCTAGGGAAATTGGAATGACTTGGGCACAGCTGAAAAAAACAGCCCAGAATAGAAATCGATGGATAGCAACTGTTTCTGCCACATGTTCTACAGGGAACGAAAAGGAATGATGATGATGATAACTCAAAAATGGTAATATAAACTATGCACATGCTCATGTAATCATCACTCACTCCCTGCTCCATTCGGAGTCTTGCATTACCTCTGCTTTTGGTTCCCTGAGAGAACTAGCATGAAGCAATCAGCAGCGCTTACTGTGGTGGTTTATGAATATACTCTTTCCTATACTGAGGTTGCCAGCCTCGTACAACCACTAGCAAGTACAAACATGTCGAATTAAAAGTATAAAATATATGTTACCCCAAACTAATTGGGAACTCTAGACTTCGTGCTCAGTAGAATAGGGTTGACAACTTGATAAAGATGCATCGAACACGCGTCAGGGGTATTATTTCTAGTTAGAATCCCTCTGTGACTTTTTGAGTAGGTCAACTAAGTGACCGGTTTCCGTATTAACCCTTCATTGCAGTAGTGTTCAGACGGAGTTCTGATACGTGTTTTATCCGGTTCTATAATGTAAGAATTCTAACTTTATTCTTTCCTGGCTTCAGTCCGAGCTGTCTACTTGACGATTTTGCAATGCAGTGTGTTTTAGCCACCAAATTTGATAGGTCATATTGCAGTTTTCCCGCACACGCTTCCACCTGGCGTTTCCGATAAAACATCCAATCAGAATAAATGTTTATTTCTGATTTACCTATGATCCAATCCATGAGCTGGAATGTAATGGGTCGTTGTGTCAGTTGATTTACTTTCCCCTACGTGTTTTAAAATATAATTTTAAAATTTAAACACATGACCTCATTCCCATATATGGCCCGACATCTTCCGCCCCTCTTAGGTAACCTTTCAATTACGATTTGTAACCTCGCTTGCAGATAGAGCCATTGCTAATTTGTCTACCCATACGGGTTTCTCTGTAATAATTACACAATGTCTGGTCGGAAGTGAGTTCAGCGAATACCACCTGTACTTTCCTGATCCCCAGTAGGATAAGTCGCGACATATCGTTGCATTCAAACATCTTCCCCAGACAACTTCTGGTCTTCCTTTTGTATTCTCCGCCATACTGTCTGAACGCTTTTGTTGTGTACAATGCGCCTAGACGAACATGCGTGTCTGGGCGGAAATGTCAACAATCATTTTCCCGTTTACCAGAGGAAGCAAATCTGGTTCAACAACTTAAGCGATTATAATTAATCCTTAAGGATGGTCAATTAGCCGTGAAATAACACTATTGCAGTATGAATAGAGGTCAACAAATCTAAGGCGCGGCGTTGGGGTAGGTTTATGGGTGTAAAATGAAGAAATAAATGGATATTTGCAGAGAGAGGGACGATGAGAAAAGGCGAATGACCAGTTATGTGACACTCTTCTACTGTGAATTGTAGAGGTTGTCAGAGATTGCCTAATGTTGTCCTGCCAGCGGACTCTGGGTCGTCCTGAATGTCTGGATCCCTGGCTCTTAGTTTCCTTTACTTGTGATGGAGCCGATCTTCACCCATTCTGCAGACATAGCCAAACCATCTTAGTTGGGACTGTTCTACTTAGATATCTTGGGGTTGGATTTTTAGGCCATGACATATCGTCTGGTTACGGACAATGTTTCTTCTTTTTACTTCAAACATCTTCCTCAGATACCTCATTTATGAGGTTTGGATCTAGCTTTTGTGGGTTGTAGCAATTGCCCATGGCTAGCATCCATACGTCAAGACTGGGACATAGGTGGAGCGGTATACAGCTATCTTCGTCTTCTCGCTAACTTCTCTTTTGCAGAGGAATCCTTTATTAATAGCCTGAAAATGTGTCCTAGCTTCTGCTCTTCGGATAGCCAAATCTTCTTTGATGTCTTCTTTCCAGCTATGGCAGCTCGGCTGTATTTAAAGTAGTTGAACTGCTCCAGGACCTGTCCTCCCAGCTTAATCTGATGTCTTCTTTCCTCTCGTGATATCACCTTGGTTTTTGTTTTGGAGCTGCTGATGACCATCTCTCTCTTCTCCCCTCTTCCTTCCAGACTTGCAAGTTGGTTTGAAGATGTGCCTCTGATTTAGCAATCAGGGCAGCATCATCGGTAAATGCCAGCTCCGAAATACAAACCTGTCTCATCTTCCAGTACCCCACTGAATATTGTCTTATCCTCTCCTAATATATATATATATAATTTCCAAATTCTCAATACACAAAAAATACAATGGCTTTATAAAAGACACACAATGACTATCACGTCATATTCGATGGCTTCTTGCCTCGCGTCATAAATTTCATACTTTAAGTCTTTTTTTTTTCATTTTTACAAATAAAGAGGAAAAACTCGAGTCCTGAAAACAGTAAATAAATTAATATTAATCACACAAAGGTGTGTTTCAGGCACTCGTGAGAAGTGTTGCCTAATTGGCAGTGAGAACAGTGTGATTCACTTCCATTGCTTTGCGGTGGTGCCGTTCGGAAAGTCCTGGGTTCGATTCTCCGGTAAGCCACTTAATTCTTTTGTTTATCTGTTGTCTAATTGTGTACTTTTTTATTTCTCACGAGCTCCTGAAACAAACCTTTATGTGTGTAATATTTATTTTTTTCACTGTGGATGATTGATTTGAAAGACATGGTGATGGACTGTTTAAAGTTGTCATAGCTAGCTTAACATCTACAGGATGTTAGCTATGACCATACCCAATAATCCTAACATATTCGCCCTTTAAAACATGTCTGGATCGTCACGCTTGTCCTACATACTCGTATTTCCGCTTATGGAAACTTCTGCTACTACAGCCAATATTTGTATTACTTCCGTTACGATTACCATCTCATCATTATCATCAGCTGCCATCTCCACAACGAAGGTTGGCTGTAATGGATCTCCAATGTCTTCTGTCTCTTGTCTTGGTGGTGCACTCTGATAGACTCTTTCCTGTCTATCTCTTGATGTTATCTTCCCACTTATAGCGCTGTCTTCCCCTTGCACGTTTGCCTTCATCTCTCCCTTCTATTATGGTCTTCTGCAAGGTGTTATTACCATCTATACAGTGCTTACTGCCACCACTGCCAGAACTACTTGTACTAGTACCACCACTGCAACAGCTACTTCTACTACTAACACGACTGCAACAACTACTTCTCCTACTACCACCACTGCTAGAACTACTTTTACTACTACCACAACTGCAACAACTACTTCTATTACTACCACAACTACTAGAACAACTAGTGCTATTATAGTACTACTAACACTCAGGCTTTATTTATAATTATGTATGTCAATACGACCTCAACTGTTACAACTACCACCATTGTGACTTCAGTGGGCAAACTGCCGTCAATATTACTACCACAAATTAATTGTCTAATTAAACGCTTCCATATTCACTGGCTACTTTTTGTTTACCTATTCTCTCTCTCCCTGGAAACAGTCTGCAGCAATGCAGGCTGGCTGAGCGAGTACGGATCGCAATGGGAAGGCAAACCCGGTCCTAAAAAATGCCGTGCAGAAGTCGGATGTGTCGACCGAAAGGTGCAGATATCACAGCTACGTTGGAAACAGACACAACGCAACCACCGTCCTTTTCAGGGCGAACGAAGAAGAAGAAGAAGAAGAAGTTTTAATAAAAAATATTTTTAAAAATATTAAACACAGGCTTTTAATGCACTAAAAAGCCACAAATAATTTTTCGAGGAGTTTATAGCTTGCAGTAAAAAAATATAACATCATATTGACAAAAAGCGCGGGGCGCTTAAGCGCTTATCATATATTTTATCCATAAGTGTGTGATGAAGTATAAAGAGGAAGTTAATTTCATGTAGAATCAGCGGCTGAGGCTTTTTGTCAATTTGATGTTCCATTTTTTTACTACAAGCTATAAACTGCTTGAAAAATTATTTGTGGCTTTTAGTGCATTAAAAGCCTGTGTTTAAAATATATATTTTTTTATTTTCTTCTTTTTAGTTTTTTTTTTTTAAATTTAAGTCAAATGTAATCGATCCGCTAAAGACATTGCCAGTTTGCGATAAATGAGTCCAGAGCACATTATTCATTATTGTACACGGACAGTTAATTTTTTTTTTTTTAAATTTTGATAAGAGATAAGAGTTGTAAATTACATATCTTTTAAATGTGGTTGTCAGTTGTATGTAAGTCTGTGCACGCGCGTGCGATAGTGTGTGTGTGGAAAAGGGGAAGGGGGTTGAGGGAGGGGGGGAATAGTTTCAATATTTCTCTCAAGAGAGACAATCTTGTTGAAAAGAATACATCTAGATTATTTGCAGTTATCGGCCATTTCACTGATGATACAATACAAACAAAAATAAAATTAGTATTAATTTTATTTTGTTCATTTTATTATTTTTACGACTGATTATTGTATTTATTACGACTAGGGAATACACAACTATGCCAAGTTTCCGAGCTATTGCTCATCTGGAAGGGATTGAAAATCGATTGCAAGATTTGAAGGTGACAAGAGAGTGACATACGTTGCAAGTTAAAGAAAAGCCTGTAAGAAAGAAACGCTCTTATATTGATTTTCTGAGCTGATAATTAATTCCTTTACTATTTGAAGATCTCAGCGTTAGATCCAGACAGTCAGATGACTGTCATGACGACTGAAGCGTGAGAAGTATTCGAGAATGTCAACGATTTAGCGTGCGCTATTCGCTAATCTTAGTTAAGTGCTAAACGCAAATTGTTTTCAATTTGCCACTGCAAGTTCATGTTTATGTTGTTTACGCAAATGTATTTATAAATATCATAGCGATCTGCCCGATTTATCTTAGAAATTACACAAGATATGGAGCATCAAAACTGTGTAGACTTACTTACTTACTTAGTCGTTCCCCTTCTACCGTGAGATGTAGAGGTTTGGAAGAGAGAGCGCCAGACTATCCTATCGGCTATCTTCCTCCTGGCCTGGTTCTATTCTACTCCTCGGTCCTTCAAAGATTGTCTAATGTTGTCCTCCCAGCGGACTTTGGGTCGTCCTGGAGGTCTGTATTCCTGGCTTAGTTTCCCATGCTTGTCATAACTGTGTAGAAATTTACAAAAGTATTTTAAATAAGGCATTTAGATTTGTTAAATGAAGAATGTTCTTAACTTCAGACATGAATATTGGTAATATCTCACACAAAAGCGAAACGCTTCTTTACCCTGTAATCAGCGACAAGACAATATATTATATTAACTTTGCTCTGTTCATAGTGATCAGTTCCTGTGTGTCATTGTTCGGTATAGCAGCCAACGCTATCAACATGGCAGTATACTGGAAACAGGGAATCAAAGACAGTGCTACTGTTCAATTCTTCTCTTTATCACTAACAGATTTTGTTTTTTGTACACTGGTTTTGGCTGCATCACTATGTGTTCTTGTCGCCTACGTTTGTCCAGACGTCACAGTTAATAGACAAAGCAAAAACAGTTAATATTACACTAACGAACAAGGACGTGCGGCAGCGGTTGTCGCTGTATCAATGTTCTAATGTATGGCCACCTGCTGGCCCAGGTTCTTTTCCTCTTTGGCTAGCAATGATACGCTGTATAATTATAACAGTCACACACACAGTAAGCGATGAGATAACGCCATAATAATTGAAACCCTATTTATTTACATATGAGAAGATCATTGCTGTCTGCTCTGACCTCCACATCTGGTCCATCACAGAATATACAATGTGTAAGTTCTTTCTCAATATTTATTCCTTCCCTCACTCTCTTTCTCGTTCTCGAATCTACATCTTCTGACCTTTTAACCATCATTGATCATTCAGGTGCTATAGTCTCTACTTCTGCTCGTTCTTCCTAACAGTTTCCTACTTTATTGTTACATATCATCTCAGCAAGCAGTGCTGTTTTTGCAAGCAATGACATTGGAGAATTTTTCAAAACAACTGTAGGAGTTCGCCAGGGATGTATCCTGTCCCCAGTGATCTTTAATATATATCTAGAACATATTATGCAGGAGGCTCTTTATGATTATAAAACAACCATATCGATTGGAGGCCGACCTCTTTGCAATCTACGTTTTGCTGATGATATCGATCTGATAGCTGGATCAGAATCAGAACTTCAAGACCTTACCTCTAGACTGGAGAAAGTAACAAGAACATATGAGATGGAAATTAATATAGAAAAAAGCAAGATATTGGTGAATAGCCATAAGAAACATGTTCCGACCAACATTACGTTAAATGGGCAAACGTTAGAAGAAGTTAACACCTTTAAATATCTCGGGTCCACTATATGTAGTGATGGAAGATCAAGTAAAGAAATCAAGACAAGACTTGAGATGGCCTCAGCTGCCATGACAAGACTGAATGTGATCTGGAAAAGTAACATCAGTTTTCCTGTGAAGATCAAATTATACAAATCACTTGTATTATCTATTCTCGTGTATGGGTGTGAGAGCTGGACACTCACTGCAGATACGGAGCGAAGGATTCAGGCTTTCGAGCATAAATGTTATAGAAGAATTTTGCGCATTTGCTATAAAGAGCACAAAACAAATGTCTATGTTAGAGAGAAGATAAACACCTATGCAGGCCACCAAGAACCACTTTTGTCAGTAGTGAAACGTCGAAAGCTTGTCTGGTTTGGGCATGTAACTCGTCATGACTCCCTTTCGAAAACGATCCTCCAGGGAACAGTCGAAGGTAAACGGAGAAGAGGAAGGCAAAGAAAATCCTGGGCTGATAACATCAAAGAATGGGCAGGACACGGTTTTTCCACACTTGTCCGCATTGCTGAGGACAGAGAGCAGTGGAGGACCCTGTCTGCTGATGCTTCCACCATGGCACCCCTACGACCCATGACGGGTTACGGGTTGAGATGAGATGAGATGATCATCTCAGTGTTCAGGTTATATAATGGAACCGGACCTCGCGGGGTTGTTACTTTCCCTTTCATCACTGAAGAATAGGACTACAGTATGTCTATGTATTAGAATTCACTCTAAATACCTTTTCCCTTTCTGAATAAAATCTAACTCACACCGATTCTCCTTCTAGACATGAATTCTCACTATTCAATATTTCGGGTTAATCATTACCCAAACTACTTCTTGTCAGTGAATTATTCATTTCTAAACTTCTTGAGTACTGCCTTCAACATGGCTACTATCGTACGTGCCATCTGCACACTACCCACGCCTCTGGACTGCTGCTGAGAAAACGTGCTTCACTGGATTATCGTTCACCCCTTTCATGCGCATTATTGTTCGCGCATCCCCTTTTTGTGCTCTATCTGAACCTTCCTATTTATAATTCTCCTTATTCGTTCCCTTTATCTGCCACAGACGCAAGACTGACTAAAACAGTAATCACTGTAGATCTGATCTTTATTATATGTAATTTTTCTAAATGTATATTCCTTGCCACCACCATTATAAAGTATTCCATTCCTGAGTTTAGCATTGGGGTCTCAAGCGGATAGTAAAATTTAGTGAACTTGATTACAATTTTAACCTATACCATGAAATCTGTCAATGGCGCAGTTAGCTTTTTAATTTATGTTTTGTCCTGTTTAAAGTTGAGATAAGTGTGCAGATAAATATTTTTTTCATTTTAGAATCGTAAACTAATTTACAAGTTAAGAATTACAAATATCACAATGACATGAAGCTCTTTCTCTCAGACATGAAGATCTTTCTCTCAGACATGAAGATCTTTCTCTCAGACATGAAGATCTTTCTCTCAGACATGAAGATCTTTCTCTCAGACATGAAGATCTTTCTCTCAGACATGAAGCTCTTTCTCTCAGACATGAAGATCTTTCTCTCAGACATGAAGATCTTTCTCTCAGACATGACGATCTTTCTCTCAGACATGGATCTTTCTCTCAGACATGAAGATCTTTCTCTCAGACATGAAAGAGGACGAACAAGACATGGAAAGACCTTTGAGCTGATGGCGCAGGATCAAAAGACTTGGCATAAGATTATTCAAGGTCTATGCTCCTTGGAAAGCTGAAGGGTGATGATGATAATATACAGGTCGTTCTTTTTTAAGTATGTTTGATTTACGCGAATTCGAATTTAGTGCACCAGTTTTAAGGAATTTTCGTTTTATTTAAGCGCCAAACTCGAAGTTGATGATGGACCTAAATGCGAAAATAGGAACAGACAACATTGGCTTTGAAGAAATCATGGGAAAGCATGGATTAGGTATGTTGAACGAGAATGGGGAACTATTAGCAAACTTCTGTTTGTTCTTGTACCAAATTCATGAGGCTGGGTCGACCCCGGAGCCGTTTGCGGTCTACAAAATCCCACCTCAAGTGGGGATCGAACCATGGACTACCGGCTAAGAAGCCAGTGAATTAATTGAAGCATAATGGAAAAGGGGAGCCGCGGTAGCATAGTGGTTAATGCACTGGCTTCCTAGCTCAGTGATCTATGGTTCGATCCCCAGATGAGGTGGGATTTTTTAAAGCCGCAAACGGCCAGAGCAACTTCTGGGACGGTTAAGGCGGCCGGCGTGATGCTGACCACATCACCCCTAGTGTGCCGATGGTCAAGACAATATGGGCCTAACACCATATTCCCAATATGCCTCAATGGGCGTGTAACGGGATCATTTCCTTTATAATGGAAAAAGATATTTTAGCCATGTAAGTATATGCGTTAAGTGTGACTTAGCGATATATTAGTGTAGTATTTTGAGAAAATGATGGAAACGTTGTGTCAAATATTGTAATGATACACCACCGCTAAGCATGCTGGAAGAAATTGTTGGCTATAAACAATTAAAGTATCCACGCGTAGATTTAGAGTGAGTACTGCAGTGCACAGTGTCAAGCAACCATATCTCCTAAATATAATTAATTGTATTAAACTAGCAATAACCCGTCAACATTGACAGGTTATTAATTAAAGTGTGTTGTTTCTGTTACTATCACTACTGTGGTCATTTGATTGCAGGCGACCGTCATTAGATATTGGTAGTGAAAATTATATGGGTGTATTAAATCTTTTAAAATCTTGCCCTGTTCGACTTACTGCCTCTGAGAAGCCATGGTCGACTTACTGCCTCTGAGAACAATGTTTGAAGTTTGACGAAACTCCAGTTCATGTACTGTTTATCAGTCGTGTTGTTGGCTTCTCTCCATAATCAAACTGTTCATGCACACCTTTATTTCTGCACTGTTTCTATTTTCTGGAGAGTACATATAAGGGGAAACAATACAATTATTGTCTTTCAGCCACAGTTGCACCCCCTTAGCTGTGGTTGAACGTTAATGTAATGTTCTTCATAAACAATCGTTTAATTAATAGTCCACTTGTGCGAATCAAGTACTGTCATTGAAGAAAGAATTTGAGCTGATGTTGTCCGATTCTCTGGTAAGAATATTACAAGTTGAGACCCTGAACGAATCAATTCGTGAAGTCGATAGATCATGTGAGTATTAAGCGTATAGTTTATGTGCAGCCAGGAAAACTTAAGATTCTGTTGCATCAGTCCCAAGGATTGATTCAGTGTTGAGCAAGTTGACATGTTTGTCGCAAAGTTTTCTCCGTATTGATATTTGATGTGCTGTTAGGAGAGTTGTTGTCTTTGACACATCGAGAAAGCACATCTGCCAGCACATTATTTTGTCCTTTGGTGGCTCTGATTTCGTAATTGTAGGATTGTAGACTCATTGCTGCGCGAGCTGCTCTTTGATTTTTAAACCTCGCAGACTGTAGAAATGCCAAGACGCGCTGATCTGTCTCCAAAATGAAATGGGCGCCGATCAAATAACGCTGGAGTTTGGCTGCACACCAAACTAAAGATAAAAGCTCCCGTTCTGAAATGGGGTATTTCATCTCAGTAGGAGACAACATCCTACTGACGTATAGGATTGGGTACAGGGTGTTGTCAATGTTCTGCATGAGAGAACCGCCGACCCCATAGCTCGAAGCATCGACTCTAAGAATAAAAGGTTATCTAGGATCAGGCAATTTTAAAATTGATGTACTAGAAAAAAAATATTTAATATAGTTTAGTGCATCATTGCACGAATGACTCCAAATGACTTTATTATGAGCGTCCTATTTAACACATTAACTACCAAATTGAAAAAACACTGTGGACGAATTAAATTTTTTTCCCATTTTCATCCTGTAGGTGTTTGCACAAAGTAAGCTGTAGTTTTCGTAATTGTTTACAGATTTTTATGAATTACGCGTCATTTTAAAGATAAATGAATGTACTATTACAATAAACACGGTTGTAACTCTAATGGAGGTTGTTGCTATTTAACGGCCGTCCGATGGCCGAGGACTTGCAATATTTTCACAATTATAACTGCTTGCGCCCCATCTCTATCAAAATCACAATTTCAATCAATGTGCACACCGTTTTCACTCTTGTAATCGTCGCTAGATTTATCAGTCATTTGTTGAAACACGTTTCTATTCGGTTCAGCCGTTAGACGAGATGTACACGCATTTTTTGTAGTCCTATCACTAGTTGCCACGGTAAACAGTTTTACACGATTTGGTAACTAACCCAAAACGCTGAAAAATATGAACGTAATATCAATTTCCCAGTGTTCTACAACAACCATGCTTTGGGAATTTGTTTTCCGGTGGCAACTTAAAATCTCGCACCAGATCAGAAAGTGTTTCAATACATTTTTCATTCGTTACATTACTAAAATTAGATTGGCGCTCTGAGCGGCTTGCGGTCCAAATGTGATTATTTTGTGAGGCGCTGACAGCAGCTTGCAGTAAATGTGTTAAGCAATGTAGACAGAAATGAGGTTATTTATGAAAAATCATTCATGAACCTTCTGTAGACATTTACAAGACCAAGGAGACTCCTCACTTGTTTCTTGGTTTTAGGAACCTCTAAATCCAAGATTTTGGAAATAGTGGTATCTTCAGGTTTCAAAAATCCTTTACCAACTTTATGACCGACAAAAGAGATTTCATGATAACCTATTTGAACCTTAGATGTTAGATTGTGCAAACGAAGAGTTTGCAGGAGAGATTGATGACCAAGAAAATGATCATTCCAAGAATCACGAAACAGACATATGTCGTCTATGTATGTGATAATGTCATTACGATCTGAGACAATTTTTCTCATCATGCGCACGAATGTAGCCGGCGCATTTACTAGGCCAAAACACAAATAATTACATGGGAACAATCCCAAAGCTGTAGCGAAGACAGTATACGGTTTAGCTCTTTCAGATAGTGACACCTGCCAATAGCCTTTCGAGAGATCGAGTTTGCTGAAGAAAGTGGCAGTATAAAGATTGTCCAAAAGAGTTTCTAGCACAGGTAGAGGTTCTGCATCTGTGATAGTTATGTTATTAAGACGCCTAGAGTCTATGCATATTTTAATAGCTTTGTCTTTTTTCTGATAATCACCATGGGAAATGCATACTGTGATTGTGAAGCTGAAATAATTCCAAGTTTAATCATGTCCTGTATTTACTTATGAACCTGATACAGTTGACATTCAAAAATCCGGCCATCGATAATCCGGTTCATTCAGATTTCCGGCATGGATTTCGGAGCGCATTTTTTAATTTACCGCGTTGGCGCGCCACTGTTTTCTGGAGCCGTTTATGTTTTGATGCAGCTGTTGGGTCTTGCTTGCACGTGTTAACAGGCATTCCTGCTCATTCCTTCTCATTTTATTATTTATTTGCTGCTGTATAGCCCCATTATGGATTTAGCAAATAAAAGAAGTGGTGTAAAACGTAAACATCTGTAAAGGACTGTACAGGTAGTCATTTTCTGTTAAATATTTACAGCATATATAACTATAAAAAATCCGGCATTTTCAACAATCCGGCACTCCTCAGGTCCGGATGTTGCCGGATTTTTGAATGTCAACTGTATTGGAAATGAACAGGTATAGAATAAGGTTTTAGTTTTATAGGTCTGAGATCAGTAAGTTGAATATCGTATTCAATGATATCCGTATGACCGGGAATATCAGTCAACACATCTGGAAAAGATTGCAAGAGATGTGAAAGTTATTCTTTTTGTTGAACAGATAGATAAGGAGAAATGGTAACATTTTCCCAAGATTCAGTAGATGTGAGAGGTAGAATAGATAAAGATACAGGTGGATCTGGTTATCAAAAAATTCAGACACCTCTTCGTGTATGACAGCGAGTGAAGAGCGACGAACAGTAGACTCGTCTGCAGCGTCGAATACTGTCAGATTATCAGGGCGAGAGTGAAATATTTGCAGCATGTTTATATGGAAAGTCTGTTCCATTGATCTCAATAATGTAATCAACATCAGATAATTTTGCCACCAATTTGTATGGCCCTCTCAAAGAAATTAATAATTTATTTTCTTTGTTAGGTAGGCGTAAATAAGCCTCTTCACCTGGCCATAACTGACGTAACTTTCTGTTTTGGTTTACAAACAATCTAGTTTTTTGTTTTGCCTTTTCCGACGCTTCAACTGCAATTTGGCATGCGTCTATAATCTTTTTGCATAAGTTCACTACAAATTGGTAAGAGGTTTGAACATCCTCTGTCATGTCTGCTCCTACAAGCAGTTGTTTTAGAATGGGAATAGGTCCACGCGGTTTTGCGCCGAAGATAAGTTCAAATGGCAAAAACCCTGTATGTTCATTTGATATGCGAACAATACAGCTGGGAGTACTCTATCACAATCCTGCGGGTATTTCGCAGTGATCTTGCCTAGCATTTGTTTTAGAGATCTATTTAATCGCTCCATTTTGACTTTCGCGATTGGGTGGTAAATGCTACTGAGCGATCTATCAATATCAAACTCTTTCATCACTTGTGACATCACGTCGGAAACAAATTGAGTTCCCCTATCTGGCAATATGTTTTCGGGAAAACCCAATCTACTAAACATAAGTAACAGTGCGTCAGCGACATCAGTTGTAGAAACATTCTTAAGAGGGATAGCCTCCGACCAACGTGTGCACATATCAATGCACGTCAGTACGTATCGATGGCCTCTTGCTGATACAACTGGAAGTGGTCCTATAATGTCGATGGCCATTTTTGCGAAAAGACGCACAGAGATGTCAGTGGCCTGTATAGGAGCATTGTGTTTAGGGCTTTTTGATGCCACATCTTGGCATGTTTTGCAGGTCCGACAAACGATTTTAATGTCTTTTGTCCCACCAGGCCAGAAAAAAGTTAGATAAAACTCTTTGTTTAGTCCTAGCAATACCTAAATGTCAGGCACAGTTCCCGTCGTGGGCATGACGTAATTCAAAGCCCTAACATTAGCAGGAACTATGATTTTTTGCGACATGATGTAGCATCTCTAAAGTTACGAATC
Organism: Oreohelix idahoensis; assembly: GCA_024509875.1. NCBI lineage: Eukaryota > Metazoa > Mollusca > Gastropoda > Stylommatophora > Oreohelicidae > Oreohelix > Oreohelix idahoensis. The sequence goes on along the minus strand of JAMPIV010001261.1, from coordinate 618,701 downwards.
AAGATACCATTCTTGACCGTATACCAATGTTCTGCATTATCATCATAAACCCCATCATCTTCCTTAGCGACCTATAAATTTTTTTCAAAGAATCATCATTATTTTGCATATTAATAAATGAGTCCTCCTTAATCAATTATATTTGTAATTCATCCACATCTGTTGGTTCATCTGCATGTGTCCGTTCATGCATTTGCTCAAGAGCCTGTGTTCTGGTCGTAACAGCATTTGCAGTCAATAAATGTTGCTGTTCCCATCGTGCAATGTCTTCCTTTGAACATTCCTGCAGTCCTGGAATGTTACCCAAAATTATTCCAGCCACTGGTTCCTTCAAGAGGCATACTAAAGTCCTACCTTTGAAAAAAGGTGTGTCTGTTTAAACCTCAGCAGTCGGGTAATATTCGACTGTCCCACCAAATGTTATACACTTCATCTCTATACCAGTATAATCAGCTTGATCAACCAATGACCTGCGAACACCTACAGTAGTGCAGCCAGTGTCACCGAGTACAGTAACATGTTGGTTATTAACAAAACCGTTATTTAAAATCAAAGAAACTGTACCATCATAGGATGACATAACTGGTAAAGGATGACCTCACAGAAGTCTGGGTACACCTTCTAGCTGAAATAAAGCATTACTATTATGATTAAAATTCATATAAGTGTCGATATCATTAGGTAGCTCGACAGAGCTCCTTGATTGTTTATATTATACGGAGTCATTTATTAATACAGGAAGTGACGTCATTGCCTTGGTGTAGACGGGCAGGCGTGAAAACTAGAGATGCAGAAAACTGTGGTCGTCTGCAAGGGGATTCGATTTTTGTGTGTCATGTCGAGAGGACGCTAGTGTTTGAGCTGTGGAATATCTATAAGATTGTACATCCCTATGTTGTTCTATCACTAGTACATCAAGATCTTTTGTGAGGTATATCTAGCTATCTTCAATTCAAGGGAGTATGCATTCGTTATGTAGAGTGAAACTGATTGAATAAAAAGGTTGAAGATTGTCAAGGACAGTGTTCTAGCTACAGACGGTACAGAGTTATCTCGACGTCTGAATATGTTAGGCCAAATGATGTATTGGCTTTTATGTTGAAACATGTGGAGCAGCGTTTATCGTCAATAACTATCTATATTTATCGTCCACTTCGCCTTTTGTGGCTCTACTATTGCATTTCGCTATTGGCTGTTAGCGTTGTCTACAGGTTCTACCCCAGCGGTGATCTTGGCCATTGTAACCAGTAGGTTACTCTATAATGACAGTGTGAATATAATAAAGATACGCAACAGTATATTGGGAGCCTCAAGCCGAGATCTGAAACTGTTTTCAAGTATGCCCTTTGAATTTTTATGTCGAAGGACTGTTTGCTAGTACGAGCACGGAACCAGGTCGAACGTACAAGGTTATCATCTGCTGACCTGTGTGGGAGCGAAAGAACATTTATTACTATTGAAATTTGTCAAGTATCTACTTCAGACGGTGACGTTTTTGGAGGAAGAAAATGTTCCTGTATAATTACGGTGCTAACATGATGTTTTATGCCCGATGATGGCCTGCACTCAAGATTTTTTCACAAAGTTTATCGAGAGGACGACGTACAAAATGGCGGTCCTGCTCAAGTGCACAGATTGTTGAATTCTAAGACTAACTCTGATCACTGCACTGTATCTGAATCGTTGTTTCCCTGACGCAGAGGCTGTTGCCAAGAGGATTTTTTGCATGATAAGCAGATAAGTAAATTTATTGATTCATACAGTGTGGGACTTGAAGAATCTAATTTGATAGGGTTCTTTTTTTACATGCTATATGTCTATGTGTATCTGCATGTTTGTAGTTAGGCAGGTTGGTTGGTGGGACCTATGAATTCACCATTCCTCTTTGATGGTCGTGAATTCGTAGTCGTTCTTTAGTTTTTGCATCTGATTTTTTCATCTTAAGGGGCCAGCGAACATAATAGTGTTTCTGCCTTGAGTGAATTAACCAGATTCATTATTTGTCTAGTTGTGAAGGTCTTGCAATTTTGTAAGTTTGTAATTGTTGTCCAGTTAAAAGTATTTTTATTTAGTTACTCTCCATTATTGTTTGTAAATTTGTTCATCTCATCTTGCTATCATTCGGTTATTAGATGTTATATATGCTGTGAAATTGTACTTGAATTGTCATAAGTGTGGAGAGCTAAATTTTTTTTTCTCACTTTTCTACTGTTCATACATGTCTACCTTGTTCTATCGTTGGTATTATCTTGAGTTGGCTCTTCCACTGTATCCTGTAATCTTGTTCGTATCTATATTTTTTGTGTGCTCCTATATAACATCTATAATTTCATGCAGTTGATTGATTTTGAGTGGTCATATAATTGTTGCTAATATTGCTCACATATTCATTATGTAATATTTGCATTGTTATTGGACAATTTGGAGTCACAATAATAGTGAATTATGGCTACTTTGGAGTATTTTGTAAAGATTGGAAAAAAATTTGGTTTGGAGTATGAAGCTTTGAAAACGTATGCAGCCAATGAACTCAGAGATCAGAGACAATTAGATAGACATGATAAGAAGAGAGAAGAATAATTAGCTGAGAAGAGAAAAGAAGAAGAATTAGCTGAGAAGAGGAGAGAAGAAGAATTAGCTGAGAGGAGAAGACAGGAAGAATTGGCACGTGAGGAAAAAAATTGGCATATGCTCAGGAAGAATTGAAGGCACAACAAGCTCAGGCAGAAATAAAAGCACAACAAGAACTTGAGGAAAAGAAATTAGCACATTCTCAAGCAGAACTGGCTCGTGCTAAAAAAATGGCAGAACTTGAGTTGGAAAAATTAAGACTTCAACATCAACAGGCTAATCCAGCAAGTGTTGAGTCTGGAAAAAAAGACCACGCCTCTACTTTTAAACTTAATTTGCCAAAATGTAGTCCTAATATTGATAACATTTCATGCAAACTGAAATCGTTGTTGCCTGATTCAGCTAAAGATTTTGCTGAATTTGTTTCATCAATTAGGCTTTGCTTTTCTAGATGGGTTGATTTGTCAAAAAGTGAAAAAAAACTTTTGATGGGCTGGCTGACTTAATTTTAAGAGACAAAGTGCTGTCTTCAGTCAGTGGTGATTTTTTTATACTTTTTACAGGAGAGAAAGCCGGAGACATTAGCTGCTGTAGAAAATCTTGGACGACAATACCAAATTGCACATCCTGGTAGGATTCTTAGCAGGAATAACTATAAGGATTCATTGCCAGTGGCATATGCTAGAACTATGTTGTCTAATCCACCCAGACAAAGATCATATAGCATGGACAGAAATTTTCGAGTAAATCAACATAATAATAATGGATCTTTCAGAGGAAGGTATAATTTTAATAATAGATCACAACAACCTCAAAGAAATTTTCATTCATATGATGATGGATATATTCCTCAACAATCATCTTTCAGATCTAGTGGGGATCGGAACAGAGGTGGATATAATTTCAAGTCAGGCAAGGAACAATGACAATAATTACAATAACAGAGGTTCTCAACAGAACAATAACTTTCGACAATCTAGAAATCCTGAACGTTCCAATGCTGTTGTGCATCAAAGTGACAGTAATCCAGTCCAAAATACCATTGTTGTTTCTTATGCAAATGCCTGAAGTGTGGACTTATCCAATAGTACTAATTGTTCTGAATGTAATTCTTTATTTCAGCCAGAGGGAGTTCCTAGGCTCCTGTGTGGACATCCTTTGCCAGTAATGTCCTCTTATAATGGGACAGGATCAGTAGTATTTGATAAGGGTTTGGTGAACAACCAACTTGTTTCGGTACTCAAGGACACTGGATCCGCCACTGTGGGGTTCAATGTTCATTGATGGACCCTGCTGATTACACAGGCGATGAGGTACAATGCATTACAATTGGGAGTACAGTCGAATATTATCCAACTGCAGAAGTATTTTTAGATACCCCGTATTTTACAGGCAGGATTCTAGTATGTCTGTTGTCAAAACAGTAGCTGGGATAATTTTACGGAATATCCCTGGGCTTCATGCATGCGCTAATGATGATTTTTTGAGGTGGGAGCAACAACGACATGTATATACTGCCAGGGTTGATTCTACCAGAGCACAGGCTCTTAGGCATGTGCATGCATGGTCACATGATCGGACTCAGAGTGATACAGTTTTGGGTAATGATGATGGTGATAATACAAAATTTCTTCCTCCCACCATTGAGGAGTCTCTTGATGATTTCCAATATGGTGAGAAATCATCAGATGTCTATTCTGACTCGAGGGAATCACTGGTTGCTGCTGATACGAGAACAAGCACATCTATCATGGATGATGTGATACCCACCATTGTTGTTGGCAGTGTTGCTATTGTGAGACCATCCACATCCATCATTGATGATGTGATAGCTGGCATTGTTGATGCCTATGTTAATCCGATGTCGATTTTAGTTTGGTTGTATACTCTTCAGTCAAAACTGTATGTTTGGCTGTTTGTTTTCCTTTTTGCCATTGTCTTTTTCCTATATGATTCTTCTTTTTCATGTAGGAACTTCATGGATATTAATGTTACTTCAGTTTTTTTCTTTCAGATGCTGACATACCATGATTGCATGTGGTATGTGCTAGTCACTACCTTGGGTTGTGTGGCGGTTTTAACAATACTATTTCTTTTTTCAGGTGCTACAGGTCGTGTTACACCATTTAAAAATCAAAATAACTTCATACTTGTTCTTTTGCAGGGACGTGAATGTTTTCTTTCCACTAATCATGTACAGGAGGTCTTGTTTCCCATTGGTACTTATGATGTGGCTCATATTGTTGTACATTTTAATGCTCATTTATGTAGAATGCACACATCTTGAGACTATACTTTAACTATTTGAAATGCTATCTTCTATGCTGATCCTCTGTTAGATAACAGATTCGCAGTCTTTTAGGTCTTGTCGGATTCTATAGAAAATTCTTGCCTAATGTTTCAGAAATTACGCCAGTTCTGTCTTCATTATTAAGAAAGAACTCCCCAACTAAGATTGTTTGGTCCCATATTTGTAATGACTCTTTACATTTATTGAAGTCTTGCTTTTCAAAATCACCAATTTTTAGAATTGCCTGACGCTCGATTTCGTTTTATCCTTAGAGTCGACGCCTTTGGATCGGGAATCGGTGGTACACTTATGCAGGAATTCGATGGTTGTCTACATCCAATTCTGTACGTCAGTCGCATCGTTGTTGCAGACATTTTGTCACGTTGTGTAAAGGACTCTCTGTCACCTAACAACACGACAAAAGCAGGTACCTTGTGAGATTACGGCTCACCTATTGACTGACTTCGTCACATGTTGACCCGTGGAACATTGCACTTTTGTGTTTTTTTTTTTTGTTGACTTTTTAAATAGTCAAAAGTCAGCTGATGCTGATGGGAATTTTCATATTTATTACTGCGGTCCAAGGATGGAAGGTACAATGACTCGTTGTAAAATGCTAACGCTGAGAACTAACTTGAATTTTCGTATCTGAAATTGGAGAAGATCTCCCAATGACTTTTTTGACAGTACTTACAGTTATTGATCGGTTCATATGGCACCTGATGATGATGAATGTTGATATCGTCAATTTCATGTTGTAACTCCACTCATCACATTACGGGGATATCTGGTGCCTTATTAACAGTGGTCATACTCAGTTTATTGGCAAACAAACGCACATTATTTAATAATATAAGTATACTGTGACTTGTGAATATTTTAAATGTAAAATCGTGGGTGATTCTATTATTGAGAACGGCGTCTACAGATTAAGGGACACTACTCAAGAATGCTTCGCATGTTTAAGGGGAATTACCAAGAACACTCCTGTCGTGTTTTTTTCGGTTCGCAATCCGTTTGGACTTTGCACATTCAGACTTAAGATGAACATACGATAGTGTGGCGGAGAGTCATGTATATTGACATTGGACTTATTTGGACTTATTTTCACTCGACTTTTATTATTTGTTAGTTCAGTAATATGTAAAATGCTAATACACTATGCTTTTTAACTCCAGTGCTGTAGTTAACTGATAAGCAATTTTAATTCGCGAGATACGATTCGGTCTTTGATACAAATCAAGTTCACACTCACACTAGCTTTGAGTGAACATATTGCTGATATTCCATACTGGTGTCAATTTGTGCCACACGTCTTCGTATTCTTAAATATTAGACAAACATAAAGGTATGTTTTCAGGCACTCGTAAGAAATAAAGAAGTAGAACACTAGACAACAGAAAAACAACAGACGTGAGTGGCTTACCCAGGATTCGAACCCCGGACCTTCCGTACGACAACACCGCCTAGCTATACAAGCGAATCACATTATCCTCCCGGCCAGCTCGAATCCTGGGTAAGCCACTCATGTCTGTGGTTTTTCTGTTGTCTAGTGTTCTACTTCTTTATTTCTTACGAGTGCCTGAAAACATACCTTTATGTTTGTCTAATATTTATTTACTGTTTACAGGCCTCGGTTTTCCCTTCCTTATATGTTATAAATGTTTATACAATACCAGAAACTTACCCTCTGTTCTATACTACTGTCTTCTATCATTTACTAGACACAGTATCAAGGTCTTTGTCTTGTGTGGACTGACATATACTGTATTCGCTTGTATAGCTAGGCGGTGTTGTCGTACGGAAGGTTCGGGGTTCGAATCCTGGGTAAGCCACTCACGTCTGTTGTTTTTCTGTTGTCTAGTGTTCTACTTCTTTATTTTTTACGAGTGCCTGAAAACATACCTTTATGTTTGTCTAATATTTATTTACTGTTTACAGGCCTCGGGTTTCCCTTCCTTATATGTTATAAGTCTTCGTATTCTTACCTAATTGCGCACACAATTGTGGTAGATGCAAGATAACATTTTTTTTCTTTTAACACCACAATACTATGGCTCTGACAAGTACTTAAGATGTACACATAACTTTAATTTTTTAGCGTATGATGTTGCATTCATTCACTTTATTAATATGATTTGTTGCCTCATTTCATCTCAGTACGCTGCTATATATTTGTTTATTCTTTAATGTTTTCCATTATGATGTTGATCAATAAGTAATTAATTGACTACTGATACTGGACGTGACTGATAGGTGTTATTATACGGGGTGTGGTATGTGAGTGCATGTATTGCTACCACCATTTTTTAATATGTTTTGTACTTTTAGTTATGGCCACTTCACATTGCTCTTAAAATGGATTTTTGTTCATAGTAGACTTTGGCTCTGGTTTTTAACCACTGTCCACACTTTTAGTGTTTAATTGCCTACCCTATGGCAGAATCCTGGGTGCTATGCTATTTCGTGCATACAGTGAAGTTTGATGATACCATATTTCACTCTGGTGATGTTATACTCACACCACGGGAGTAATGAAAACTTAGTTTCTATTATTTTTGCGGGGGGGGGGGGGGGGGGGGTATTTTTATGATTAAAATTCATAACAAGTGTGTCGATATCATTAGGTAGCTCGACAGAGCTCCTTGTTTGTTTATATTATACGGAGTCATTTATTAATACATGAAGTGACGTCATTGCTGTTTAGACGGTCAGACGGGAAAGCTAAAGACGCAGAAGACTGTGGTCGTCTGCAAGGGGATTCGATATTTGTGTGTCATGGCGAGTAGACGCTGGTGTTTGAGCTGCGGAATATCTATATGATTGTACATCCCTATGTTGTTCTATCACTAGTACATCAAGATCTTTTGTGAGGTGTATCTAGCTATCTTCATTTCAAGGGAGTATGCATTCGTTATGTAGAGTGAAACTGATTGAATAAAAAGGTTGAAGATTGTCAAGGACAATGTTCTAGCTACAGACGGTACAGAGTTATCTCGACGACTGAATATGTTAGGCCATATGATATATTACTTGGCGGAGGACTGTGGAGGCTGAGATGCAAAGAATGAACCAGAGCTGGGGCACTGTACGAAGGATGGCCACCGACCGTGAAAAGTGGAATCAATTTATTGTTGCCCTACAAGACGCCACTAGGCGTGATGGCCACTGACTGCTTTGACGGTCAGTGGTTAAGGATCGAAGAAGAAGAGAATATGATATATTGGCTTTTATTTTGAAACATGTGGAGCAGCGTTTATCGTCAATAACTATCTATATTTATCGTCCACTTCGCCTTTTGTGGCTCTACTACTGCATTTCGTTATTGGCTGTTGGCGTTGTCTACAGGTTCTACCCCAGCTGTGATCTTGGCCATTGTAACCGGTAGGTTACTCTATAATGACAGTGTAAATATAATAAAGACACGCAACAATTACATTCAGTGCAATTTGATTTATTTGACCAATCTACACTACAGGCATTTGCATGAGATGCCCCACTATTATTTTGATTACCGCCACCTGTGTTATTACTCTGATGCGGCATTGAGTTTGATCGTCCCACATTACGTGAACGATGATTGTTACAGTGTGATTAACACAGCTGTGGACTGGCGGTGCTCCGCTGGGGGCGGGTACATAATGTCAGTTGGGTGTGAGAGGTGTTTTCATACACTTAACTTAACAACACGAGACTGCGAGGTCAGCAGGTCAGGGGTGAACGCAAGGGGCGTTCTGATTGGGCAGTGAAGAGAGAGAAAAGCGAGCGAGGAGGTTTTGGGGGTGATGATGGCCGACTCGTATTGTCGAATGCAAGAGGATATTTAGTTGTGAGAAGATAAGGCATTCGGTTATCTGAGATTTTCATCAATGTGTTACACTTCGCTAACTACATATATTGTTGTGATTTTGTGGTGATAATTATTTGAATACATTAGACAGAGTTGGGAACATTGCTAGTGTTCGTTATTATTTGAATGTGTTCCACTCCACCCCTCTGTCTCTCATGTGTAGTATTTCGAGGACTAAGGCATATGTGTATTTAATACTAAATACCCTGTGTCAGGTGGGGGCTCGTCCGGGATAGGTTACTCCCAGCGGTCCTGTTTGCCTATCGGGAGGCTCCCCAAGAGAGTACAGGATTTTCCCCTTTCGAATTACTGTATGGGGCAAACCCAAGGGGGCCGATGCACATATTGAAGGATTTATTAACTGGAAAATGTGCAAGGTGTGCAGCAATGTACTCAGATGGACATTAGGAAATGGAGGGACAATCGTGTGCTTAGGGCCAATGCGGTGATTACTAGGGCGCAGTCAAAGGCAGATGACGCATTAGAAGCGACGCATCATGAAGCTAAGACATCGGAATTGGTCACTGGAAGTCAGGATACACAGGTGTCTGACTTTATCCAGCACCAACGGTCAGACGGATCATTGCGTAAATTTTACAATTTGCCGAGAGAGGTGATGTAAAGTGCACGAAGCTGGCCAGACATTGGTTCGAGCTCAAGAATAATGTTCTCACTAGGTGTTTCGCTAAGGGAGTACAAACTCAACGCCAAGTGGTGGTACCGTGTAGTTTTAGAGCAAAAGTGTTAGAGGTTGCACATGACTCCGCTTTCGCGTGACACATGGGTGTGGCTAGAACGAGCCAGAGGGTGCTGTCACAATTCTATTGGCCATTGTTTAGCAAGGACATTAAACTATATTGTAGGTCCTGTAAGATATGCCAACAGATGAGGCATAAAGGCAGAACTCCCAAAGCTCCAGTGCAGGTTACGGACTTGTCAGTACGACCTTTCCAGAAAGTAGCGATTGATATTATAGGCCCCCTCTCGGTCACTTCAGACAGGGGATATCGTTTCATTTTAACGATGGTAGATTTGTGCACCAGGTGGCCGGAGGCGGTGCCAATGAAGAGTATTACTTCACAAGCAGTCGCAGAGGCTTTGCAGATGTTGTTTTGTAGGTTTGGTTTTCCGGAAGAGATATTATCGGATAGGGGCCGTCAGTTCATTTCGAAGGAGATGTCAGAAATTACTGGGCTGTTGGGTATTGCCCAAACATTCACGAGTCCATATCACCCTCAGTCAAACGGAGTTTGCAAGCGTTTTAACGGTGCGTTAAAACATATGCTGGCTAAAGTGACCGCAGAATCTCCACAAGAATGGGATAGGTTACTCCCAGCGGTCCTGTTTGCCTATAGGGAGGCTCCCCAAGAGAGTACAGGATTTTCCCCTTTCGAATTACTGTATGGGGCAAACCCAAGGGAGCCGATGCACATATTGAAGGATTTATTAACTGGAAAATGTGCAAATAGCACCTCAGTTACGAGTTATGAGTATGTAGTGAGCCTCAGAGAACGTATTGTAAAATCTTGTTTGGTGGAACGTGATTGTTTGGCGGGGTCGTTAGCACGGTATCGGAAGTACGCAAATCGGAACTCCAAACTAGTATCCCTGGTTCCAGGTGAGGAAGTTTGGCTACTTTTACCAGCTAAAGAGGATCGCTTGAGCATTACGTGGCAAGGACTATTCAAGGTGGTTAAAAAAATGACAGATGTCGATTACCTAATTTCGGTCCGAAATAAGGAGAAGGTATTTCATGTGAATATGCTGAGGCCATATGTAGAACGACCTGAGTCATTGAAAGCAATCACAAGGGCAGCACAGACTGAAGCAACAGTGTCATGTACGGCAGTCATTGATGACACGGGAGATGAAAATGGTGAAGGGAATATCCAGTTATCCCTCGTACCCCTGGTTCCTTCGGAGTCATGGAATATGGTGCGAATCGGGGATGACCTAACAGTAGAACAAAAGTCGGAAGTACAGATTATATTAGCGGAGTTTAAGGATGTCCTCACAGATCTGCCAGGACGGACAGACCTGATTTGTCATGATATCACTCTGACATGTGATCAGCCTATTAGGGTAAAACCGTATCCATTGCCCATGCATTTCAAATCAGCTGTCGAGAGAGAAATTGGTGACATGCAACGACTGGGGATCATTTCTCCGTCTGATTCACCATATTCTTTTCCAATGGTTGTGGTTCGCAAGAAGAACGCATCTCTTCGTATGTGCATTGACTTTCGGAGATTGAACAGCATCACCGTTGTTGACGCTGAACCAATACCTAATCAGGAAGATCTGTTAACACAACTCACCAACGCTACATATTTCAGCAAACTCGATCTGTCTAGAGGCTATTGGCAGGTACCCCTCGCGGGGGCTGCAAAACCTCTAACGGCATTTAGCACCCCCAAAGGATTTTTTCAGTTCAATGTCATGTGCTTTGGCTTAGTGAACGCGCCCGCCACATTTGTGAGGATGATGAGAAGATTGTTAGGACATCGATCGGATATTATTACATATATCGACGATATATGTTTGTTTCATGAGTCATGGGAGGATCACATGATGGGATTATTTTCCCTATTGCGGTGTCTAAGGCAGCATAATTTGACGACACGGCCGAGTAAAGTTTGCATCGGTTTTAAATAGTTAAGTTTCTTAGGACATACTGTAGGTCATAATCACCTGAAACCGGAAGATGTGACAGTCACAAAGATTTTACAGTTGCAGACACTAAAGCAAAAAAGCAAGTGAAAAGTCTAATTGGACTTGTGAATTTTTATCACAAGTTCATCCCTCAGTTCTCTTCCATTGCAGCTACACTTACCTCGCTAACGAGTAAGGGGATGCCAAATAGGGTCGTGTGGACACAAGATTGCGAGATAGCCTTATCTAGAATCAAGAGGGTGTTCTCTAGGAAACCCATCTAACTGATGCCAGATTTACGCAAACCCTTTGTTTTGCGGACAGACGCATCTTCTGTAGGAATTGGAGCTTGTTTAATGCAAGACGACCAGAGTACCTTACATCCAGTGATGTATGTGAGTCGGAAGCTGTTGCCGGCTGAGACTAGGTACTCCACGATTGAAAGGGAGTGCTTGGCAATTGTGTGGGCAGTTTCAAAGTTGTCCCGGTATTTGATAGGTGCACATTTTGTATTACTGACAGACCATCGACCACTCTCATTTTTACAGTCGTCAAAATCGACAAGCTCGAAATTAACTCGCTGGGCTCTCTTACTGCAGCAGTACAAATTTACTGTTTTACCCCTAGAGGGTAAGCTCAACGTTGTAGCTGACACTCTGTCTCGTTTGTAGAATGCTTGTTTTTTTTCTTGGTTTTTTTCCCCCCACACGATGTTTAAGTGAGTATGCAAGATATATGAAGACAAGAAGGATATGAATGTATACTTGGCTCAAAAGCCGGATGTTGGGTGTTTGGAGTGCGCCCAGCCGCCTTCCAAAAGAAAAAAAAAACTTTGTTTTTTTTCCCGGGGGGGGGGAGAGTAGATGTCACAGTGTGATTAACACAGCTGTGGACTGGCGGTGCTCCGCTGGGGGCGGGTACATAATGTCAGTTGGGTGTGAGAGGTGTTTTCATACACTTAACTTAACAACACGAGACTGCGAGGTCAGCAGGTCAGGGGTGAACGCAAGGGGCGTTCTGATTGGGCAGTGAAGAAGAGAGAGAAAAGCGAGCGAGGAGGTTTTGGGGGTGATGATGGCCGACTCGTATTGTCGAATGCAAGAGGATATTTAGTTGTGAGAAGATACGGCATTCGGTTATCTGAGATTTTCATCAATGTGTTACACTTCGCTAACTACATATATTGTTGTGATTTTGTGGTGATAATTATTTGAATACATTAGACAGAAATTGGACCATTGCTAGTGTTCGTTATTATTTGAATGTGTTCCACTCCACCCCTCTGTCTCTCATGTGTAGTATTTCGAGGACTAAGGCATATGTGTATTTAATACTAAATACCCTGTGTCAATGATTGTTATTGTTTTACTGATAATTTCTGTTATTACTGTTGTTCGAATTGTTACCATAATACGGTCTGTGGCCTCTGTTAGATTTGAAATTTTGTGCTCCTCTGTTCCACCCTCTGTTAGATCCAGAGAATAGTTGATGTGATGAGCATTCATCATCATATTAGCGGAAATTTCTCTGCTGATGCTGTGACCTATTTCCAAAGTTATATCGCCCTCGAAAAGATCCTGAATTGTGATTAATGTTCATGGGAAAATTCCTATACACACTACTTGATCTGGGAGCCGCGGTAGCAAAGTGGTTAGTGCACTGGCTTCCTAGCTCAGTGGTCTATGGTTCGATCCCCAGATGAGGTGGGATATTTTTAGGCTGCAAGCGGCTCCTGGGTCGACCCAGCCCCAACTGGGTACCAGAGCAACTTCTGGGAAGGTTAAAGAGGCCGGCGTGATGCTGACCACATCACCCCTAGTTTGCCGATGATCAAGAAAATATGGGCCTAACACCATATTCCCATATGCCTCAATGGGCGTGTAACGGGATCCTTTACCTCCTTTACCTTACTATTTGATCTAGGTCTGGATGTGTAGAAGTTCATAGTCCTAGCTGAAACCACTGGCAATGGATCTTTAATATTATTGTTGCTGAGGTTTTTACCCGGATGGGCTGTTTGAAATTGTCTCCCAAAAGTTTCTAGGGATGCCAGCAAATCCGGTTTTCTCTCGTGGAGTTAGGCTAGAAAATCACCACTAATGGAGGACATCACCTTGTCCGTCAACATCAAATCAGCAAGTTTATCAAATGTGTTATCAATTTTGCTAACTCACTCCATCTGTTAAAGCATAATTTAATTGATGAGATATACTCAGCAAAATCTTTGTTTGAATCAGGCAAACGTGATTTAAAACTCAACCGATAACTATTTTCATCAAGTTGGTACTTTTTCAATAACAATACCTTTATAGCATCATAATCATTTCTAGATGTACCATCCATTGTGCGCACAGCAGTGAGTGTATCACCTATAAGTAACTGCATTATTCTGCTGGGCCATGTAGATTTATCCAATTTATATTCTTGGCACACTGTTTCAAACCTGTTTAAAAAGCACGACATGTCATCAATGCTAGTATTGAATTTAGGTAAATTTAGCCTGAAAGAAGCATTATGATCCTTTTTAGCAGCTCCTTCCCTTGCGGGATCAATCTGTCTATTTTCTTTTTCAAATTTAAATCTTTTAAGTTCTATTTCAGCCATCCTTTGAGCATTGGCTAAGTTCTTTTCCTCAAGTTCCTATTGAGATTTATATCTTTCTCTTTCAATCTCTTCTTCTCTTCTTTTTTGAACTAATTCTTCTTCTCCTCTCTTTTCAGCTAATTCTTCATCTCTTCTTTTTTTCAGCTAATTCTTCGTCTCTTCTTTTTTCAGCGAATTCGTCTTCTCTTCTTTTTGCTCCCTGACCAGTGCAATTTCCTCTCTGGCAATATCTTCCAATCTTTTTAATTCATTTGCATGTTCAATGAAAGCATAGGATTTTAGAGCCTCACACTCCATACCAAGCTCTTTTCCAAGTTTAATGAAATACTCCAGGGTAGCCATAGTGAATTCTTATTGTGAATCAATAGGTCTCAATAATATATTCCTTATTCAATTCTTAACCTGTGAGAAATATTATAAAATGTATGAACTTCTTACATCAACCTAATTAATGAAATATAGATGTTAAACCAATGTGGAGCAATAACAGTGCTTCTCTATGGTGCGAAATGCTGGAGAGTAACATAGAAAGAAATGTCGAAATGGTTCTCTTTCCACACAATCTGCGTAAAGAAAATTCTCCGAATCTTTTGGCCGAATGCCATCACCAATCAAAAACTGCTTACTCGGAGCAACCAAGAGGACATGTACACCATCATAGCTGGTAGATGCTGGAGTTGGGTTTTACTCTGTTCTCAGAAGAGACCCTGATAGCATCGCAAGAACAATTAAGCTATGGACCCCTGAAGGAAAGCGAAAGAGAGGCCGACCAAAAACAACTTAGCGGTGGACTGTGGAGGCGGAGATGTAAAGAATGAACCAGAACTGGGGCACTGCACGAAGGATGACTTCCGACGGTGCAAAGTGGAAGCAGTTTGTTGCTACCTTACAAGACACATGCAAATAAATATTAGTAAAACAAAATGTACGATAATATCAACCAGACAAAAACTACAAAACTCGCAGAAAGCAACACTACAGCTCTGCATTGGAACATCACGAATTGAAAACGTAAATGAACACAAAGTTCTAGGTCTCACTGTTGACCAACACCTAAGTTGGAACTCACAAGTACATGCACTCACAAAACAAACAGCTCAGAAAGTTTATCAATTAGCCAAAATTAAACATTTCCTGGATGAGGAGGCAAGGAAAATGTTCTACATATCTCATATACAAACGCATCTAGACTATTGTTCCCCTATCTGGGATGGTTGTTCCGTATCCAACACAAAAAGGCTTCATTCTCTTCAAAAACGTGCAGTGCGCCTTGTTGCTAATAAATACCAATCACATTGTATAGATTTATATAATTATCTTCAAATATTACCCCTCAGCTATGATGGTGTGCATGTCCTCCTGGTTACTCCGAATAATTAGTTCTTGGTTGCTGATGGTGTTTGGCCAAAAGATTCGGAGAATGTTCCTTAGGCATATTGTGTGGAAGGAGGACAGTTTCGACATTTCCTTCTCTGTTACTCTCCAACATTCCGCACCATAGAGAAGCACAGAAAGTACACAGCTCTCATACAGTCTTAATTTGGTGTTTGTGCTGTACTGGGAAGACTTCCAAATGTTGTTGAGAACAGCAAAGGCTGTTCTCGCTTTATTCATTCTGTTGTTAATGTCCTTGCTTGTTCCACCGTCAGGTGTTACTATGCATCCTAGGTAAGTAAATATGTCTGTCTGTTCTAACTTCTGGTTCCTTACTGTTACTGGCTCAGGATTGCCCACATTTAG
Source organism: Oreohelix idahoensis (assembly GCA_024509875.1). Lineage (NCBI taxonomy): Eukaryota > Metazoa > Mollusca > Gastropoda > Stylommatophora > Oreohelicidae > Oreohelix > Oreohelix idahoensis. Next base: position 602,994 of record JAMPIV010001261.1, on the reverse strand, counting down.
TGTCATGACCTCTGTCTTCTTCAAATTGATGTTCAGGCCAACCTGCTGGCCATACTTATTCAGTCTATCGGTTTTGTCTTGAATGTGTTGATGTGAATGCGCGAGTAGTGCAATGTCATCTGCATATTCCAGGTCTTCCAGTGTAGAAAACGTTGTCCATCTAATTCCTCTTGGACTGCCCTCCGTTGTCTGGCACATCACCCAATCTATGACTGTCAAAAATAATGTTGTTGATAAGGGGCATCCCTGTCGTACTCCTGTTTTCACTTCGAAAGTTACATTACTCGATCCAACACTGCACGTAAAGTTAGAATAGAGGCTTTTTATGATGGAAACAATGCGGCTGGGAATTCCATAAGCCCTCAGAATTTTCCATAGGCTGTCCCTGTGTATGCTGTCGAAAGCCTTTTCAAAATCAACAAAGTTAATGTACAGCTGTCTCTGCCATTCTGAGCACTGCTCTATAATGTTCCTGAGGGTAAATATATGAACTGCACATCTTCTGTTCTTTCTGAAGCCCGCTTGTTCTTTCCTCAGTTTATGGTCAACTGCTTTTGAAATTCTCTGGATGATTATCCTGCCTAGTACCCAAGCCCAGGCTAGACCTATTTCAAGAATAGTTTGGCTTACTCAGCTGCTCATCGTTGGAACAATCTTTCCAATGACCTGAAAAACACGCACAGTCCTTACTCATACAATCGTATACTGTTCAAATACTTTATAGTGCTGATTATATGCCACCCTAACTGATTATGTTTCGAATTAGTATCTAATATACAGTATGGAAGCTCTGATGATCTAATTTTTCATTACAGTATACTTATTTTTTTAAATTTTGTGATCAGGTACTGTTAATGTATGCTATTATACTGCTTTGTAATGTTTCATTGCCCTTAAATCGATTGCAACAGACAAAAAAATCACCTGACATCTTTTTCTTCTTCGTTCACTTTCAGACATCAACTTGATTTATAGATAAATAACTGCAAACATTCGGATGCAGCAAGCACTAACATCACTGGAAGAGTGGGCCAAAACATCGCTCATGAAGATAAATGAAGGGAAAATAACGTACACAGTACAAAAGGCTGCTACTGTCTGTGAGCCGAGGAATTGTCCTGGTTGTAAATTAGGCCCGGTTCAGTTTGGTGAAGGAAAGCGTGCGGCTGCTGTACGTCACGGATGTAGCGATTGGAGGTAAGGGTTCCTTCAATTCAAGATTGGTTCTGTGCTCAGCGGTAATAGCCCCCCCCCCCCCCCCCAGTCATAACGCTTCCTCTGCCGAAACTGGCTGCCTCCTGAATACAGTTAGAAGAATACCTTTTATCCCTCCTGTGATGTACCCGGATCCTGCTTTCCTGCCGTGATGACACCTGGATTCATCAGACCATATGACAGCACGCCACAGGTTGTTAGTCCATCTGAGGTACTGTCTGGCCGATAGGTATCTTTCTGCGATGTGTCACAGAAGCAGGCGCAACCGTTATGCTGTTCTGTAAACACGTATGTTTGTTTCTCGAAGGCGTCTGAGGACCGTCAGGTTATTGATAGTCCTGAAGCCTGCGAACGCACATGCTGTTATCTGAGCATGTTGGAAGTGGTTGCTGAGATGTACCGTCCGTTCTTAACGGTCCTCAGCCACTGTTGTTACCCTTAGTCTACCACTTCTGGGCATGTCTTGAGTTGTCCCTGTGGTGTGCCATCGTGTGTGCAAGTTCCTAATTGTATCTCGGCATACACCGAAGTAGCGAGCAACGTCACTAACGGATGATCCTGCAACTGACTGTGAGATGGCTTGGCTACGCTATCCTTCAGATAATCGTGGCATGGTGAAAATGAGGTACAGTCAACACTAAATGCTGTTTTCTGGCAAGCGCAATCGCCAAAGCAGATGAATCAGTCGTTAAAACTCATACATCACAAACGTGGGGCACGTGGTACTCGAAAAACGCATATTGCACCTGTCGCACGTGCTGCACGCACCGGTTGTTATTACGGCTTGTACTCAGTGCACTAATTGCTCTTAAGTCCTGGCAACCTGCCCATGTGTATTTTACCATCTTTTATGCAATGACCTAGAAAAAATAGAGAACTGGTTATTTTTACCATTAGTGACAGGTTTGATCTGTGGTTATCTTCCCCTTGTCTTATGTTGACCTGTGGCGGGGAAGGTCTTAAATAGTTGTCATGTCTTAAGTCACTATTCACATGACCATATACGGAGTGGCTTTGCCTCTCGCTTGAGGAAACGCCCTGGTCGTGTGGTTAGTTTCGCTCAGGTCTGTGCTTGTTTGCACATGCGCAGGTTTTGGCGCAAAGACCGGGAGACTTCCGTTTTAGCAGTGTACCCTGGGCGTTGTGATCGGACAGAGGTCCGAAGATTTTTCAATGCCATCTTTTCGGGGATTTGGAAGTTCATTGTATGACTGAGATGTCATCTTTCCTTCCCCTAGTTAATTCTGTATGCCAGGAATGGCAGTGTTGTGTTTAGTGTTTTATAGGATTCTGAAACAAGGTAATAGAGTCATTTTTGATCTTCTCGTATGCCTAGGTTAGAGAAGTACATTTGATTACCTTAAGGCGACATGTTGAACAGAGCTCACAGCTGATATGTTATATAGAGCCCCATTATTGGTGCTTGATACGGGAACCAAGACCAAGTTGTCTTTTGAACATTAGAAGCCCAGAGAAAGTTATCTACTTGAGTAACCCGCTATGCAAGCGGTAGGATTGGCAGGAATATGTACACGGAAAGATAAAACACTAAGGTTACCTTATATTTGAGGCCCGCTACTTGCGGCCTGATGCTGTCGCCATAGAGGCCCGTTGTTACGGCCTTTATTCTTCATGAGAAGAAGTGCCTGGCATGTGATGCCAGGAGAAGTCATAGCCTTTTGTTAGGCCATTGAAACCGCCTTTCCCGTGCGGTATATTTGCAAAGGGGTACCTGACGGGTTCTGTCAGGGTACCAGAACTTCAGTATATGAAAGCAGAACGTAGATTGACAGGCCATTATTGTTGGCACCATATATCTGAGCTGATGCAAAGTGTTAACCACCATTACCATCATATAATGTCCATGATTCTTGTGCCATTGACTGTGTCGTCCATACTATCGTACGTCGTATAATAAATATTGTGAAACGTCAGCAGTATTACCTACCTTCACTGACTTCTGCATGTGGGTGAGTGGGTTCAGTGTGCAGCTGTCCAAGAGCCTAAACGCATTCGTCTACACCCACACTTACCACATCATCCCACATCATATTCCAAGTACTACACGCCTGAAAACATGTATGCTGTTTGTGTGAATGTATTCATTACACCCTGGCAGCGCCTCACGCTGGTGACCTAGATATACACCGCAACATTGTGCTGTCCAGGTGATAAAACGACACGCCCACTCTACCAAAGTTTACATCACGAACAAACAGACTTTTACATCTGGTAGGCCAGATTCGTGGGGTTTTCAGCTACACAGGACAGTGGTAAATAGGTCAACGACTGCTGACCCACATAAACACTGGCGTTAGCATCTTTATGATATTGCTACATGGACCACAGCTGCTACAGAAACTGGCGTTAGCATCTTTATGATATTGCTACATGGACCACAGCTGCTACAGAAGTGGAGTGACACTGTTCTACTAATAAGCGTTCTACTGCAGTTCTACAGACGATGTCCATTTATTTGAGCGAGCAAGTCACATCGTTTTCTTTCAAGCTCTCATTATAAACAATTCAGCTGTTTGTTTACATGCTACAGTCTACAGACATATCAACGTTGGATCTTCCGGTCGCAACTGGTTGTCGAGAATGTCACAGTAGCTGTACGTTTGAAGACCACTACATATTGTCATCGTGCGGTAACCATCGGCGGTGGATCTTCCAATCATTGCTGTTCATATATTGTACTTCGATGTTGACAAAAAAATTCCAGGATTGTACTTTAAGATAAGTGGCAGTGGGTTTTTGGAAACTGTGCCGTTATATTGTGTGTAACTGAGCCTTCTTTGCAACACATTCTATTATATGCTTTCTGTTTTGTTACATGTTTAGATTTGTGTTTATTTTTGCGGGTTTGGTTGGGTCGGTGACTCCAATAGAATATCCCACCTAACCGAGGGTCTATTGTGAGCGTTCTTTTAGGGAACTTATCGTAAATTTCCCATTTGTGGAAATTTGTTGCGACTTTTGTTGCTTACACGATATTTTTTTTGTTAGTTGTGACGAGATGTGTTAGTGTCATTTTCGTTATTTTTCTCCATTTTTCAGTTTTGTTCTGATTTGTTTGTATTTGTCTGCCTTCTCTTTTCTATTGTTTATTTCTATACACCTTTATGTTTATACACTGTGTTGTCATTGTATTATTGTGATTTTTCGCAGTTATCATTACAATTTTTTGTAACATTTTCTTTAGTTTAACTTTTCAGTTTAGTTGACCTCTGCGAATGTTTTCGATTGTCCAGATGTTTGTCTTTGTTTAATTAGTGTTATATATTGTTGTCATATACAGTCTACATATATACTTGATCATGTACTATTATTAATATGATGCACATAAGATACTGAGGTGATTTATGGTGACATTGTAATCAAGGTATTTATACAAAGTCTTTGTCAAAAACGTGTCTCCCACTAAGATTGGGATATAGTGTATTATTATTTCAGAGGTATTGATAGCACATTATTGGACATAATGTCTACATTGGATTTCTTTATCCAGCAAGGGATAACCCTTGGTGAAACTTGTGAGAAATTGAAGGAGTTTGCACTTACTCAATACGACAACGCGCAAAAAGCAGAAGAGAAAAAACAAAAAGCTGAGGAGAAAAAAGATGCTGAGAATTTAAGGTTGAAGAGAAAGATTAAAAGAATTTGAAGAAAAAAATTACAAAGAGAAGCTGAAGAGAAAAACATACAAAGAGAAGCTGAAGAGAGAAAAATTCAGCAGGAAAGAGAAGCTGAAGAGAGAAAAATTCAGCAGGAAAGGGAATTTGAAGAGAAAAAGTTATAAAGAGAAGCTGAAGAGAGAAAAATTCAGCAGGAAAGAGAATTTGAAGAGAAAAGGTTACAAAGAGAAGGTGAAAGATTAGACAGAGAAGCTGAAGAGAGAAGAGAAAAACAGAAAATGGAACATGAGGAAAAACTCTTGACTTTGGAGATTGAGAAATCAAAAGTGATGAATATGAGTAGTTCTCAAGCGACTTCTAGTAAGACAGATCATAATACTTATAAAGTAAAACTACCTCCTTTCAATGCTGCAAAGGACGATATAACGTTCTATCTTAATAGATTTGAACTTTCATGCGTATCGCATAAGGTAGATAAGGAAAAGTATGTCGGTCAACTGTTGGATATACTTACAGGTGAACCATTAAATACTATAATGGCAATAGATGAACCTGACAAGACTAACTATGAAGTTGTTAGAGCAACTTTATTAAAGAGGTATCAACTTAAAGAAGATGATTATCGTCTTCGTTTTAAGACTATGTTACCAGAAACTGGGGTAGAGTTCTCAGACTTTATTACAAAGATACGTCTTACTTTCACTCGATGGATTGAGTTGTCTAAGACTGAACACACATATGAAGCACTTATGGACTTATTACTTAGGGACAAAGTAATGTCATCAGTTAATGAGTCCTTTCTTGCCTTTATACATGAACGTAAACCTAAAGACATAAAAGACATGGAACAATACTGTTGCCAGTATGTCACTGCACACCCATAGCAAACGATTAGTAATTCTAAGATTAAAGAGGGTTTGCCCGTGGCTTCTGCGACACCATATGGGCCTAATTTTCAGGGTAAATTTCAAAGTAATAAACGCAACTTTGATAAGAAAAGTAATCGTAATTACGGACAGGATCAGGGTGATCCATCCCACAGTGGTTCGTCTTCAAAGAACTGGAGGCGATCTGACAGCCGTCGTAACTTTGGTTCCGCCAATTTTGGGAACTTTCGTAGGGGTAGCCACAATAAAAACTTTCCTAGCTATCAAAATTTTGCAGGGAAACAGCAAAGTCAATCTGAAAGATATTATAATCAAAGAGTAAATCACAATTACAATTGTGAAAACTGCGGTGCAAACCAAAGCAAAAGGTCAAATAACAATAATTCCAGAGGACATACGTCGGGGTAGAGGGCAACACAACAATAATAGATCATGTCATCATGATCTGAGGTATCATCAGAAATGAGGTATCTGAGGAAGGTGGTTGAAGTAACAAGAAGAGACATGGTACGCAACCAGACGATACGTCAAGGCCTAAAATGCCACCCCCTACAGACCCAAATAGAACAGTCCCAACTAAGATGGTTTGGCCATGTCTGCAGAATGGGAGAAGATCGGCTACCACGACAAGCATGGGAAACAAAGAGCCAAGGATCCAGACCCCGAGGACGACCCAGAGTCCGCTGGGAGGACAACATTAGACAATCTTTGAAGGACCGAGGACTAGAATGGAACCAGGCCAGGAGGAAGACAGCCGATAGAATAGTCTGGCGCTCTCTCTTCCAAACCTCTACACCTCACGGTAGAAGGGGAACGACTAATTAAGTAAGTAAGTAAGTCATCATGCTAACTGTGCTCAACAAGAGCCACAGGTTGTTAGTAATGAATCAAATGATAATAAAGCTAACCCTAGTGCTGTCACATGTTCTGCCTTCGATTATGGGAGAGCATCTCAATGCCCTCAGTGCACTACTTTGTTTGAACCTACTACCATATCTACCTTGAGTTGTGGCCATCCTCTACCCGCTCTTCATGCCGCAGCGGCGCATGACGGGAGAGGATCTCTTCTCCTACATAGAGGTCTAGTGAATAAAAATCCAGTCTCAGTTCTCTTTGATTCTGGATGTACTACTATTGGGGTTAAGCAATCTCTTATAGATCGTTCCTGTGCCACTGGGAAAGAGATCAAATGTGTAACATTTGGTGGCACAGTAGAAAAATATTCGACTGCTATCATACACATAGCTACTCCTTTCTTTACGGGAAATGTCCACGCGTGTCTGTTACCGAATCCTATTGCGGATCTTATCGTCGGGCGTATACACGGGGTTAAGGATTGTACCCCGCAGCAAATTGTTGCCTGGGAAGAACAAAATATGGAAACTGCTAATGCAGTTGTCACAAGAGCACAGGCTCAGAATATGTCTCCGTCTTCATCGACCGAAGGTGATGAAGTACTTGAGCAAGATAATCATTCGGTAATTTCGCGTGACTCTTTTATAAAAAGTCAACAAGAGGACACGTCTTTAAAAAAAATTCTTCCTTCTGGTTAAAGATGGTGATCCAAATCAGAACACAAATCGCAAATCCTGGATCACTATGAAGAATGGGGTACTAGTGCGTATGGTACAACACTCAGACACGTCTATACACTCACAAATTCTTGTACCCAAAAGTATGAGAGTTCATATACTGCAACATGCTCATGACTCCCAATGCGCTGGTCATATGGGATTTTCACGTACTAAGTCGAGAGTTCTTGCGGTTTTCTTTTGGCCATTCGTAAATAGAGACATACGTCTTTATTGCCGCTCGTGCAAAGTATGTCAAGAAGTCAAGTCGAAAGGTCCTCGCCATGCAGCACCTATCCAGGCTGCGGACATTCCTATTCGTCCGTTTCAAAAAATGGCGATAGATATCATTGGTCCTTTTAAAATCAAATCAGCCAGAGGACACCAATTTATTCTTACATGCGTTGACATGTGTACTCGTTGGCCAGAGGCCATACCTCTTAAGAGCATTTCTACTGCCGACATTGCAGACGCTCTTTGGATGATATTTTCACGTCTGGGATTTCCTAGGGAAATCTTGTCAGACCATGGCACCCAACTGATATCTGACACTATGTCACAAGTGATGTCTACTCTTAATATTGAAAGGTCTTTGAGTAGCATCTATCATCCAATGTCTAATGGGTTAGTCGAACGTCTCAATAGAACCCTCAAAAATTTACTTGGGAAGATAACTGAGGATCATCCCGAGGATTGGGACAGAGTCTTACCCGCGGCTCTCTTCGCATACAGAGAGGTTCCTAATGAACACACCGGGTTTTCTCCTTTTGAGCTTGTCTTTGGCGCGCGTCCGCGCGGCCCTATGTCTTTGCTTCACGATCTCATAGCTGCCGATGATATAAGTGATGACACACAATCTTCTTATGAATATGTCATTGCACTCAGGCAGAAAATCATTGAAGCATGCAAATTAGCAACTTCTGCATCGGAATTTGCTAAAGAAAAGGCAAGGCAATTTGCGAATAAAAAAAGATGCCTACGACAACTTTGTCCTGGTGACAAAGCATTTGTATTACTCCCTACCAGGGAAAATAGACTTCTCATTGGATGGAAAGGTCCTTTTATGATTGTCTCTAAAATTTCTGATGTCGACTATGTTGTCGATATAGACGGAAAACATAAAACCTTCCATATAAATATGCTTACGGAATTTTTTGAACGTCCAGAGTACTTGCAACCTATCTTTCAAGCGACGGACGACACTCCAGTCCCTCATGGTTATTACTCATCTCTGTCAGTTATACAGGATGAAGAATCTACTTTCTCGGACGTTAATCTTCCTCTTCCGATGATTCCACTTCATTCTACGGAATCATGGAAAAATGTTACTATTTCTCCTAAATTGTCTACTGGGGAACAGCTACAAGTCTATTCCACGTTACAAACATTTCAGGATGTTCTCACGGACATTCCTGGACACACATCAGTCATTAAGCATGACATAATACTTACTGACCATACTCCTATCAGGGTCAGACCTTACCCTATTCCTATTCATTTCCAAACACAGGTCGAGAAAGAATTGGATGAAATGATACAGTTAGGGATAATTGAACCATCCAATTCGGCATACGCGTCGTCTATGGTTATTGTTCGAAAAAAAGACAATAACATACGCCTTTGCGTCGATTACCGTAAACTAAATCAAGTAACGAAATTCGATGCTGAACCTATGCCGCTATTGGATGAGCTACTTACTAGACTTTCTAACTCTCGTTTCTTTACCAAACTCGACTTGTCTAAAGGTTATTGGCAAGTTCCTCTAACTGATCGAGCCAAACCTCTCACTGCTTTCTCTACACCCAGGGGCTTGTTCCAATGGAACTTCATGCCTTTCGGCCTTATGAATGCCCCAGCTACATTCGTACGCATGATGCGTCGAATTCTTTCACATCGTTCAGATGTTATTGCATACTTGGACGATATCTGTCTCTTTAGTGATTCTTGGGAAGATCACTATTTGGGGTTATGTGAACTGCTGTCTACTCTGCGCGAGCATAACTTGACAGCTAAACCCTCTAAAGCCTATGTTGGATTTAGTGAAATTTCTTTTCTTGGTCACCGTGTTGGACATGGTCTCTTGAAGACAGAGGACCACAACACTTCTAAGATACTCAACATCACTATTCCTAAGACAAAGAAACAGATCCGTAGTCTCTTAGGCCTAATACAGTTCTACGGAAGATTCATTCAGAATCTTTCTTCTATTACGGCACCACTCTCAACCCTATTGAAGAAAGGGTCTCCTAATGTGGTGCGCTGGTCACAAGAATGCCAATCTTCATTGGATCAGATTAAGTCATTATTTTCATCTCCTCCTATCTTAAGACTACCTACTGCTGATAAGACATTTGTCCTTCGTAGTGACGCCTCATCAACAGGGATCGGGGCGGCACTGATGCAAGAGTATTCAGATACTCTGCATCCAGTAATGTACGTCTCTAGGAAGCTAAATGCGGCAGAAAGGAATTATTCCGTTCTAGACCGAGAATTATTGGCTATGGTCTGGGCGATTCTTAAACTTCAAAGATTCCTTCTCGGCGCGCATTTCATAGTAGAAACCGACCAAAAAGCTCTCACAGCTATGCAGAGTAAGGATTTGAAGAGCTCAAGATCCACTCGATATGCTATTGCTCTTCAACCTTTTCATTTCACGGTACGAGCTATCCGTGGTTCGGATAATGTGATGGCAGACATATTGTCGCGATGCCCACATGAATCTACTTAACTCTCATGTCTAGATCTCCTGATATATATCTAGATTTATGTCTGTACCTTACAATAACATGCTACTAGAACATTTATGTCACTTTACTTAAATTCAGTGTTATGAATTGTATGATTTCTTTCTCTGTTACCGTTCTTGGTATAACAGAGAAGGTTTAGTTATCACGATATAAAGGTCGGAAATTATTACGGCCACACTTAATAAGGTAGAAATGTAATAGTGACTATGGTACATTATAACATTCTAAAAATTGTGTTATTTGTATTGTTCTCAGCAAACCAGTACTTTGTCCGGGAGTGCCGTCACAGAATTATCTTGATGCATTATGATTTCCATGCTGACCATTCAGATGCTGCTTACAAGCGTCCTCCGGACAAGGCTTCTGAGATTATCGCCTGTTAGTTAGAATGTATACCTGTATAGTCATATTGATGTGAAAAGACTTTATAAATTTTGTTATGTTTAACCATTAGATAATAATGATTTTATAGCATTATACTTCGAGAGATTTCTGTTGATATGACTTCTCGATATATATTGTCTTTCACCATTGCTACACATGATGATATTGTATGTAAATATTGTTTGCATTGTAACATTGCCTGCACCTTTGGGTACTTTGGTGGCACCTCCCCGGATATGTTTTATTTGGAGAATATATATTTTCTCTTGTCTTGTGAGATAACTGTTGTTCTCACCAGACGCGCTATTGTGCGTCGATTGGGTCTGACATTATGTCGTTATATTTATGTTGATCCTTTCATCGGCGCATCATTCATGCGTTATGAGCTTGTTGCATCTTGCTCGTTGATGTATTTCAAAAAAAAAAAAAAAAAAAGTTTCTTTTTTTTTTCTCCATGGGGTGCGGTAATCTGTTGCTGTCTATTTGGCATATATGTTGAAGACATCAACCTGTTTAATTCTTTTGGTGGTCTAAGATAGAGAACTGGTGATTTACATTGGTGACAGGTTTGATTTGTGGTTATCTTCCCCTTGTCTTATGTTGACCTGTGGCGGGGAAGGTCTTAAATAGTTGTCACGTCTTAAGTCACTATTCACATGACCATATACGGAGTGGCTTTGCCTCTCGCTTGAGGAAACGCCCTGGTCTATGTGTTAGTTTTGCTCAGGTCTGTGCTTGTTTGCACATGCGCAGGTTTTGGCGCAAAGACCGGGAGACTTCCGTTTTAGCAGTGTACCCTGGGCGTTGTGATCGGACAGAGGTCCGAAGATTTTTCCTTGCCATCTTTTCGGGGATTTGGAAGTTCATTGTATGACTGAGATGTCATCTTTCCTTCCCCTAGTTAATTCTGTATGCCAGGAATGGCAGTGTTGTGTTTAGTGTTTTATAGGATTCTGAAGCAAGGTAATAGATTCATTTTTGATCTTCTCATATGCCTACGTTAGAGAAGTACATTTGATTACCTTAAGGCGACATGTTGAACAGAGCTCACAGCTGATATGTTATATAGAGCCCCATTATTGGTGCTTGATACGGGAACCAAGACCAAGTTTTCTTTTGAACATTAGAAGCCCAGAGAAAGTTATCTACTTGCGTAACCCGCTATGCAAGCGGTAGGATTGGCAGGAATATGTACACGGAAAGATAAAACACTAAGGTTACCTTATATTTGAGGCCCGCTACTTGCGGCCTGATGCTGTCGCCATAGAGGCCTGTTGTTACGGCCTTTATTCTTCATGAGAAGAAGTGCCTGGCATGTGATGCTAGAAGAAGTCATAGCCTTTTGTTAGGCCATTGAAACCGCCTTTCCCGTGCGGTATATTTGCAAAGGGGTACCTGACGGGTTCTGTCAGGGTACCAGAACTTCAGTATATGAAAGCAGAACGTAGATTGACAGGCCATTATTGTTGGCACCATATATCTGAGCTGATGCAAAGGGTTAACTACCATTACCATCATATAATGTCCATGATTCTTGTGCCATTGACTGTGTCGTATAATAAATATTGTGAAACGTCATCAGTATTACCTACCTTCACTGACTTCTGCATGTGGGTGAGTGGGTTCAGTGTGCAGCTGTCCAAGAGCCTAAACGCATTCGTCTACACCCACACTTACCACATCATCCCACATCATATTACAAGTACTACACGCCTGAAAACATGTATGCTGTTTGTGTGAGTGTCTTCATTACACCCTGGCAGCGCCTCACGCTAGTGACCTAGATATACACCGCAACATTTCACCATGTTCTGTTAGCAAGTTTTAAAAAAATAGATATATACAATATCTAACGTGTGGATATATTACTTGAACCCCTCCCTCTGAGTTCTTAACTGGTGTAAAGAAACATGTTTTTTAAATTTTAATATCAATACGTTAATATATTATAATACTGGCAGATGATTAGCAGCCGTATTGTGTAAAATAAATCGCTACAAAGAACATATACAGCGATTTGGTCTTGAAAAAAAGAAACAATTGTTTTACACTACTAGAACCCATCTCGCTTTACAGTCTACACCAAAGAAATTGACAAAGTGAAACATGAAGAAAGTATCAAAATACTAGAAAATATAAACATCCATGATAATGACTTGAGACTAATAAATAACACGAAATGGCAACAAAGAACATTAATAACAATTAGTGGTCAAATAGGAATGTTTCAGCAGGTACAAAAAGGATGTTAGAGGGGTTGTATGCTGTCATATGACGTGTTCAATCTGTATAGTGAAAGCATAACGCTTCCATAGAGGACATGTCAGGAATATCAGTTGGTGGACATATTTATAAAGAACTTGAGATATGTTGATAATACAGTTTTAATAACAAAAAAGTGAAAAGGAGTTGCAGTAAATAATTCAAATAGTAGTAACAGAAATTGAAAATAAAGGACTCTAATTTAATAGCAAATAAACAGAAGTATTGGTCATCTGGAAGAAAATGACGTCTCCGGAATGCACTATTAAAATAAATGGAACAGTTTTAAAACACGTCAATAAATTCAAATACCTAGGCACGTTAGTAGCATCGGATGGAAATTGCATCTCAGAGGTGAAGAGAGGAATAACATAGGCAAAAGCAGTTCTGCAGTGTTATATATAACTAGTACATAATTCAGGCTATGTACAATTAGTAAATAAGTAGGAAAAGTACTGGAAGCAATAGACGAACGTTAAAAATACCATGGACAGCTAAGAGAGAATTCATATTGTCTTCACAAAATCCAAAGCACAAAGAAAGCGTATTACTCACATTAAAAGCAAGCAGTCAACTTTCTTCGGTTATATTATAAGGGCAAGACATTCTAAGGTACGAAATCCTTATAAAGATACCACAATATTTCATAGAAATAATTATCTCTCTATACAAAAGTACATGGGACATGGGAAAAACACCCAAGGCGTGGGTGGAAGCAGAAGTTATAATAATACTAAACCCAGATAAAGAGGCTGAAATGTAAGTTCCCACATGCAATTTGTACCATGATCCCTAATAAGAAAAATAATGGAAACCGTGGTCTGCAATGAACTAGCATTCTACATGGACAAGAACAATATTTACAGATGAACCCTATCCGGGTTCAAGAAAAAAACAGAAGCACATTGAGCCAACTTATCAGAATAGAACATGAAGTAAAATCCGGTTTTAAAAGCAACGCAAAATAGTAGCTATATTCTTAAATGTAGCAAGGGCACACGATGAATGCTTGAGAGAAGGTATGTTATATAAGATTAATAAGGTTGGCACAACAGGAAAAATGTACAACAACATAGAAAACTTCTTACTGGACAGATACTTGACAGTGCAGGTAAATAAAGACAAATCATAGCTATACAAACAACAGAATCTAATCCATCAAGGAGTAGGACGGGCTACATTTTATTATATTATTATATTCTATAATGGTTAATGACCTAGGAGAAAATATCACGGTAGAAGGGGAACGACTAAGTAAGTAAGACCTAGGAGAGGAAGCAAGAGACATCAAAAACACTGTTACAAAGTGCAAATGATGAACCGTTTTTAAAGACTGGGGAAAATTCTGCCCAGATTTTATAAAGATCTATAAGCCCAATACGTTAGGTCACAGAATGAATGACTAATTGGGGATTTCATCTAGCTGCAAATCCAAAACACTTGGAATAACATTCAATAGTGGTTGGTTAATAAACCAAAGACTATTGGTATAATGATCAGAGATACAAAAATAAAAACAGTAGGAACCACTAAAGGTTTAGGCATGACACTAAACCAACAACTAAACTAGAAAAACTTATAAAAACTCTAGTTGGGGGCTGCAGCGGTTTCAGTCTTTTTTTTTTTGGTAATTGATAAGTCCAAATTTAAGCAAGGGCAGTAATCGTTATGAGTCTCGGATGTACCATAGATTATAGTGGTTATTCCACTTGAACAGCTGTTGTCTAGTTAATTTATTTAAAAAAATATGAGTGTATCGCATTCGAATCTTCGAGATTCAGAATGCCTGTCACGGTGGCGGAGTTCCATGTGAGTTTAATGTTCTAAGCTATTTTTGAGCTGTGAGCGAAAGTTCTCGGGAAGCCCCACGGATGTGATTGGCTGGGGTGTTCTGGGGGAGAATGTTTTTTGGTGTCAGTGTGTACCGGGCGAATGCACTGAGGAGATGTAAAGTGTTTTTTCAATGTGTACCAGTGTACAGACATTTATGCTGAGATATATTATGTGTGATTATCCCAGATGAACTGTATATTAATTAAGGAGATGTTTCTTGGGCCTTTGAGTATACAGGCCAGTGTTTAAAGATTATGTACATTTTTGAAGAGTTTGTGGCCTGGGCGTGACTGGAGAAGTCAGCCCAGTGTTTTCGAGGGAAGCCTGTACACTGCTTGATGTGTCGTCATATATTATGAGGCCTATTATTTATCAGCAGTCTTCTAGATGGATTAAAGACAGTGCTTGATATGTCGACTTATATTATGAGGCCTATTATTTATCAGCAGTCTTCTAGATGGATTAAAGACAGTGCTTGATATGTCGACTTATATTATGAGGCCTATTATTTATCAGCAGTCTTCTAGATGGATTAAAGACAATGCTTGACATGTCGACTTATATTATGAGGCCTATTATTTATCAGCAGTCTTCTAGATGGATTAAAGACAGTGTCGCGAGGTGTTTTGAGGAGATAGGACAGCTTGGATGGAATGGAAGAATAAAGATAATAATGTCTTATTGATAGCTTCCGAGTTTATAATAGAACTGCCTCTCCTCGGGAAATAGTGTACTAGAAATTACTTAAAAGAGAATTCTGGTACCTAAACAAGATATTTTCTGGACGATAAATTCTTCCTCAGGAATCCTACAAAAAGGACTGTGTAAAGCACGTAAGGTTGAGAAAGAGATTTGGTGTCCAGCCACATTTAAAATATCCCGACCCAATAGAAGTTAATTGAATTATGGCTGAGCCCCCAGGGTGTAGATTTATATTTAAAACAAAATACAACCCAAATAAAGTTAACAAGAAAAATAACAACAGACTCTGTTATGTAAAGTTGGATAAAAGGGTATGGAATCTTACATTTTTATATACACATATAAATATGAAAAAAAGTTTAGCTCTACTGTTTATAAAAAAAAAAATCAACTAGTGTGGTCATCACTTGGACCAGAGATCTTTTCTATGGTAGTGTTGCTGGTAGGTATTATACTCAACTCTCCGAAGGCCTGTAGTAGCTGCGGAGATGATTTTGGTTCGGACTCTCTTGGTTTGGTCTGCCCCAGCAGGTTGGTCTCATAACAGTTAATGGGTTCAGAGGGTGTCAGAGTTTGCTTCCCTGGACTCAGTGCACATCACAGATAAGGATGGGGTAAGTCACCTCTGCTGAATGCCTCTTCTGTTTATGGGATGTGTGGGATGGTTACTGGGTGATAGGATAAGGTTGGGTAAGGGTAATCTTGGTACCATGGACTTGTACCCTGGACCTGGTTTAGGTATCTGGTAACCGCAACCTGGATTTGTACGTTGTAACCGCAACCTGGGTTTTTTTCTTTGTAACCGCAACCTGGGTTAGTACCTCGTAACCGCAACCTGGTTTAGTATCTTTGTAACCGCAACCTGGGTGGACTGGAAACAATTGAAATCCCATTAGTGGTTTCAAGAGCAGTCATCTCCTAAGTCTGATGGCCGGTAAGCGTCCATCAGAAATTAAATTAACACAAGGTTAACTACTATTTAGTAACTGTGTTATCTATTAGATATGAACTACCACTTCTTAACTGACATTATAGTGTATCTTGAGTTCTCAGTCTCTATCTGGCTGTCTGCTTATTTACAGCAGTGGTTTTCCCCATGTGGCAATGAGTTTCACAAACTGTGAGGTAGGGGCTGGGGTCATCAAATGGTTGAGAACCACTGGTTCACCTAGTGCCCATAGAGCAGTATTTTAATTCCGGGGTCACTGTCAACAATGGTTTGAGAACCACTGGGTAATAGTTTCCTATGCTGCTTTAACTTGGTGGGGTGTCATTGCGGCCAAGGTCTGAGAACCAATGATTTACATTCTTGCTTACTCAAGCAGTAAATCATTTGGAGGGTAGGCATGGTCTCAAGGCTTGAGAACTGCTGACTTACATTTTGTCAGTCAAGTGGTAAATTCATTAAATAGCTAAATAATTGCAAGCATTCTTAAAGTCCTGGTTCCTGTAGCAAATAACATTCATATACTGATAATAAAATAGTTCTTCAATCATACATAAAATAGTTCTTCAATCATACAACATGGTATATGCATAGGATTGCATTAAATACATGTAAAGAACCTTCAATAATGAAAAACACATTAATGTCCCTTATGTGACAAAGTGAGAAGAAGTGATTGAGACACTGTTATCAAGTTTGTAGTCTTGGCAGAGAACACAGAAGTCTTATAAGAAATAGAAAATAGAAGAACCACTAATACACTTCTATTTTGCTTGGATCAATATGCAAATCTCAAAGTAACAACAATAATATACATCAATTATTTTAACCCTGTCTTATTTCTGCCAGGCTGTGAGATAAAGATCAGGAGTTAATTAGGTCTATGACCAGCAAACTCATACATTAGTTTGAGTGATCTGTAAAGATGCAAATAACAGTTATTGTCACTGAAAATGGAAATGCATTTAAACTTTACAAAAAGTTACTGCAATAGCAAGCTGTTGATAAACATATGATTATTCATGTTATAAAATCAGCAGTATTAGATCTACTTACTTCGCTCAACGAATTCACTACAACTATTTCGCAACATGAAATTCCCACTTGGGCCCAGTCTGTCTGCTCCGAATGATGGTTACAAGAAGAAATGACTGCTTAAAATTCCCTCCAAATTCCAGCTGTTCCGGGCAGGGGTGGGTTGTGTGCAAATTCTGTTCTGGTCCCAGGGGTATAAAGTTACCTTCCTTTCAACTCGCACTAGCGTCCATCGTTTCCGGCTGTTTTACATGCGTCCAGTTCGTGAACAACAAAGACGGTCGACTTCCTGTTCGAATCGTTGTACCGTGTTCCACCTTCGACTTTCGCTGGTGGGGGAATAATTTATTACCTTGGACCGAGAATCCTGAGCTAGTAAAATACTGTTAAATCTAAGATTAGCGAGAGAGAGAGAGACTTTTTCATTATAAGAATGAAAAAGTCAACTAAAGGGAATTATTTTACAATCTAGCGAGAGATTTTAGTAGAGATATAAAATAATAGACAGAAGAAAAGAATCGGTGAGAAGTCGTTCCACGACATAAGCCCCCTTTTGAAAGTTCGGCCAACGGCCAACTAAGTTCGAGCCGACTCTTCTCTTATATCAGACACTACATTCATGTATCGTGTCCTCCATTCCTTCAATCCAAATATTTCCTATTTTTCCTCTGTCAAACGGTATGCCTGTAATCCACACCTGGCTATCCGTTTCCTCTTCAATAAGTAGTTGAGGTGGGTTGAGCAAGCCTGCTCCCAAAAATATCCCCCTCTTCTTTTCTCCCTTATGGATCCTCCATTGAAGCTTGCCTCCTGGCAAAGAGCTTGCCCTAAAGCCTACACTCTGCTTACAATTGGGTCTATAGCAAATAGTTTTGCATGATGAGGTTGCCAGCCTCATACACAACCTTATTTTAGTCATATTGCTTGACCTGCCTAAGGACACATACCTATCTTCCCAGGTATGAGAGCATGTATGTTCTTCTTTCGCTGTTTCTCCAGTGACAGAAAAAGATAAGTCTGCCAGTTGTTCCTGCCCACCAGGTACCAAGGAAATTTGGACCTTCTTCACTTTCTGATCCCAGAGAGTGGGTGAGGTTATCGGAATTGACTGAAGACTAAGTGCTTGAGGCTCATGTTCCTCTTTAGCCATTTCTCCCGTGTTAAGGGAAGATATTCCTGAAACATGTTCCATCCCACCAGGTACCAAAGAAATTTGGACCCGCTTCACTTTCTGATCCCAGAGAGTGGGTGAGGTTATCGGAACTGAGTGAAGTCTTAGTGCCTGAGAGTCCTGTTCCTCTACAGCCGCTTCTCTCATGTTAAAGGAAGATATTTCTGAAACATGTTTCATCCCACCAGGTACCAAGAAATTCTGGCCCGGCTTCACTTTCTGCACGCAGATAGTGGGTGAGACTATCAAAACTTGTTCAGAATTAAGTGCACTGGGGTGGTCAATCCCTTTGCACTCTTCCAACTTTTCAGTGAAAAGGTTGGAAGATGAGTTAGGCATTGGAGTCGCCATAGCCTGTTCAGTCACGCCATCTCTGGATCGTGCTGAGTCTCCTACGATGATATATTTCCCTCCTTGAGGTATGGGGTAAATTCGTTCATCTAATATTGCGGCCTTTACTTTGCCGTTTACAAAGTTCGACCTAACTTCTACATAAGCTAAAGGCAAAATCATCCTTCTGTTGATTATCATGGGTGCTGTTACCTCAACATCCTCTTCGGTGACTTGATCAAGGTCGATAACAGAGGCTGAGACAAGGGCATCACACCCAAGACCTTGATAATACAAACAGGTGATTTGTTCTCCATTTACTGTGGCAGTCTCCACATTTTGAGAATCCCTGTATCCACTCCGGGTCTTTGTCAAGTTCCCATCCATGGTAGGGACCTTAGCTTTGTAAGAAGTCTGTGGGATTGGGTCTCGGCGCATACAGTCTAACTGATGTAAGTTGGCCGACAGGTGATGTTCAAGAACATCCCTTCCCTTCCCATAGGGTTGCGTAATCCTTTTCTGTTGAGTGATCCTATTTGGTTGAGCGATCCTATTTACCAGGTTTTTGGTGCGGTTGTTGTTGGTATGCCTGTTGTGAGTTTTTGCTGAGGATGAGGAAGGTCTCTTCAGATTATCAGCACTCCTGTGCTTAATCTTATTTTCAGGATAGTCTAGATGTCTCCGTTTGGATATCCATACCTCTGCTCTGTCTGAGCCTGAATTCTGAGACATAGACTTGGCTTCATGTGGTGCAGTCATATTTACCACTGAAGATGGTGATGCAACTGGCAAAGGAGTGGCATGATGAGTATTCCTAGATTCAAGTTTATCCCTGGATTCCATATTTGTAGGTTGAAACTGAGTTTCCAGTTCTTCCTTACACTGGGGGGATTTTTCTTGTCTTTGTCTCTCATGTTCCACATTCTCTTCTGTGTATTTTGCTCTCCATTTCTTCCTTTCTGCTTCTCTCATCCTGCATTTTTCCATCTTTTGTGAAACAAAAGTATCCAGTTCTTCTCCGGAGAGTTCACACTCAATGGCTAACTCTGTCCAGAATGTTCTCCACTCATTCAACTCTACAGATTCTTCCATTATACCCAAAGTGGTTCGTTGAGCGAGTATGAGATCTCTAACTCACAAACAATAATTAAGGCAAAAATACTTTCTATAGTCTTAACTATACTAAAGTATTACAAAACCATATATTAAATCAAACCAGCATTTATAACCATCAAATTAAAAATTAGTTAACAATAGGTAACTAATTTCCAGCAGTACCACCAAGAAGAGTTCTCATAACACAACTTAAAATCTGTGTTTCTTGCAAAAATTTATATGTATTTTAGTCTAGGGTAATTTATATGTCCCCTCTTTAATCTAATCCTAGACTTGGACACCAATAAGTGACAAGTACCTACAGCAGTAGTGGTATAGGAAAGATAAAGAGTTTTCATATCTCAGACAAGTGTCTAAATATGAAATAAGAGTTAATCCCGGACACGAGCGTCCCAGTTGTCGCGAGGTGTTTTGAGGAGATAGGACAGCTTGGATGGAATGGAAGAATAAAGATAATAATGTCTTATTGATAGCTTCCGAGTTTATAATAGAACTGCCTCTCCTCGGGAAATAGTGTACTAGAAATTACTTAAAAGAGAATTCTGGTACCTAAACAAGATATTTTCTGGACGATAAATTCTTCCTCAGGAATCCTACAAAAAGGACTGTGTAAAGCACGTAAGGTTGAGAAAGAGATTTGGTGTCCAGCCACATTTAAAATATCCCGACCCAATAGAAGTTAATTGAATTATGGCTGAGCCCCCAGGGTGTAGATTTATATTTAAAACAAAATACAACCCAAATAAAGTTAACAAGAAAAATAACAACAGACTCTGTTATGTAAAGTTGGATAAAAGGGTATGGAATCTTACATTTTTATATACACATATAAATATGAAAAAAAGTTTAGCTCTACTGTTTATAAAAAAAAAATCAACTAGTGTGGTCATCACTTGGACCAGAGATCTTTTCTATGGTAGTGTTGCTGGTAGGTATTATACTCAACTCTCCGAAGGCCTGTAGTAGCTGCGGAGATGATTTTGGTTCGGACTCTCTTGGTTTGGTCTGCCCCAGCAGGTTGGTCTCATAACAGTTAATGGGTTCAGAGGGTGTCAGAGTTTGCTTCCCTGGACTCAGTGCACATCACAGATAAGGATGGGGTAAGTCACCTCTGCTGAATGCCTCTTCTGTTTATGGGATGTGTGGGATGGTTACTGGGTGATAGGATAAGGTTGGGTAAGGGTAATCTTGGTACCATGGACTTGTACCCTGGACCTGGTTTAGGTATCTGGTAACCGCAACCTGGATTTGTACGTTGTAACCGCAACCTGGGTTTTTTTCTTTGTAACCGCAACCTGGGTTAGTACCTCGTAACCGCAACCTGGTTTTTGCTTTGTATCTTTGTAACCGCAACCTGGGTGGACTGGAAACAATTGAAATCCCATTAGTGGTTTCAAGAGCAGTCATCTCCTAAGTCTGATGGCCGGTAAGCGTCCATCAGAAATTAAATTAACACAAGGTTAACTACTATTTAGTAACTGTGTTATCTATTAGATATGAACTACCACTTCTTAACTGACATTATAGTGTATCTTGAGTTCTCAGTCTCTATCTGGCTGTCTGCTTATTTACAGCAGTGGTTTTCCCCATGTGGCAATGAGTTTCACAAACTGTGAGGTAGGGGCTGGGGTCATCAAATGGTTGAGAACCACTGGTTCACCTAGTGCCCATAGAGCAGTATTTTAATTCCGGGGTCACTGTCAACAATGGTTTGAGAACCACTGGGTAATAGTTTCCTATGCTGCTTTAACTTGGTGGGGTGTCATTGCGGCCAAGGTCTGAGAACCAATGATTTACATTCTTGCTTACTCAAGCAGTAAATCATTTGGAGGGTAGGCATGGTCTCAAGGCTTGAGAACTGCTGACTTACATTTTGTCAGTCAAGTGGTAAATTCATTAAATAGCTAAATAATTGCAAGCATTCTTAAAGTCCTGGTTCCTGTAGCAAATAACATTCATATACTGATAATAAAATAGTTCTTCAATCATACATAAAATAGTTCTTCAATCATACAACATGGTATATGCATAGGATTGCATTAAATACA
Organism: Oreohelix idahoensis; assembly: GCA_024509875.1. Taxonomy (NCBI): domain Eukaryota; kingdom Metazoa; phylum Mollusca; class Gastropoda; order Stylommatophora; family Oreohelicidae; genus Oreohelix; species Oreohelix idahoensis. The sequence continues at coordinate 581,109 of JAMPIV010001261.1, read as the reverse complement.
TGTAAAGAACCTTCCATAATGAAAAACACATTAATGTCCCTTATGTGACAAAGTGAGAAGAAGTGATTGAGACACTGTTATCAAGTTTGTAGTCTTGGCAGAGAACACAGAAGTCTTATAAGAAATAGAAAATAGAAGAACCACTAATACACTTCTATTTTGCTTGGATCAATATGCAAATCTCAAAGTAACAACAATAATATACATCAATTATTTTAACCCTGTCTTATTTCTGCCAGGCTGTGAGATAAAGATCAGGAGTTAATTAGGTCTATGACCAGCAAACTCATACATTAGTTTGAGTGATCTGTAAAGATGCAAATAACAGTTATTGTCACTGAAAATGGAAATGCATTTAAACTTTACAAAAAAGTTACTGCAATAGCAAGCTGTTGATAAACATATGATTATTCATGTTATAAAATCAGCAGTATTAGATCTACTTACTTCGCTCAACGAATTCACTACAACTATTTCGCAACATGAAATGCCCACTTGGGCCCAGTCTGTCTGCTCCGAATGATGGTTACAAGAAGAAATGACTGCTTAAAATTCCCTCCAAATTCCAGCTGTTCCGGGCAGGGGTGGGTTGTGTGCAAATTCTGTTCTGGTCCCAGGGGTATAAAGTTACCTTCCTTTCAACTCGCACTAGCGTCCATCGTTTCCGGCTGTTTTACATGCGTCCAGTTCGTGAACAACAAAGACGGTCGACTTCCTGTTCGAATCGTTGTACCGTGTTCCACCTTCGACTTTCGCTGGTGGGGGAATAATTTATTACCTTGGACCGAGAATCCTGAGCTAGTAAAATACTGTTAAATCTAAGATTAGCGAGAGAGAGAGAGACTTTTTCATTATAAGAATGAAAAAGTCAACTAAAGGGAATTATTTTACAATCTAGCGAGAGATTTTAGTAGAGATATAAAATAATAGACAGAAGAAAAGAATCGGTGAGAAGTCGTTCCACGACAGACAGTGCTTGACATGTCGACTTATATTATGAGGCCTATTATTTATCAGCAGTCTTCTAGATGGATTAAAGACAGTGCTTGATATGTCGACTTATATTGTGAGGCCAAGGTTTGGACAGGCCGTATTATGATTAACTGCAGTACAGCGATTTGGTGGAGCTGTTAGGAAGCTGTTAAACTGCGCTGAGACGTCATATATATTTGAGGCCTATAACTATGGGCACTGCGTTTGCCAGTAGTTCTTCTTGATGGATTATTGTTATTATATAATGTGGATCCTTTTCTTGGTATGCTATTATGACCTGTGTAACATGCTGTACTTCGTCTACGTTATTGTGACCGTGTTGTGGTGTAAATAAACTGTTCATTGACTGTCACAAGGCGTTCAACGCTCCATGACTCGTACGTGAGCTATCGTGGCGTGAGTGACTGTTTCTACACACCCTTCACATATCATACACGGTAACAGCACAGCAGTACACACATGGATAATTAGCCTATATAGCGTATGCTATATAGATGGATACAAGATGGCGGCGTGGTAGGCCGCACTTTTTGTGTTGTGCATTTCATGTCGTCGTTTTGGAGTCTGCATCTGTGGTAGCAGCCCTCATTAATGCTGTATGAGTTTGTAGTGTGTTTGGCTCATTTTCTGGATTGTGTTGATAAGTATTTTAAAGATGAAAACATCAAGTTTGCCTGTCATGTGAGTTCACTGTTTGTGTTTACCGAGTGAACAAGATGGCGGTTTTTGTGATGTGTCAACCGGACAGTGTTTCAAAACATTACAGATTTATTGAGGGCTATTGTTACTGCTCCAGGTACATTTTTGTATGTACCTGCAAGGATACTTGGAGAGGAGATGGGCACCGCCAAGCAAACCTCTTGCCCACTGAAATGTTATGATGGAAAGTCAACTCAGTAATAATTTGCCGGATCGGCCGATGCCCGGATTAACAACGACCGCGCTCTCATTGCCCAAAAAACATCTCCAGCATCAACATGATTTATACCATAACTTCATCGATTTCACAAAAGCCTTCGATCGAGTCTGGCATGAAGGTTTATGGCAAATAATGAGAAAATTCAATTTTGATACCAACATCATAGATATCATTGAAGCACTATACAAGGACGCAAGCAGTGCTGTTTTTGCAAGCAATGACATTGGAGAATTTTTCAAAACAACTGTAGGAGTTCGCCAGGGATGTATCCTGTCACCAGTGCTCTTTAACATTTATCTAGAACATATTATGCAGGAGGCTCTCTACGATTATAAATCAACCATATCGATTGGAGGCCGACCTCTGTGTAATCTACGTTTTGCTGATGATATTGATCTGATAGCTGGAACAGAATCAGAACTTCAAGACCTTACCTCTAGACTGGAGAAAGTAACAAGAACATATGGGATGGAAATTAATATAGAAAAAAGCAAGATATTGGTGAATAGCCATAAGAAACATGTTCCGACCAACATTACGTTAAATGGGCAAACGTTAGAAGAAGTTAACACCTTTAAATATCTCGGGTCCACTATATGTAGTGATGGAAGATCAAATAAAGAAATCAAGACAAGACTTGAGATGGCCTCAGCTGCCATGACAAGGTTGAATGTGATCTGGAAAAGTAACATCAGTTTTCCTGTGAAGATCAAATTATACAAATCACTTGTATTATCTATTCTCTTGTATGGGTGTGAGGGCTGGACACTCACTGCAGATACGGAGCGAAGGATTCAGGCTTTCGAGCATAAATGTTATAGAAGAATTTTGCGCATTTGCTATAAAGAGCACAAAACAAATGTCTATGTTAGAGAGAAGATAAACACCTATGCAGGCCATCAAGAACCACTTTTGTCAATAGTGAAACGTCGAAAGCTTGCCTGGTTTGGGCATGTAACTCGTCATGACTCCCTTTCGAAAACGATCCTCCAGGGAACAGTCGAAGGTAAACGGAGAAGAGGAAGGCAAAGAAAATCCTGGGCTGATAACATCAAAGAATGGGCAGGACACGGTTTCTCCACACTTGTACGCATTGCTGAGAATAGAGAGCAGTGGAGGACCCTGTCTGTTGATGCTTCCACCATGGCACCCCTACGACCCATGACGGGTTATGGGTTGAGAGAGAGAGAGAGCGTATGCAATGAAGAAACTGTTACCTCTGCAGTGGTGAATACACATGAACAAACTGTATGCAACAGATTGAATGAATAGCAGCTTGTATCAATTAGAATATGGAATGGTGATGGAACAATCATACTTTATCAGTTGGAAGGAATACTAGAATCAAAGCTTACGTTATCAGTAATGAATGAATGAATTTTTTTTTTCGTACGCCCGCTATTACTCGAGGCGAAATCTCCAGTTAATATGTCTAACCTGAGACTGATTTTAGGGAAGTTTCCCTTTTTTTTTTCCTGTACAATGACAAGTGTCCTCTCGCCATTGAGGCTGAATCTGGCCGATTTCGGAGGTATCCATTAGAGCTGGGTTGTCTCAGAAGCCATTCAGGTTATTTCAGTCCCTGGTCAGCGACACTCTTTCTAATTACTTCGCCTAGGCTCGAATTATTCCAGTCCAGGTCCCGGTCGATGATTTGTCGGGGAGACATTGGACTGCCTGTATAGTATATGACTCAGCAGCTCCCAGCCTCAAGAAAAAAGTTGTACAGAATTCAACACCAAGCACTAAGTACAGTTATATGAGCCTCAATGAAAAAATCTCTTGAAGCACTTTAGGTATCACTAGGAACAACACATCCAAAGCTAAGAAGAAAAGAACTTGAACTGAACTGCATAGACAAAGCACTAATAGACAAAAATTATACGACTTACGCAGTGTTTCTGAAGAATCTTCTAAAAGCCTAAGACTACACCCTAACAAGGAACCAACAGGAGTGAAGTGCATGGAGGAATTAGAAGAAGAACATTCTATAATTAATGCAATAAACTGTAGTAGAAAATACACCAGTGACAGGGCCATGGAAACTAAAGAAACCGAGCATCGACTATTATCCTGCAGAAATAATAAATTGAAAAGAAGAAAATACTCTCTCAAACATAGCCACAGATTATATAGAACAAAGAGCTAAGTATAGTTTAAAAGTATACGCCGATTAATAAAAAAAGAATATCAAGAGCTCGGTATAGGAATACGTATGTCAGTATTGAAGATAAAGAACAATTTTAATATAACCGAAAACGAATCTAGCTTCACAGCAGAAATGATGGCCATAGCAAAAGTACTAAATAACAAATTACTGACAAGTTCCCCCCCCCCCCCCCATGATACTGACAATCTTAAGCAATTCTCATTCAGCTCTTCAAGCACTAATAAATGCACATGAATGTAGCCGACCAGAAAATGCAGAAGAAATCTTGCAACTCAAAACATACATAAATACTAGAGGCTGCACAGTACTATTAGCATAGATACCTTCGCACGTGGGAATAGAAGGAACTGAGTTGGCCGCCAAGGAAATAAAAACTGAAAGAAAAAGCCCAAACCACATAAACTCAGGGTTGGCACAACAGAGATCAAAAGTATAATTTAAAATATTATAACAAAGGAATGGACAGAGTAATGGAGACAAACCGGAAAGGCAGAAACATCTAAATACTAATAACAGATCCAACACGGACATGTCAGATATCTAGAGAGCAAAAATACCCTTCAATACAAAACTAATTAGACTGCAACTATGAACAGGCTATTTTATGTTAGAGGAACCCTAATGGGGAACATGTCTGGAGAAAAACATCATGGCATATTATGTGCTAACATGCAAGAAGTATGAACAGCCCAGAAAACCAGTCATAGAATACTTGAAAGCACAAAGCCCACCATCACCATCGCTAAAAACTGTACTAGACAATAACCTAACCAGGGATCTATACAATATAATACAATTGTGTATTACTAAAACAAGAAATAATGTATTACTACAAGGACAAATGAGAACTATAAAGGTAGAAAAAAAAACAACTCTTTAAAAATAATATTCTCATAACAACTTCAGCACGAGAAGTAAAATAAATAACCAATCCAAAATAAATCAACAAACGCCCAGAACATACAATTAAGATAATGTAAAAAATATCCAGTGAAACAAAACCTACAAACCCCTCAAAGCTCAGCAGGATACAGAGATCAACTTAAGAACTTGGAGGGGATTACACCTTAAATACAAAAGACATTAGGTATCGCCACAACATACGACAGATGAATGGCAACCTGCAAGAACATGTACAAGAAAAAAAAAACCATTGTTTATATGCTATATAGAATAAAGAACACTGGATACACAGACTATGACACACACATGGGGTTGAACCGGGTATCCCATGAACCAGACAAACATCGGTTTACCTGCGCATGAACCACAAATCAAACAAACTACTACCATCATTGTTACAACTGGTGTTATTTTGGTACTACCAATACTCATGCTTTAATTATTATTATATTTGTCAATAAGACATAAACTGTGAGTACCACAAATGTAAATTCAACGAGCAAACTTGTGTCAACATTAGTACCGCAAAATAATTGTCTAATTAGCCGCTACCACATTTATTGACTACTTTTTGTCTAACTTTTCTCTCTCATCTTTTGGTGTACCAGTAGCTCTCCTTTTATCTGTTTTTGTTGACTTGGAGTTAGTAAGTTCATACAAAAACATATAATTGATTTTAATTGCAATGAAGCTCACATTATTGTCATATCTATATATTAACATTAAAAAATTTAAAAAAAAACTCTTGTATTGATTTTCTGAGCCGATAATCCTTTACTGTTCGTGTCGGAATATAATACTTTACTGTTAGTAAATCTCAGAATTAGATCCAGACAATCAGAATGTTTTCCTCATCGTGATCACTGAAGCGTGTGTGGTATTCGAGAAAGCCAACAATTAAGCATACACAATTCCTCATTTTTAGTTCACCGCAAACCATTCATTTTTGTCTTTATCCTGCTTGAAATTTAAACTTGCCACTGCAAGTTCGCGTTAAAGTTGTGTACGAAAATGTATCTATAAATTTCACTGCGATCTATGCGATTAATCAAAGAAAGAAAACAATATATTAAGCATCAACAGTGTTTACATTTTTTTTAAGTGTTTTAACCAAGTCATTTAAATTTGTTACATAACAGACCTTTTAGCTTCAAACATGAACATTTATAATGTCTCACGCAATAGCGACACTCCACATTATGATCTTGTGGTCAGCGACAAAGCCATATATTACATTAACATCGCTCTAGTCATAGTGATAAGTTCATGTGTGGCTTTGTTCGGTTTAGCTGGCAACGCTATCAACATGGTCGTATACTGGAAACAAGGAATCAAAGACAGTGCTACTGTTCAGTTCTTCTCTTTGTCAATTACAAACTTTGTTTTTTGTATACTGGTTGTGGCTTCATCGATTTGTTTTCTTCTTGCCAACTTTCACCCAAACGTGACAGTTCTCGATCCCTTATCATTAACTATTTGCATATCACAGTCGAGAGAAAAAGTGTATTCTTTGTCAATAATTATAACTATTTTAATGTCAGTAGAGCGGTGCTTTTGTGTTATATTTCCTTTTAATATCAAATTAATATTTAATAAGTCCCGTTCTTTTAAGGCAATCACTTGCGTGGCCTTAATTTTTGGAGCACTGCTAATCCCAGATTACGTTACCCTTGGTTTAAAATGGCAGATCGACTTCAGATTTAATTCAACGCGACTTTTGTCCTGGCAAGTAAAGGGCAGGATCACATTTGCTGTGTTCGAGAATGTTGTGTTTGCTGGTGTGCTGCCACTTGTTGCCGGTGTTACCAACACCATCTGTGCAGTAGTGATGATTGCGAAGATAAAATTGTCGAGAAAATTTCGACACTCAAATGGATCATCCACTCCATATACGCAACCATATTGCATTTCAAGTAAACGGTCAATAGCCAAATTCAAAACATTTCATATTACATTAACGAACAAGGACGCAAGACTGACTAAAACAATAATCGCTGTAGATCTAATCTTTATTATATGTAATGCTCCAAAATGTATGTTACTTGCCACCACCATTATATCGTTTTACATTCCTGAGTTTAACTTTGGGATCCCAGGCACATACTATAATTTAGTGAACTTGATTATAATCTTAGCCTATACCATGGAGTCTGTCAATGCGGCAGTTAGCTTTTTAATTTATAATTTGTCCAATCTAAAGTTTAGATCAGTGTGCAGACAAATATTTTGTCATTTTATAATCGGAAACTAAAACATTAAAAAAAAGTAACGCCACGTGAAGAATTACAAGAGTCACGATGAAGTATTATCCAAGTTCCTGACCTTTACAAACAGGTGTCTATGTCATTTACTTTGTACCAGATGGTCAAAGAAATTTCTGTGAAACTGAGCAGGAGAACAACACTATTTAACGAGATTAAAAAAGCAAACGTGGGAAGCGATGAAACTATTCAAATCAATAACATGGAACCAAATCCGCGGGAGTCTGGAATTGAAGCAAACCACCATATTTATTTTTTCCCAGCGGTATTTAGCAGTAAAGAAAATATAATGCAACTGAATTTTTTTACATTAACTTAAAATTTCCTTAAATAATTTCTCATCACGGAATATTCGGGAATACATTTTGCATCATTATTATTGCACAAATAATACAAAAGATTTTACATTTGTTTGCAAATTAAAGTTATGAAAATAGAGAAAGTGTATAAAGCTTATTAACATATTGCATGTGAATTTTAAATATGTGTGCGTATGTATATACATGCATACACGTTTTGAGGAAACATGTTGACATAATTACCAGGCAGTCCTAGTTCTGGAATCGCCAGGGTAGAAGTAGACCAAGGAATACGTGGAGAAGAGAACAGATGACAGACTTGAAGAGGATAAACAAGATATGGTATGACATTGAGCTGATGGCACGGGATATAAAGACTTGGCATAAGGTTGAGGAAGGCCTGTGCTCCTTGGGTAGCTTAAGGGTGAGTAGATATATATCTATATCCATTGTGTCCTAAATTATTGTGCTTGTAGATCTTTAAAAATCTGGGCAGGATTTTCCCCGGTCTTCAAAAAAGCTGTATCAAATGCAATTTGAAACAGTTTCTTTCTTATGTCTCTAGCTTCCTCTCCTAGGTCATTAGCCATTACAGCACATAATAAAATATAGCCAGTCCTACTCCTTGATGGATTTGATTCGGTTGTTTGTATAGCTCTGATTTGTTTTTATTTACCTGCACTGTCAAATATCTGTCATGGAAGATGTTTTCTATGTAGTCGCACATTTTTCCTGGTGTGCCAATCTTATTAATCTTATATAACATACCTTCTCTCAAGCATTCATCGTGTGCCCTTGCTACATTTAAGAATATAGCTACTATTTTGCATTTCTTTTAAATCCAGATTTTACTTCATGTTCTATCCTGATCAATTGATCCATTGTGCTTCTGTTTTTTTCTGAATCCTGACTGGGTTGGGTTGTAAATATTGTTCTTTTCCATGTAGAATTTTAGTTTATTGCAGACCATGATTTCTATTATTTTCCCTATTTGGGATGGTAATACAAATTGCATGTGGGAACTCACATTTGAGCCTCTTTATCTGGTTGTATTATTATTATTATAACTATTACTACTTCTTGTCGTAAGTTGATATTGGTGTAGCTACAACAGTAGTTGTCGCTAGAGAAGGCCAATGACATGTTACCAAGAAGGTCTCCAGAAATTGCCTCGTTAATAAAGAAAGAGACCTATTCGAGATCAGAACAAGAAGAAGAGAATGTGAATACTCTCCACTAGATAGTGTTTTCTAGTAAATTATGGAGAGTGTTCTATTTCTCCACGACCTTCTGTCCTCAGATCCCGTAAAGAAAGAAAGAGCCCCCAATCTCAACTAAATGTAGAATTTTACCTATATGTAAATATTTAACACCGACAGCACGAGTGATAGATTAACGAACTAGATAATGATCAAACGGTTATTAGGTTTATTAATTAAATATTTACACATATAGGGTTAGTAGAGAAAATAAAAAGTGATGATGGTGAAAGACAATTCACACACACACACACACACACACACACACACACAGAGATGAGATATAAATAATGTAGTTAGTTAACTATGAGAATGAAAAGATTTGAAGAGTGAAGTAATGATGTGAGCGTTGACAAACCATTGGCAGTTGCCTTAGGAAAATGTCTACCGCCTAATCTATGAAAGGTACTGACTAGACTGAAGATCTTCACGAAATTATCTTGGTACGTAGACTCATCAACTTAAGTATGTACTCTTGATTCATAAAATATGCTTTGGAGTGAGTTGAACTTGTTAGCTGTATCTGCAACTCAGCTTGTAAGTATGAAATCTTGATTCATAAAATATGAGCTGGAGTGCGTTGAACTTTATATAATTATGAGAATCCGCTTGGGAGTATGTACTCTTGACTCCGGGTACCCGTTATTGAGTAAGTTGGATTTGAAGTAAATATGAGAATCATCTGAGTATTTGATAAAATGTTTGTACCCCTCGTACACACAGCGAAAACATGGTTGACATCCATCCCGGCAAACTGTCCTGAACGAACTGTCACGAAAATAAGCTACTCAAAAACAGCTCAGTACAAATTCATCCCCGCGCGAATTCGTCGCCCGAGGTGTTAGCTGAATTCATACGCCTGTTTCCGCTCGAACTGTATCTAGAACATTCGAGCAGATTCCCTAACATATATTTAACAACAAACCAACAGCCAGACAATAGAGCTGTGTTCAAAAATTGCTGGGTATACAACTCCCAACTAAAAAAAACATCATCATCACCCAGAGCGTGTTTACAAGGGTGATTACTAAAAACTGACCTGTGCATACAAGTCTTTTAACGCTTAACTCCCCTACATTAAAATATGCCTTAACAACAATGTTGCGCAATCCAAGTGTAAAACGTGGGCGGGAAATCTTCCTTCTTGACTGAGCAAATGAAGAATGTCCTAAATTGCGAATTCTGCTATCCAGACGTACACTTTGCTAGTTTCTTTCTGGTAGACGCCAAATACATAAGGTGTAGACTCAAAACTTCTGTTGGACACACTGAAGACACAAAGTGGCTTCGTAAGTTTCACATCTTATATCATCGGTTGACTTTATTTTATAATACGCCTCACTACTGATCTCTTTGAGTTTAATTCTCTTGTAATTATGTATGGCTTGAGACTCACATGAGAGTTGTTAAATATATTGCGCATGAGAGTGTGTGCACATGTAAGTCTGTACTGATGATCTAACAAGCTAATTGAAGGTGAAGTATGAACTAGTCATAAATGAAGAGGATTAATTGAAAAAAGAAACTGTCTTCCGCACATTGAGCTATGATGCTAAGTGCAAAAAAAGAATAAGAAAAGGTATAAATAATTTGTATAAGATGTATTAACCTCCTTTTCCCTTTCGCAAACACTTTTAAGAACACGCTACACCACAGATATGAATTACTTATCCACACTGAATTAATAGCAGGCTAAGCTTTTTGGGAAAGTCTTCTACTTCACACGGTTGGAAATTTCGTACTGCCCACAGATGAGCTTATCGGTACATTATATTCCTGAATCGTCCATGTTCCCAAATCTTGCGTGTGACGTGAAACTCCGCATCTAAACCAATCGCTAGGCCTCTATATTGTGACCTTTTGTATGTGCATCTTACGCACCCTGTCAGCCACTATCCCTGGCCAAAAGGGGTGGGGTTTTCGCCACCAACTTCATTTCCGTGCTATGGGTTCGTCTGCGTGACAAACCGATGTTTTCGGATTGGCCGATTAATAAATAATCACCTGCCTTCTCCTGCCACAAATCCTGCTGTCCATTGTCGCGTTCTGTATATTTTCTGTTTTATTATCTTCCATGCGGTGGTCTTTTAATCTCTCGGTTTATTATGCCGTGCTTTGTTTTCCCATCTGGCAACAATCATATTCAGGTGTGCGTCCCGAATCCATTGTTGCCTGAGTCCATTGTCGGGATGGCTATTGTATTGCGAGGCGGTGACCCGCGTTTGTTTAAACAGCGGCTTAGCCATGAAAAGACTACTATATTGTGTCAGCCAGGCGTTTTCCAAAATAATCAATATTCAAAGGTGGCATGTCTGACGACATTTATACCGGGACTTTGTGTGACGGATGAGTATGGGCAACCCTTATCGTTTCTCTTTAATATCATCGCGGGCCCTCACTATTTGGACTAAGCAAGATCGACACGTTGGATGTCCCTCGCTGGCTAATTAAGTATGCAAAGTCAAACACGTGGAAGGCAAGCGTCTTTATTGCCAGGGTCTGATTCTTAGTCTAGCCACGCCTCTTGTCTTTGTTTTCATGCACTAGAACTCAGATATGTAGATGCATAAACTGTCGTTCCTTTTAAAAGGATTACGTCAGCAAGGGCAACAACTGCTTGAAATCTATAGTCACTTTTCTCGGTAAGCATTTGTCTTCTCGCGTTAGTATCGAATGCAGTTAACTTTTGAGCTGTGGTCATTTTTGCGCTGGACTGCGCATGACTTGTCTTGTTGTTTGGTCGATCGGTTTCCGCCCACCACTAGTGGGAGTGAGCGATTTGAAATGGCGAAAGAGATGCCTCGTTGAAGAGGGGATCTCCGCTATTTTTGTTCTGTCAGGGATGTGTAGTCCTCTTATGGATATTTCGTTTATTCGGGATAATACCTCTAGTGTATTTGCACATGCCGGGAGGCGTGATATTTCTGTATTTCTTGAAAGCAAGGTAAATTAACATTTTCATTAACTCTATTGATTTTGGGTCGTGAGCGATTTCGATTCATAGCCTGTCTGCGAAAGTCGTCGTCACGAGATGTTTTTTCCCAGCTCACATGTCGCTGCATTGTACTGCATCGGTTGATGCAGGTACCAAGGACCATTACTTGCTACTTTGTTAAATGAACTAGGTTTAGAAAACCTTTATTATCTAGAGGATATTCTTGAGGACATTATTTATACTTCGGCAGACGTGTCTGTCTTGCTGAAGTCAAACTAAGGAGAGTGAACTGATCTCATACATCTGGTTATCTCCTGGCTGTTATAGAAAAGGATGGAGTTGTTCATCTGACTACATTTACAGCACTTTGAAATATAACATGCATCTGACTCATCATTGTAATGCTGTCTACCGTTTATTGCTGTATTGAATGTTGCTGTGATAATGACTGTTTGATGTGCCTACACATTTGCGTAACCATTTTATCACTGTGGCGTCCACAATAAATAATGAAGAAAAACGTCAACGGCTGTTTCAAGACTCATTGACTTTATACGTCGTGAGTTTACTGACGTCCTAGGTGGATTGCCCTGTTATTGTTGTATGAACATTGTTTTGACTGAACACATCTACACACTACACAAAACCAGACATGCGGATGCCATCCATCATCATATGGCATCACGCATCATTTGGTGGCCATAAGCTGGTTTGATTCTGGTACTAGCAAACACGGGGTCCCTTACCCACTTCATTTTCAACAAGAATTCATCAGCATCCTTCAAGAAATTAACATTCTTCAATACAGTCAACATCTTCAAAATTTTCAAAGTACTCGGCGTTGCCCGGTAAAAGTCAAAATTTTAATTTTTTGACGGAAACAAGAATTTGACAGTACCCGGCGTTGTTACATGTTGCCGGATAACTCGGACTGCTGTTATCTTTTACGCAAGTCAAGCAAGTTGCTGCTGTCAAGGTTCCAGTGCTGTCGTTTTTTGAGAAGGTCAAGTGCCGGTTGAAACGGGTTGTTTTCTGAAGAAGGCCAAGTACCGATTTCCATCAACTTACTTTTGGATTAGAAGGTCAAGTGCCGAAACAACTCAACACACAGTATTTCAGAAGCTCTTGTACCATCGTGTTAGCAGTGGAAGCAGTTCAGATGTGCCATCATCGTTGGAGCTTCGCTCTTTAGGACGTTGATTGACATCCGTTTTTCTGCTGTTCTACGATTGGAAGCCTTTAAGTTAAGTGGCCTGTTTGTATGTAAACTGTGCCCTTATACTTCTGCTGAGTCTTCTGTGTATCATCTCATTCTATATGTTATATGTCTATATGTTATTTGTATATTTATATGTTTATATTTCAGCGGGTTCTCGGTTGGGTGGTGTCTCCGTTAGATTATGCCACGTCATAGAGGTCGTCTATTGTGAGCGTTTTCTGTAGGGTTTGCAAATTTCCGATACTGGAATTTGCTAAGCGACTTCTGTTGCTATTTATGTTAGCTGTGATGACATGTTTTAATATTGTTTTCGTTATTATTTCACATTCTTTAGTTTTGTTGTGATTTGTTTGTATTTGTTAGCCTACTCTTGTCTATAATTTAGTTTCATACAACATTTTTGTTTATACACTGTGGTGTCATGTATTTTGTTTAATTCTATCGCAGATATCGTCACATTTTTTGTGATATTTCATTAATTTCTGCTTTATTTTTAGTTGATTTCTGCGAAAGTTTTTGTATTGTTGCTGATCTTTGTTATTGTTTACATTGTTATTGTTTACATTGTTTGTATTGTTTACATTTTCAATGTTTACATTCTGCATGTGTTTACATAGTCATTGTTTACAGTTATAGTAATTAGTTAATGGGCTATGCTAATGCACTGTTACTACTATACTGATGATAAATGAATGATGAATAGTGTCGTGCACTATTGAATGAGAAGTGCACTTATGATCAAGATTTGAGTGCTGATATTTCATATACAAGTTCTTTGATTGGAGACTTGTTTCCCACAGAGACTGGGATAATATAATGTGATGTGAATATACAAGTGCTTAATTAAGACTTGTTACACTTAGGTTTGAAATAAATTAGTTAATTATTTCAGGTTTTGGACTCATATGTTAGACAACATGTCTACATTTGAGCACTTTATTGAGCAGGGTAAATTGCTTGGGAAGACTGGTGATAAGTTAGAAGAATTTGCAACTGCTCGATATGATAAAGCAATGGAAGCTGAACAAAAGAAACTGCATATGGAAGCTGAACAAAAGAAACTGCAGATGCAGATGGATGAAAAGAGATTCCAAATGGAAATGGAAAAACAAAAAAGGGAATCAGAAGCTGAGGAAAGAAAGCTACAGCTAGAGGCTGAGAATAAAAGACTTGAAAAAGAAGCTGAGAATAAAAGACTTGAAAAAGAAGCTGAAAATAAAAGACTTGAAAAAGAAGCTGAAAATGAAAGGCTTCAAATGCAGGCTCAAGCTGAAGAAAGGAAGTTACAAAGAGAGTCTGATGAGAGGAAAGCAAAAATGGAACATGAAGAAAAACTCTTAGCTTTAGAGTTGGAGAAATTGAAATTGACGAGCATGAGTAATGGTAATGATTCAAACAAGGGTTCATCTTCTGGGAAGGCTAATAATGATACTTTTAAGATTAAGTTACCAACATTTAGTCCTTCCAGTGATGACATAATGTTCTATCTGGACAGATTTGAACAAGCATGTACAGCTCATAACATAGACAAAGCAAAATATGTTTATCAGTTATCAGGGATACTGACAGGTAAAGCTCTAAGTATATTAAATATGGTGGATGAACCTGACAAGAGCAATTATGAGGTTGTCAGGGCCGCTTTGTTAAAGAAATATCAGCTTAACGAAGACGGCTATCGTCTACAATTTAAAAACATGTTACCTGAAAATGGAGTTGAATTCTCCGAGTTTATTGCAAGAATACGCATTACTTTCTCACGATGGGTTGAACTATCTAAGACGGAAAAAACTTATGAAGGACTTATGGACTTAATACTTAGAGACAAAGTCATGTCGTCTGTCAATGAGTCTTTCCTTGCTTTCCTTCATGAACGTAAACCTAAAACAATAAAAGAAATGGAAGATTTCTGTTGCCAATACGTAACTGCGCACCCACACATAACCATGGGTAACTCTAAGGTGAAAGAAGGTTTACCAGTTGCTTCGGCAGCTCCGTATGGTCAAAACTTTGCTCGTAGATCCCAACAAAATTTTGATAGAAAGGGCAGCGGTAATTTCTGTCAAAATCATGGAAACCAATTTCATGGTGATTCTTCTTCGAAGAATTGGAGACAACCTGATAGTGGTCGTTACTATCACCCTAATAATTATAAGCATTTCAAAAGAGGATATGGTAATAGAGGTTATTCCTGCCGAAGACCTCAGAACCAAACAAATAGATGTTCGCATCAATGTGAACATGATAGTAATCGTGGAAACTGGAATTCGAACCAGTATAACAATTACAATAGAGACAATAATAACTGCAGAGATAATAATAACTCTGATAACTTCAGAGGTAATAATAGTCGGGGTAGATCTCAACACAAAAAAAAGAGATATCAGCAGGCTAATGCTGTACAACAGGAAACTGAGGGAGCCTGTAATCATGTTGTTGATAGTAAAAACTTTGACGCTGTCACTAGTTCTGCTTTTGACTTTGAAAGAGCAAACAAATGCCCCCAATGCAGTACTTTATTCGAACCGGGTACCATAACTACTTTGAGTTGTGGTCACCCACTTCCCGCTCTTCCTGCTGCTGTTGCGCATGACGGGAGGGGTTCTTTAATTCTACATAAGGGTCTTGTTAATGATACTCCGGTCTCACTACTTTTCGATTCCGAATGCACCACTATTGGTGTTAGACAATCGCTTGTAGATCCATCTTGTGCTACAGGAAGGGTTATTAAATGTGTCACATTTGGCGGCACTCTAGAAAAATATCCTACTGCTGTAATTCGCATTGCCACTCCTTTCTTTACTGGAGATGTGCATGCTTGTCTCTTACCTAATCCTATTGCGGACCTTATTATTGGTCGTATTCACGGAGTTAGGGAGTGTACCCCACAGCAGATTGCTGCTTGGGAAGATAATAACATGCAAGCTACAAATGCAGTAGTTACAAGAGCACAAGCTCTACAAACACCCGAAACTTCACTGAATAGTGATAATGAAGTTGATAGCCAAGATAGTCACTTAGTAATTACTCGTGACTCTTTCATAAAATTGCAAGAAGAAGATCCTTCTTTAAAAAAATTCTTCGTTCTTGCGAAGAAAGGTGATCCGAATCAGGATACAAATAGAAAATCTTGGATTGCAATGAGAAACGGCGTACTTGTACGTATGGTACAAGATTCGACTACGTCGGCACATTCGCAAATTCTTGTTCCCAAGAGCATGAGAGTCCAAATATTACAACATGCTCATGACTCGCAATGTGCTGGACATATGGGTTTTGCCCGTACGAAGTCGAGAGTCCTTGCGGCTTTCTTTTGGCCTTTTGTCAATAAGGACATTCGTATTTACTGCCGATCATGCAAGGTATGTCAGGAGGTCAAATCTAGAGGACCACGACATGCTGCGCCTATCCAGGCTGCTGACATTCCTATTCGGCCGTTTCAGAAAATGGCCATAGATATTATTGGCCCTTTTAAGGTCAAGTCGGCCAGAGGACATCAGTTTATCCTTACATGTGTCGATATGTGCACACGTTGGCCAGAGGCTATTCCTCTTAAGAGCATATCTACTACAGATATCGCAGATGCTCTTTGGTTGATATTTTCTCGCTTGGGGTTCCCCAGAGAAATATTGTCAGACCATGGCACTCAACTCATATCTGACACTATGTCACAGGTAATGTCTACCTTACATATTGAACGATCTCTCAGTAGTATCTACCATCCTATGTCTAATGGGTTAGTTGAGCGTCTGAATAGAACGCTCAAGACTTTGCTTGGTAAGATAACTGAAGATCATCCTCAAGATTGGGACAGGGTTTTACCCGCGGCTCTCTTTGTCTATAGAGAAGTCCCTAATGAACACACAGGATTTTCTCCCTTCGAACTTGTCTTTGGCGCGCGTCCACGCGGCCCTATGTCTTTATTACACGATCTCATCACTGCCGATGATATTAGCGATGAAACTCAATCCTCATATGAGTATGTCATTGCTCTTAGACAAAAGATCATTGAGGCATGTAAGCTAGCAACTGCTTCATCAGAAATTGCTAAAGAGAAGGCAAGGCAGTTTGCTAACAAGAATAGATGTCTACGACAACTTTGTCCAGGTGACAAAGCATTCGTCCTACTCCCCAGTAGGGAAAATAGACTTCTTATTGCATGGAAAGGTCCGTATGCAATAGTCTCTCGGATTTCCGATGTTGACTATGTGGTCGATATTGATGGAAAGCATAAAACTTTCCACATAAACATGCTTTCGGAATTTCACGAACGTCCGGACTATTTGCTGCCTATTTTCCAGGCAACGGATGATGCTCCTGCACCTCACGGTCATTATTCATCCCTGTCTGTCATTCAGGATGAGGAAGCTACCTTCTCTGATGTCAACCTTCCCCTTCCAGTGGTTCCATTACATTCCACGGAATCTTGGAAAAACGTTTCTGTTTCTCCTAATCTTTCTGGTGACGAACATCGACAAGTCTCGTCGATGTTACAAACATTTCAGGATGTTCTCACTGACATTCCTGGACACACAGATGTCATAGAACATGACATAATTCTTACCGACAATAATCCAATTAGGGTTAGGCCGTATCCTATTCCTATACACTTTCAGTCGCAAGTGGAAAAGGAATTGGATGAAATGATTCAATTAAATATAATTGAACCATCGACTTCACCATATTCTTCTTCCATGGTTATTGTCCGGAAGAAGGATAAGAACATACGAATTTGCGTTGATTATCGCAAATTGAATCAGGTCACAAAGTTCGACGCTGAACCGATGCCTTTGTTAGAAGATCTACTGATTAGACTTTCTAATTCTAGATTCTTCACTAAACTTGACTTGTCTAAAGGTTATTGGCAAGTGCCTTTAGCAGAGCATGCCAAACCTCTTACTGCTTTTTCTACACCTAGGGGTCTATTTCAATGGAATGTTATGCCTTTTGGTCTCATGAACGCCCCTGCCACTTTCGTTCGCATGATGCGTCGAATTCTGTCACATCGTTCGGATGTCATCGCATACTTAGATGACATCTGTCTCTTCAGTGATACCTGGGAAGATCACTATTTAGGGTTATATGACTTACTGTCCACTCTACGTGAGAATAATTTGACAGCAAAACCTTCTAAAGCTTTTGTTGGTTTTGGTGAAATCTCTTTCCTGGGTCATCGTGTTGGTCATGGTCTCTTGAAGACAGAAGACCACAATACTTCCAAAATACTGAACATCTCTGTTCCTAAAACGAAGAAACAAGTTAGGAGTCTCTTAGGTTTAATTCAATTTTATGGGAGATTTATTCCAAATTTATCTTCGATCATGGCACCTCTCTCAACATTGTTGAAGAAAGGTTCGCCTAATCTGGTCCGTTGGTCTGAAGAATGCCAATCTTCACTAGACCAAATCAAGAATATATTTTCTTCTCCTCCCATCTTAAGATTACCTACTCTTGATAGGACTTTTGTTCTTCGGAGTGATGCTTCATCCACTGGGATTGGAGCAGCACTGATGCAAGAATATGCAAATACTCTGCATCCTGTTATGTACATTTCTAGAAAACTAAATGCGGCAGAGAGGAACTACTCGGTTTTAGACCGTGAGTTGTTAGCGATGGTTTGGTCAATTCTAAAGCTACAAAGATTCCTCCTGGGCGCACATTTCATTCTAGAGACTGATCAGAAAGCTCTTACAGCTATTCAGACTAAGAATTTGAAGAGTTCGAGATCCACTCGATATGCTATAGCTCTTCAACCTTTTCACTTCACGGTACGAGCTATCCGTGGTGCGGATAATGTGATGGCTGACATTTGGTCTAGATGCCCACATGACTCCAACTAATACTTCTGTCCTATATTTCTATATATTACAGAGTCATAACACACCTATATTTCTACAATAGATTAGCACATCTGTACTTACTTTATATGTACACACTATCGTGCTTTGTTGTCATCTTCTTCTGTTCGTTTTTTAAAATGATAGAGGAGGACTGAGTAGTTAATATAAGGGCCGTTAGTTTACTAAACAGCCACAATTATTAATAATGTATTGTACCTTATGAAGCATATTAGTTATTAATTAGCATTATATTGCTTGTACTTTCTCAGAATGTCATTGTTGAGCTGAGGACTTACCTTACGAGTTCTAGATTGTGTACTTACCCTCGGAATACCAGAGCATATGTCCTGGATCGTCATGTAGTTTAACTTTACTATGTACTTATGTCATTACATGTCAAAGAATGTACTATTTAAATTTTCCTATCAGATTTGTACATCCATTTTTAAAGACAATATTAGAGTATGCTGTTTAATGATGATTATAGTAACTTGCATACGTATATTGTGTTTACATGCTAACGTGATGTGTGTTGGTGACACCTCCCCGATGTGAATATTTTTTGAGACATATTTATTTTTCTGTTGAGGTATATCCTCACCAGACACTCTATAATTAGCCTATTGTTTGGCAATTTAATTAATTATCAGCGCATAATTCGTGCGTTTTGAGCCGCTTATCGCTTGCTCTTTGATATTGAAAAAAAAATATGTTCCACATTTTTTTTTATCGGGAGGAGGTGGTGATATGTTGCGTGATAAATTCTCGCAACATCGTTTTATTTCAATATCTGTTTTATAACGCAAGGGCAACAACTGCTTGAAATCTATAGTCACTTTTCTCGGTAAGCATTTGTCTTCTCGCGTTAGTATCGAATGCAGTTAACTTTTGAGCTGTGGTCATTTTTGCGCTGGACTGCGCATGACTTGTCTTGTTGTTTGGTCGATCGGTTTCCGCCCACCACTAGTGGGAGTGAGCGATTTGGAATGGCGAAAGAGATGCCTCGTTGAAGAGGGGATCTCCGCTATTTTTGTTCTGTCAGGGATGTGTAGTCCTCTTATGGATATTTCGTTTATTCGGGATAATACCTCTAGTGTATTTGCACATGCCGGGAGGCGTGATATTTCTGTATTTCTTGAAAGCAAGGTAAATTAACATTTTCATTAACTCTATTGATTTTGGGTCGTGAGCGATTTCGATTCATAGCCTGTCTGCGAAAGTCGTCGTCACGAGATGTTTTTTCCCAGCTCACATGTCGCTGCATTGTACTGCATCGGTTGATGCAGGTACCAAGGACCATTACTTGCTACTTTGTTAAATGAACTAGGTTTAGAAAACCTTTATTATCTAGAGGATATTCTTGAGGACATTATTTATACTTCGGCAGACGTGTCTGTCTTGCTGAAGTCAAACTAAGGAGAGTGAACTGATCTCATACATCTGGTTATCTCCTGGCTGTTATAGAAAGGATGGAGTTGTTCATCTGACTACATTTACAGCACTTTGAAATATAACATGCATCTGACTCATCATTGTAATGCTGTCTACCGTTTATTGCTGTATTGAATGTTGCTGTGATAATGACTGTTTGATGTGCCTACACATTTGCGTAACCATTTTGTCACTGTGGCGTCCACAATAAATAATGAAGAAAAACGTCAACGGCTGTTTCAAGACTCATTGACTTTATACGTCGTGAGTTTACTGACGTCCTAGGTGGATTGCCCTGTTATTGTTGTATGAACATTGTTTTGACTGAACACATCTACACACTACACAAAACCAGACATGCGGATACCATCCATCATCATATGGCATCACGCATCACGGGGCATATGAGGTTTTGTAGTTTTTAGAGAGTCAACGGTTCGTTTATGACAGTGTAGGGGCGTTAACGCTTGGAGCGACTGCATTTCCTTTTATATACTCTAAGGAAACGAAATTTGCTCACGTAGAGAAAGATCTAAAGGCAGGCCCCGGGAAGCGAAATGGTCCACGGGCGGTGTTGGAGCGATTTTGGACCTTCATTTTAAATCGACCAGCAAACTTCACAAAATCGAACAGAGGTGCGAAACTCCGAACAGGAGATGAAAGAATAGTCATTTTAAATATATAGTCCTGAGCATTTAATTCAGGGTCAGTTTGCAAATCAAGAGTCCTGGAATAGTCTAGCGCGCATTTTGGAGTCTTATTTTATTGGTTTTCCTATACAAATAACGTGGAGATATTCTTAGTTTCTTGATTTTTGCGGTAAAATATTGTTAGCATTTAAGAGTTTTAACATGTTTCGTTCATTATATTTCACTGGATTTTTGTGTTAATTTAAACCTATTAAATAAACCTATAGCAAAGTTCTCCAGATGTAAATCGAAAATGTAACTACCCGTTATCTCCCGAGTAATAGATCCATAAAATAATTTATAAGACGCTAGGCGATTGATAATTGATTAATATAAGTATATGAGGAGAACTGCCGTAAGACGGGATAAAACAGTTGAAAAAAAAAACACACACACAAATAGTAATACGTCTTACAAGGAGAAGGACAAGAAAAACCTACGTTGCGGCCACAAGGCCTTCGTCAGGGACAGACAAACAAGAGACAGGAGGGAAAGAAAATGAGAATTAAGTAGAGAACATGAAACTATAAAAATAAGAGAAAAACACTCCCTTAATTTTAAATCCAGTCACATGTGAAGCAAGATGGCTGCCACTAAGCCGGAAAGAGGAAGTCGATAGTACATTAAAAATAAGAAATAATGCAGTTTAGTTATATATATATATATATATATATATATATATATATATATATATATATATATATATATATATATATATATATATATATATATGGGTGTGTGTGTGTGTGTGTGTGTGTGTGTGTGTGTTTGTGTGTGTGTGTGTATTTTCTAACGACTAGACACTCACGGGGAGTTTTTTAAAAATATATATAATTAAATACCGGAGTGGCTAAAATAGTCTTACCTGTAAAATTAACGCGCGTCCGAATATGATTTGTATTTTATTGATTACATGTTTTTTTTTTACATATAGGCTGGACAATACCTTTGCGTCCTAGCATTTCATAGCGTCCTACTGACTTTGGTTCTTACACCAACCAGTGATTTTTTTTTTTTTTTTTTTTTTTTTTCCTTAACCAGCGGCACTTGGGCTTTCAGCCCTTCGGCCCAATGACATGTCATTGCGAGGCTGGGGAACCTGAGGACTTTCCTTCCAACCCGGTCAGGAGCTTCGCTCCTTCCCATCCACAGAGGGTTTATCACAGGAGCCGTTCAGGCTATTCAGTCAAATTTCCGGCCGTAAACATTTCTTCAAACGCCGACGCCCGGGTTTGAACCACGAACACCTGGTCGCCAGTACAACGCCGAAGCCATTACACCAGCGCGGCTCACCAGTGATTTATGAACAATAAAATAAAATCTTCGGGCTGTGACCCCTATGCGGTCCACCTCTCCATTTCATGAGAGTAAACCAACCAAGAACTATAAATCATAATCAATTCCTTTAAAGATAACTGGAGAAGAACAGTTGCCAAAAGTGATTCTATAATTTTTACTGCTCTGCTGTGGCAGAATTTATATCATTATTTTCCAACTGACAGTAAACGTTTTTTTCTACTGGATTAACCCCGGAAAGGAAAAAACTCACTGTCAGCCTTTGCCATCACTCTGTATTCATCTGTTAAATCCCGAGAACAGTACCATCTCACAGAACCTTTAGAAAAAACCAAAAGACACTAAAGCTTCGATTTCAGCGACTACGGGCAAAATAGCTGAACGCAAAACCTGCTAGTCTGGGGCTGAAAAAGGAAGAAAAAGACTCAAGAGTATTTTGAGTACTTGCTAGATGTTTTTTGTTTTTTCATGGAATGCCGGTTCAACGATCGGTAAGTGAGAATGGTGTGGCCACTGTGAGCGTGTATTGAATGAATGAAATGTTAGATAACCTTAAATTATCTTTTTTCTTGGTAACCATCAGTATACTTGATTTCTTGTTTTTTTTCCTCTCTCTGTGGGGGTTGTTTAATTTTCTTTTCCCCCTCCCTTAATCTGCTTAGTTAAGGGATAACATTGAGAATAACAGAAATCTGTTCCTATACCCCTTACTTATTATTGTATACCCCATCAGTAAAAGAAAAATAAATCTCTCTTTGGGTTAAATATCTCTCTAAAGAAATTGTCTTTGGATTGGGTTTTTTCCTATACTAGAGGGGAGGGCCTATTGAGATTCTATTTTCCTCCCCCTTGTCTGTAACTGTGGATTTTTTTAAATGTATCATGATAGATATTGTGATTTTGGTTTAATTATAATAAACTCCATAAACCTTTAATTACTGTGTCGGTTGACCCATTACCCCATATCTGTTATATGTAGTTTGTATTCACGTCTCTGCGCTAGTATCACCAATTTGGTGTGTGTACCTGTGTGTAGGGTAACTGGCAAAATTGTTTAGCCAGGAGAGTAAGGAGTCTGCAGGTAAAAAAAATGTCGTAAGATAGGCTGAATTGGAGAAAATTACACGATTCACAGACTGTCCTTCTTCTTACCCCAACACCCTTGTGAATCAACTATCTATTACTTACCCCTTACTATCACAGAGTATTCATTATCATCCTCCACTCGGACGGGTCCACTATTTCTAAGACCTATCTCAATAAAAATTACGACACTTAGATATCAAAGAAGTAGTATATATATATATATATATATATATATATATATATATATATATATATATATATATATATATATATATATATATATATATATATATATATATATATATACATTGTGACGTTGTGAGGCGGGCAAAGATGGTTGCAGCTCTGCCAATGCGCCTGTGAATTTCTGTGTCCAGAGAGATTACAGTTTCGATTCAGGTCGTAATTAAAAGATTACTTACTTGAACAACGATGAAAGAGCAAAATTTGGGTGAAAATGAAATAAGAAATATGTGAAAGATGTTGGAAAATATAGAGAGTGATAAAGATAGACCTACTATACGACACTTCCCGCGCCTTTGATGTGTTTCCCATGTTTCATACACTATTGGATAGAGAGATCATTATTTGTTTGATATATTCTGGTGCATTTATTAGGATTTCGTAGCTTAGAATGTCTTGCCCTTATGCTGAGTTCTCATTTATTACTTTTTCTACCACATATACTGGCGTAGTGGTTACCAAACTGCGCTGGCGACCAGGTGACCAGGATCAAACACGGGCGAGGACATTTGAAAATTTTCGTCGACCGGGATTTGGACTGGATTAACTCGAGCCCTGGCGAGAACATTAAAGAAGTGTCGTCGACCAGGGACTGGTGGCTCCTGAGCCGACCCAACTCTAATGGGTACCTCCGAAATCGGCGAGTGTCTGTCTGAATGGCAAGGGACACCTGTCTCTGTACAAGAAAAAGGGATACTCACGTAAAAATCAGTCTCAGGCTAGACATACTAACCTGAGATTTCGCCTCGAGTAATAGCGGGCGTACGCAACAACAAAAAAGTATGTGATTTGTTGCCTACGTCATTACCTCATTCTCTCATATACTCGTATATTTTTAGCTCTGCTATGAGTTTCTTTCTTATTATTTTGTTCTTCTTTTTCGGGTTTCTCCTAGCACTTAGACTATAGAAGTATCTAGGTAGGGTATTTGATAAACGCCTTTTTTGATGGTGATAGTGATAAAGGCTGTTACCCTTGGATGCTGTATACTGTGTTTTATCAGTGCACGTTGTAAAGGTGTATTGGTGTAATTGGTCAACTCGAATAACCGGGCACAGTGTCAGGTATACATGTCACCTTGTCCTGGGACACAATGAGGCCCTGACAAGAATACAGTGTTGACAATGAGTGTTGCAATGAATGTCAATACGCGAATGTGTAGACTGTTCTGTGGAGTTGACTAAAGGTTCAAACACTCATTCATGCGTATCTAGAAGTTACTTATGCAGACCACTGTAGACGTTTCAATAGTTTAATTTGACGCACACACTTGACAGAACGGGTACAGTTACAGCAACACAGGTCGACATCAATAGCATATTGTTGACCCACAGTGTACAATCATAAATTGGCATTCATGTTGAAGAAAATCACAATGGAACATCAGTATATAAGCATTCAGAGTTCCATATCTTATACAAATATTCCTCAGGCCTTACTGACTGATCATGTCAGTTAATATATAATGTTTAACAAATCTTCATCAGGCCTTACTGACTAGTCATGTCAGTTCATCAATAATGTTTACGGTGACTCCTAGACAGAACCTCCTTTAGCATAAGTGTGGCGTGCACCCTAGCGGAGATTTCTTTAAATAGCATTCAGCAAATATCTTCTGAGAAAACCTTAAACTACCAATATTAGGTTTTTTCTTTCATAAGTATGATCTCTTTATCATCACCTGATAATAAGGGCGTCCCTGTTCTCTGGGAAATGATCCACAATAGATAGCATTCCAAAATGGCTGCTAGTCTTGTAAACATCGCTCACCATAACAATGTACAACAAAGCTTCAATAAAGATTCAATTCATGAATATCAAAGTTTCCACAAGTATCAGCATAATCTGTCCTCATAATTGCTGTATAGAAACATAATCAGTGCTGCTAGATAATATGTCGTTCTGACATACTGACATAGGTAGATTCATGTAAACGTCTGCCCATCTTAAGCCTAGGAATGAACGAAGTCAGCAAAAGTACGTTTACCTTAGCATAAGAATACAGTAGCAAGCACAAAAACGCTCTTCTCCTCGCGTTATGGAATGAACACTAGGGAACTCATGGATTTAACCATTACAGAAGAAAATATCTCCGTTCCCATAATCAAAAGAGATCATAAACTTTGGGCAGGGCTAAGACATGACTTCCCGCCATAGGCTTCGACATCACCGAAGAACTCTCTAACCTATCTTCATCCGCCGAAAACCACCTGACCCCAAAAGTATAGTACAAGAAAAATAGTTCCACTAAAACATACTAAGATATCAAGATATAAGACATACTCGTCCTACATAGACAAGAACTACACATAGATTCGGGCCATAGACATTCTGAAGCAAGAACAATCTATTCCTAACCAAACACAGAATAGATTAAAGTAAGTCTAAATTCCTCCGCTGAGTTCAATTTTCAGGAACGATACAAAGAGCGATAACTCACAGAATGAATACCCATCGCCTAATCTGAGTTCTGTCCCTTTAGACCGAAAAACGTGTATTCAAAGATAAATATATTTTTATCAGACAAATACATACATTTTACATTTGTATGCGTAATCCGTGCGAATATGTGCGCAACAGATTACCACACCCACCGGGGAAAAAAAAGAAAATCATTTTTTCTTCATCTGAGAGCAACATACAATAGGCTCCCAACGCATAAATACTGCGCAGATGAGAAATATCTGGAATTATTTAAGCCAGATTAAGGCAAAATCGAAATATAGATCGACTGATGAGAATACATCTCAATCTCTCAGAGAAAGCATTTCTCTTAAGCATAAATGTTTCCACAGAGGTGTCACTA
This sequence comes from Oreohelix idahoensis, assembly GCA_024509875.1. Classification (NCBI taxonomy): domain Eukaryota; kingdom Metazoa; phylum Mollusca; class Gastropoda; order Stylommatophora; family Oreohelicidae; genus Oreohelix; species Oreohelix idahoensis. The sequence goes on along the minus strand of JAMPIV010001261.1, from coordinate 554,763 downwards.
ACGCATACTACTATACTTGCAATGACACAATGCATATAACAATTTCAGTTTAAGCATTCTAAGTACATGATTGACAAAAAGAAAAATCATCAACGAGTACCGGTGAATATATATATATATCAATGAACGTAGTATCATTATGAATTACAATGTGTATCTATCTTGATATAGAAAAGAAAAATCTGTTGTCGAGTTGGAAGTGTTAAGAAGTCCAAGATTCAACAGTTAAGTGGAATCATGTGGGCATCTAGACAGAATGTCTGCCATCACATTATCTGATCCACGGATAGCTCGTACCGAAAAATGAAAAGGTTGAAGAGCAATTGCATATCGAGTAGACCTCGAACTCTTCAAATTCTTACTTTGTATAGCCGTAAGAGCTTTCTGATCGGTTTCTACTATGAAATGTGCGCCTAGAAGGAATCTTTGTAATTTGAGAATTGACCATACCATAGCCAATAGTTCACGGTCTAAGACCGAATAATTCCTTTCTGCAGCATTAAGCTTTCTGGAAATATACATTACAGGATGCAGAGTTCCAGAGTACTCTTGCATTAGTGCCGCTCCAATCCCAGTGGATAAAGCGTCACTATGAAGAACAAATGTCTTATCTTTAGTAGGTAACACTAAAATAGGTGCAGTAGAAAACATAGTTTTGATCTTATCCAAAGAGGTTTGACATTTTTGAGTCCAATGGACTATATTAGGAGACCCTTTCTTTAGCAAGGAAGAAAGAGGTGCCATGACTGAGGACAGATTCGGAATGAATCGTCCATAAAATTGTTTGAGACCTAAGAGACTTCGCACTTGCTTTTTAGTCTTAGGAATAGAAATGTTAAGTTTTTACTTGTATTATGGTCCTCTGTCTTTAGGAAACCATGACCCACTCGATGACCTAAGAAAGAAATTTCGCTAAAATCAATGCAGGCTTTAGAGGGTTTCGCTGTCAGGTTATACTCGCGTAGAGTAGATAGCAATTCAACTAACCCCGAATAGTTATCTTCCCAAGTATCGCTGAAAAGACAGATGTCGTCTAGATACGCGATGACATCTGACCGACAAGATAGAATTCAACGCATCATGCGTACGAATGTAGCTGGTGCGTTCATAAGGCCGAAAGGCATGAAATTCCATTGAAAAAGGCCTCTAGGTGTAGAAAAAGCAGTAAAAGGTTTGGCATGTGATAAACGCCTTTTTCCCTTGTGGTAATAATGATAAAGGCTGTTATTCTTGGATGCTGTATACTGTGTTTTATCAGTGTACGTTGTAAAGATGTACTGGGACTGAATAGTCAACTCAAACAACCGAGACAGTGTCAGGTATACATGTCACCTCGTTTTGGGACACAATGAGGCCCTGACAAGAATACAGTGTTGACAATGAGTGTTGTAATGAATGTCAATACGCGAATGTGTGACTGTTCTGTGGAGTTGACTGAAGGTTCAAACACTCATTCATGCGTATCTAGAAGTTACTTATGCAGACCACTGTAGACGTTTCAATAGTTTAATTTGACGCATACACTTGACAGAATGGGTACAGTTACAGGAACACAGGTCGACATCAATAGCATATTGTTGACCCACGGTGTACAATTATAAATTGGCATTCATGTTGAGGACAATCATAATGGAACATCAGTATACCAACGTTCAGAGTTCCATATCTCATCTAAATATCCATCAGGCCTTACTGACTGATCATGTCAGTTAATATATAATGTTTAACAAATCTTCATCAGGCCTTACTGACTAGTCATGTCAGTTAATCAATAATGTTTACGGTGACTCCTGGACAGAACCTCCTTTAGCATAAGTGTAGCTTGTACCCTAGCGGAGATTTCTTTAAATAGCATTCAGCAAATATCTTCTGAGCGAATGTTAAATCACCCAAGAATAGATTTTCCTTTCATAAGTGTGATCTCTTGATCATCAACGGATAATAAGGGCATCCCTGTTCTCTGGTAAATGATCAACAATAAATAGCATTCCAAAATGGCTTCTCGTCTTGTAAACATCGCTCACCGTAACGATGTATGACAAAGCTTCAATAAAGATTCAATTCTTGAATATCAAAGTTTCCACAAGCATCAGCATAATCTGTCCTCATAATTGCTGTATAGAAACATAACCAGTGCTGCTAGATAATATGTCGTTCTGACATACTGACATAGGTAGATTTATGTAAACGTCTGCCCATCTTAAGCCTAGGAATGAACGAAGTCAGCAAAAGTACGTTTACCTTGACATAGGAATACACTAGCAAGCACAAACGCTCTTCTCTTGGCGTTATGGAATGAACACTAGGGAACTCATGGATTTAACAATCCCAGAAGAAACTATCTTCGTTCCCATAATCAAAAAAGATCACAAACTTTGGGCAGGTCTACGACATGACTCCCGCCATAGGCTTCATCACCGAAGAACTCTCTAACGTATCTTCATGCGCCGAAAAGCACCTGACCCCAAAGGTACAGTACAAGAAAAATAGTTCCACTTAAGCATACTAAGATATCAAGATATAAGACATACTCGTCCTACATAGACAAGAACTACACATAGATTCGGGCCATAGACAGTCTGAAGCAAGAACAATCTATTCCTAACCAAACACAGAATAGATCAAAGTAAATCTAAATTCCTCCGCTGAGTTCGATTTTTAGGAACGCTACCAGAAACGATAACTCACAGAATGAATACCCATCGCCTAATCTGAGTTATGTCCCTCAAGACCGAAAACATACATTCAAAGATAAATATATTTTTATCAGACAAATAAATACATTTTCCATATGTATGCGTAATCCGTGCCACCAAAAAATTTGTGCGCAACAGATTACCACCCCCCCCCCCGGGGAAAAAAAATGAAAATCATTTTTTTTTCATCTGAGAGCAACATACAATAGGCTCCCAACGCATAAATACTGCGCCGATGAGAAATATTTGGAATTATTAAAGCCAGATTAATGCAAAGTCGAAATATAGATCGCCAGATGAGAATACATCTCAATCTCTCAGAGAAAGCATTTCTCTTAAGCATAAATGTTTCCAGGGAGGTGTCACCAACGCATACTACTATACTTGCAATGACACAATGCATATAACAATTTCAGTTTAAGCATTCTAAGTACATGATTGACAAAAAGAAAAATCATCAACGAGTACCGGTGAATATATATATCACTGAACGTAGTATCATTATGAATTACAATGTGTATCTATCTTGATATAGAAAAGAAAAATCTGTTGTCGAGTTGGAAGTGTTAAGAAGTCCAAGACTCAACAGTTAAGTAGAATCATGTGGGCATCTAGACAGAATGTCTGCCATCACATTATCTGATCCACGGATAGCTCGTACCGAAAAATGAAAAGGTTGAAGAGCAATTGCATATCGAGTAGACCTCGAACTCTTCAAATTCTTACTTTGTATAGCCGTAAGAGCTTTCTGATCGGTTTCTACTATGAAATGTGCGCCTAGAAGGAATCTTTGTAATTTGAGAATTGACCATACCATAGCCAATAGTTCACGGTCTAAGACCGAATAACTCCTTTCTGCAGCATTAAGCTTTCTGGAAATATACATTACAGGATGCAGAGTTCCAGAGTACTCTTGCATTAGTGCCGCTCCAATCCCAGTGGATGAAGCGTCACTACGAAGAACAAATGTCTTATCTTTAGTAGGTAACACTAAAATAGGTGCAGCAGAAAACATAGTTTTGATCTTATCCAAAGAGGATTGACATTCTTGAGTCCAATGGACTATATTAGGAGACCCTTTCTTTAGCAAGGAAGAAAGAGGTGCCATGATCGAGGACAGATTCGGAATGAATCGTCCATAATATTGTATGAGACCTAAGAGACTTCGCACTTGCTTTTTAGTCTTAGGAATAGAAATGGTAAGTATTTTACTTGTATTATGGTCCTCTGTCTTTAGGAAACCATGACCGACACGGTGACCTAAGAAAACAATTTCGCTAAAACCAATACAGGCTTTAGAGGGTTTCGCTGTCAGGTTATACTCGCGTAGAGTAGATAGCAATTCAACTAACCCCGAATAGTGATCTTCCCAAGTATCGCTGAAAAGACAGATGTCGTCTAGGTACGCGATGACATCTGACCGATAAGATAGAATTCGACGCATCATTCGTACGAATGTAGCTCGTGCGTTCATAAGGCCGAAAGGCATGAAATTCCATTGAAAAAGGCCTCTAGGTGTAGAAAAAGCCGTAAAAGGTTTGGCGCGCTCAGATAGAGGAACTTGCCAATATCCTTTGGACAAATCTAGTTTAGTGAAAAAATCAGATTTAGAAAGCCTAGTAAGTAGCTCTTCTAGTAAAGGCATAGGTTCAGCATCAAACTTCGTGACTTGATTCAATTTGCGATAGTCAACGCAAATACGTATGTTATTGTCTTTTTTCCGGACAATAACCATCGGCGAAGAATCCGCAGAAGTGGATGGTTCAATAATTTGTAAATCTATCATCTCATCCAACTCCTTCTCAACCTGTGCTTGAAAATGTATAGGAATAGGATAAGGTCTGACTCTAATAGGATTATGGTCAGTAAGAATAATGTCATGTTCAATGACATGAGTTTGTCCAGGAACGTCAGTAAGGACATCCTGAAATGTTTGTAACATAGCCGAAACTTGTCGCTGTTGTCCTAGAGACAAATCCGGAGAAACAGTAACGTTTTTCCATGATTCACTAGAATGAAGTGGAATCATCGGAAGCGGAAGATTAACATCCGAAAAACTTGTTTCTTCATCCTGTATTACAGACAGTGATGAGTAATGACCATGTTGGACTGGTGAATCGTCCGTTGCATGGAAAATAGGCTGTAAATAATCAGGACGTTCATGGAATTCCGTAAGCATTTTGATGTGGAAGGTTTTATGCTTCCCATCAATATCAACAATGTAGTCAACATCGGAAATATTGAGATTATATCGTACGGACTTTTCCAAGAAATAAGAAGTCTGTTTTCCCTACAAGGTAGCAAAACAAATGCTTTGTCACCAGGACAAAGTTGTCGTAAGGTTCTTTTCTTATTGGCAAATTGTCTTGCTTTCCGCTTAGCAAATTCAGAAGAAGAAGTTGCCAATTTGCATGCTTCGATAATCTTTTTCCTCAGCGCGATGACATATTCATAAGAAGATTTCGTGTCATCGGTAATATTATCAGCGGTTATGAGATCATGAAGCAAAGACATAGGGCCGCGCGGTCGCGCGCCAAAGACAAGTTCAAAGGGAGAAAATCCTGTATGTTCATTGAGGACCTCTCTGTAAGCGAAGAGGGCCGCGGGTAAAACCCTATCCCAATCTTGAGGATGATCCTCAGTTATCTTCCCTAATAAGTTCTTGAGTGTTCTATTTAGCCGTTCGACCATCCCATTGGACATAGGATGATAGATACTACTCAAAGATCTCTCTATCTGTAGAGTCGACATCACTTGAGACATGGTATCCGATATTAATTGGGTGCCATGGTCTGATAATATTTCTCCGGTAAATCCCAGACGAGAAAATATAAGCCAAAGAGCATCTGCAATGTCAGCAGTAGTAATGCTTTTCAGAGGGATAGCCTCTGGCCAACGTGTGCACATGTCCACACACGTTAAGATAAACTGATGTCCTCTGGCAGATTTGATCTTAAATGTACCAATGATGTCTATCGCCATTTTCTGAAATGGTCGAATAGGAATGTCTGCAGCCTGAATAGGTGCAGCATGGCGTGGACCTTTGGATTTGACTTCTTGACATACTATACAAGATTGACAATAAATCCGTATGTCTTTGTTCACAAAAGGCCAAAAGAAAGCCGCAAGAACTCTTGACTTTGTACGGGAAAAAACCATATGCCCAGCACACTGAGAGTCGTGTGCGTGTTGTAAGATTTTAACTCTCAAATTCTTAGGCACCAGAATCTGAGAATGACTTGATTTGTCGGAGTCTTGCACCATACGTACAAGTACGCCATTCTTCATTGTAATCCAAGATTTACGCTTTGTATCTTTATTCGGATCACCTTTCGTTGCAAGAGTGAAGAATTTCTTTAGAGTCGGATCCTCTTCTTGCTGTTTTATAAACGAGTCACGAGAAATTACCAAGGGATCATCTTGGTTATACACTTCATTATCTTCAGTAGGTGAAGATTGAGGCACATTAAGAGCTTGAGCTCTAGTGACTACAGCATTAGCGGTTTGCATATTCTGTTTTTCGCAAACGGAAATTTGTTGTGGAGTGCATTCTTTGACTCCGTGAATACGACCGATGATAAGATCAGCAATCCGATTCGGCAGAAGACATGCGTGTACATCTCCTGTAAAGAAAGGAGTAGCAATGCTAATGATAGCAGTAGAGTATTTTTCTAAGGTGCCGCCAAATGTTACACATTTGACTACTTTTCCAGTGGCACGAGAAGGATATACCAGCGACTGTCTAACACCAATTGTGGTGCATCCAGAATCAAAAAGAACTGAGACTGGATTGTCATATACTAAACCTCTATGTAAGACAAAAGAACCTCTTCCATCATGCGCGACTGACGCAGGAAGAGCGGGAAGAGGATGGCCACAACTTAAAGTGGACACCGTAGTTGGTTCAAATAATGTTTTGCATTGGGGGCACTGAGATGCTCTCCCAAAATCAAAAGCGGCACATGCCATATTATTAGCATTATCATTATCTTTAGTCTGTTTATAGGCTTCATGTGACTCCTGCTTTGCAGAGTTTGCATGATAATGAGATTTATGTTTTTTGTAATGGGATCTACCTCGATTATTATTGCCTCTGTAATCATTATTATTCCCTCTATTGTAACCCCTATTTGGGTTTGAGTCATAATTCTCATGGTTACCATTATCACATTCATTATAATGAGTATCTCTATAATTATGGTCTTGTTGTCTCCATGATGGATGACTTAAATAGTTCCTATAATGACTTCCTCTGCGGAAATTTCTATAATTATGACCACCTCTGTATCGAGGGCTGTCAGCTTGTCTCCAGTTCTTCGCAGAAGAGCCCTGAAATGATTGGTTTTCTTGGTTTTGATAACTATTATGGTTACCTTTTTTTCCAAACTTGTTTTGTTGTCCCTGAAATTTGTGTGAATAATTAGGGACAAAATACGGTAACCGTCCTCAGTTAACTGGTATTTTTTCAATAAAGCTGCTCTAATAACATCATAATTATCTTTGTCAGACTCTTCAACCAAACTTAAACTAGTCAGAGAATCACCTTTCAAATTTTCTGACAATTGATTAGCATACTGTGATTTATCCACATTATGAGCTCGACAGGAGCTTTCAAAACGATCCAGCCAGAATGTAAAATCGTCACTGGAAGAATTGAACGCTGGTACCTTGACCTTATAAGTAAAGGGTTTACCACTGTTACCATTTGACTGATTAACATTACTCATATTTGTCAATTTCAATTTCTCTAATTCAAATGTTAACAGTTCTTTTTGATGTTCCTGTTCTCTCATGGCTTTTCTCTCCTCAGATTCTCTGTCTAATCTTCTCTGCTCAGCATCAGCTTCTTTGTCTAATCTCTTTTGTTCAGCTTCTCTGTCTAATCTCTTTTGTTCAGCTTCAGCTTCTCTGTCTAATCTCTTTTGTTCAGCTTCTCTTTCTAATCTTTTTTGTTCAGCCTCAAATTTTTCCTCTTCCATTTTTTCTCCTCAGCAGCAGCTTTTCTCTCCTCAGCTTGCATCTGCAATCTTAAATTCTCAGCATCTATCTTCTTTTGTTCAACTTCTGCTTTCCATTTATTCTCCTCTTTTTCCTTTTTCTCTTCTGATTTTAATACCATTGCAAATTGAGCAGTTACAAACTCCTCTAATTCCTTATCAGACTTATCAAGGGATTTCCCTTGTGCAATAAAGTATTGCAATGTAGACATGATGCCTAATAATGATAGCAATCAGTTGACACAAAAATGTAATCTATTTCCAAATAAACAGGATCAAGTTCTCAATGAACTTGACTAATTAGCTCACAATCCCAATCTCTGTGGGAGACAAGCCTTCCAAAGGTCTTGTATACTTCCTTGTACAACAATAATAATAATAAAGTACTGGTCTATACTATAACATACGTGTAATCAACTATCTCATGTCATCTGTCAACCAAAGACATTAACAAAGGACAAGCATAAAAGACAATATGAAAACAATTGCAGAAATCAACTAAGTCAAATATAGAAATAGAGCTGGTCAAGACCGTGCTCCACCTCCACGTGGTGGTCCTGGAAACAGTCTGCAGCAGTGCAGGCTGGCTGAGCGAGCATGGATCGAAATGGGAAGGCAAACCCGGTCCTTAAAAATGTCGTGCAGAAGTCGGATGTGTCGACCGAAAGGTGCAGATATCATAGCTTAAGCGCAAACAGACACAACGCAACCACCGTCCTTTTCAGGACGAACGAAGAAGAAGAAAAATATAGAAATCAATGAAAATAATCACAGAATCTGTGACGACAACTGCAATGAAATCAACAAGACAAATAACGCCACAGTGTATAAACACAAATTGGTGTATAAAACTAAATTATAGAACAGAGTAGATCTACAAATACAAACAGATCAAACAAAACTAAGGAACACAAAATTATTAACAAAAACAACGAAGAAATGAACACCTCATCACAACTAACAAAAATAGCAACAGATGTTGCCAACAAATTTTCAATTACGAAAATTGCTCCCTATAGAACACTAATATAGGACCAATATGACTCGGTATATCCTATACTAGTCACCTCACCAACCACCCACGACATAGACACAACGAGAAACAAATACATGTAATATGAACATAAATATATATAAATTATGTGTATAATAGGATGTGTTGTAAAGAGGGCACAGTTTTACAGTAATGGCACAGTTATTCTAATCAAAATAAACAAACTACCACTTTATTGAATTACAAATTCTGGCCTTAAATATTAAAGTTCAACACAATAGCAGAACATAAGAAGGTCCATCTATGAAAGTAGGACTTCTGCCTTCACCTGTACTGTACTTGTTACAAAAAAGTTAAATGTATGCTTGCGACCTGATTTGTAATACCGTGTAATGTCCAACGGTAGTCTGTTGTCCAAAGAAAAATGTCAACAAGCGGTGACCTAGATACAGTGTACGCTTCATAGGTCACGTGAAGAACTGTCAATCATGTGTAGACTAACACTGCTTGTGTGTGTCGTATCAGGCGTCAGGGAAACGAACTGGTATCAGTAGCTGTTAACTTCTGGCAATGTCCACTGTGCAGGTTAAGCCCAGAAATCTGGCCTACCACATTGATAAACGCCTTTTTTGATGGTGATAGTGATAAAGGCTGTTACCCTTGGATGCTGTATACTGTGTTTTATAAGTGCACGTTGTAAAGGTGTATTGGTGTAATTGGTCAACTCGAATAACCGGGCACAGTGTCAGGTATACATGTCACCTTGTCCTGGGACACAATGAGGCCCTGACAAGAATACAGTGTTGACAATGAGTGTTGCAATGAATGTCAATACGCGAATGTGTAGACTGTTCTGTGGAGTTGACTAAAGGTTCAAACACTCATTCATGCGTATCTAGAAGTTACTTATGCAGACCACTGTAGACGTTTCAATAGTTTAATTTGACGCACACACTTGACAGAACGGGTACAGTTACAGCAACACAGGTCGACATCAATAGCATATTGTTGGCCCCCAGTGTACAATCATAAATTGGCATTCATGTTGAAGAAAATCACAATGAAACATCAGTATATAAGCATTCAGAGTTCCATAACTTATACAAATATTCCTCAGGCCTTACTGACTGATCATGTCAGTTAATATATAATGTTTAACAAATCTTCATCAGGCCTTACTGACTAGTCATGTCAGTTCATCAATAATGTTTACGGTGACTCCTAGACAGAACCTCCTTTAGCATAAGTGTGGCTTGCACCCTAGCGGAGATTTCTTTAAATAGCATTCAGCAAATATCTTCTGAGAAAACCTTAAACTACCAATATTAGGTTTTTCTTTTCATAAGTATGATCTCTTTATCATCACCTGATAATAAGGGCGTCCCTGTTCTCTGGTAAATGATCCACAATAGATAGCATTCCAAAATGGCTGCTAGTCTTGTAAACATCGCTCACCATAACAATGTACGACAAAGCTTCAATAAAGATTCTATTCATGAATATCAAAGTTTCCACATGCATCAGCATAATCTGTCCTCATAATTGCTGTATAGAAACATAATCAGTGCTGCTAGATAATATGTCGTTCTGACATACTGATATAGGTAGATTCATGTAAACGTCTGCCCATCTTAAGCCTAGGAATGAACGAAGTCAGCAAAAGTACGTTTACCTTAGCATAAGAATACAGTAGCAAGCACAAAAACGCTCTTCTCCTCGCGTTATGGAATGAACACTAGGGAACTCATGGATTTAACCATTACAGAAGAATATATCTCCGTTCCCATAATCAAAAGAGATCACAAACTTTGGGCAGGGCTAAGACATGACTTCCCGCCATAGGCTTCGACATCACCGAAGAACTCTCTAGCCTATCTTCATCCACCGAAAAGCACCTGACCCCAAAAGTATAGTACAAGAAAAATAGTTCCACTAAAACATACTAAGATATCAAGATATAAGACATACTCGTCCTACATAGACAAGAACTACACATAGATTCGTGCCATAGACATTCTGAAGCAAGGACAATCTATTCCTAACCAAACACAGAATAGATTAAAGTAAGTCTAAATTCCTCCGCTGAGTTCAATTTTCAGGAACGATACAAAGAGCGATAACTCACAGAATGAATACCCATCGCCTAATCTGAGTTCTGTCCCTTTCGACCGATAAACGTGTTGTAGAATGTACTGTAGAATGTGGTAGTTTGACTTGTTCATTACTGTAAAGTCCACTGTAGTGTACTGAGTTGATGATACCAGGCATTCTCCAGTCTACCCAGCTCTAAACGGGTAACTCACTCTAATCCTGAGTTAGGGAAGGCAAAGACAGCGAGGCAGTGTCTGCTATGGGATTACCGTCAAGTAATCGTTCCCCAGGTGGTACTGGTAGTCATCACTGTAAAGGGTAGAGTATTCTTCCTGCTCGTTACACATGAGACAGGCAGGTACAACAAAGGTCAACTCAACCGACGCAGGATTGTGTATGTATGGAGTGAGAGTGGAAACTACGCGAATGGTGTACTGTTCGATGTAGTTGACACTTGATACTATTTCACTCACACTCTTAGGCAAGTCAAAGATGTCAGGAACCGCTGTTGACGTTTTTATGCTTTTAATAATGACGCACACACTTGGACAGCACGGTATATAGTCATGAGTATGTTGACATAGCAAATCATAAGATAGTAGAATAGTAGTACATTTCATGCAGCATTCAATATTAAATAGTCAATCAATGTTCTGGCGGACTATTGCCATATCCCCTAACTGACTGAACGCATCAGTGGGTATGTGTGTGTAAACATACAAAGGGGTTCACTGGAGGAACCTTTTCCTTGGCTAAGTTCTCCAGCTGTATATGTCAAATATTTAAATAACAAAGTTAAACCTCAGTAGGGATTTTCATCTTAATGAGATCTCCGTGCCACTGTCTGAATAGTAAGATTCATGATCCGTTCTTTGGACAGTGATCCATAATGATGACAGGAATACAAAATGGCCTCCTTCCCTGAGTTTTCGCTCACTCGCCCAGCAGAAGGATAATCATCAGCCAGAGTTAATTCATAACTTGAATATATAGGATTTCCTATAGTTTCCATACAGTCCCTTAGTCAGAAGGTTACTTCATAAAGACATAAGCGCTGATGGAACCTGTCATCTTCATCAATCTATATTAAAGCGACCAACGATGCTCGAAAATACGATGTTTCATCTAGGTCTAACCATAAGGAGATCATCAAAGGAAAAACGGGTCTGGCTTTACCTGGAGTCCGAATTTAAACATAATGAAATACATGAGAAGAGTCTCTGACATCACACTCTTGCAGAGACATTCCTTCCTTATGGAAAAATCGTCCATAAATCACTTTAAACCTTTAACAGGACCAGCCCCTACAAAATACACAACCGGCCATTACGACCGTCTTCTTCGGAACTCACTACAACTCTCTAGGACAACGGATACCTCCGCCAGAGTTCGCTATAGTCCGACCTTAGCATACGAAGATATACAATATAAAACTGAATCTTCTTGTACTTGACAAGTAATACATATAAATTCAGGCCATAAACATATTGAACAAGATCAATCTATTTTCTGGCCCTAACAAACGAGAACTGACATGACGTCAATATTCATACGCCGAATCAAACGTATAAATCAATCATGGATTATCTTGCTTTCCCCAAGGGAAGCATTTTCGTACACAAATAAATTATTAAAAAGACATATCGTATTTTTGTAATCTGTGCATTCAAAAATATGTATGCAACAGAATACCACACCCCCCGGAAAAAAAAAGGTACATTTTTTTGAAATACATCCAGGAGCAACATACAATAGGCTCACAACGCACGAATAACAATGCGCAGATGATAAGCATTCCAAACAAATGTAACGCCTAATATAAGGCTAAGTCGTCCTATGGTACGACAAGTGAGAATATATCTCAGGAACCAGAGAAAGTTTTTTTCTCTGAGTATAAATATTTCCAGAGAGGTGTCACCAACGCATACTACAATACTGGCAATGCCACAATTTCTACACTAGTTTATCCAAAAATTTCATCTTAGGTATTTTAACATCATGATTATCAAAGACGAAACAAAATATCAAAAGATCAGCGGTGAATATACATCAATGAACCGCTACGTAGTGATACAATCAATGTATATGATAAATTACGCATGTATACACATTTTAGTATAGAAACAATGTAGTAGAGGTAGATCTGTAAAAATATCAAGATCTAACGGTTAAGTGGAATCATGTGGGCATCTAGATAAGATATCTGCCATCACATTTTCTGATCCACGGATAGCTCGCACCGAAAAATGAAAAGGCTGAAGAGCAATCGCGTATCGCGTTGATCTCGCGCTCTTCAGGTTTTTACTCTGAATAGCAGTAAGAGCTTTCTGGTCAGTTTCCACAATGAAATGCGCGCCAAGAAGAAATCTTTGAAGTTTAAGGATTGACCAAACCATAGCCAATAATTCACGGTCTAGGACCGAGTAATTCTTCTCTGCGGCATTTAATTTTCGAGAAATATACATCACAGGATGCAGAGTTCCAGAGTACTCTTGCATTAGTGCTGCTCCAATCCCTGTGGATGAAGCGTCACTACGAAGAACAAATGTCTTATCCTTAGTAGGTAATACCAAGATAGGTGAAGTAGAAAACATAGTTTTAACATTATCCAAAGAGGATTGACATTCTTGAGTCCAATGGACTATATTAGGAGACCCTTTCTTTAGCAAGGAAGAAAGAGGTGACATAATGGAGGACAGATTCGGAATGAATCGTCCATAAAATTGTATTAGACCTAAGAGACTTCGCACTTGCTTTTTAGTCTTAGGAATAGAAATGTTAAGTATCTTACTTGTATTATGGTCTTCTGTTTTTAGGAAACCATGACCAACCCGGTGACCTAAGAGAGATATTTCGCTAAAACCAATACACGCTTTCGATGGTTTCGCTGTCAGGTTATGCTCCCGTAAGATAGTCAATAGTTCATTTATCCCATTATAGTGATCGTTACAAGTATCACTGAAAAGACAGATGTCATCAAGATATGCAATGACATCTGAGCGATGAGATAGGATTCGACGCATCATGCGTACGAATGTCGCAGGGGCGTTCATAAGGCCGAAAGGCATGAAATTCCATTGGAATAGACCCCTAGGTTTCGAAAAAGCAGTAAACGGCTTGGCGCGTTCGGCTAGTGGAATTTGCCAATATCTTTTACACAAATCAAGTTTAGTGAAGAAATGAGATTTCGATAGTCTTGTAAGTAGCTCTTCTAGTAAAGGCATAGGTTCAGCATCAAATTTCGTCACTTGGTTCAATTTGCGATAATCAACGCAAAGACGTATGTTATTGTATTTTTTTCGTACAATAACCATCGGCGAAGAATATGCTGATGTGGATAGTTCAATTATTTTTAAATCTATCATCTCATCCAACTCTTTCTCAACCTGTGCTTGAAAATGTATCGGGATAGGATACGGTCTGACTCTTATAGGATTATGGTCAGTAAGAATAATGTCATGTTCAATGACATCAGTTTGACCAGGAATGTCGGTAAGGACATCCTGAAATTGTTGTAACATAGTAGAAACCTGTTTCTGCTCTCCTAGAGATAAGTCGGGAGAAACCGTAACATCTCTCCATGATTCATTAGAATGAAGAGGAATCATCGGAAAGGGGAGATTCACATCCGAGAAACTCGGTTCCTCATCCTGTATTACTGACAGTGTTGAGTAATGTCCGTGTTGGACTGGAGAATCGTCCGTTGCCTGGAAAACAGGTTGTAAATAATCCGGACGTTCATGGAATTCCGTAAGCATGTTGATATGGAAGGTTTTATGCTTCCCATCAATATCGACGATATAGTCAACATCGGAAACTTTTGATATTACATCGTACGGACCTTTCCAAGAAATAAGAAGTCTGTTTTCCCTACAAGGTAGCAAGACAAATGCTTTGTCACCTGGACAAAGTTGTCGCAAGCAACTCTTTATATTGGCAAATGTTCTTGCCTTCTGTTTCGCAAATTCAGAAGAAGCAGTTGCCAATTTGCATGCTTCAATAATCTTGTGTCTAAGTGCGATGACATATTCATAAGAGGATTTTGTGTCATCGACAATATTATCAGCAGTTATAAGATCATGAAGTAAGGACATAGGACCTCGCGGTTTCGCGCCAAAGACAAGTTCAAAGGGAGAAAATCCTGTATGTTCGTTGGCGACCTCTCTGTATGCAAAGAGAGCCGCGGGTAAAACCCTATCCCAATCCTGAGGAAGATCTTCAGTTATCTTACCTAATAGGTTTTTGAGAGTCCTATTAAGACGTTCTACCATCCCATTAGACATAGGATGATAAATACTACTCAGTGATCTCTCTATCTTAAGAGTCGACATCACTTGAGACATGGTATCCGATATGAGTTGGGTACCATGGTCTGATAATATTTCTGCTGGAAACCCCAGACGAGAAAATATAAGCCAAAGAGCATCTGCAATATCAGCAGTAGTTATGCTCTTTAGAGGAACAACCTCTGGCCAACGTGTGCACATGTCAACACACGTCAAGATAAATTGGTGTCCTCTAGCAGACTTTATCTTAAATGGACCAATGATATCTATCGCCATTTTTTGAAATGGTCGAATTGGAATATCTGCAGCCTGAATAGGTGCAGCATGGCGTGGACCTTTGGATTTAACCTCTTGACATACCTTACAAGATCGACAATAGATCCGTATGTCCTTGTTCACAAAAGGCCAAAAGAAAGAAGCCAGAACTCTCGATTTAGTACGGGAAAAACCCATATGCCCAGCACACTGAGAATCATGAGCGTGCTGTAAGATTTTAACTCTCATATTTTTGGGCACAAGAATTTGAGAATGAATGGACTTAGCGGAGTCTTGTACCATACGTACAAGTACGCCATTCTTCATCGTAATCCAAGATTTACGATTTGTATCTTTATTTGGATCACCTTTTGTTGCTAACGTGAAGAATTTTTTAAGAGTAGGATCATCTTCATGCTGTTTCATAAATGAATCACGAGAAATTTCCAAGGGATCATCTTGGATCTGCGCATCATATTCTTCAGAAGGCGAAGATTGCAGAATGTTAAGAGCTTGAGCCCTAGTAACTACTGCATTAGCAGTTTGCATATTGTTATTTTCCCAATCAGAAATTTGTTGTGGAGTGCATTCTCTCACTCCATGAATGCGACCGATGATAAGATCAGCGATCGGATTCGGCAGAAGACATTCGTGCACATCTCCTGTAAAGAAGGGAGTAGCAATGCTGACAATGGCAGTAGAGTACTTCTCCAATGTGCCACCAAATGTTACGCATTTGATTACTTTGCCAGTGGCTCGAGAAGAGTCTATGAGTGACTGCCTCACTCCAATGGTTGTGCACCCCGAATCGAAAAGAATTGATACCGGAGTACCATCTACTAGACCTCTATTGAAGACCAGAGCACCTCTTCCATCATGCGCGACTGACGCAGGAAGAGCAGGAAGAGGATGACCACAGCTTAAAGTAGAGACTGTGGTTGGATCGAATAATGCTTTGCATTGGGAGCACTGAGATGCTCTACCAAAATCAAAAGCAGAACATCCTACATTATTAGAGTCTTTTTTATCATTATTCTGACTACCGGCCTCATGGAACTCTTGTTGTGCAGAGTTAGCCTGGTAATGAGATTTACCATGTCTTTTGTGTTGTGATCTACCTCGGTTATAATTGCCTCTGTAATTATTATTTCCTCTGTTATAACCCCTATTTGGGTTTGAATCATAATGCTCATGATCGTAATAATCATACTCATTATAATGAGTGTCCCTGTAATGTTGGTTTTGTTGTTTCCATGAAGAACTTGGGTAGTTCCTATAGTTACTCCCTTTGCGGAAATTTCTATAATTATGGGCACCCCTGTATCGAGGACTATCAGCCCGATTCCAGTTCTTCAAAGAAGAACCTTGATTTGACTGGTTACCTTGGTTTTGATAACCATTCCAATTAAACATTTTTTTGAGATTTATCTTGAGTTCCTTGGGACTTGTGTGAGTAATTATTATTGTATTTAGTTGCTAACGCAACTGGCATACCCTCTTTAATGTTAGTGTTGCTTAAAATCATGTCAGGATGTGCCGTGGCATATTGGTCACAATATTCTTCCATTTGTTTTAATGTACTAGTTTACGCTCATGTAAAAATTCTAGAAATGGTTTATTCACCGAAGACATGATCTTGTCTCTGAGTAATAAATCCGTAAGAGCCTCAAATGTTTTCTGTGTTTTGGATAATTCAATCCAACGTGAAAATGTAAGACGTGCATTTGCAATGAATTCTGAGAATTCTATACCTGTCTCAGGTCTCATTGTTTTAAACAAAAGACGGTAACCTTCCTCTGACAACTGATACTTCCTTATCAAGGCTGACCTGATAACAGCATAGTTATCCTTGTCGGCCTCTTCAACCAACCATAACTTATTCAGAGAATCCCCTTTTAGATTTTCAGACAACTGATTCACATACTGTGATTTATCCACATTATGAGCTCGACAAGCACGTTCAAATCTCTCAAGCCAGAATGTTATATCGTCACTGGCAGAGTTGAACGCTGGTACTTTGACCTTGTAAACAAAGGGTTTACCACTACCACTAGATGCCTGATTAACATTACTCATACTTGTCAATTTCAATTTCTCTAATTCAAACTCATGTTCTCTTATTGCTTTTCTCTCTTCAGCTTCTCTGTCTAATCTTTTTTGCTCTACAGAAGCAGCAGCAGCAGCAGCTTCTCTGTCTAATCTTTTTTGTTCAACAGCAGCAGCAGCTT
This sequence comes from Oreohelix idahoensis, assembly GCA_024509875.1. NCBI lineage: Eukaryota > Metazoa > Mollusca > Gastropoda > Stylommatophora > Oreohelicidae > Oreohelix > Oreohelix idahoensis. Next base: position 537,216 of record JAMPIV010001261.1, on the reverse strand, counting down.
CTCTGTCTAGTCTTTTTTGCTCTGCCTCAAATCTCCTTTCTTCCACCTGCATCTGCAATTTCTTTTGTTCAGCAGCAGCATCAGCTTCTCTGTCTAGTCTTTTTTGTTCAGCAGCAGCAGCAGCTTCTAATTTTTTTCTTCTATTTGAAGCTTTCTCTCCTCTGCAGCAGCTTTTCTTTCCTCAGCAGCAGCTTTTCTTTCCTCAGCAGCAGCTTCTAATCTTTTTTCTTCTGTCTTCAATACCATAGAGAATTGAGCAGTTGTCCATTCTTCTAATTCTTTGCCAGTCTTATCAAGGGATTTCCCTTGTGTAATAAAGTAATCTAATGTAGACATCCTGTCTTATTAAATCAGAAACCTGAAAAAGTAAATAAATTACCTTATCCCACTTTAATGGGAGACAAGTCTGTACTATAGACTTGTATATTCACCTCACTTTATTTTACTCTCTTAGTCTTAGTCAAAGACCTTGTATGGTTATCTTGTTTATAATATAACAAATGATAACCTGAGTACCTGTGGAAACAATATCTGTATATCCCAAACAATGTGGGAGACAAGCCTTACAAAGGTCTTGTATACTTCCTTAATGTAATCAATGATCCCTTGAGTACCTGTGGAAAATAATATTTTCTATCCCAATCACTGTGGGAGACAAGCCTTACAAAGGTCCTGTATACTTTCTTAGTGTAATCAATGATCATAAAGTACTGGTCTGTACTATAATGTAAGTGTATTCAACTATACCTCACATATCATATGTCAACTCAAAACATTCACAAAGGACAAACAAGAAAAGACAATATCAGAACATTTGCAGAAATCAAATTAAATCAAATAGAAAAAATCAGAGAAAATGATCACAGAATATGTGATGATAACTGCAATAAGATAACAAGACAAATAACGCCACATTGTATAAATATAAATTGTGTATAGAAATCAAAAATAGAAAAGGGTAGACCAACAAATGCAAACAAATCAAACAAAACTAAGGAACACAAAATTATTAACAAAAACAACGAAGAAAAGAACACCTCATCACAACTAACAGAAATAGCAGCAAATTGTTGCTAACAAATTTCCAATTAAGAAAATTTGTACCTATAGAATACTAGTACCAGACCAATGTCACTCGGCATACCTCGTACTAGTCACACAGAACATAAACTACTTAATACATAACAAATGACATGTAAACATAAATACATGTAAAACATAAATGCATATAATACAATATATGTGTTGTGGAAAGAATGTGTTGCAAAGTATGTTTAGCTTTCACTTTAATGGCACAGCTTTTAATCACAATAAACTGGCACTTTTAATCAATCTTAAATTATCTTATTACATTGTTCAATTTTTTTTGAGCATGAGAAGATCCACCGATGTCATAACAACACTTATGTTCTTCTTTAGCAAGGTAATCACACACAGTAACAACCGAACAGTTTATGTTCTTCAAAGTTTTCAGCTCTGTACTGCAAAAATGTCAACAAGCATTGACCCAGATTCATTTCACTTGTCAGAACAGGTCAAGCTGACATCGACTGTATAGTTCCTACTGGTGTTGATGTGTGTCACATTTTACCAAAATAAACATTCCTGTTATACTTGGTGACTTCAATCATCAAGACTGCGAAGGCTGGACCCAGGAAACTGGCCTACCACTGTGGAATGTACTGTAGAATGTGGTAGTTTGACTTGTTCATTACTGTAAAGTCCACTGTAGTGTACTGAGTTGATGATACCAGGCATTCTCCAGTCTACCCAGCTCTAAATGGGTAACTCACTCTAATCCTGAGTTAGGGAAGACAAAGACAGCGAGGCAGTGTCTGCTATGGGATTACCGTCAAGTAATCGTTCCCCAGGTGGTACTGGTAGTCATCACTGTAAAGGGTAGAGTATTCTTCCTGCTCGTTACACATGAGACAGGCAGGTACAACAAAGGTCAACTCAACCGACGCAGGATTGTGTATGTATGGAGTGAGAGTGGAAACTACGCGAATGGTGTACTGTTCGATGTAGTTGACACTTGATACTATTTCACTCACACTCTTAGGCAAGTCAAAGATGTCAGGAACCGCTGTTGACGTTTTTATGCTTTTAATAATGACGCACACACTTGGACAGCACGGTATACAGTCATGAGTATGTTGACATAGCAAATCATAAGATAGTAGAATAGTAGTACATTTCATGCAGCATTCAATATTAAATAGTCAATCAATGTTCTGGCGGACTATTGCCATATCCCCTAACTGACTGAACGCATCAGTGGGTATGTGTGTGTAAACATACAAAGGGTTCACTGGAGGAACCTTTTCCTTGGCTAAGTTCTCCAGCTGTATATGTCAAATATTTAAATAACAAAGTTAAACCACAGTAGGGGTTTTCATCTTAATGAGATCTCCGTGCCACTGTCTGAATAGTAAGATTCATGATCCGTTCTTTGGACAGTGATCCATAATGATGACAGGAATACAAAATGGCCTCCTTCCCTGAGTTTTCGCTCACTCGCCCAGCAGAAGGATAATCATCAGCCAGAGTTAATTCATAACTTGAATATATAGGATTTCCTATAGTTTCCATACAGTCCCTTAGTCAGAAGGTTACTTCATAAAGACATAAGCGCTGATGGAACCTGTCATCTTCATCAATCTATATTAAAGCGACCAACGATGCTCGAAAATACGATGTTTCATCTAGGTCTAACCATAAGGAGATCATCAAAGGAAAAACGGGTCTGGCTTTACCTGGAGTCCGAATTTAAACATAATGAAATACATGAGAAGAGTCTCTGACATCACACTCTTGCAGAGACATTCCTTCCTTATGGAAAAATCGTCCATAAATCACTTTAAACCTTTAACAGGACCAGCCCGTACAAAATACACAACCGGTCATTACGACCGTCTTCTTCGGAACTCACTACAACTCTCTAGGACAACGGATACCTCCGCCAGAGTTCGCTATAGTCCGACCTTAGCATACGAAGATATACAATATAAAACTGAATCTTCTTGTACTAGACAAGTAATACATATAAATTCAGGCCATAAACATATTGAACAAGATCAATCTATTTTCTGGCCCTAACAAACGAGAACTGACATGACGTCAATATTCATACGCCGAATCAAACGTATAAATCAATCATGGATTATCTCGCTTTCCCCAAGGGAAGCATTTTCGTACACAAATAAATTATTAAATAGACATATCGTATTTTTGTAATCTGTGCATTCAAAAATATGTATGCAACACGTGTATTCAAAGATAAATATATTTTTATCAGACAAATACATACATTTTACATTTGTATGCGTAATCCGTGCGAATATGTGCGCAACAGTATTGGCATTTTTTTAAATCGGATTCTGCCCTTTCAGGTATTTTGTAGAAGACATTACTGTTCGTTTTGATTTTCCTAAAATGGTTTTAATGTGTTTCACACATCTGTAATGGAATATGTCTTTGGATTAAGGATTTGGCAGAAGGTTTTCTAGTAAGCTTTCTTTTCTAGTAGTATTATTTGTTTCATTTTTTTATTCTCTTATATTATTCATAGTTGTCTTCCGTCCTATTTCTTCAATATTTTTTTGTAATGACTGTTTGTACATTTAGTTTTTCCTGTACTTCTGTTTGTCTAGCAAGGAAGTAGGTTTTATTCCAACCCTTTTTTTTTTTTTGATTAATGTTTAGCGACTGTCACGAAGTGGATTTTTGACTAGAGGCTGCCTACATATAGGGACAAGAAACTAGTGGGGAGAAAGTCTAAGAAGATAGATTTTAGATAAAAATGACAGTGGCTGTGGAAGATGAGGCTATTGGCATCAAGGGACGAGAACCTAGATTGACTCTCCCTTGCCACTTTGTGACGTACTGTGTTGCTATAACCTCAACACCTCTAACTACCAAGACTGGGATAAGGTTTAACTAAATACCACAGGCACCATTTTACAGACAACATATAGATAACGTATAGTTTAAGTAAGTGACTGATCAAGACTAAAGTTTAAATAGTTTTATTTACACAACAAAAGTTCAGTTAACATACAAAAATTAAAATAAAGTGTGAGTTCGCACACCTGGGAAAATAAACATAACAATCGATTAGAGTGACCAAGTAAGGTAACTCCAAAATGTCGCCCTCCCCTCAACCTGTAAGGAAGAAAGGTAAGAAATACAACCTGGTAAGTGGGATCTCTAACATCAGATCCGCCTTACTCCTAATCACCTGATATTATGTAACCCCAAAATCTAAATCCTACTGTCTGTCTGTCTGCAGACGTCACTAAACTTGAAGGGCCTACACAGCTTCTCCGCTTTAGACAAATTACCCTTCACTATCTAACACTATGTCCACTGAAACAAAAGAACTGGTGTTATCACCTCCTACACAGCTAGCTGACGAATTGCTGAATTCTATCTATGTTCAGTGTCTGTAAGACACTCCTGGTTTCTACTAAAAGTCTCCTCCACTACCCTCCTTCTCTCTCTCTAGTGCAGTTAAGAGGTATTTTTACCCTTTTCCCTCTAACCGCCTGTTGTAGCTGCTGACTTGTGTTGGTAGACTGGATACGTGACTTTGACTATCGCTGCTTCACAAATGACGACTCTTAATTCATTTGCCCGGTTACACCTCTCTGGGTTTAGGGCCGTCGGTTTTATTATGACCGAATTTCACGACATCTCTAGGCCCTGTGCCTAGGTTCAGTGTGTGCGTATATGAGCGTAGCGCTCAGGATTTGTTTAAAAAATCCGTTCTTTCTGGAGAAGGCTTCGCTTCTAGCGACCCGTGCTTTCTCTCTCTGGTGCAAAACAGAATTTGCCCGGTGACCACCGCGTCACCACTCCTCTTTCTCTTCTGGCTCTGCCTCGACTATTTTTCCACTGAGAAATACCGACGACTTCCTACAAGATGTAGGACAAACTGACGCCCTAGCTACCAGCCGTGAAAATAGTTGCTGTGGAACAAACAATAACAACAGATTTACCTCACATCAAATTTTTCATGTCTTTAACACTTAACTATCAAATCTTTAACACTTAACTCCCATAATTAATCACCTCTCTCTCTCTCTCTTTTATCGCACAGCGATACGTAAATATGGCTACCCCTACTTCCCTTCAAATACTGTCCTATCGGAAAACCCCTATCTGCAGACTCAGCTGACTTTAATCGCTTACATGCCAACTGCTCACTCAGCCGTCATAACATTTCAACCACTGAACAACCTATCGCTGGTAAAATTCCTGGCCCTACTTATTTAACAGTGATCGAGGTGAGTCCTCGCTAGACCAAAATAAACTAGACTTCTCTAGAGAGAAAAACCTCCCGTTTCCATGAATTCCACCACTATAAATATATATCTCTAGTTAAGGACTTAATTAAATCCCCTCTAGACCCGTACCTGCTGACTTACAAATGTATGATTTACCCACATGTAGTAAATACACAATTGCCTATGCCCTATCAGACCTGTTAAATTCACTCTCTCTTTTTCAACAGCGTTACCAAATAGCCCGCAGGTTATATACACACACTTAAAGAGCACTTAAATAACTCCCACACAAATACCTAACGTATTTACTCTGCTAACGTTATACATCAAATATTGGGAAATCTTCATCCCCATGCCATATAATATTATTTACACCAGATTCGTAAAAATTATATATATATCTTAAGGAACTGAAATGCTATCTCACAAAATACATACACCCCTATCTCCCCTCTTTCCTGCCACTACGTTATCAAGTTAGCCCGCTAGAAAAGTACACAGCTAGCACTCACGTACACCCGCTTCAAAACCTTAAAAATCACAGTGAAGTTACATGCATCGTGACTTACGATTTCAGTAGGTATTAGCCTGCTAACTTATACACTTAATTTCTTGAGCGTATTTTACGCTGCAATTATTTATAGATCACAAGTCAAGGAATTAGTAAGTACCCCTGTCTTCTGACATTATAACAGTCATAACCCAATAAATTACAATACCCAATTATGTCCGAGGATCTACTCTGAGAAAACTATCAGAGTTCAATACTCCCTGCATTAAATTTCCTACATGCGCTTTCTAGTATTATTATTAATTCTAATAGATAGCATTTGTTGGCCCTTCTACTTCGAATTAACTTTACTCGTAGAATAACAACGATACAAAAACCCTGCTAAAATCTTACACACTATATTAGCCTAATTAACTTATATATTTACCAAAGTCGAATATCTCCGTAGAGCAGACGAACTCTGTATATTAAATACAGGCGTTGATTTTCACGGCATGAAGATATTTTTTGTATCAGAGAACCCTCTGCATTACAGACGCGCGTATTTATAACAGGAATTGAAGCCGACCCACGCAAAGCGTGAGTCATTGCGTGGCTTCTTTCTTTAGCGGGTCACTCTCTAACCCAATCATCATGCCGCGAATTCCAAAAATAGCCTGCAGGTCATAAGCTAAATTTAGAACTTACGAGTAACCAGAAAAATTCCATTTCTTACTGAGCTACGAGCGTAAATCACCCCCACCCCCAACTTTCGCGTGAGTAGATGCTGTTTTCGTGGACTTTTCCCTGTCTAGAATTACCCCTCCTAATAATTACGGACGCACTCACTGCTTACAGAAATAAAATGCCCGCCATAGTGTTACACTAGACATTCCTACCTGAACGTGATTTCTTCATGGGAAAGAAAACTGGTGCGAGTCTAGAATCTAAAACCTACCGTCCCTCTTGAAAACGAAATTAATTATCTACAGAAAAAGACCAAACACCATTATTATTCACAGAGAAGGAAAAAAACCCCGAATAAGTTAAAAAAAACCACTGTCATCCCCTCCTTCTAAAAAACGGAAAAATACTGCAAGAAGAAGAAACCTGGGGTGGATTACGTGTAATCCCTCCTAGAAAAAACGTAAATAATGTAAGGAGAAGAGACATTGGGGCCTGTTGCAAATCAAATCACAGTAACTCCTAACAGCGACATTTTTGAGTTTATTATATGACTGGCTGCAAGTTATAGTATTTATTAATTAAGATTGTTTGCAAATGTATCTTTGCCTTCACACAACAACAAAAAAGATCAGAAGGGTCATAAAAAGAAACTGTTTGTTCATTAATGGCACTGCAATAGTCACTCAAAGTCAAAAGAAGCCCCAGAGCTTGACGAATCGCTTCTCTCAAGCATGCAAGGGCTTTGGCCTCACAATAAGTCTAAAGAAAACAAATGTTCTGAGTCAATTTTGTGGATGTTGTACCAGTTATTCCAATCGACAGCTATAAACTGACAGTTGTGCATCACTTCATATACCAAGGGTATACCATCAGTAACACGTGCTCTCTGGACACAGAAATTCACAGCCGTATTAGCAAAGCTGCATCCATCTTTGCCCGACTCACAACGTTACGATGTATTTTGCGCTGCAAATAGGAAATGTATATATTATTGGCCATTCCCCTTTTTGTATTCTCTCTCTCTCTCTCTCTCTCTCTCTCTCTCTCTCTCTCTCTCTCTCTCTCTCTCTCTTCTTCTTCTTCTATTATCTACTTATTTTTCCTTTACGGGGCACAGAAATAAGTGCCCAATCACTTGCTTACACTTCTTCCTGTAATAATTCGTCATGTCTGTTTACCTCATCATCCCTGCTGAGAGAGTAGACACGTGATGTAATATTGACCGACAGTCATGTTGGTAAAATTCTCGTGTACCAGATATTGGCGCGCCGAATTAACTAGAAGATCACCACGCGAGCTTGGTTAACGCGTATGTTGCTTTTGTAACTTCCTAATTTCTCTCGTAGAGAGAACACACCCAGATGGTCACACGATGAATGTTTGTCTGCAGTCTCAGATACCTGTTATCCTATTGCCCAATATTGTTTTGTCTTGGCTCTGACCCTCAGACACTGATGTGCATGTGTGTTGATGTGTGCGTATCTAGAGGACCAAACAATACAAGTGGAAAAAGTACTACCCTTGCTGGTAAGAAAATACAAACTTAAATTTTGTTACCACAGAATTATTAAGGTTTATAGAAGCATAAAGTGCTGGAAAAGAATCAAATAAAATAGCAATATCAAACATAGTCTATGTGATGGTGATGTAGTGAGAACTTCTATGCTGGAGTAAAGAATTAGGTCAAACAACAGCTAACGTTAATTTGACTGGCTACAACGTCCGATGGTGATTGGTAGAGTTATTTCCCCTGATGTGCTTAATGCAAGTTGAATGGCTAACTATGACCCGAGGGGATTGCCTTATTGACTATTACTGAATCCTGTTTGTGTCTGGTTCAAGTTAAATACTTAAAGATTACGTTAACCGAAGAATTATGGAATTTAGCCTCTGTCCCAATTGTTTACCGATTACAAAGAATAGTAGTAGTTGAGTAAGCAGATGGGTTAAAAAGGTAAAGGTAAAGGAGCCCGTTACACGCCCATTGAGGCATATTGGGAATATGGTGTTAGGCCCATATTATCTTGACCGTCGGCACACTAGGGGTGATGTGGTCGGCATCACGCCGGCCGCCTTAACCTTCCCAGAAGTTGCTCTGGTACCCATTTGGGGCTGGGTCGACCCAGGAGCCGTTTGTGGCCTAAAAAATTCCCGCCTCATCTGGGGATCGAACCATAGACCACTGCGCTAGGAAGCCAGTGCACTAACCACTATGCTACCGCGGCTCCATAAGCAGATGGGTTACTGCATTTAAAACTGTGTTACTTGGTTACTGGTTAACAAGTGATAAACTGGAATTCATTCTGCCGAGCTTGTGGAAGAAACTGACAGGGTTTTTGTAGGCTTGAGTTAAGAAGGCCGTTAGATTTCTTTACCACAGAGATACTGTGCAATATATGGAGCTTAGGTGTTCTATATCTCTAACTTTTTCGGTTTTTTCTTCTGCAATAATACATTTCTATCTTTTCATTTCTATTGTTAAGTGTGTTCTCTAACTGTTAACTCAAATTATGTGTATTATCAGTTTGCTTTTCGTTCCGTACAGAACATGAAGACACCAGTGCAACTAGCTCCTGATGGGAAGCATACACATTTGTTAAGTCATGTTTTTGAGTGGGAGTTAAGCGTCTGGGATTTTTATGTACGGATCGGATTTTTTATAGACACGCTAGTAAGCACGTTTAAAGTTATGAGATAATTTTTTATTTGGGTGCTTGAACATAGCTCAACTGAGTATGTGTTAGTTTTTTTTAAACATAAAGAAAGTGTTCAAATGTTCTGAGTATTTGGGGGAGAGATACGGGTGAGCTGAGCTCACATCTCAAGCTGTTAGTTCGCGCTTGAGTGAAGATGTACTGAGTTGTATTGAGAAACAATAATCTCCGTCCTTAGGTATTTGGCAGAGCTTCGAGACGGTTTTTATAGTCTCGCTAGTGTGTCCAGAGTGTTTTTTGAAGGGAAGAGATTCAATATATTATTAATGCCATGGATTATACCGGCTATTACCATTTATAATGAATAGCTGTTAATGCAACCAATTTCTGATGGATTATATGTACTCTCACAACTTATGATGAGTTGCTGTTTTCTGCAACCAGTTTGCCATGGATTATACCTGCTGTTCTAACTTGTGATTTGCTGTCCATGATGTCGATGTTGCTGTCGTATTAATAAACTGTGTAATAGTTGAAAACTTAATTCGCATTATCCGTTGGTCTATTTCCTGACCTAACGTTACTGTTTTGTGGTTGACATCAGAGACATACGAATTTAACTCTTTCCGTACGTAATTATTTTCAGCTCTGGACGGAATTATTTTTAAGCCCCAAAAATTTACACATAGTTAATTTACGTTTACTGACAATGTGTGTCTAATCATGAGTTAAGTATAACATATTATATATCAAATTAAAGTACATTGGATGAACAATATAAATCCATATGCCTTTCTAGCTAATTTTATGTTATGTTTATGTTATAACAGATAACATGTACACGGAAAAAAGATAACTTGAAATTTTGAACACAAATTTCGACTTACGTAAGGCTTGTAACATAAATTGCCAGACAATAGCACTAATCTACAACACCACACACAACACCCTTAAAAACAATCACCCTAACAGAAGTGAGGCCTGTGTGGCCTGTAATAGAATGGATGACCCATAACAACAGTAACACATTGCATTTACATGCTCTAGAAGCAGGGGCTTCTGTAGGAAATTCTATTTCAGTAAGAGGTTGCCAGCCTCATTCTCACCCTCATATCGGTTGCCTTGTACGACTTGCCTAAGAGAGCAAAAGTCATATTATCTCTTTCTCTCTTAAGAGACCACCAGGAACGACACAGGATTACGTTACATATGTCAATATCTTTTACTACAATCCACCTACAAACCTCAGAAATGAATTCTTTGAGAAAGGCGGTTCAAGTGACAAGAAGGGACGTTGTCCGCAACCAAAAAATACGTCATAGCCTCAAAACCCTGCAGACCAGAGTCGAACAGTCCCGGTTGCAATGGTTTGGCCATGTCTGCAGAAAGGGAGGAGACCCACGTAAACATATGAAACCAAGAGCCAAGTCTGCAGACATCCAGGACGACTCAATGTTCCCTGGAAAGACAACATAAGACCGTTCCTGAAGGACTAAGGACTCGACAGTAACCGGACCAAAAGGAAGACAACCGATAGGATAACGTGACGCTCTGTCTGGCTAACCTCTGCACCCCTAAGGTAGAAGAGTGAGTGAGTTCTCTTATTAGTATATTTTTCTTCTAATGCCATCTGTTATTTATCTAATTTCTCCGCTAAGTAGTTTTTTATTTTGTAATTTATCGTCTACTTCATTCCTTTGGTTACTACTTTTCCATGTAAGTTTCCGTATTAACGAATTTCTGAACTTTTATCTAATTATCACAAAAAGTAAAGAAAACAAATTGGCTGGGTCAGGATGTTGATGTTGCACCAGTTATTACTATCGATAACTATGTATTGCTAGTGGTGCACCACTTCACATACCCGGGGTCTACCATCAATGAAAAACTCTCTCTGGACACATAAATTTACAGCAGCGCTAGCAACGCTACCAGGTACATGCGAGCATAAAGTGTTTGTTCAAGATTTACTGATCACTTCCGATCCGACAGTAGAATGGACTTGCAATACGGGTTTAATTGTATAGACCACGATTTGTTTAGACAGGCAGTCGGATTGCGACAAGTCATGTCATACAAGAGATCGGCATAGTCTGATAAACTGAGAAATCAGACTTCCGAATTACTTGGGATAGGTGATTATAGATAAACGCAATACTGGAAGACATTTTGAAGAGTGAGCGGGGAAGTGTGACATAAGTAAACCTTGACAACACTTCACGGAAATCACAATTCCATATATGGAAGGTGGCTGTTTAAATTCTCAACCGTATGAGTCACGCAGGAAATTCCATAAGTAATCTATCATAAAAAGTACTTTGAATGCCAATGGTTTGGCAATTCGAGTTGGCATATACAACTGAGAGTTGCCTAGTAGTAGAAACAAGAGTGAGTGGGCGAAGTCTGAAATATAATGTAGCACATTTTTAGTCTTACTGCACTGCATTCCCGAAGTGGACAGTCCGGACTGAAACCAGGAAACAATAGAAGTAAAGATTCTGACTTTAAATAGGGCCGGACTTAGAGGAACACTTCTGAACACTACAGCATGGAAATCCAAAGTTATTCATACGGAAACCGGACTTATATAGGACTTACTCACATTGTAGCAGAGGGATTGTTAATAGAACTAAATACCTAGACGTGTATTCTAGGCATCAATATCAAGTTGCCAAGACTATTTACCTGAGCAAGAAGTCTAAGATTTCTCACTTATTGAGGTGAGTTCTAACTTATTTCTTACACTTTGAATTTAACATTTTTATACTTGCTAGTGGTGTTAAAGATTCATACTAGGCTGGCAACCTCAGCATGTGAAAAGGATACATTCATGAACCACCACATCAAGCGCTGGTGATTGCTTCATGCTAGTTCTCACGGAAGAACCAAAAGCAGAGGTAACCTCAGACTCCGAATGGAGCAGGGAGTGAGTGATGATTACATCAATTTGCGCATAGTTGTATATTATCATTTTATGAATGTATGTAAACTTAATATGTTCCTTCAAGCACAGGCTACTGCCGCAGTCCAGTAATTAAATTAACAGACATACTGGTGATTTTTCATCACATGCCCTGAGTGATACGATATACACTAAAGGACAGTAAAAAATCTGAGAAAACAAACGGCTGACGGACAGCGGGAAAGGCGCCTGATTAACATCAGGAAAACAAAGACTTAGCAGCGGAATTTGTTCTTTTATTCCCTCTAAAGTTTGTGGTACCAGTACTAGACGACCCGACTATTTGTGGTACGATAAGAAGTGACAATTTGCTGTACTACCAATATGTGGCGCAAAATTTGTAATTGACACTTGAGACCTACATTCCACGTGTTATGAAGATTCTTGCCTTGAACAGGTGTGGTTACTTCCTGACTGATCTGGAAGCTTGACCTCTCCACAGAGATGAATCTTCGGAACAAGCAGCATTGGCATGTCCCATTTTTATCCGGTCAAATAAACAACTTTCTTTTATAAAATTAAGCTTACGAAAGCCGATATATTCCATGATGTGAATTACGTTTTATTAATCACCAGTTGTTTTTTTTATTTACAAGTTGTGATAGAGTATGAAAATCGAACATCTCGATCGGTCGCTTTACTCCCACAGTCACCTCTCATTTCGTTTGTTTCAAGCAAATCATCCAACGTGGGTTCCCCATCTTGCTTTCCTCATTAGCATACACGGGTTATTGCACAAAAGCCACGCCTTTCGCTAGCTGTCTTACTATATTTAGCCACGCCTACCTGTCTTCTGTTCACGCGCTATCAAAAGCAGATATTTAGATTCATAACTGACATTCCTTCAAAGGGGCCGGGCCAAGGGCGTCTGCCTGCTGTCAGATTACAATAAACACGTGGAAGTAGAATTGTTTTGAAGTTCATTACACGTCCGGCATTTCGCCGAGATCTGAAAACCTGTGTTGTTGATTAACACCAGGTAACAGAGCGGACGGAGAACCTCTCAACCGGGGAAAGAAATCTCCGCTTAAACGGCAATACTGTCGGCAAAAGGTGTGTAAAAAACCTTTCATTCAGGAATTGACCGAAGAATTTGCCCTATGTGCGAATTTTCGCGTTAAGAACGGCATTTCTAAATATATAGTCATTCTCATTAAACTCAGTTGTCAGTTTGCTACAGGATTTCTTGAATATTCTAGCTCGCTATTATAAGAGCCATATTACAAATTGGATACTTTAATACGTGGAGATAATTTAAGTTTCCTGATTTGCGGTAATAATATTATTAGCATGTAAGTGTTTTAACGTGTTTAAGTTTCATTATATTTCACTGGGATTTTTGTGTTAATTGAAACGTATTAAATAAACATATAGCAAATTTCTCCTGCTGTAAACGTAAATTTAATTACCCGCTATTTCCCCAGTGAGAGAGGCTTTAAATAATTAATAAGCCGCTAGGCGATTGATAATTGACGAAATACCATTTAATTCTATTCATATGTATGTAATTTTATAAACGACTAATGTTCATATCTCGTGTTAAAACCGTGAAGATAAACTAGACACTCGTGGGTTTTTTTTTAATATATATAATTAAATACCGGAGTGGTTAAAAAGGTATTACCTAAAAACGCGTGTCAGGATATGATTTATATTATGATTACATGTTTATGTATTTTCTACATCTAGGCTGGTCATACCCTTGCGATCTAGCGGTCTTACGATATTACGGTCTTATGTTCTTAAACATCCAGACATTGTTGTGAAATCTGTTTGTTGTGACCCTGTGCGGTCCACCTTCACCATTCATGAGAGTGGTCAAAAACCAGAACATTAACAATAAAATTTAAATTCTAACTGGAACAGAACTATATATCAGAAAATCGTTCTATATATATATATATATATATATATATATATATATATATATATATATATATATATATATATATATATATATATATATATATATATATATATATATATATATATGCCCAATGGGCTGATCACCCGTTGGCTTGTCACACCGATTACGGAAACAACGGCAGATAATCTATTTGTTGTTGCCCTAAAGACGCCGCTAGGCGTGATGGGAAACTACAACAGAGAAAATCAATCTGCTGTTGCCCATAAGACGCCACAAGGCGTGATGGCCTCTGACTGCTTGGTCGGTCTTTGGCTAAGGACGGAAGAAGAGAAGAATATATATATATATATATATATATATATATATATATATATATATATATATATATATATATATATATATATCTATATATATATATATATATATATATATATATATATATATAACTGGCCTGCTGTGGCAGAATTTATATCACTGTTTCTAAACACATATGACAGTAAAGTTTCTTACCACGGAATTATCTGCGAGAGAACTCACTGGTCAGACTCGGCTATTTTTCTCAGAGAACAGCCGAGTAGTAACATTCTTTTTAAACATTTCATCACGTCAGAGAGTGTCACAGCCACCTGAGGCTAGACCACACTGGGACAATATATTTACCTATTAATCCCCATGACGATGCCACCACATAGAAAACTTATCCCAAGCCAATACCTGCAGTGAAAGGAGGAATATCCAGGAAAAATACTAACGCATCAATTTCAGCGACTCCCGGGAAATGGAAGTCAGCAATCCGGATAGTCTGGGGCTGCAATTGACAACGAACATGACTTAGTAGTCTTAATATCTGTTAGTGTTTAATTCCATGGAATGTATGCTGCGTCAACATTTGGGTAAGCAAATCTGAAAGTGGCCACTGTATGCATGTAGTGAGTGAACGGATAGAAAGAAACTTATTTCTTATGTTACCACTAACATTCCAATCTTCTTTTAGTTATTTCTCACTAATCTGAGTGTTTTTTGGGATAGGTTAAATTAAGGACTTATTCTTTACCCGTCCTGACTATTCCCCACTCCCACTGTTAATTTTTGATCTCTTTGGGTTAACTACTTATGTTGGGATTTTCCTTGTTTTCCTTTATAAGAGGGAGGGCCTATTAGATTAGATTTCATTTTTGTCTGTAAACTATAATTCATTGATGTAAATGCTTTTCTTGATGTTGTGATATTTCTATTTTTTTTTTTTTTTTTTTAACCGTACGCCCGCTAATACTCGAGGCGAAATCTCAGGTTTTTATTTTTATGTCTAACGTGACATTGATTTTACGTGAGTATCCCTTTATTTCTTGTACAGAGACAGGTGTCCCTCGCCATTCAGGCAAATACTCGCCGATTTTGGAGGTACCCATTGCAGCTGGGTCGGCTCAGAAGCCGCCAGTCCTTGGTCGACGACACTCCTTATAATGTTCTCGCCAGGTCTCGAGTTAATCCAGTCCAAATCCCGGTCGACGAAAAATCCTCAAATGCCGTCGCCCGGGTTTGATTCTGTATCACCCGGTCGCCAGAGCGGTGTTGTAACCACTACGCTAGCGCTGCTCCTAGTGAAAATAAACATAATAAACCTTAAGCTATAGTGTTGGTCAAACCCCTGCCCTTATATGTTATCCGTAGTTTGTTTTTACGTCTGTACGTATTTCTGTCACAAAATTGTGTGTACGTGAGTGTAGTGTAACTTGTATTTTGTACAAGGAGAGAAAGGGCGTCTAATTTAAATAGAGTCGTAAAGATAGGCTGAATTAGACCAATTACTCAATCAAAGACTGTTCTTTCTCTTACACTATCACCCCCTCGTGAAAAAGAAACCTATTTCTTACACCTTTCTCTCACATAGTTATCACAATCACCTCTGCTCGGATGGGACCTTAAATATCTCAGACCTATCTTATCAAAAATCACGACACAAGTGTTAATGTAATTGATCATTAAATTTGTATATGTTGTTTTTAACAAATTCATAGTTGAATTAATTATTAAAAAGATAAGTGCACATGTGTGAATAAGTATTCTAATATATATATTTATATCTACATCTAAAGAGCCAGTACGAGCAATAATAATAATAAGAAAAAGAAGAAGAAGCAGAGGAATTTTACTGTTAATTCAGTTGGGGGCTTGAAAGAGCTAATATTATATCCCTCCACAAAAGGCGGCGGGAAAGATAAAGAGTTGTTATGCTCAGACCCATTCAGCATCGTTCTCTATTTCTTAAATATCTTGTGGATACTCCTTCGAGGTAGAAGCATCATCATTCTTCTATCTGCATCTCTGCCAAGAGTTATGTTGTACGAATGTAGATACCTTTGAAGACCCACATAAGCTACTTTATGTTTTGGCCACTGCTGGACCACTAGTGCAGAGAAAAGAGGAGGCAACCCGTGACAACACCACATCCTTGGTATTTTGTGGATGGACAAAGTGACAAATGTTACATCTGAGGACTATCACCTCAGGGGGGCATGTTCATAGTCAGTTATGACTGAAAGGGCCTACTATACTATCTAATTAGGCGTCTCTTGCCCCGTGTAGTTTCAAGAATGTCTGTGAAAAGAAGAAAAGGATAAGACAAATTCTCCCTCAAGTTACTTGTTCCCTACTGCTATAACATCCAGACAGTGTGCTTAACAGCCTGACTTCATCCTGTAACATCCAGACAGTGTGCTTAACAGCCTGACTTCATCCTGTAACATCCAGACAGTGTGCTTAACAGCCTGACTTCATCCTGTAACATCCAGACAGTGTGCTTAACAGCCTGACTTCATCCTGTGCCATTCATACACCAGTTCTCTTTTCGGAGTCTGGGGTACTGTTCATTAGATCAAGTCTTTCATTGTTTTCACTATTATCCCATCTCGCCACACAATGTACGACATACCTGACCGTGTAAAAGTCCTAATCTTTCTTTGTCACTTCAGAGACCCTCAAGAATTACACGGGAAAGATGATTTTTAGACGTTATATTTTCTTAACAAAGCTGACAAGGGAGACAAGACATTTTTACAAGAAGTAAGTCCCAGGTACAATATCTATGCTTTTCCTTGCAAGTTATGAAGTAAGCCAAACTCTAGAATGCTGGTCCATTTTGATGTCACCTTGCACTGAAACAGGGCGTCTATATTTCAGCTGAAAAAAAGATATTGGAATTTTTTGACTGAAATATTTCAGTTTCTCATATAAATGTACGGGGGCCCCTAATTGCCTGTTTGCCTAATGCGCCAAATACTTTCGCACCGGTGTAGCAGTGTTACGTGCAGTCTTTGCTATCTAGCAATATAGTTTGTCTGTATACTTGTTATGTATGAAAATATGTTATAACAATATTTCGGGTCTAAAGTATTTTTGTTAGAACTCTAATTTAAATGGCGAATACCTAAATTTGACTTTTGGAAAAAGTAAATATTTAGTTACCTGCTCCTGAAGTCCTATATTGAATATACCAGCTGACGGATAGGTCAGAGGTTGATGCGAACTGCATGTGCAAACAAAAAAAGTAGTGTAGCAGATTTCCGGCAAGGAAGGCCGTCATGTTTTGACCTGGGTGAGTCAGACGAAAAATATCTGGACGTTTCTGCATTGTTTCGGGGATGGAATTTCTTCCACAAATAGTATAGAATTCCCCAGTGTTATTTCTGGTCGTCAGGAGGACGATTGTTATTATATAGTTGTGTGCGGATTCTATGTCAAGGTAGAGTCGATATAATTACACTTCCTTGTTCTCAGTGCAAACTGAACATATTTTTGGGTCAACCGGTGAGGTGTGCTCACTGTGGTTGAAAGGACGAATTTTCAATGTATTAAGCTCGTTGGAGCCATCTAGGACTATTAAGTCTATATGCACGCACAGAAACCCAGGAGAATAACATTATTCTAAAGACTCGCATGATTAGCGACATGTATAGTTTTTTTTAAGTTAAACGTCCATGTCTGCACACGAGGGAACTCACAGCGTTTACTGTTCGTAGAGGCCTAATGTATGATCGTCTGGAGTGGAAGACCGGATGGTTTACAAGCTGTTATTACGATAACGTTGAAAAAGGAAACTCGCCTGATACCTGAGGGAGTTATATTAGCCTATCGTCGAAAGGACAGATCTTTACGCTACGTCCGATTAGAGTGATGGACTATGTTATTCTTCGTCACCCGCCATGTTTGGGGGTCGACTTAAGAAGAGTGACTTAAGGAAAAACATTTAAGAAGATATCTGACGTTGCAAAGTCAGGATGAACAGGTAGTAGGTGTTGCTACTAGTTTGGAATGATGGATAATGTGGAGTCAGCAACTTACTGACATATATATAAATATTGATATAACTTACAACTTATACATTTGAAGTGAACTGTCTTCATGTCCGCCATGTTTCGATGTCAAGATTATATGGATGTGTCTACATTGTCTTGTGACTGTGACTTTAATAAATGGTAGAAAAAATCCACAGCAGTTCACCCATATTTATTGACTTCATACCTGTGGTATGTTCAAGAACTACCTCCATCAACTTTACATCCACTCCACATCTACTCCTGTCAATATGATGAACGACACACACACATATTTGTACGTTACGTCTTATGGTACATGTCTCCACTACAACCTGGATGTCCACCTTGGCGAACACTTATACCACCCATTCGCGATATAACATTACAGCACGATATAACCACCAACAACTCTCTACTTAGGGTTTGAAGTACACAACACAGAAGATAGAGAGGACATACTACATCAGCTGAACATCTCAGCACTCTATGCCCAAGAGTAACAGTGGAGCAAAACACAAACATTCAGCACATTTAACAAGCAGGTAGGAAGCACTGTACGGTAGGAAACACTGTACAGTGCCTCCTACCTGACGGTAGCGGACACTGTACAGTAAACCTTGCCTGCTAGGTAGGAAGCACTCAACATGGGTAGGATGGACTTAACATTTTAAAGGTAAAAATAAATCGGAAACCCGTACATAAATATAATTAATGCTGTATTGAATGTATTGAGAAATGGATGTGCAAGGAAAACCAAGGCCATAATACATGATAATTGCGTTTATTTTTCTACTTGGCAGTGTATAAACAAAGAAAATTATTAAAGTAGAACTGGACAGATGACATTCCTTCGACATATAGATCTAACCAACGAAAATCAGTACCTTATATAATAAAAAATATTTTAAACACAGGCTTTTAATGCATTAAAAGCCACAAATAATTTTTCAAGGAGTTTATAGCTTGAGTCAAAAAATGTAACATCAAATTGACAAAAAGCGTGGAGCGCTTAAGCGCTTATCATATATTTTATCCATAAGCGTGTATTGAAGTATAAAGCAGAAGTTAATTTCATGTAGAATCAGCGCCCCGGGCTTTTTGTGGTCTATCACGGTGGTTCATGATGCGGTTCAGAGAAACATGAGGAAGAAAGCGAACATCTAAGTAAAGGAGTGTCTCTAATGCTGTTAAAGGAAGAGCAGAAAGCACTCATAGAATGGGAAACAATCGGACCCAGAATAACATCAGCGACATATAACACTGCCAAAAAAAAGAAAGAAAATAAAGATAAACATCATCCGTTGTTATGCACCAACCAATGAAAAGAAGAATCCGTGGAAGAAGAATTTTATACCAGTCCATAAAATATCACAGATAAACAGAGAAGAACAGACAAAACAATTTTGATGGGTCGTTTAAATGTACAGATAGGAACAAACAATAGCGGTTTTCCAACTTTAAATTCATCCCTCAACGGCCACTGTTTCTTTGTCCAGTGCATATATTTTGCCCTGCTATCCCACAAACATATAAAGCATGGATATTTGGTGAATCCCATTTGCTGGCAAAGCAAGAAGTTCATCATTTTAAGATCTACACAAACCATCCAGTTATGTTCTAAATACCTCAATTTTTCCAGAACTGTGCATATTGTCTTATTGTAGCATACTCCTCCTTCATTGTAGTAGAATGAGCAATTGGAATTGAGCCATATTTGTTACCATTGTGTAAGAGAACACCCTTCAAACTTCTTTTAGAGCTGTCAATGAAAAGTCGCCACTCATCTGGTGTATAACTTACACCCATTTTGTTAACAAGACCTCCTACATTAGTACAAAACACAATGTTGTTTTCTTTACAAAAGAATGGAATAAAACCTTGCTCTCTGCTGCGATAAAATGTAACCTTTGTTTCAGCAGTCAGTAATTTTTTTTCTTTCAATCTTGAAGCCAAAAGTTCTGAAGATTCCTTGGAGAGATATAGATCTCGGATTAGATCATTTAGTTCAAGCTGGTCGAAGCATTGAGCATCTGAAAAATCATCTTCGAAATCACTGTCACTTGTCGTTCCACATGCCACTGCTGTCTCATCTTCTAGCAGAGAATCCGAAATCTGACTGAAAGTTGGAATTGGTATGTCATCTCCGTGTGGAACAGGTCGCCTAGCAGAATCTAAATCTGGATATTTCCACTTTTTGTGATTTTTTCCATTAATTCCCTTAATATTCACAACACAGAAATAACAGTCATCATAGTGGTTCTTGGGCTCTCCCCAAGCCATTGGAATTCCAAATTATAAACATTTTTTTTTCCCACAAGTCCACTGCCGCAGGTGTTCAACACATGATTTTGCAAACAATATGAGGAGCTCAAGACTTGTCCTGGTCACCTAGTTTTACTTTAAAGTAAGCAAAGTATGCCCTTTTCACAAAAACAGTAATATGCTTCCTATGTTCTTCTTTGAAAGTGTACTCTCCACAAATATAACAAAATAAATGCGGTGAAAGAAAACATGCTGTTCTTGAAGATGATGCCATTTTCTGTTAGAAGTGTAATAAAATAAGTAGCATACTAACATGCATGCAGTGGCTTAAAATCTAACAAAGGCAACTCTGGGAAGATTCTTGGAAAACTGAAACTGAGAGTAAACAAGCAGTTTTCTTTTGTAAAGGACTAGACAGCAATAGTTTTTTTTTTTACATAGCCTTATATAGAAAATATTGTAATAATACAGGGTAACCCAAAAACAACGGGCCCGCGCGCGAACAAAAAGTGCGCGCGCGGGCCCGTTTTTTTTTTTTTTTTTAAGGTCACCCTGTATTAATGAAATACAAAAATGTCTGTATCTCAAAAACTAGAGCTGCTACAGACAAGTAAATGTGATATTTGGATTGAGCAGGCCTTATTTATGTGCAATCAAGAGTAAAATGTTTGGCACTAACATTTTTTTTTTTTTTTTTTGTAGGGCTGTGTTATCCTTCCTAATATTTTTTCGGGGAGCTGAGATTAGGGTAATTTCTTTACATTTGTTGCAGTCTGTGAGGTCAAGCTTTGTTTTTTTTCTTTTTTCAAATTTGACAGTTCCTTTGTTTCACTCTAATGATGTTGTCTCTGGTTGCCAGATTTTTGCAAATAGTGCTTCAAATAATTCTGCTCATTCAAGATCTGTTTTATGTAGCTCTACATTTAAGCTGTCTCGACCAGGAGCTTTACGTTCTTCAACCCATTGATAGCTGTGATGACTTCTTCCCTTCGTTGAATATCAGTATGTATATCTAGGCCATTTTCAGCCTCGGGAATGTGATGAGATTTCCGTTCTTGTCTCTAACTAGTGTAATGTTGTTTGCGCCGCGTTTTCCGCTGATCCTTTTTGTTATTTTGTATAATGTGCTTCGTACTTTCATCTGTGCTGCTTCTTCTGCCTTCTTGCAAGGTCATCATTCCCTTTGTCGGCTCGGTTTTGACGTTTCATTTTCTTGTTCAGGTGACTGTACTGTTTGCTTTTAATTACCTTTAACCTAGGGGACTTTGCTTCTATTTTCTTTCTTTTGATTTCTTTTCTACTTCCAATGATTTTAACATTTTCTGGTGTTATTCAATCTTGCATCCTCCTTGCCTGGAATCCCATGCATGATTTACTGCTATCTCTTTATATTGTTGAAACTGTATCGAATTTTTGGTCAATATCCTCGGTTGCTGTCTATTCCTGGCTTTTAGCCGTTAGGTAACGTTTCCTGACATCTGCCTTATAAGATTTTATGATAAATTGAACCTTCTATGTAATGATGTCTAAACTGTTTTTTTTTTATTTTTTATTTTTATTTTATCTTTGGCCAAGTAATTCTGATCTTCATCTTCATTCTTGCTACTTCTAGGTAGTGATCACTTCCCACATCTGCGAATCTTCTTACTTTCACTTCTCATTTTCATTGTAATCTGTTTCAGTTTTCCTGTCTCGTTCATTGTTCCTACGTTTCAAACTACTGTACTAGTTTTGTGTTTATAGATCGAAACGTCCGTTTTCAAGTCAGTGGCTTATTTTCGGCTTTCACCGCTGGCAGTCATACAAGTCACAATCTACGGATCTACTTATTCTTCTTCTTTGATCCCTAGCCGCCGACTGTCAAAGCAGTCAGTGGCCATCACACCTGGTGGCGACTTGTAAAGCAGCAACTAACTGCTACCACTCTGCTCAGTCGGCGGCCATCCTTCGTGCAGTGCCCCAGCTCTGGTTCATTCTTTGGCATCTCGGCCTCCACAGTTCTCCACCAAGTTGTTTTTGGTCGGCCTCTCTTTCGTTTTCCTTCAGGGGTCCATAATATAGCTGTTCTTGTGATGGCACAACGTCCCGCCGCAAAGTGTACTCCTCAGTTGCTAAAACTCACATCCTGGAGGACTAGGTTGTCTGCTCTAATCTGATCCATATCCTTGCAGACCTGTCCAGCTTGGTAGAACCTTCCTTGAGTAAAACGCCCGCTGACATAGGTCTTGGTTTGTCAGGGTAATTGCGCAATAATTGATTTAGAAAGACTATAACTAATAGCAACGAAAAACACAAGTAATTGAAATAAAAGTTGTACTGATGAGAATTTGCTATATCTATGTCTGTTGATGAACTAATGCCCCTCTTCGTTTGGGGAGGAAGTATTATCTGTATTTTTTTATTTTACTTGAATTCTCTATGCACGCAAAAAAAAAAAAAAAAGAACTGGCATTCGAGAAGGCATTATGTCATATTCTAGGACGATGAAAAACTAACATTACACTAAAAATAGAGTCCTAACTAAAGATGAGTCAACGATGACTACTAATGTCACCCTTATGCCCGCTCTGCGTCATAATCCACATTATTTGAGGGTCTTTTCTTTACCTTGAATGACATGACTGAATGACATGATGAAGAACTGTTTGCAGATTTCATAACTAGCTAAATGTTTACAGGATTGGTTAGTCACTATACCCAGCTCTCCATATTCGCCGGTTATGATGTGCCTGATAGGGAACAATTGCCTTAGTTTCTAAGCTTTTAACAACAACTGATACTATTGCTAATACAAATAGTTTACTACTACCATCCCTGCCAGAACCACATTTACTACTACCATCTCTGCTACTACAACTATTGCTATTATACACAATGATATTTGGTAATACGTCTCGACAGCTAGAACTACTGCCAGTGCCTCATTTGCGTAGAAGCTTCTGTCAACATTGCTGCTGCAGAATAACTATTCTAGTACTACACTGTTATTAGTGGACACTGTTAAACGCGCTCACATTTACTGGATAAATAATATTTGTATCGCTTTGTCTCTCTCTTTCTACCTCTCTCTCTCTCTCTCTCTCTCTCTCTCTCCGGAATTAACTCTTACTTCGTCTTTCTCTTTTGGCTGGCCCTTTGAAGGTTCGTGTAAAAACGTGCATATTATATCAGTTGTACACAGTAACTAAAATAGTTATCAAATATAATTTTTTTTCAACTCTTTTAATGATTTTCTGAGCCCGTGAATAACACCGTAACTGTTCGTATATCTGAATATTGAATGTGGATAGTCCAATTTCTTCCTTATCATGATGATTAAAGCATGTATGTTATTTGATGGTGATAAGCTGCGATTTGGCATACATTAAAAAAAATTGATTTTAGGTCAGTGTTTAAATTTTTTTTTAAATTTTAAAATTTTTTTTCTTGAAATGCAAATCTTTCATCTACATATTCAAGCGCAAGATGTTACGCAAATTTATTTAGAAATTTCGTTTTGATCTGCCCGATTAACCTATATAATAACACAAGAAAGTTATCATCAACTGTGTGGTTAACGGTGATGGTTCAACAACTCCTGCAGTTAAATGGTGAAATTAATACATCTAGATAATGTTGCTTTGATTTCAAGTCATTTCACGGTCTCTGTAATCGATCTAATGGTACACAAATGTAATTTAACTCGGGACTTGTTCACGTTTTAAATATCGAATAGTAAATCTGCAGAAACATTGACAAAATGAGTTAGTTTCAGAGAAATTTAGAGTTCTGGATAGATCAATATCCACACAGCTAACCAAGACTCATTTATAGAAGGATAACATTAAATGCTTCTAGTCTATAAGTTACAAAACAGGAGGTTGGTAGGATACTGCGAATAGTACCTCTATGCTAGACGTTTATCAAGTTTTATCATGAATCGAGAAAGCTGCAATTTTAATTATAAAGATCTCACTGATCACTTCAATTGCTTGATATCTCATTCTTTTGTTCAAGGTTCTCACTGAGATTAGACAGAGATTATTGCCTTACATTTGACATTATAAATTTGTAAAACTCCATCAATTTTTAATATTACTCAATAGTTGACTTCAAGTCAAAAGTTGATTTCGTGAAATTTAAAATTTATTTTAGCCAAGGTATTTAAATGTGCTAAAAGAAAACCTCTTTAGACATGAATATTGGTAACGTCTTAAACATCAGTGAAACACTTCATGATGACCCTGTAATCAACGACAAAACCATACACTACATTGAATTGTCTCTTGTGATAGTGACAAGTTCATGTGTGGCCTTGTTCGGTACAGCAGCCAATGCCATAAACATGGTTGTATACTGGAAACAAGGAATCAAAGACAGTGCTACTGTTCAGTTCTTCTCTTTGTCAATTACAGACTTTGTTTTTTGTATACTAGTTTTGGCTGATTCACTCAGTTATCTTCTCGCCAGCGTCCGTCC
This sequence comes from Oreohelix idahoensis, assembly GCA_024509875.1. NCBI lineage: Eukaryota > Metazoa > Mollusca > Gastropoda > Stylommatophora > Oreohelicidae > Oreohelix > Oreohelix idahoensis. The sequence goes on along the minus strand of JAMPIV010001261.1, from coordinate 512,232 downwards.
AAATATCACAGTTCTCGATCCTTTATCTTTGTGTCATTCTTTGTCACAATCGAAAGAGAAAGTTTATTCCTTATCAATAGTTATAACAATTTTTCTGTCAGTTGAGCGGTGTTTTTGTGTTTTATTTCCCTTTAATGTCAAATTAATTTTTACAAAGTCCCGTTCTATCAAGGCCATCATGTGCGGGGCCTTTATCTTAGGGGTGCTACTAGTCCCAGATTACATAACCCGGGGTTTAACATGGCAGAACGACTCCAGATTTAATTCCACGCGACTTCTGTTCAGGTATGCAGAAGGCAGGATCAACTTTGATCTGTTCAGAAATGTTATTTTTGCTGGTACTCTGCCCCTTGTTGCTGGTGTTACCAACACAATCTGTGCAGGATTTATGATTGCGACGATTAAAACGTCGAGAAAATTTCGACAGTCAAATGGATCAGCCACTCCATGTGCGCATCACTCATACAATAAAGGTAAAAGCTTCATCAAGACTTCACAAACATCCAATATTACATTAACAAACAAAGACGTAAGGCTGGCAAAAACAATAATTGCTATAGATGTGATCTTTATTATATGTAATATTCCCAAATGTATGCTCCTTGCCGCCACTATTGTTGAGTTTTACATTCCTGAGTTCAGCTTTCGCGTCCCAGGCAAGTATAATAATTTAGTGATGTTGAAAATAACTTTAATCTATACCATGGAGTCTGTCAATGGCGCAGTAAGCTTTTTAATTTACATGTTGTCCAGTCTAAAGTTTAGATCAGCGTGTAAACAAATATTTTGTCATTTTAGAATCGTAAACTGTAAAATAATGCCCCTGAGTAGAATAAGAAAGACCGTGGCTTTTTAATATCTGTAAAACTCTTGAACTCACTGCAGCTTGGTCTCACGAATTTAAAATTACTATGTTCTTCACCTTTACAAACGAAATATTTGCCCAACTTTATGGCTCGGAAACACGACATTTTACCCTAAAATGTCATATTCAAACTTCAAATCTTCACAAGCAAATGTGTCCGTCATTTACATAGTATCATTTGGTCATAAATAAGACAGTTTTTGGAACTGAACTGGAGAAACACAAATCCTTAAGGGGATTAAAAAAAACAGTATAAAACAAAAACAAGTGATAAGATGTCAAACTACTGAAATGAATAATATACAACAAGATTCGCTATTCGGCATTGAAGCAAAACACCCGACATATTTATTCTTCGAAAATGTAGTTGGCTATATAGAGAACATAGTCTAAAAGTAAGTTTATGTATTAGCTTAGGGAGCCGCGCTGGTGTAATGGCTTCGGCGTTGTACTGGCGACCAGGTGTTCATTTTTCAAACCCGGGCGTCAGCGTTTGAAGAAATGTTTACGGCCGGAAATTTGACTGAATAGCCTGAACGACTCCTGTGATAAACACTCTGTGGATGGGAAGGAGCAAAGCTCCTGACCGGGTTGGAAGAAAAGTCCTCAGGTTCCCCAGCCTCGCAATGACATGTCATTGGGCCGAAGGGCTGAAAGCCCAAGTGCCGCTGGTTAAAAAAAAAAAAAATGTATTAGCTTAAAAATCTCATTTTTTAGTAATTAAGGAATGGGAATACATTTTGCATCATAATTAAAACCCACAAATTGCAAATGATGTTACAGTTGTTTGAACATTAAATATATTATATTTTTTTAATGTGTAACTTTTATTAACATACTACACGAGTATTATAAATGTGTAAAATGGATGGGTGTGAAAAAAAAATTGAAAAAAGGTGATTCGTCTTACGGGGACAAAAGAATGAGAAATGTGAGTCACAATATAATGGCAATCGAATTTTATTTTAAATGTCTACGCAACCTTCTCACAACAAAAATAGTGTAAAAATATGGATTGTCCGATAGGTAGTGTGGTTAGAGCGCATGCCGCTTGCGACAAAGTACCAGGTTCCGGAATCGAAACTGGTAGCATCACGGTCAAGTTTATCAAGCTGTAATTTGGTACATGCTCTTGAAATATGGAAGATAAAGGCAGCGAGAAAGGAAAGTGGTCACCCACCTCGTAAGGCTAAACCTACTATTGTGAAGTCTCCAACACTTCACGCCCCAGTGTCTGCTATGGGACTAACTTTTATATAAATACGATATATAATAAATATAATAATTTTCTCTTCAATCTAACAAAAACGTTACTGTACGAAATGACGGCACAGAACAATGGTTTGACTTTTCTCCTTTATGTATTCAACGCGGCACCATTTAACTTGTGTTCATTGCTTCCTTTACATTCCCTTTCATCTTCCACGGAGAAAATAAAATCGTCAACCCATACTGGCATTTGGAATCTTGTCGTGAAACGAGTGTAACCCACTACTTTGTTAATCACTATGTCGAGATACAGATTTGCTTCAACCAATCAACGAGCAACGTTCACCAGTCTCTGAGACAGAATAAATTAACGGCCATCTTGTTCACGCAAGATGGCGACATAAAACTGAATAAAATTAGGCTGTACGAGCAAAAGACGAAACCGGAGGAAACCAATCAGCTTGCTCCGCCAGGAACCAACCGAAAGCCTTGCTTAAGAATTCACCTACCTATATAATTGGGCGGATTTTATGCATAATCACACATCACCGAGACGACGCCAGAGATACCGACCGACTGAAGAGGAAGAAGCTGTCACCTTGATTTAGAGCTTACCTGAGGGCATCGACCTGCATCCTACTTCGCTAAGTCGCGTCAAAAACTGGCTGTTTGAATCTTAGAGGGTAAATATGTTTACGATAACCTTTAGGAAAATAGGCTTTCCGCAGGTCTATAATGTTGGTATTTGTTGTGTGTCATTTATACTTCCTATCAGGTTACTGATTGTATCTTGGGGAAATTAAGTATAATGATTGTATTTCCTATTATGATTGAATAGACGAAGACTAATAGGACTCATACCTCAACCTATTGTCTCCTATACATCAATCTGTTATCTCAGACCAACTGCAATATAACCAAAACAGTCCTTGTTAGGACTCAATCTATTGTCTCCTATAACTCCAACCTGATATATCACCAAACAGTCCTCGTCTCATATACTCCTATCATAAGAACATAACGTTATTGTTAGGATATATGTTACCAGCTTGTATAGCACTCGTCAGAGAGGGCCGGGTATATTATAGGGGGAAGGAAATGGTTGTATCACCTAAATGTACATATTATTGGATGTCTTGAATTTATATTATGGGATGTATTGAATGTATTCATGTATTGAATTTATATTATTGATGCATTGAATTTATATTATTGACTGTATCCATGTATTAGTTATCAGAAAGAATGCTTTGCAAGTAGACACCTGTCTTGTCTCGCTATTGCTAAATCATACTGAGCCATGTTGTCATTCATCCTACATGCAAACACTGAGGCACACGCTCATTTCATCCACATTAGAAATAGGTGGGCTTGAGGACAGAAATTAGCCCCTATTTTTGCTTTGTTACAGGTTTCAGTCGTGTCATAATTTTTTTTTTTTTTTTTTTTTGCGTACGCCCGCTAATACTCGAGGCGAAATCTCAGGTTATTATTTTTATGTCTAACCTGACATTGATTTTACGTGAGTATCCCTTTATTTCTTGTACAGAGACAGGTGTCCCTCGCCATTCAGGCAAATACTCGCCGATTTCGGAGGTACCCATTGCAGCTGGGTCGGCTCAGGAGCCGCCAGTCCCTGGTCGACGACACTCCTTCAAATGTCCTCGCCAGGTCTCGAGTTAATCCAGTCCAAATCCCGGTCGACGAAAAATCCTCAAATGCCGTCGCCCGGGTTTGATCCTGTATCACCCGGTCGCCAGAGCGGTGTTGTAACCACTACGCTAGCGCGTAGTCGTGTCATAAAAACTGAGATCGTATGTTCGAGTCAATCCCGCTGCCTGGAACTCCGCAGGAGCATAGAGGTTGACCAGACTCTACATCTTTGGTCCCCCTCAGTCTTGGGTGGGCTAAAGGAACGATACTCTGCCGTTGTTGTGTGAACCAAACAAAGAAGAACAGACTTAAGAGAGATGAGTACACATTAGTACCATTTCTGTCAGCATTGTGAGCATAGAAACTGTCAGTGATGAGAAAGTGAATTAGCATAGCAAGAGACAAAATTAACAGCATAGCTGATAAGTGTTATATCCTTAATTAACAGCACAGCTGATATAATTTTTTTGTTCCTATAATTGGAAAACTTGTTGTAAAATATTTATATATATAAAATAAATATTTGTAAATCACATGTTAACTTACAATTTCATTACATCCCATTTTTTTCAACATTCACCCTTCAGCACAAGAGTAGATAGTGTATATACTAAATAAATACTTAGGAAATTGTATTTGAAGCCTTGTCAATTTTATCATTGTTAAGTAAAAATCTGTTTCCTTGTTTTTTTAATATCACAGTTAGTTACACAGCGGAGGTGGCGCTTTATGTCGGTCTCCTCTCTACTATTGTTTCGAGATCAGATCATTCACAGCCGTAACTAATTTGTGATACCAGTAGTCCTCTCAGACACTGGGACTTCACCATTTTCTGCAGAAATTCTATTTCTGTAATTGTCAGTACTATACTGATCCAAGAGCCATATAAAACCTCTCGCCACAAATCTATAATTTTTTTTCATTAAAATAAAAAAAAAGTAAAGCAAATACACATTTATGAAATGAAAAGTAAATTAAAACTACAAGACGGTTTAATAATTAAGTTTTATTGTTTAACAGCCCACCCGTGTGTTACCCCGGGGCCAGACAGGGGAGCAAAGAATAGTAACAATGTTCCCTATCACGCATGTCACATAAAAGGGAATAAGGCGGGTTTGGCATGGGTCCGGTTATTCCATCCTGTAACAAAATTTTAAGCCACAAAAACTTCATACAAGAACTACAAAATACTGTTTTAATCATTTTTTAACCATGTTAAAGGTAGACAGATGACAGAAAAATAAAAATTGTTATACTTAATCCGGGATTCCAACAACACTGATTCCATGAATAACGAACATGTTAACCGCTAAGCCAACGGTTTTATTTAGTTCAATTTTGTAAGCATTATTATTTTATTGTTTATCCAATGTCTAACAGAAGGGAACAAATAAACCATTCAACAACACTTAATATTTTTATTTTAATTGATCTTTGTGAGTCACAATATAATAGCAATCGAATTTTATTTTAAATGTCAAAACACATTGATATACGCAACCTTCTCACAACAAAAGTAGTGTACAACATTCGGTTGACCACTGCTTTCCTCAAACAAAGCAAGTTGTTGCCAGAGGATGTTGGAAGTAAAAATATAAATCTTTACATTTAGTTCTATCCACTCGCACACGTAATTATTTATATCTGAAATAAAGTCTTTTTTCCGATGAAAGTGTGGGTATATGGATCCTTCTTACCCATAAAATTATAAAAAATTTTTAAAAATCAGTTTGGAAAGACATTTGACTACAAAGTACTTATTCTGTTCTGTCTTCTATATTCTCCGAATGAAGTGGAAATGGTTGGCATGCAGTTGCGAAAAACCTGGAAAGTGCAGTATTCGCTCTCAAGGGATGTCTCAAAAGAGAAAATTGTTTCCCCTTCGCTTGGATTTGATTTTTTAATGATAGCTTCCTTGTATGCATCGTTTCAAACTTGCCGGACATAAAAAGAAAATTTATTATATGAATTAATTTTTGTATGTGAAAAAAAAGTTATCCTATTTCACATGAGCATCTATAAGCTCTTTTGGACACAGCCATTATTTGTGGGACAATTTCGATGGGAAAATAGAAGTTTAGTATTATATTAATACACTGGTTTCCTAGCTCGGTGGTCCAATGGTCGATCACCAGTTGAGCTGGGATTTTTAGACCGCAAACGGCTCTGGGGTTGACCAAGCCTCATGAATTGGGTACCAGAACAACTCTATGAAGGTTAAGGCGGTCGGCGTGATGCTGACCACATCACCCTTAGTGTGCCGATGGTCAAGAAAATATGGGCCTAACACCGTATTCTTAATATGCCTCAATGGGCGTGTAACGGGATTCTTTTTTTTTCTTTTTTCCCTGTTATAGTAATGTCCCGTGTAGTTCCCGGGGTCTCTGATGAGACAAAGAAAGAATATGTCTATTGCTCTCTCTGTGAAGTTGTTGAAAGCGACCCACATAAGATTATGTAAGGGCTGATCGCCTCATACGGTAAAATAAATTAATACAGAAATCCCCGCTGCAAGATCGCATGAATACTTTTATGCAGGCTTCATGCAGGGGATCAGCTGTAATTACTCGGGCTCCGTGCTCCATAAGTAGCGAAAAGGATGATGATAAATGATAATATTAATGTCTTTCTCCGTATGCGCTGTTTTGTTTAACAAGTAGTTAAGACCAGTGGCGTAACCAAGGTTGAAAGCGTCCAGGGCAAATGAACAAAATGAGGTACCTTGAGAACATTCTGTAAACAACTGTCATAATCAGATAGGTTTGAAAGTTATTTATGGTCCCGTCTGAGTAGAGTGGATGTTGACAAGTACGTGAGAAATAAAGGTGTGAGAACAGATGACACGGGTGAATAGCTTAAGGAGAAGATATGTGTCTGGAATGAGTAAGTTTCTCTAGTCCAGCCTATCTATACGACTATAATTTAGTGCAAGACAATCTTTCCCTCCTTATACATGTAAATATAAGTTTAACTACACACACACACACACAACTATGTGGCAACAAGATACACAAACGTGAAATACTATGGTTAATTGGGTATGGGTCTGACCAACACACAAAGTTAAGTTTCTTTTGTTGTTTATTATCATTAAACTTGACAACACCAAATATCTAAAGAAAGATCAAATACAATCAGAATTACATACATAAGAAATAACAGAATAAATGTGCCCTTCCCTTATTGAGAAAAAGAAAATAAACAAGTTAATAACCCCAAAGGTCAAAGGTTAGCACTGTGTTACAGAATAGACACTAAAGAAAAACCAAAGTTCCTACTAAATGCTTCCCCGTAAAGTAAACAATTTTTTAAGCAAAATCCAGATTGGTACAGTTTCTGTAACAAAGAAAAATATTCACTTTCTCTCTGTCATACGTGGCCACTCAATCACTCCTTACCTACTCTTGGTGATATCTCTTGGAAATACAAGTCCTGAATATAAAATTGCCAGTGTTTTTATCTTCCAAATTGGCCCCAGTCCATCCTCTAATAATTAAGATTAATAAGGTGGACGCCTAATTTAGTGGTTTATTCCTGGATGGACAAATGTCACTTCAAATAGTTAGTGTAGAAAACCGAGATCTTGGGTTCACAGGAAACAGTAGAAATACTCCCAGTATTTGGAAACATCTGGTTGTTAAAAACTGTTACATTTTATAAATGATGGTAATCCTATCGGCTCGCTCTATGGTGAATGCCGATTATGAAACAGCGTAACTCTTCTGGATAAAATCCACTTGGACACGACGTGTCAAAAGTCGGGAGAAATGTTATTGGTTTCACAACCCAGTGTGCAGATAAAAATTGAACAAATTATTTCTGGGTTATATAAGCCCAGTTAAATTTACCATTTTAAATGTTACTTTGTCTCTTTGGCCAATCCTGTTCACGAATGAACATGGGGACACGTAAGCCAAGAAGAAGACAACATTAACCAATCAGTAAATGAAGGAAAAGACCGCTGGCCGCTCTTGTGATCAGGTCTGCTTAAAAATAACGAAACGTTATCGAAAAATGCTACTATTATATATCTACATATATGCACACTGAAGGGACAAAGATGATCTCTTATCCACTCCGTCAGTCCTGATTAAAGTTAACCAGCACACGGTGTCTTTAGCCTATCCTATCGCGCGTCGCTTAGCGAGTGCAGGTTTGGTTAAGGTATGCAGCCTTTCCCCTCCTGCCCCCGGTCAACGATCAGCGCACAATGTCAATTATTATTTAATTGTTCATACGTGCACTTACTTAAATATCGCTTGTCGTTAATAGCTAGTAAATTGTCGGCGACTGTTTGTCGTCGTTTTGTATTAAATAATAGTCACTTATTATAAATACACAAAATGAAATATAACGTGAATTCTATTGTCCCTATCAGTCGTGCTTAGCATATTAATTAGTCAACTAAAACCGTCTCTTCTTGTGTGAGAAAGCGGGTGGTAAAATTAACATTAAACTGAACAACTGGCAAAAAAAATAGCTACGTGCTATTATTTCACTGGTCTTAACGCTAGAAATTCACAATGAATTATAATGGTAGAGCTTTAACACTTTAATACTTAAGCACTAATTTCTATTACCAGAAAATCAGAATGAAATCCCCACGAATGCTATTAACATATATTCCACAATGGTTCTAGATTACGTGTTTAGACTATCCAAAAATTCTGAGCGACTACAGATAGCAGGTTTAGGAGACCACAGTTTATATATCATCATTGTTATATGATCTCTAGAGGATGCTACTTTTCACACTAATGTGCATAGCAGAGAATCAGAAACCTAAGTTCCCCAGATAAAGGGCTTTCACGGTCGCTCTGTCGGGCGTCGCTAATCGACATCAGAGACTTAAAACCGTGTAACGGGTTCTCGTAGATTATGCCCGCTTCTGGAGATCACAGAGTTAACTACCCCTGTGTATACGAACATCAAAGGATACTCGGTGAAATATGTTTACTTCAAAAGGTCCGGTGTTATTCACGCGCGGTCTGTCAAGTATCCTATGATTGACAGATCAGCTCGCGTGAGAACTCAGGTAAACAAACCTCATTCGCTCCTTGTTATGATTGGCAGGTCGCGAAGTTGGTAAACAACTTCGTTTTTTTATGTTCAAGGAAAAGAGGCGTGGATGAAAAAGTGAGTAAACACAGGCTGTAAATACATGGTTTTGCTAGCAAATCATAGAATGCTAACGGGATTACAGGGCTGTCAGATTACTGTAGGCTATATTTCCATTATACGTCACAGTACGTCTGGGCTTGAAGATGTGAAACCCTTTCAAATCTCATTTATGGAAATAGAACTGCTGTCATACGTAGAAACCGAGTGATTGCTTTCCTCAATTGCATTATTCTCCTCAATGCTCCAATTTCGACACATAAAATCTGCTCCCACATTCTCTTTCCCTGGTATGTATTGTACTTTGAACGAGTACACGCTTAACAATAGAGCCCAAAGCATAATCTTTGCGTTAAAATCCTTATTGGCTCCTAGGAATGCCAATGGAGCATGGTCAGTTTGTACTGTGAATGAAACTCCATATAAATATTCGTGGGGTCTCCTGATTCCGTTCACGAGTGCCAAACATTCTCTCTCCACGGTCGAACAATTCCTTTCCGCTGTATTCGGTTTGCGGCTGCCGTAGGCAACTGGAAACAACGTATTAGGATGTTGGTCGTCTGCCTGAAGCAGCGTTGATCCGATTCCCTTTCCGCTGGCGTCCACACGCAAGACGAAGGGTTTCTTAAGGTTGGGTAACCTTAGAATGGGATATTTGGACAGCTGTTCCTTTAGAGTGACGTAAGCGCTTTCACACTCTGCGGTCCAAACAACCTTATCGGGTTTTCCCTTTCTTGTGAGGTCAGTGAGTGGCGCTGTAAGACCATTGAAGTTTTTGATAAACTTTTGGTAATACGCGCAAAGTGAAAGGAAAGAACATGTGTCTCTCTTTGTTTTTGGCCTCTTTGCTGAAAGTACCTTCTCGATGTTTTTGGCAACTGGCCACATACAACCTTGAGAAATGGTATGCCCTAGGAAGTCAAGCTTTTCAAAGCCGATTAAACATTTGCTAGGTTGGGCGGTCTATCCAGCTTCCATTAGTCTCCTGATGAGCATAGCGACCGTAGCAATATGTTCGTTGTAGTTATATGTTGCAATAAGTATATCGTCCATGAAATTGTGTATGTTTGGACTTTGCAAGGGTTCTAAAAGCTATCTCATCATTATGGAGAAGACTCCTATTGCGTTTTGTAAACCGAAAGGCATAACATTGAAAGTATAATGTCCTTCGCTGGTGCTAAAGGCTAACAGGGGTTTAATTTCCTCCTTGACTGGTATTTGGTAATAACCTTTTCTCAGGTCAATTTTGGAGAAAATGTTAGCCTTGCTAAGTTTGGTAAACAGATCCGGGGCGCTGGGGAATGGTTCGGGTTGAAATTATGTTACATTATGGATTAGACGATAGTCGACACACAGCCGAACTTCCTTATTCGGTATCTGTAACAGTACGACACTTGGGCTATAGGGAGATGTAGACTCGCTAATAATCCCAGCTTCACGTAGCTTGTCTTTTTCTCCACGTAACGTGTCTGCTGTCACATACGGATTCGGGTAAACTCTGGTTCGCACAGGCGTCTCATTTGTCAGGTCCATATCAAACTCTACGAGATGTATACAACCAAGTATGTCCGTTAAAAATTGCTGAATACTGTTGCAGTAACGCCTTAGATTATATCTGTTGTGCTTCTAAGAGGGTGTCGCCGAATTTAACATCTTTGAATGATTCCGTTTGTTGCAGTGGGTATTCCATGCAACTATCGTCATCTTCCTCATATTTGGTGGCGATAGCGACCGCTAGGAGAAGTTCGGGGGAAGGCACAGGTCTTTCCAAATGTTTATTTAACAGATTTATGTAGCAGACTTTTTCCTTACCTTTGATAGAGATCTTGTAGTTCTTCTCGAGATCTTTTTAAGAACGGTAAATGGCCCTTGCCATCCGATACCTAGTTTGTTGTTTTCGGTAGGAAGTAGCAACAAAACTTTCTCTCCTGATTGCAATTCTCTCTCTTTCGATGCTCTGTTGTATCTTTTAGCGTGCTTCATGCGTGCTCGCTTAAGGTTTGTTGTTGCTAGATCCCATCCTAATTGTAACCGTTCCTTTAACTCTGATACATATTTAAATGCTGAGACGACTGTCTCATCAGCCATCTGGTCTGTCGGTACCCGCAGTAAGGCTTCTATCGGGCCCTAAATAGGTCTGCCGAATAACAGTGTAGCTGTGGTAATCCTGTAGAGGCCTGGGGGACTTCCCTGTAGGCGAATAAGGCTGCAGGAATGAAAAGGTCCCAATCTTCAGGTTTCTCTTTCCCCAGCTTACGTAACATCATAGTGAGGCTGCCGTTAAAACGTTCCACGAGCCCATTTCCGGCCGGATGGTAAGGGCTGGTGTGGATGTGTTTGGCTCTCAAGATATTAAAGATCTCCTCCATTAACAGGATACGGAATTAGGATCCGTTATCCGTCAAAACTTGTTGAGGGAATCCCAACCGTGTAAAAAATCTGCACTAGGGCTTCTTCAACATTCTTGGAATCCGTGCATGTTAGCGGTATAGCTTCGGCCCACATAGTGCATGTGTCGACTAAGGTCAGGATAAACCTGTTCCTTCTTTTAGTCCTTTCTAGGGGTCCTATAATGTCGACTGCAACCCGTTCAAATGGGGTCCCCACTATTGGCATTTCTCCTATTGGAACTGGGGGTGTCCAATGCTTGGGTGCCACACGTTGGCCCTTGGCGCAGGATTTACCATATCTGATGATATCAGTGTTCATTCCTGGCCACCAATAGTGAGTAGATATTCGCTGTATAGTGCGTTTTGTCCCATATGTCCGCTAAAAGGAAGAGAGTGCCCCATTTCTAAGATTTGTTCTCTGTACTGCGTCGGTACTAGGAGCTGATTATGTCCCTGTTCAGGATCGCCCGTTCTTCGATACAGCACTCCATCCTTAGAAAAAATGTCTCCGTTGTGTCTGGGGTCCTTGGCCATGGGCACTTTCTTAAAGCAGGGCTCCAAATTAGGGTCCTTTTGTTGCACCTCTTTCAGTTGCATAGGTAACATTAGGTGCAGGCTCCCGTACCTTTTTTGTTTGCCCTCTTGTAGTTACTGCTGCCACAATCGGCTCTTTCGGTCTCCCTATAAACACATATCTACAACCAAGTATGACTGGGTAGATCGGACCCTCCATTATAGCCGCTTTAGATAACACCTCGGACGAAATCCGAGTGTATCTCCACCAGTGCGACTGGAAGCGTTATGGTGTATCGCCTTTCAAAACTCCACATAATTTGACGGTTTCTTCTGTTTCTTGACCTGGTTTGACCAAATGCCTCGCAACAATACAATCAAAGCTCAAACCTGTATCAAACAAACAATAAGTTGAAGTCCCGTACAATATAACAGTTCCTCGCATAGAAGGCCTCTCACCCTCAGGTGGAGAATCACTGATATTACTATTCCGTTGCGAGGCTGTTTGTAAAAACCCGATCCGATTAGGCCCAGTGCGATTTCCCTGATCAGATATCCCTTGCGCAGGGGCTTTCCCTTTGTTGTGTCCTTTTTGGCCTGGTTGCTATGGAAGACGCTGGGGCTGATCACAGGTGTCGGTGTGGTATTGGGTTTTGTAGAATTTCGATTTTCCTTGAAGAGAGGTCCGGGGTAAAGTTTCTCTTGGGTTTTGATGGGAGAATGAATGGGAAGACTCTTCTGGATTATTTTTGCGAGAAGGCTTATCTGTAGGTTTGCATTTTGGGCCTGAAAGCTCGGCTAGCGCATTGGCATAACGCTCAGACTTACTCAAAATGTCTTCCAGCTTTACGGCTCCCTGTTCAGCAAGAAATCTACGGGTTTCGTTTGACAAAGTGCTTTCGATCTGTTTGGTTAGAATAAGCTCTTCTAACCCTTCAAAAGTGCAAGGAAGCTCAGAAAGCTCCAAACACTTAGTCAAATATCCCTTCAGACGGGAAGAGAACTAGACATAAGTCTCGGTTCCCTCTTTCCTGCTGTTCCGGAAAAGTTGCATAAATTTGCGAGCGTTCATTTCTAAGCAAGCATCCGAAATTGAGGGAATTTTTTTTTCTCCTTAAACGTTTGCCAGGAAATTTTTTTTTTTTTTGCTTTCAACTTTAGTAATATAGTTTTTTTTGTCAGTTGATTGGTCTGATATACCATTTATTTGGCGTTGTCGCTTGCATTAGGAGCCTTAATTGCCAGATAATAGCAACGATAGGTTAGATAACTGATTATAATAGGAAGGAGAGGTATCTCAGGTTAACAACAGAATTTTCGTTTCTGTATTTTTCTCTTAATTGGTAAGGAACCAGTGTATCTATTTTCTTCTTTCTTTTTCGGGTAAGACTCAGTCAGTTATTTACAATGGCAGAGCATGCAAAGCTTAGGCAAATGCTCAGAGAGGAAGCAAGGGAAGAGGGATTACAGGGAGAAGAAGCAAAGGCGTTTGTCAACGAAGAACTTGACAGATATGATGCGGAGAAGAACGAAGCGGAAGATCGTCAATTAGAACAGAAAAAAATTGAGGCGGAAATGGAAATTATCAGGGCGAACGAAAGAGAGAAGAAACGATAGCATGAGGAAAGAGAGAAGGAGTGGGAGGAAAGAGAGAAGGAGAGACAGCATGGGGAAAGAGAGAAGGAGAGGCAGCATGCGGAAAGAGAAAATGAGCAACGATGACAGAACGAGTTGGCGCTTAAAGCTCTAGAGGTTCAAACCCATGGGGCTGCCTCTACCTCCAGTCTTCACCTCAGTCGCAGGTAACTGATCTTTCCAACATCCAATCTCCCCAACTCTCAGCTATATCTTTTGCCCTTGAATCTTTCCCAAGCCCCAATGAGAAAATAGACTGTTATCTAGCAAAATTTGAAAGGATGGCAACTCTTTACGGTTTAGAGAGGTCGCGTTGGTGTGTAAAAGCTTTCTCGGGCTTTAAAAAGTAGTGCGTACGAGATGTACGCAAAACTGGAAAGCAGCTATCAAGACGATTACGACGTGTTGAAGAAATCTTTACTCGCGCGTTTTTGAAATGAACGCTCGCAAATTTTTGTAACTGTTCCGTAACTGCAGAAAGGGGAGCATTGAAACTTTTCACCATTTCTCGTCTCGTGTGAAGGGAAACTTGACAAAGTGCCTGCAGCTTTCACAGCTTGCCTCTACCTATGAAGGACTTGAGGAATTCGTAGTAAGCGAACAGATAAAGAATAATTTGTCAGATTTTTAGCAGAACAAGGCGCAGAAAAGCTGGAAGACATTTTGGAAAAGTCCGAGCGATATCATAATGCGCTGGCCGAACTGCCGGCCGCAAAACGTAAACCGACAGAAGAACCGTCTCGGAAAAATAATCTAGAACAGTCTTCCCATTCTTCTCACCACCATAACCACAGAGAAACTGTACCCCAGAATTCCCTTCCTGAGAAATCTAAATTCTATAAAAACATGTACCCAACCAACACCAAACAGTCTGATCAACCCAACCGGTCTACATGGCAGCGCGGCCAGAAAAGATGGGTGACAAAGGGAGAACCCCTGCGCACGGGAAATATGATCAGAGCGAGCACACCGAACCTAATCGCATCGGATGCTTGCAAACAGTCTCGCAAGGAAGAATTTATGTCAGTGATTCTCAACATGAGGGGGAGAGGCCCTCTACGCGAGGTACTGTTATTTTGAACGGGACTTCAAAATCTTGTCTTTTTGACACAGGATTATCTTTTGATTGTATTGTAGCAATGCATTTGGTTAAACCCGGTCAAGAGACAGAAGAAACCGTCAAATTATGTTGAGTTTTCAAAAGTGATGCACACATGACGCTTCCCATCGCATTGGTAGAGATACACTCTGATTTTGTCAGAGGTGTGATCAAAGCGGCTGTTATGGATGGCCCCATCTACCCAGTCATACTTGGCGGTAGATACGTGTTTATTGGGAAACCGAAAGAGCCAATTGTGGAAGCAGTAACCACAAGAGGGCAAACCAAGAAGGAACGGGAGCCTGCGCCAAATTTTTTACCTAAGGAACTTAAAGAGGTGCAACAAAAGGACCCTACTTTGGAGCCCTGCTTTAGGAAACTGCCCATGGCTAAGGGCCCCAAACACAACGGGGACATTTTTTCTAAGGATGGTGTACTTTATCGTAGAACTGACAAGTCTGAACAACGTTATAACCAGTTTCTATTACCGAAACAGTACAGAATCCAATTCTTAGAAATGGGGCACTCTCTTCCCTTTAGCGGACATATGGGACAGAACGCCACAAATCAGCGAATATCGACTCACTATTGGTGGCCAGGAATGATCTCTGATATCATCAGATACGTGAAATCATGTGCCAAGTGCCAACGCAGTGGGAACACCATTTGAACGGGTTGTGATCAACATTTTAGGACAGATACAAAGGACTAAAAGAAGGAACAGGTTCATCCTGACCTTAGACGACACATGCACTATGTGGGCTGAAGCTAACACGAACAAATGTTAATATATAGTTGTTGGGAAGGTGAAGATCCGAAGCTGTTATTACAATGCTTATGACTTTTAACAGATGAAAGTCAATTAATTATCTGTTAAAGTCAGTTATATAACTGGAACCACCAGGCCTTTACAATCCCTTCACTTTAATATTATTCTTGTCCAGAGTTTCTTCTTGATTTTGTTTGTTTGTGTTTTTTTAATAATATTTAATGTATAAGCACAATTGTGATTGTTCGTATTTACAATGATTTGACAAATGTGATGCCACTTTCTCATATCGGCAGTTTTTCATATTATTTGGAATTGAAAACAATATATGTATCCTAATTATAACCCATCAGAGGTTAAACGGGATATTTTTCTTCATTAATATTTTAAAAAACACCAAAAAAGTTACCATGTGTATCGAGAGAATCAGAAACAGAATTCACAAGATAAAGGCTTACGCCCGTCTTCCGTCGAGCGCTTTCGCACCGACATCAAAAGACTGGTATCCTTGTAACGCGGTTCTCGAAGATTTTCTCTGTACGAATGCCCGCTACAGAGATCAAAGAGCCCAGGGGTTTTTCTGACTACCCTGGTTACGAACTTCAAAGCGTATTCGGGGAAAGATTTTGCCCGTGAGTCTACTTCAAAAGGTTCGGTGTTATTCACGTGCGGCCTGTCAGGTATCGTATGATTGACAGATAAGCTCGCGTGAGGAGACCAGGTAAACGAACCTGATTCGCTACCTGTTATGACTGGCAGGTCACGAAAGTTTGTAAACCTTGTGTTAGCTCGTGTTAAACACAGAAAAAGAGATAGGACTAAAAGGATATGGCAGTGATCAAGTTTATTCTCTCGCCGTTTCTCCATGTCAGAAACTATTTAAATGATGATGTCCCCAGATGTGAGGAACAATATTATTATGATGGATGTGGCTTGTGTAGATGATGATCAACAACGTTAGGGGTGTGTAGTAACACCAACGCCACTGGTTAAAGTTCCATAACATTTATTTAACATTCACATACGTGTCCTGAATATCACTCATATTGGCAAGCATACTGACTCACCTCCAGGCTGATATTGCCTGTAGGAAATAACACTCACTACAATAACTAGGGACTATCTTCCCTTACGTGCACAGACATCACACTAAATACTTATATGTGCGGTATACCCTCCTCGCACAAATAAATCACCATCCAGGTGTGTATCACTTATTAGTGATTGGCGGCATGCACATCGCCATATAGATTCACAGAATCTCCTCTCCAGGCGGGACAAAACACTTCGCCTGTATTTATTAAAAAACCAGATACAAGGCGGGAAACGCGTCGCATTTCTTCATTGAAGCTATCCCAGGGCGGACACGGCAACGCCCTTTACTGTTCACTACAACAGGAATATAAATATAGTTCCTCCTGGAACACTCTTAGGCGGAAAAACCGTCGCCTGTATGATAATGCATAGCATTTATCACATCATCAATATAATAATCCCATATATGAATTATACAGTCACAAATACGAGCTTACAGCTCGGCTTCCAACCATAGACTCGAGCGCCCAGCTCGGCTGTCAAACACAGAATAATCCAGTCACACCAGAATTGAATTCACTACATGCTTTCTCTCAACGCATGCACAGGTCACACCATGTTGACATAAGTCAGACATGAACTCAATCCCTGAGTTACACTTAACCAAGTGTTAACAACATTTCAGTGACCCTTAACACCAATCACTATCATCATTCATACTCATGAAATTGTTCTGTGACACTCCAGTATGTTCTTTCCTTGGGAAACTTGAATAACTTCACGTACTATCATTATATTCATTTTCGCTCCTTATCGAGCATTGGGCTACCATTGTAGCTGGTCCCTTATCAGGAAGCCTGTACCAAGCGGGCACATGCTTGTTGCAGGTCGTCTGTTCAGTTGTTGTGGATCGATTTCTTCTTAATTCTAGTTGAAGGTATATACCTTGCTTGATTATTATTATCCAATTGAGGGTCAACATAAATTGTCTCATTGATTAATACATGTCCAAGAAACCTCGGTTCCGTATGAACCTCATTACCATTAGTATTAACTTCTTATGAAAGAGAGTTCATCAGGCATAACAACAAGCAACAATGTAAGTTGAAGCAACCAACCGCAACATGATTAACGTGGGTAAGTCCTTTGGTTGAGTCCACAAGTCCAACATTTATTGACGATAACACATCACACGTATTATTCATTACAAGCATACATCTGCAATTAAATACATCTGAATCCATATGATATTCTCAGTCCGTGTCCAGTAAATGAGTTAGTATAGGCAGAACAGCATAGCTATATGCACGCGCGGTTGGGGATTCCAACAGCCGACAGTGAGCGTATGAGTCTGACGAATATAATAATATGGACTGGTTAATAATCTTTTCTTGAAGTCGGTTATATACTAACCTTATTATCTTATTTCCTTCACATAACTTTGGACTGACCCCCGAGTCCTTACTTCGAAGTAATTATACGTATATGCGGCAATAAAATGCCCAACACTGGACGGATATAAGACGCGTCTTCACAGCTTGACGGTCAACGTAAAAGGGTCTCGTATCTAAGTCACGGTGCGTGACCTATCAACGCTAACACGTCATAAATCGATCGTGTACATCGCGTTCAGTAGTCCGTGAATTCTTAACATCAAATTATATTAAATGCTGTGACCCTAGAAATGGCACACTGCCAACCATAGCAGACGACTTCAATAAAATACCGTAACAATGCTCTTGCTGTGATGATTTATGTAGACATATGTTTTACGTGATTATGTTGTCAACCTCGCACAAAAGCTCATATTAGTGGCCTTGTAAGACATTCCTGAAGGGTAGCAGTGCTAACATTTCTATGCCTCATCAGATTCCTCTGGAAAACTACACCGGGCGATATCACCACTAGTACTCTTTTAATTTCCACAATAGAGAAATATATTCCACTAGCTGTTGAATATATATTTCTGACTGGGTTGACCACAACAGCAACAATATATTTCACGATGGTCAATCAAATCTACAACGGTAAGACATCAGCTTCCTCAGATAAATTCGGTGAGATCTTCTTTTCAGTTCGACTTGCTACTTTGATACTTAATATTTTTACCTGTTAGCACGACCACGTGGACTAAGTACGAAACACCACTAAAATAACGGTACTACAATTGTACCAGTATTGTCATTTGTTTAATTTTTTTAAATATAAAATTTTGCCTCGTTTTGGCGAGGCGCGTACCGTTCAGTCTAGTCGGTTATATTAGGGGGCATGTCCAAATATGAAAGACCTTTAGGTCTGGTGATATTTTTAAATATTAATTTAAACACTTATCCTATATTTATTCACTGAGACACAAGACGAAGCTTAGGATTAATTCAGCTTATTATTTGATTTAGGTCTAATTATTTCTGTCTTTATTTTTCATGAATTTTTTTAGACTGGGTGAAGATTTTCTCATGTTGTACAAACTTCATATTGTTAACATTGGTCACATTTCCCATAATCATTTCTAATAAAGACGAACACGGTCATGTGTCATGTTTTTTAAAAATTGTCTTAAAAAAAAAAATTTAAAAACTTTTCTGTCAACACCACTACTGCATCATAATTACCTCTGGTACAGCACGTTTACTTGTGTCTACTGTTATCATATGTACTGCGAACTCTCTCTCTCTCTTTCTCTCTCTCTCTCTCTCTCTCTCTCTCTCTCTCTCTCTCTCTCTCTCTCTCTTTCTCTCTCTCTCTCTTTCTTTCTCTCCATGTCGTTCTTTTTATCTACAGTAACTCTTTCATTTTAAACGTTGACTTGTCGTTTGTAGGTTCAGGTAAAACATGTATCCGATATTTATTACAGCAAAGCTAAAATAATTACCATATATACATTTAACAACAACAAAAAACCCTCATATTGATATTCTGGGCCGATTATTTAATCAACTACTGTAAGTAGATCCTAAAATTAGACACGGAAAGTCAGATGTTTCGATCTTCATGATGAGTGAAGAGAACATTTGTGGGATTCGAGAATGACTGATAAACAGCTATTTAGCATACATGTTTCATCGATATTAGTTCAATTCAAAACACTAATCTTTGTCTTTATTCTGTTTGAAATGTAAATCTTTCAAATGTAAGTTCGAATTAGTGTTATTTTTACACACATTTATCAAGAAATATTTTTTGATCATGCTGATACATCTACGAAATTAGACAAGAAATTGTATTCCAACACTGCAGGTTATAATATGATATGAAATTAAAATAGCTATGTAAAGACATTTCGCATTTTAAAATCGATCTAATAGTACAAGAGTGCAATACATCTCGTGACTTTTCTTCACGTATTAAATACCGAATAGTGAATTTTCCGAGACATTGTTAAACTCAATGAGTTTTAGACTGAGAAAGTTCTAGATATATCAATATTCACGTAGTTAACCAAGACTATTTTACAGAATGTCAATATCCCACGATTCTGTAGGGTATAAGTGAGTCAGCAGCGGGTTAATAAGAATCTGCCCATATTGTCTCTAATGTGTTTATCTAGTTGTGTTTATATAGCAATCGAGATAGTTTAAGGTGTTAGCGTTTATAGTTAGCTAGATCTAACTCATCACTTCATCTGCTATGTACCCCATTCTCATGTTTAAATTTAATATCCGGAACTCAGTTACATTTGGCCTTTGATTTTTGCTTGCAGACGACATTGTAAAGTTCAAACAATTGTTAATCTTACTGAACAGATGACTTGAGTTCGAAAGCTGATTTCGTGAAACATACACATTTATTTAAGCCTAAACATTTACACTTGCTGAAAAAAAACATCTTAGCTTCAGACATGAACATTGTTAATGTCTCACACAGTAGTGTCACAATACATTATGATCCTGTGGTAAGCGACAAAGCCTTAAACTACATTGGATTTACTCTACTCATGGTGACAAGTCCATGTATCACCTTGTTCGGTATAGTAGCCAACGCCATCAACATGGCCGTATACTGGAGACAAGGAATCAAAGACAGTGCTACAGTTCACTTCTTCTCCTTGTCAGTTACAGACTTTGTTTTTTGTATACTAGTTTTTGCTTCATCGATCAGTATTCTACTGGGTGACATTCGTCCAAACATCACAGTTCTCGATCCTTTCTCATTATCTTCTTGCCTATCACAATCAAAAGAGAAAGTGTATTCTCTGTCAACAGTTATAACTATTTATCTGTCAGTGGAGCGGTGCTTTTGTGTTTTGTTTCCCTTCAATATCAAATTATTTTTTACAAAATCCCGTTCCTTTAAGGTCGTCACGTTCGTGGCCTTTGTCTTAGGAGCATTGCTAATTCCAGATTATATAATTGAAGGTTTGACATGGAAGTACGACTCCAGGTTTAATTCAACGCGACTTCTGTACTGGCATACAGAGAAAAGTTTAAAATTTGGTCTGTTCAAGAACGTTATTTTCGCTGGCGTGCTGCCACTTGTTGCTGGTGTTACCAACACGATCTGTGCTGTAGTTATGATTGCAAAGATCAAAACGTCGAGAAATTTTCGCCAGTCTAATGGGTCAGCTATTCCATATGGACATTCCTCGTGCAATATAAGCAAAAGCTTCAAGGTGAAATCAAAGCCATCTAATATTTTATTAACGAACAAAGATGCAAGACTGGCTAAAAGAATAATTGCTGTAGATGTTATCTTCATTATATGTAATATTCCTAAAAGCATGCTCCTTCCCATTAGCATTGTAGAGTTTTATATTCCTGAGTTTAACATTTACGTCCCAGGAAGATTCAAAAATTTACTGGCAGTGATTAATATCTTAAGCTATACGATGGAATCTGTCAATGGTGCAGTTAGCTTTTTAATTTACATTTGTTCCAGTCTGAAGTTTAGATCAATGTGCACACACATTTGTTTTCATTGCAGAAACGTAAACTGAAATTGTGTGCACTGTAGAGAATTATAAGACAGAGGACGAATATTGAAATGTGTAACTTCATGAGATCTCTGCAGCTGTAATTGCAATATTCTTCTTCCTTCTTCCTTCCTCGTTCGCCCTGAAAAGGACGGTGGTTGCGTTGTGTCTGTTTACGCCTAAGCTGTGATATCTGCACCTTTCGGTCGACACATCCGACTTCAGCACGGCATTTTTTAAGGACCGGGTTTGCCTTCCCATTGCGATCCGCACTCGCTCAGCCAGACTGCACTGCTGCAGACTGTTTCCAGGACCACCACGTGGAGGTGGCATGCGGTCTTGACCAGCTCTGGTTCGCTGGTCCTGATGCAAGCAGTACAGCTATGGGTCGCTGACTGCATTCACTATTGCTGCATCTTGGGGTCCCATTGCAATATTCAAGATTGTGATGTTCAGCGCAGAGGAGATGTTTGTGCACTCTATGTCTCGGAAACACGACTGTGACAGGGCAGAGTCTGCTTACCAGCCAAACACGTAGATCGTAGACAGAATAGTTAATAAATTTCAAAAGAACATTATTGCGCTTCTTATAATTCCATGATATGATTTCTACCAAGGAAATACATTGTACATCATTATGATGATATATATATATATATATAATAAAAATCAATTATGAAATTACGAGCTTGATAGCAAATTACATATTTTACTTTATTTAAAATAAATGTATAACGTTTACACGCATACAGATATATATATATATCCACATGTCTACGCATTGCTGAAGATTGAGAGCAGTGGAGGACCTTGCCCGCTGATGCTTCCACCATGGTACCCCAACGACCCATGACGGGTTACGGGTTGAGATGATGATGATGATATATATATATATATATATATATATATATATATATATATATATATATATATATATATATATATTATAATAATAATAATAATAGCCCTTTCAGTCATTACTGACTATGGGAATGCGCCCCTGAGGTGACAGCCCTCAGCTGCTTATTTTCCTGGTGCTCCTTTTGACGTTTTCTCCTCACCTCTGCTTCTTGTGTGAGCCTCTCTTCGCCCAATCTGAGGTGGCGCCGTAAGTAGCATCGCCACTTAGTGCGATCGGCAGCTTCATCCTCCCATGTTGCTGGATCCATATATATGTTGTTTCTGTTACATGTATTACAGACTACTGTGGTCATTTCATTGCAGGCGACCGTCATTAGATATGTGTAGTGAAAATTATATAGATGCATTAAATATGAAGACATAGAGTAACCTTACCTAAAGGACATATGGAACAGTGATAATGATCTAATGGACCGTAAATTGACTTAGTAACTAACATTTCTTTTATGACAACTTGTTTCGTAATTGTTCGGGCATCTTTTAAAATCTTGCCCTGGTCGACTTACTGCCTCTGAGAAGCCATGGTCGACTTACTGCCTATGAGAACAGCGTTTGAAGTTTGACGAAACTCCAGTTTATCAATCGTGTTGTTGGCTTCTTTCCATAATCAAGCTGTTCATGCACACCTTCATTTGCGCAAATTTTCTATTTTCAGGAGAGTACATATAAGGGGAAACAATACAATTATTGTCTAACATTCAACCACAGATGAACCCCCTTAGCTGTAGTTGAAAGTTAATGTACTCTCTCGAAAATAAAAAAAAGTGCGCAAATGACGGTGTGCAAAACGTGACTGACCGACCGACCGACCGAAGTACTTACGGCGGGAATTATGGTATTGATGAATATGTATACTTTGTACTTTGTGTGTGTGTATATATATATAGATATATATATATATATATGTATATATCTATAAGTATATCTGTATCTATCTATATATATATATATATATATATATATGTTCGAGGGGAAGTCAGTACGTAGGTCACAAACTGATATGTGATAGCTGAAAATTGTCGTTGGTAGTTTCTAAAGGTGTCATTAGGTGCCAGCAACATCCATCATGAAGATTTTCTGTAGGTAGCAAACGCTAGGTGAGGCATGCGCCTGCGCGCTCAGATAAAAATGGCGACCGTGCTCGAGGAGTGTACGACCGAAGAACAGCGTCATAAGGAAATGTTTCCTGTTTACGGCGAGACGTGTTTGTCGCATAAAGCGGTACATAACTGGGTCGATAAATTATCTGAAGGACTCTCAAAAATTGCTGATGAAGACTGACCTGGTCGTCTTCTTCAGATTGCGACAGAAGCATCTGTGCGGCGGGTGGGGAGATGATTCGACCTGACAGGCGAGTAACAACTGCAATACGGTGTTCTCATGGTTTAGCCTACAGCATAATGCAGGATCGTTTGAATTTCCGGAAAGTGTGTTCATGGTGGGTACCCATACAACTGACTGAGGAACACAAAATGAACTGAATGGGCTTGCAACATCTCTCGGTACGCAAATGAAGGAGAAGACAAGCTTAACAGGATTGTTACTGGGGACGAATCATGGGTGCATCACTACCAACCCGAATCAAAGCGTGCTTCAATGCAATTGAAACATCCGTCTTCACCTTCTGTCAAGAAATTCAATGTTACGCCATCAGCAGGGAAGGTTATGCTTACAGTGTTTTGGGATTTTGAAAGAGTGCTTATAACCCATTTCCAGAAGAAAGGTGAGAATGTGAATGCTGCATCGTACTGTGAAGTTCTTTTGATGCTTCGGGATGCAATTCGAAGAAAACGTCTAGGCCTACTGACTACTACTGACTAAAGGAGTACTGCTTCATCACGACAATGCCAGACCACATACAGCTCGATTAACCCAGGAGAAATGAACAACTAGGGTGGCAACTTCTTGAACATTCGCCTTAGCCTTGATCGATTTCCACCTGTTTGGTCCACTAAAAACTGACCTTGGCGGATGACGAAGAGGTTGAACGTGAGGTGCAATAATGGCTGAGACAGCAGACCAAAGACTTCTGTGCTGCAGGTTTTGAGGCACTGATAAAGCGATGGGATAAGTGTATCAATGTTGGTGGATATTATATTGAGAAATAAGGGGAAATGTTGGTGAAATAATAAATGGTTTTGAAGTTCGTACCGCATGTAGTTTTTTGTTTAATAGCCATTTGTGACCTTTTTACTGACTTGCCTCATATATATGTATATGTATATGTATATATTTATATATACTACTGGACAAAAGTTAAGGGCCGCCATTCAGTTTAGACAAGGTTTATATAATTCTTCCTGAGCAGGGTCGATTTTCCAAATGTCCGGTAGCTTGAAATCTCTCAAGAAGTCTCTGAATGGTAGAGTGGGGCACTGCTAAACGTCTCGCAACATGACGAACAGATTGACGATCCTGAATCCATGACATGGCTCGACCACGGTCTACAGTGCTGAGACTTCTCCTTGGTGGCATGGCTAATGCAGTGATCATTTCGAACACTTGTCATACTGATTTTTTGCATACCTAACGGTGAATACTCTTTACCGATGATCATTTTCCACGTGCATTCAAATTCAACTCACTTTTCACCTTTTGAACTAGTGAGCCGTGTTGCAAAAACCACGAGTTTTTGCAGCAACAATGGCAATTTTCACGTGTGGGTTAAAGTGACCCAGTTTTTGGACATAAAAAAAAAATAAACTAGTGCACACAGAAATGTATACACATTTCTCTGAGCTCAGTTTTAATGACATTTTCACTTGTCTTTACAGTGTGATAATCAATTAAATAAACCTTGTCTAAACTGAATGGCGGCCCTTAACTTTTGTCCAGTAGTATATATAAAATTTATATTGCCCACTTTGTCCATTGTGGCTTAAATAATTCAGAGTGATGTTGGCTAGTTGCGGTGTCTTATACGTTTACTACCCTAGACGTGATCTTGGCCACAGGAACCATCCTGTCACTACAAACTAACATTATAATATAAAAGACTCGTAACAACGGTATTGCCCTTTAACAAGTAAAATAAATACTGTCCTTAGTGATTTAAAAACAAAATGTTATTTATGATTTTAATGTTATGTATGAGGCCATATGAGGTAGCGCTGAAGTTTTGAAAACAATATACCACAGCGAGCAACTCTCGCTCTACGATTGGGTATCTCTTCTCCGTGGGTGTCAATTTACGACTGACATACAGAATTGGATGTAGACAATCATCGAATTCCTGCATAAGTGTACCGCCGATTCCCGATCCATTGGGCGTCGACTCTAATGATAAAAGGAAATCGAGTATTTTGAAAAATAAAACTTCAGTACATTTAATGACACATCATACGAATTTGACCAAACAATCTTATTTGGAGTGTTCTTTCTTAATACCGAAGACAGACCTGAAGTAATTTCTTAAACATTAGGCAAAAATTTCCTATAGAATCCTACAAGACCCAAAATACTGAGAACCTTTTTTTTTTTTTTTTTTTTTTTTTTTTTTTTTTTGGTATTAAGAATTTCTAGATTCAAGATCCTGGAGATAGCGGAATCTTCAGGCTTAAGAAAACCGCCTCCTACTTTATGACCAAGAAAAGAAATTTCTGTGAATCCTATTTTAGTTTTCGAAGGTCTAGCCGTAAGAAGATGGAGACGAAGAGTAGTCAACAAAGACTGAATTCCAAGAATATGTTCATCCCAAGATTGATGGAAAAGGTAAATATCATCAAGATAGGTAATTATGTCATCACGATTAGATAAAATCTTTTGCATCATACGAATAAAGGTCGCAGAAGCGTTGACGAGACCAAAAGACATAAAACTAA
The DNA here is from genome assembly GCA_024509875.1 of Oreohelix idahoensis. NCBI lineage: Eukaryota > Metazoa > Mollusca > Gastropoda > Stylommatophora > Oreohelicidae > Oreohelix > Oreohelix idahoensis. The sequence continues at coordinate 486,295 of JAMPIV010001261.1, read as the reverse complement.
ATTGGAACAAACCCCCTGGTGTAGCGAAAGCAGTATAAGGTTTTGCCCAGTCCGACAAGGGGACTTGCCAATTACCTTTTGACAAATCAAATTTACTAAAAAAAATTGCTGTAGATAGTCTATCCAATAGAGAATCTAACAAAGGCAGAGGTTCAGCATCAGAGATACTCAAAGAATTAAACCACATGAAATCAATGCAAATCCGAATGGATTTGTCTTTCTTTCTAATCAACACCATAGGAAAACTGTACGGAGATTGAGAAGGAGAAATTATGCTTAATTTTTATCATATCCTCTATTTCATTTTTTACTTGTGACTGAAAATGTACAGGGATAGGATAAGGTTTCAGCATAATTGGTCTGAAATCAGTAAGAAGAATATCATGTTCAATGATATTTGTACGCCCAGGAATGTCCGTAGCACGTCAGGAAAAGATTGTAGTAACAACGAAATCTGATCTTTCTGATATGAAGCAAGAGTTGGCGAAATAGAAATATCCCTCCAATTTTCAGTAGAAAAAAGTGGTAAGTAGGTAGAAACAAAAGGGGCTCAGAAATATCAGGTAATTCAGACAACTCATCCTGAATGACAGCTAAGAAAGAGCAACAATCAATGGGCTCGTCGATAGCCACAAAGACTGGTTTAAAATGTGGAGGACGAGAGTAAAATTGTTTCAACATGTTGATATGAAAGGTTTTTTCCTTTTCTTTAATAGATATAGCGTAGTCAACATCTGGCAATCTCGCAAGTACAGTATATGGTCCTCTCCAAGATACAAGTAATTTATTGTCCTTATTGGGTAACAATACATAGGCCTCATCACCGGCCATAATTGTCGCAGTTTTCTGTTTTGATTAACAAACAATCTTGCATTAAGTTTAGCTTTTTCTGATGCTTCTACAGCTATCTGGCATGCGTCAATAATTTTTTTTCTTAAATTAACCACGTATTGGTAAGAGGTTTGAACATCCTCAGTCATGTCAGCTCCAACCAATAACTGTTTCGGGATAGACATAGGTCCTGTTGGTTTGGCCCCGATAACTAATTCAAATGGCGCAAATCCAGTATGTTCGTTAGGTATTTCCCGATAAGCGAACAATACCGCTGGGAGTCCTCTATCCCAATCCTGCGGGTATTTTGCAGTTACTTTGCCTAGCATTTGTTTAAGAGAGCGGTTGAGCCTCTCTATTTTCCCGTTTGCAATGTGGTGATATATGCTACTAAGAGATCTATTTATCTCAAACTCCATCATAACCTGAGTCATAACGTCAAAAATAAACTGAGTTCCCCGATCCGATAATTTGTTTTCGGGAAAACCCAATCGACTGAAAATTAAAAATAGTGCGTCAGCAACATCTATAGTGGATATTGTCTTCAGAGGAATAGCCTCTGGCCAGCGCGTGCACATATCAATGCATGTTAGGACATAACGATGACCTCTAGCTGACGTGACTGGTAATGGACCTATAAGGTCGATTGCCATCTTTGTGAAAGGACGCAATGGTATTTCAGACGCCTGGATAGGCGCATTGTGCTTGTGTCGTTTAGCTGCCACATCTTGGCAAGTTTTGCACGTGCGGCAAAACATTTTCACATCTCTTGTCACCCCAGGCGAAAAGAAATGAGACAAAACCCTCTGTTTTGCCCTGGCAATCCCAAACCTAAATGTCCTGCACAATTAACATCATGAGCATGCCGTAAGACAAATGGGCGGAAACTAGTAGGTACCATAATTTGTTTTTTTACTGACGCGGAAACTTGGGAATTCCGAATCAAGATCCCATTCTTTAATGTGTACCAGTGCAAAGAATTATCATTAAATACCACATCATCAGACTTGGCAACATGAAAAAATTTTAAAATATAATCATTAGAGCATTCATGAAGTCCAGGAATATTTCACAGGGTTATTCCAGCAATTGGATTCTCCAACAGGCACACGAGAATCCTTCCAGTAAAATAATGGGTATCTAAGAATACCTCAGCAGTTGGATAATATTCAACTGTGCCCCCGAATGTAATTCACTTGACTTCTTTGTCTGTGTAATCAGATTGGTCCACCAATGGCCTTCGCACTCCAACAGTAGTGCATCCAGTGTTCCTGAGCACTGAAATCAGTTGGTTGTTAACAAAACCCCTATCAAACACTAGTGACTCTGTCCCATCATAAGAGGACATGACTGTCAAAGGATGTCCACACAGGAGTCTAGGAACTCCCTGTAGCTGAAACAAAGAATTACATTCAGAACAATTAGTACTATTGGATAAGTCCCCACTACATGCATTTGCAAGAGCAGCAACATTGTTATTTTGGACTGTATTATTGTCACTTTGATGCACAACTGCATTGGAACGTTCAGGATTTCTAGAACGTCGAAAGTTATTGTTCTGTTGAGAACTTCTGTTGTCATTGTTTCTATAAAATGACCTTTGGCCTCTGTTTGACTGGTAATTATATCCACCTCTGTTCCAATCCCTGTTAGGTCTGAAAAATGATTAATGAGGTATATATCCATCATCACTTGAATGGAAATTCCTTTGAGGTTGTTGTGACTTATTATTAAAATTATACCTCCCTCTGAAATATCCAGTATTATTATCTCGATTTAATCGAAAATTTCTGTCCATGCTATATGATCTTTGTCTGGGTGGATTAGACATTATAGTTTCAGCTGATGCCACTGGCAATAAATCCTTTATGTTATTCCTGCCAAGATTTCTTCAAGGATGTGCAACTTGGTACTGTCGTCCCAGATTTTCTACAGCAGCCAACGTTTCAGGCTTTCTTTCCTGCAAAAAGGACAAAAAGTCACCACTGACTGAAGACAGCATTCTGTCTCTTAAAATTAAGTCAGCCAGCCCATCAAAAGTTTTATCAATTTTTTGACAAATCAACCCATCTAGAATCCAAATTGTCCGATAATAATTTAAATTATATATATATATATACATATATATATATATATATATATATATATATATATATATATATATATATATATATATATATATATATATATATATATATATATGTAATAAGTGAGCAATATTAGCAACAATTATTTTACGACTCAATAACTGCTTGAAATTATAGATGTTAAGGGGGAGCCGTGCTAGCGTAGTGGTTACAACACCGCTCTGGCGACCGGGTGATACAGGATCAAACCCGGGCGACGGCATTTGAGGATTTTTCGTCGACCGGGATTTGGACTGGATTAACTCGAGACCTGGCGAGGACATTTGAAGGAGTGTCGTCGACCAGGGACTGGCGGCTCCTGAGCCGACCCAGCTGCAATGGGTACCTCCGAAATCGGCGAGTATTTGCCTGAATGGCGAGGGACACCTGTCTCTGTACAAGAAATAAAGGGATACTCACGTAAAATCAATGTCAGGTTAGACATAAATAATAACCTGAGATTTCGCCTCGAGTATTAGCGGGCGTACGAAAAAAAAAAAAAAAAAAAAAAAAAAAAAAAAAAAAAGATGTTATTTTAGGAGCAAAAAAAATAGAGACACTAACAAGATTACAATATAACAGTAGAAAGAGCCAACCAAAGAAAATACTAATGAATAAACCAAGGCAGAAATTTATGAACTATGTATTGTGAATTAATGGTTCCCTCGCCAACCAACCCGCCTATCACATAAACATGTAAAAAACCACCATACATGTAGGATATAAAAAAAGAACCCTGTCAAATGAGATTCTTCAAGCCTCACACCACTGTATGTATCAATAAATATACTTATCTGCTCTAAGAAAAAAATTCCTCTTGGCTTCAACCTCTGCCTCAGGGAACGACGATTCAAATACAGTGTAGTGAACAGGGTTTAGGTTTAGATTTCAAACTCGCTCGAACATGGACGACATTTTGTTCGTCGTTCTCTTGAAAATCTTCATAAAAATTTCTAGAGTGTAGGTCAACATCAGGCATCAAACAGCACTGTAGTTACATATTAATGTTGAAAAAAACTTTCTTCCTCCAGGGACTTCAACTTCAACAACGATGATTTTTTTAAGAATTTTGATAATAATTACAGTTCATTCACCCTAAACGGTCTGACAGGTCAGCAGACGGTACACTTGTACGTTAGGTATGGTACCGTAATCGTACTAAAATACAGTCCTTAGACTTGAAAAGTCATATGGCAAACTTGAAACACAATTCAAATAGGATGGTTCAGATCCCGGCTTGAGGCCTCCATTCTCCCGCTGTTACCAGTCTTTTAAATTATAATGTTAGTTTGTAGTGACAGGATGGTTCCTCTGGCCAAGATCACGTCTAGGGCAGTAAACGTATAAGACACCGCAACAAGCCAACATCACTCTGAATTATTTAAGCCACAATGGTCGAAGTGGACGATATACATTCTATTTAACAATTCACGCTGCTCCAAAGGGAATACAGATCAAGCCAACACACAAATTGCATATTATATGCAGTCGTCGATATAACTTTAAGCAGTCCGTTCATGTCTGGAACGCTGTCCTTTTCACTTATAACCTTTTAATATATATATATATATATATATATATATATATATATATATATATATATATATATATATATATATATATATATATATATATATATATATATATATATATATATATATATATAAATTCCGCAGCTCAAACACATGCGTCCACTTGCCATGACACACTCTGGTTAAAAGCCCCGCACTTCTCTAGCTTCACATGAGCCAGCCAAGCATATCGGCCTGACGTCACTTTCCGTATTAATCAGTGACCCCGTATACAATGAACAAAAAAGGAGCCTAGTGGAGCTACCTATTATATAGACACAATCGTTATGAATTTTAATCATAACAATCGTCCTGAAAATATAATGAAAATACCGAAAAGTTAAAACCAAACAGTCTCGTATTTACCACACTTGTCAAATTTCATATCACAAACCTCTAACGCAGCAAATGCTCTCTCATTTTAGCACCAAAAAAAACATAAACACTGCTAAAATTGGAATAATATATTAAAACTGTTTATCAATTAATCGATTAAAACAGTGTTGACAGATATATATATATATATATATATATATATATATATATATATATATATATATATATATATATATATATATATATATATATATATATATATATATATATATATATATATATATATATATACTAGAACCCTTTCCTATCCTCTGCAGAACGCGAATATAAAAACCGGTTTGTCTGCAAGTGAGCTCGCGGCTTCTGATTGGCTGGCAATACACTTCTTCTTTCTCTCATGACAAGGCATTGTGTTTACAACTCGTTACACACACACACACACACACATATATATATGTATATATATATATATATATATATATATATATATATATATATATATATATATATATATATATATATATATATATATATATATATATATATGATTAATTTACAAGCACGGATAGCACAATAGAATTATCTAAAAAAAAGTCACTGTCCTCACGCTTGTAGTTTCATCAAAGATTGCACGATTATTGGTAGTATTTTCTTGCTGGTGTAAATTTATCATTGATAAGGTGCTCCTGATCGTTGAGACGTAATGCAAAGGCCAGCTAGCAATGATGGTCTTGCACACAGTTCCAATAATAATGTCTTCTGGTCCTAACGGAAGTGTCACAAAATGTTTTGTGCATGTACTTTTGCGCCCTTCTCTCTCTCCTTCATCGTCCTATTAGTTGACATATTTTATGGCCTTACATTTTTTGCTCTGAGTCGCTCCCAGACTTCTTTACGTTTCGCCCTGTGAATCGTCGTAAGCTAATTAGACAGGTCAGCGATAATACGTTTATCACCTAAGTCGTCTATCCACCCCTGATAGAGACGATCTGTGTTGACGCAAGGTGGTCTCGCACTATCGATGGAAAGAAAGCCGGACTGGCTGTCTAAAAATCCGTCTGGGGGATTTACGCAAACACGAGCGATAACACGTAATCGCTTCCGCTGGACCTTTGTGCAAATATTACCTATAACCTGTCAGAGGAGACAATATGGTGCGAAAGCATCTAAACAGGAAATACGTTCACAGATTTGTATGTGAGTTTGCATTTAGATGCAATCGGAAGTATTACTGCCTTATTAGAAGGAGGTCAGTCGTTGGGATTTTAAAATTTGATATTTTAACACACGCGGGGAATATTATGATTTGACACCCCGACCAACATAGTCCTAAAGAGCTAACTATTGATTTGATTTGAGAGCCGGAATAGACTTTAACTTTCATTGGCAAGTTGGTCTAGGAGTACAATCTGGGACTTGACCTGAGAATTGGCAATATAATCTAGCGAAATCGGAGTCACAGATCAGACTGTATCGCAACATCAAACTAGCAACTCCCAGGAGCCAGAGAGACATCGGACTAAGAATTCCAAAATGATAAGTGACAGATTGAAGTTTTTGGGCAACTTTGAAACTTAAAAGTAAACCCGCATTTTTAAATACAAAGACTGGAAACTTAAAGGACCAAGACAGAGTATTTGGGCAACTGTGAAACTTAAAAGTAAACCCGAATTTTTAAATACAAAGACCAAAGACCTAAGGAACCAGAACACAAGTCATGAGAAGAATAATAGAATTACCCAGACAATTGATTCGAAAGCATCTAACATAAGTTGCTGTGTCCATTCTAACTGTGTCAGGAGATTGTGTTCCCAATCGTTACTTTGGGGTAAGTGTTAAGAACAGATCTGGTGTAAGGGAAATAAACCTGAGAAAGTTAGTAGACAAGTTAGATTTTGAGTTGGGGCACTTGTTTGCTTGTTGGCTATTGAATAGTTTTGAAAATATCTCGTGGTAGTTTCGAGGGACAGATTACAGAAAGCGTGAAAAAACACTGAGCATCTCAAGTGTTGAGATATATTTATTCTGTATTGTTTTGAGCTGTGTGAGAATAGCTCGCGGCTAGCCCGCAGATGATTGATTGACTGAGTTTTGTTAAACAGTGAGGAAGTTTCGTGACTGTTTTGAGCAGGACGAGTGTGTGATTCGAGGAGAGTGTTCTGGGCGTTTGACCGGGTTGGTCAGGCCTGTGTTTTTTGGGAAGTGTAATGCCTGCGCAGTGCTGAAGTTAAAATGTCGACTGATTTTTCGCTGTGGGTACAGCGTAGTATAAAACTGCAGTGTGGATTATTGTGAAAATGTTTATGAGGCCAAGATGTTGTGTAGGCCATTTTGATAACTGCAGTGTGCAGTCCTTAAAGGCCATTATTTCCTGTGAGAGGATAGTAGTTGAAGATTTTGCGTAGGCCATTTTGATAACTGCAGTGTGCAGTCCTTAAAGGCCATTATTTCCTGTGAGAGGATAGTAGTTGAAGATGTTGTGTAGGCCATTTTGATAACTGCAATGTGCAGTCCTCAAAGGCCATTATCTCCTGTGAGAGGATTGTTATTGATGAATTATATAAAAGCCATTATTTCCTGTGAGAGGATTGTTATTGATGATACTTTATAACGCTGATGAATTATATAAAGGCCATTGTTTCCAGTGAGAAAATAGTTGTTGATGACTTATATAAAGGCCATTATCTCCTGTGAGAGGATTGTTATTGATGATACTTTGTAGCGCTGATGAATTATATAAAGGCCATTGTTTCCTGTGAGAGGATAGTTGTTGAGGAAGAGATAGCGCTGAGTTATTGATGATACTTTATAGCGCTGATATCATTGTAACTGCCGAGTGGGCAGTCCTTATAGTGTTAAGATATATTTCGTGTTTTGCTGTGAACTGTATCCTGACTATGTGCATTTCATATCAATGTATTGTGACGTAATAAACCAGTATTAAATGTCACCAGTCGTTTACAACCACCCATGACTCTTATGTACGTACCTGTGGTGTAAACGACTAAACCAACACACGCACTCAATATTCCAGACGTGACAGTAGTAACACATATTTAGGAATTGCCCTGTGTGGGCGTGGCCTGTAATACAGAACCCTTTAGCAACGTATCTCTATATTTAGCCTGAGTGGCGTTAGTATTTAAAAGACAGGCATTACATTTGAGAGCTGTATCAGGGGTCCCAAGAAAAACCCTTATTCAGGATCACTTATTCAGAAAACAACTACCAGTATCAGTTGGCAGTGTTTGCCTGTGTGGCGTATATATACACAAAAAATTAACCAACAGTAACCAACTGTATCAGTTGGTGGCCACGTATTCAAAAAACTAACCAACATTATCAGTTGGTGGTTTCCAGTAATTATAGGATCTGATACTCATGCCATATTCGCAATTAAAGGAATTTATTACTCAAGATTATGAGATGTCATGATATACAGTGGCGTCTGTATATAAGTTCAAGTATATAGTGGCGGATACCCAGATAAGGTAAATCCTTCTACAAGTGTGCCGCAGGACAAGAGTGGCAATGTTACCTGTTCCAGTACTAGAGTACCAGTTCAAGTAAACGTCAGGCAGTATGAACGAGCGGTGTACCTCTTTTAAACGAAATTGACAGACGGTGACCCATTTCCTGTTTTCCTGTGCGGTGTGCAAGCACGTAGCGTGCTGAATCAAGGACCTGAGGGGAAAGGTGTCAAGTTCCAATGCCTTTCTGTGGTCGATTGTTTTACCGTTGAACTTTGTGATATCCAGGGTGTTGGCGGAAAGGAACGGGATTGTTTTCATTCAAGATACGTGGTTTTTTGTTGTTGTGTGAACTGTGTCGCCTTTATGTATGTCAACGAGCCTTCCTGTGCTTTGAATTACCTATTCTGTTGATAACTGTTGTTTGTGTTGTCTAGGTCTATACTGACATATTATTAGGATTTAATGCATAAGTATTGATGGTTATATGATATATGTTGACATCCCTCATATGGAAGAGGAATTGGGGATACAAAGTTAATAAATAATTGCAATTTCTGGTAAAGATACTTAACTGTGTGAAATGGAAGGGTAATTGTCAGAACTTCTTGGGACATAAACTTGCGATATTAATAATTATACTGGTATAGATATATAGTTGACTGAGTGATTGAATCACCATGGATCATGATATGGATCCTGCAGATATAAGGCCTATGCTGGAGTGTGCATTGGTGGTAGGTAGATATATTAAGGGATTGAGAGGCCCACGACTTGGAGCATGGGTGATGGACGATTTTTTGATTAATGTGTCAGCATCCTTACAGTTATTTGCTGAACATAACTTTAAGTTTGTCTGTAATTTGGTAATGGCTAAGGATTTGGTTAATTTGCCACGGTACCTTCGTGTGTTTTTGCAACAGTATATTGAGGTTGAACACGGACATATAGTGCAAAGTATATGCAAAATAATCCACAACGATATTTCTGACGAGCAGAAAAGGGAATTGAGAAATGAGAAACAAACAAAAGTAAACATACAGAGTGCTCTACAGGAAAGGGCTAATTTTTTGCAAGATATTGCTGAAAAGAGTAAATTACAAGAAACAGTGTCGAGACTAACAAATGATTTAGATAAGTCAAACATGGAATTTACTAAAGTGCAAGCGGCGTTAGATGCTGCGTTAGGCAAAATCAAAGATTTGGAAATTTAAGTGCATTATGGAGATGATGAGGTTAGTGATCTCAAGCAGCAACTTCAGGAAAACAAAGAGAGGTGTTGTAAATTAGAAGCTGAGACACCTGACCGTGATAGGTCTTATACAAAGACGCTTCTTGATTTGTTGAGTAAAGTAAATACTGGTATTGAAGAAGAGAATTATATTGTATTTCCGAATGAATTTGAAGAGCTAATGAATAATGAGGATAGTAAGAATGAAACACGACAACTAAGTGCAAATAAAGAAAAGGATGAGAAAGACAAATTAGAAGAGTTAACGACTGAGAGAGAGAAGATGATTAAGATTGAGAGATTGCTAACAGAGGAGAGAAGTAAAGTTTTGACATTTGACGAATTAAATAGGGAATTAAGTGGAGAAATTTCACATAAAAATGTTGAAATTGCAGAAGGTACAAAAAGAGTAGAGGTCCTACTCGATATTATTTTGAACAACAAGATGTGGTCTTCTGTCAATGTTGACAATGCTAGACAGAAAGTTGTTTGCCAACAGGTTAAAAAAGCAAAGAGCCAGCCTCATACAATCTTTCCTGATAGAAAGGTTACATGTGATGGACAAAGATCTTTTCGGGGAAAATATAACTTTCCAAGATCTTTTGATTCTGCTTCCAATAGCAACGATTCTTGGCGGCAGTGTAATAGAGAGAATGATAATGTAACAGTCAGTCCTGATAAATTTCAAGCTAAAAGCCCAAAGATTAAACGAGTAACTAATTGTGGAAGTTCTCATAAGGTGATAACAAGGGATAAAGTTATAAGTAGTGGTTCCAAGGAAGAAACCCATTATATGCGTAACGATAAAGATACTTTTAGATCTGCAGGTGATACTGCAAATAAGCATATTGTCAAAGAAAAGAATGGAAAGAGTTTTGGTAGGAGAGATGATCCTAAGGTTAGAAAGTACCATGGGAATTCATATGATAATAATTTTCCTTCTCAGAGAGATAAGAGACAAGTTAATGTATCTCAACATTTTAATTCTGAGAATTTTGAAAATAATTGTACAGACAAATACAAGAAGGGTTTTCAATCGTGCAATAATTTTTCTGACAGATTTTTTGTTCGAAGTAGAAATGTTAAGCACAACAGGTCTGACTGGGATTATAGACATAATAATGGTCTCAAACAAAGAGGAAATGATGATAAATATTTTGATCAAACAACAAATAATAAGTGCAGTTATGCTAATTTTGCTCGACATGAGCCCAGAATCATTGTTAGTAAGCAAAGTAGAAATAATAATGATGTCACAAATACTACTGCATGTTATGCTTCTGATTTTGAAAGAGCGTCACGTTATTGTGAACGTAGAACTTTGTTTCAAACTAGATCTTCTGTGGTGTCTAAGTGTGATAAAGGAAGAGTTGATGACATCGTGAAGTGACCAGAATTCTACACAAGCCACAGTGCTAGGTAATAGTCTATTTAACCTCTCCGTTGTTCTCAGTAAATTTCACCATTCATTAAAATGGAAATTTTCATTTGTATTTTTTGAACAGAGGCGACTTCTCGATAAGGGTAGCGCTCATGTTTACATTAGCGGCAGGAATGAAGGTCAACGTTGTGCCCGAGTGTTTGTTCAAGCGGAACATATCAGCGTGCTAACTATGCATTGGACGTATTACCCCGAGTGTTTATGAGATGTCGGCAAGACCTATGGAGATTTTTTTGCGTTTGATTTTTTGTTTGTTTGTTAGGACAGTAGATGTTATTGTATTCTATTGTATAGATCATTATAGTTTGTTATATTGAAATATTATGCAATTTCTCTGTAATATTATGATCATCATCTTTATGCATCATTTGATGGCCATAGTTTTTCTTGATATGTATGACTGTTTTAATTATGCATTAGTTCATTTCGATGCTATTTTTAATACTATTGTGTTTTGGATAATGTGTAGTGTGTTAGATGGTATTGACGTGTCGTTTACTATTGATGAATGCAATGAGCAGGTTTATATTTAACCTTACTGGTTACAAAACTGTGCCTATTTGCACCAGATAATCATTGACTTTTATACTCTGGTGTAGAACTTGCAGGTTTTTTTTTTACATCTGTGATTGTTAATATAGTTTTGTACATGATGAGATTTCCAGCTCTATGCACAAACTCATTAGTTGTAATGTTACAATAGTTACTTTTAGTATATCAGGTGGAGATAGATATAAATTTATAACTAAATAACACTGTAGCTAAGCTGAACGTGATTATCAGCCGGAAATATTTAAAAGTTTAAATTGAACTGTATAGAGAAAATTAACAGCGTTTGCTGATATTGTTATTTGATTGAGGAATCTAGAGATCTGATTTAAGCACTTGCTTAACATACATTACGTTGTTTTCATATATTTGCAAACTTGTATGTTGGTAATAGTGTGTTTTCCTATGTGTTTCTCTGTGACGTATTTTTGAAAAAAACTTACACGTGTTGATTAGTGTTTGCTTAGATATAGGAATTGCTATGTATCTCTCATTTTGTTAACGCTAGTTTCTTTGTTAATTTGTTAATTATAGATTTGATATGATTAAATTAAAATACTATTTTTATGTAACTTAACGTTACGAAATATTTTTGTATTGTTAGGTTAATTGTATAACTTAATATAGTGTAACTACTTGTGATATTTGTAGTTATTTTACATATAAGAAATTGTTTGAATGTGATATTATTGTTTTTTCTACATATTCTGATTTCATACTTACCTTTATTACGGATCATTTTTCTTTTGCTTGATCTTGTCTTTTCTTTTACTATCGGTTGTTTCCTATTTAGTTGTTCTGTATGCACTTAACTGGGTTTTGTAATGCATTATTTTTTAGTATGCTTAATTGATTACATTGGATACTTCATTTTTACATTTCACTTAATGCTTATATTTTGTAGATGTCTTATTTTGACTTAACTTAAGGTAATTCTTATACGCATATGTTAGAGAATTATTGTCCTCTTAATTTTTTTTTGGGGGGGGGGGGGGGTGTAATTGTCCAAAAAAAATGATAGAATCATTTTTTTCTCCGTGGGTGAGGTAAGCTGTTAAGAACAGATCTGGTGTAAGGGAGGTAAACCTGAGAATGTTAGTAGACAAGTTAGATTTTGAGTTGGAGCACTTGTTTGCTTGTTGGCTATTGAATAGTTTTGAAAATATCTCGTGGTAGTTTCGAGAGACAGATTACAGAAAGCGTGGAAAAACGCTGAGCATCTCAAGTGTTGAGATATATTTATTCTGTATTGTTTTGAGCTTTGTGAGAATAGCTCGCGGCTAGCCCGCAGATGATTGATTGACTGAGTTGTGTTGAACAGTGAGGAAGTTTCGTGACTGTTTTGAGCAGGACGAGTGTGTGATTCGAGGAGAGTGTTCTGGGCGTTTGACCGGGTTGGTCAGTCCTTGTGTTTTTTGGGAAGTGTAATGCCTGCGCAGTGCTAAGGTTAAAATGTCGACTGATTTTTCGCTGTGGGTACAGCGTAGTATAAAACTGCAGTGTGGATTATTGTGAAAATGTTTATGAGGCCAAGATGTTGTGTAGGCCATTTTGATAACTGCAGTGTGCAGTCCTTAAAGGCCATTATTTCCTTTGAGAGGATAGTAGTTGAAGATTTTGTGTAGGCCATTTTGATAACTGCAGTGTGCAGTCCATAAAGGCCATTATTTCCTGTGAGAGGATAGTAGTTGAAGATGTTGTGTAGGCCATTTTGATAACTGCAGTGTGCAGTCCTTAAAGGCCACTGTTTCCTGTGAGAAGATAGTTGTTGATGATTTATATAAAGGCCATTATCTCCTGTGAGAGGATTGTTATTGATGAATTATATAAAGGCCATTATTTCCTGTGAGAGGATTGTTATTGATGATACTTTATAGCGCTGATGAATTATATAAAGGCCATTGTTTCCTGTGAGAGGATAGTTGTTGAGGAAGAGATAGCGCTGAGTTATTGATGATACTTTATAGCGCTGACATCATTGTAACTGACGAGTGGGCAGTCCTTATAGTGTTAAGATATATCTCGTGTTTTGCTGTGAACTGTATCCTGACTATGTGCATTTCATATCAATGTGTTATGACGTAATAAACCAGTATTAAATGTAACCAGTCGTTTACAACCATCCATGACTCTTATGTACGTACCTGTGTTGTAAACGACTGAACCAACACACGCACTCAATATTCCAGACGTGACAGTAGTAACTCATATTTAGGAATAGCCCTGTGTGAGCGTGGCCTGTAATATAGAACCCTTTAGCAACGTATCTCTATATTTAGCCTGAGTGGCGTTAGTATTTAAAAGACAGGCATCACATTTGAGAGCTGTATCAGGGGTCCCAAGAAAAACCCTTATTCAGGAACACTTATTCAGAAAACAACTACCAGTATCAGTTGGCAGTGTTTGCCTGTGTGGTGTATATATACACACAAAATTAACCAACAGTAACCAACTGTATCAGTAAGTGTAAACTTTTATTTTACAAATGTGAATTTGACATGTTTTTCTTGCTAAGTGGTTATTTATGAGACTGGCAACCTGAGCATTTGAAAATAGTATACTCATAAACCACTACAGCAAGCGCCGGTTTTTACTTAATGCTAATTCGCTCAGAAACGCAAAAGCAGCAGCAACCCCAGACTCCGAATGGAGCAGTGGTGAGTGATGATTACATCACATGTGTCTAAAGTGCATAATATCATTTTGTGAGATATATGTACCTTGTTAATTGTAATTCGGGCAAATCATTGCATTCGCGCTGTCCAAGCACATATTTTCCTAGTTTCAATTCCCAGAAGAATATTGGTGATTTCTAATCATCTTCCCTGTGTATACTCAAAAGAATTTAATTATCCAGAGAAGCTAACATTGGTAGGTGGACAGCAAGACAATGCGCCTGTTAATTTTCCAACCACGTGTACTTAGCAGTGACATATGTTCTTTTTATTTTGTCTAACGTTCGTGGTACGAAGCTGCAAGACTAAAGTTTCGACGTCACTATTTTTGAGTCAAATGCAGGGACTCAACACTAACCACCAACATTGGATGAGTTGTGTGGATAAGGGCCCTCATCACAGAAGAATTGACGAAACCATGGCTGCAGGACTCACTTATACCAGCTACGTTCTTGTAAAATGAACCAGCAAAAGGACAATTGTTTTTATCAATCCTCAACCCAAGTCTCAGTGAAGACAATTTTATTTACATCTAAAATTCACCGTCATTCCATCGCTATTTTAACCTGTTAAGACTAATTGATTATTAAATTTGTTACATGTTATTTCAAAACAAAATAATCATTGTTGATTCAGTTATGGGACCCAAAGACAGAAATAGAGAATGCAGTCAGCGACCCATAGCTTGACTGCTTGTGTCAGGGTTAGCGAACCAGAGCTGACCAAGACCCTACTCCACCTCCATGTGGTGGTCCTGGAAACAGGCTGCATCAATGCAGTCTGGCTGAGAGAGTAGGGATCGAAGAGGGAAGGCAAACCCAGTCCCAAAAAATGCCGTGCTGAAGTCGGATGTGTCGGCCGAAAGGCGCAGATATCTCAGCTCGGCTGTAAACAGACACAACGCAACCAACGTCCTTTTCAGGACGAACGAGGAAGAAGAGAAGAAGAAGATTCAGTTATTATAGGTATGAAAGCAAACGTGTGAGCCAGACTCTTTAATATATATATCTAGACATATATCTACACCTATAGAGCAAATACGTATAAAAGAATTTCGCTGGATGGCTTGAACGGGCTAAAACCATTGCTTTATTCTTCACAAAAGGCGACGGATCAGATATAAGTTAATAGTGCTCTGCCCTATGCAGCATTGTTCATGACTTCTGAAAACATCTTATGAAACACCCTTGAGATAGAAGCAGCATTATCCTTCTATCTACAACTATGCCAAGAGTAATCTTGTGCGAAGGTATACAGACACCTTCGAAGACCCATATTAAATACTCTTGAGTGTTGGCCACTGATGGACCACTACTGCAGAGCTAAGGGGAGGCAATCCGTGTCAGGCATAATGCTGAGGCCAGATAGCAGTAGTTGTCCACGAATAGGGTAGGACTGCTGGTTCTGAGACCCATAGCTGAGGCCAGGTAGTATCCCGTGGATCCACTCACCAACTGAAACCTGGAACACAACTAGCTAGTGTATGGCACTTGTCGGGGTTAAACACCAAATCCCTACTTTCGTGTCTCTGTCTCAGATGTAATCAACTTATGATCTGAAGTCACATTATCTATGTTTAATACATAGTCACATTGTCTATGTCATCTATTTGCTTATGTCCAATGTCATGAGTATGTCTTATAGTACATTTTAATACATTGATTTTATAGACAAAAGGTGCCTCGTATTACAGAAAGATGAAGTCTTTTAGCTCAGCCTTAAAAGCCAACTCTGAAAAGGGCTGATAGCTTTATCTGCTGTATTTTGTCAGTCCTAAAAAGGACTCAGCTTCACCAAGGCTCGATAGGATTATGGTTATATGCAGAGTAAATGAATCTTCATACGGGCATTAGCAAGATTAGAGACATGAGCAAGACTATAGACATGAGCAAGACTATAGACATCAGCAAGACTATCTACATGGGCAAGACTATAAACAAGATGAGTCAAGCATAAAATGTATAAATCTGCAAACGTTCATTGATTATTTCCAAATCTAAAGTATTTTATACTAAATTTAATAAACATACCCTCAGTTTGACAACCACGACGCTGACTGGGACAGTGTTAAAAGTTACTTGCACTCAGTGGCAGAATTATTCTAGTAATACTTGTTTTTGTTTTTTTTAATTCCTTCATGAGTCGAATTTTTCAAATGCTCGCATGAGGCGCATTTTAAAAAAAATGCTCGCATGAGTCGCATTTTTTCAAATGCTCTCATGACTTGTTGAGGCTTCGACGCACTGTCGACTGTTGTTCAAGCGTGTGTGTTTTTAATTTCCTGGGCTTTTTACTATTTGGAAACCGTGCGGACCTCCGAGAGACAATTACGTCACAGCCTTTATTGCCTCTCAATCCATGATGGTAAATGTCAGTTTGTGTATTATATGCAGTAATAATTCATTATATCTCTATACTGACATTAAGTAGTACTTCCAGCCGATATTCCTTGGATTCAGCACAATATCTGCTTTATTGTGCACAATATGTGACGTATTCCGACTGTTCTCCACTTTATTATCCAGAAAGTTTACACCAGTTGCGGATATGTGTCTGTTTACGATCACTCAAATTTATAATATCTCTGCAATAACTCCATGAAGCAATATTATTCAATATTCCATAGATTAGGCCCAAGTGTGGCTTTATTGTGGTAAAATTTGAGTTTATTCCAACCATTCGTTACCGACACATGTGCCAAGGCCTAACCTCCGTTTCGACACTCATATTTTGCTTAGCCATTTTTCTGTAACAATGTGTCCCGCACCGCAATAGGCTGACGTAATAAATTAACGGAGCATTTAACCGAATTTTTCATGACACTAATTTGTTATCTTCTCTTTCTACTACTAATTATTATTCGCCACGCTTTGTATATCCACTTTCTATTCACTAGCTCCATTTAGCTTCATTCGTTCTATGTCCTGTTAGTAATTTTTGTAAAGAAATTTAACAACGCAATTTAATAATGTTGCTCTGACATCTTGTGTAGTCAAATAAATTGCATTTCTTTTGTATATATGGCTTCTGAAATTCTCGATTAAACTTCATCGACTTGCGGAAGTGTTGCTCACACGTTACATTGTGTACATTGTACACACTTTAATTGAGCACGTATCGGCTTTCCACATCCTCACCCATCATTGACAAAAATAAATAAAAAATACTTCTTTTAATCATTTAACAAAATCTCGCATTGTAAAATTACGTACGTAGTAACCTAGCAGAGTAGTGACATTTTATAGACTTCACTAAACTAGGACCAGCTTTATTAGATGGGGTGACCAGTTGCCTCATTCCCTAACTTTGACTTTTCTAACTCAAGAGCTGACTCAGGTACCCATTTAGAGCTTGGTCGACTAGAACGTAATGCCACTAGGTTTCAATCCCGGAACCGATTACTGTACTTAACTTTACTTTTTTTGATCTGCTCAAGCAAGGGAGACAAAATCAAAAAGTTTACGTTCCAGGTAAACTACCCATGAATTCTTTCCCTTTCAAACTGTAGTGAAGGAGGCGACGCTAAAAAGTTAATTTTAGACACTCTAAAATACTACTCCACTTCGATGCCACATTACACTGTAATCAGGCTTACATTTAGTAGCTGACGAAGGTATTGGAAGCTTTTTGCAACTGGAATGTGTCTTTTTCTTTTTCAATCTGTGAATACATTTATTATAGTGTAGACTTTAAATCGGTAATTAAATCTGAATACAATTATATTTACATCACGAAAATGTAAAGATATTTAAATTTTTCTGGTCTTTGGAATAAATTATAAATTCCAATCCTTAGGTAGACCTCTTCCAGAATTGTGTGTAGAACAGCAAGAAACATTAACCAAAAAGTTATTGTAAGAGACATTTATGTTCTGAGAATGCATGTACAAAAAGTAGATTGTTCACTGGCAATGAAGTGAGAAATATATGTGTTTTTCCCTTCGTGTACTTTTCTTATGCACTCGCTCATACCAAGTTCTAGTCAGAGAAAATAAGACGGAATGAGACATTTCCTTTATCACAAGAAAAGAGCCCGCCCCCCCCCCCCCCCCCAACCCCCGTACCCCCCCCCCCCCCCCCCCCCCCCCCTTACCACCGAAGAAAACATATAAAGACATGACATACAGAGTTATTCAGTTATCTGTTTGCAAATGAATCGGTAATGTAGCTCTTAAGTTGCTGTTTTATTAAGTCGAGTGTTCAGTTAAGGGCTGGGACTTGATAACGTCGCGCAAATAACCTGCCAATGTAATAAATCTATTTACCATCCTTTATCTTTTGGAACACGCACCTTTTATCTTTTGGAGTACGCACCTTTTATCTTTTGAAACATTCACCCTTTATCTTTTGGTACATGTACCCTTTATTTTTTGGAACATGCACCCTTTATCTTTTGGAACATGCATCCTTTATCTTTTGGTACTTCTTCTTTGATCCTTAGCCGCCGACCGTCAAAGCAGTCAGTGGCCATCACGCCAAGTTGCGTCTTGTAGGGCAACAACAAATTGATTCCACTTTGCTCGGTAGGCGGTCATCCTTCGCACAGTGCCCCAGTGTGAAAAGAGGACAATTTCGACATTTCCTTCTCTGTAACTCTCCAGCTCTCCGCGCCATAGAGAAGCACAGAAAGCACACAGCTCTGATATAATCTTAATTTTGTGCTTGTGCTGTATTGAGAGGACTTCCAGATGTTGTTTAGGCTAAATAAGACTGTTCTTACCTTATTCATTCTGATGTTGATGTCTTTACTTGCCCCGCCATCTGGTGTTACTATGCATCCTAGGTATGTGAAGGTGTCTGGCTGTACCAGTTGCTGATTCCTTACTGATATGGGCTCAGGGTTGCTCACATTGAGCGTCATGACCTCTGACTTCTTTAAATTGATGTTCAAGCCCACCTGCTGGCTAAACTTATTAAGTCTATCCGTTTTTTCCTGGATGTGTTGATGTGAATGTGCTAGTAGTGCAATGTCATCTGCATATTCCAGATCTTCCGATGTAGAAAATGTAGTCCATCTTATTCCTCTTGGACTGCCCTCTGTTGTCTGGCGCATCACCCAATCTATGAATGTTAAAAATAGAGTGGTTGATAAGGGGCATCCCTGTCGTACTCCTGTCTTCACCTCAAAGGTTAGGTTGCTCTGCCCAACACTACACGTAAAGTTTGCATAGAGGCTTTTTATGATTGACACTATGCATCTTGGAATTCCATAAGCCCTCAGTATTTTCCATAAACTGTCCCTATGTATGTTGTCAAAAGCCTTTTCAAAATCAACGAAATTAATGTACAGCTGTCTTTGTCATTCTGAGCACTGCTCTATAATGTTCATGAGAGTGAATATATGATCTACACATCTTCTGTTCTTTCTAAATCTTGCTTGTTCTTTCCTCAGTTTGTGGTCTACTGCTTTTGAAATTCTCTGCATAATTATCCTGCCCAGTATATTGCTGGGAACTGAGAGAAGAGTGATTCCTCTCCAATTATTGCAGTCTGCAAGATCTCCCTTCTTGGGAAACTTGACAATTATTCCTTTGTTCCACTCTGATGGTGTTGTCCCCGTTTTCCAGACTTGTGCAAATAGTGGTTCTAATAGTTTTGCTGCTAGCTCAGGGTCTGTCTTAAATAGCTCTGCATTTAAGTTATCATGGCCAGGAGCTTTTCCGTTCTTTAACCCTTTGATTGCTGTGATGATTTCTTCTTTTCGTGGAATGTCTGTATTTACATCTAGATCGTTTTCAGCCTCAGGAACATTCAATTGTATCTCTGGTGGTTCCTTGTTCAGAGTTTCTCTGAAGTGCTCTGCCCATCTTGTTTCCTGTCCCTCTGCTGTCGTGATGAGATTTCCTTGCATATCTCTTACTACTGTAATATTGTTTGCACCTCGTTTTCCACTGAGGAATTTAGTTATTTTGTATACTGTACTTTGTTCATTTCTCAGTGCTGCCTCTTTTGCCTGTCTTGCAAGATCGTCTAGGAAATTCCTTTTGTTCGCTCGGGTTTGGCGTTTAACTTCCTTGTCCAGCTGACTGTACTGTTCGCTATTTAGTTGCTTTAACTTCGCTTCTGTTTTTTTTTTCTTTTCATTTCCTTTCTCAGTGTTATGGTGTTTAATGTTTCTGGTGTTATCCAGTCTTGCTTCTTCCTTTCCTGGAATCCCAAGCATGATTTGCTGCTTTCCTTATATATTGTTGAAATGGTATTGAATTTCTGATCTATATCATCAGTCAATGTCTTTTCCTGACTTTTGGCAAATTGATATCGTTTCTTTATGTTAGCCGCAAAAGCTTTGCTGGTAAGGCAGTCCTTCAATTTGCTTATGTCAAACCTTTTCTGTGTACTTACAGTTGGTCCAGTCCTTCTTAGTTTCACTTTCAGTTTTGCTACTGCTAAATGATGATCATTTCCCACATCTACACCTCTTCTTACCTTCACATCTTGTAATGCATGTCTCCATCTACCGTTAATTATGATGTGGTCTATCAGGTTTCTGTCCCGACCATTTGGTGATTCCCATGTTAATTTGTGAATTTCTTTATGTGGGAAAAGTGTTCCTCCAATGACCAGGTTGTTAATACTACAGAAACTTATTAATTTATCCCCATTTTCGTTTGCTGTTCCGCTGCCGCATTTCCCCATTACTCTTTCATTATATGTATTTTGTGTACCAGCTTTCGCATTGAGGTCTCCTGTTACTATAATAAGATCATATCTAGGTGTGTCTTCCATTTCTTTCTGCAGTTGTTGACCTCTTCATCGCTGTCATTCGTTGGTGCGTAGCATTGTATTATTGTAGTATTGGTGCATACCTGTCCAGCTTAGTAGAACCTTCCAGGAGTAAAACTCCCGCTGGCATAGCTCTGGGGTTATTCATGGTACGCAAGCCGCCATACCTCGACAAGGTATTGACACCGGTGATGGCAGATTTTTGGTATATGCATCCTTTATCTTTTGGTACATGCACCCTTTATCTTTTGGTACATGCACCCTTTATCTTTTGGTACATGCACCCTTTATCTTTTGGTGCATGCACCCTGTATCTTTTGGTACATGCACCCTTTATCTTTTGGTACATGCACCCTTTATCTTTTGGTACATGCACCATTTATCTTTTGGAACATGCATCCTTTATCTTTTGGTACATGTACCCTTTATCATTTGGTACATGCACTCTTTATCTTTGGTACATGCACCTTTATATTTTTGTACATGCACCCTTTATCTTTGTTACATGCATCTTTATATTTTGGTACATGCACCCTTTATCTTTTGGAACATGCATCCTTTATCTTTTGGTACATGTACCCTTTATCTTTTGGAACATGCATCCTTTATTTTGTGTTACATGCATCCTTTATCTTTTGGAACATGCACCCTTTATCTTTTGGTACATGTACCCTTTATCTTTTGGAACATGCACCATTTATCTTTTGGTACATGTACCCTTTATCTTTTAGAACATGCATCCTTTCTCTTTTGAAACATGTGTCCTTTATCTTTTGGTACATGTACCCTTTATCTTTTTGAACATGTATCCTTTATCTTTTGGTACATGTACCCTTTCTCTTTTGGTACATTCCTCCATTATCTTTGGTACATGCACCCTTTATCTTTTTGGTACATGCACCCTTTATCTTTTGGTACATGCACCCTTTATCTTTTGGTACATGCACCCTTTATCTTTTGGTACATGCACCCTTTATCTTTTGGTACATGCACCCTTTTTTCTTTTGGTACATGCACCCATTATCGTTTGGAACATGCATCCTTCATCTTTTGGTACATGCACCCTTTATCTTTTGGTACATGCACCCTTTATCTTTTGACATATGCACTCTTTATCTTTTATTACATGCACCCTTTAACTTTTGGTCCATGCACCATTTATCTTTTGGTACATGCACCATTTATCTTTTCGAACGTGCACCCATTATCTTTTGGAACATGCATTCTTTATTTTTGGTGCATGCACCCTTTATCTTTTGGAACATGCATCCTTTATCTACTGGTAAATGTACCCTTTATCTTTTGGTACATGCACCCTTTAACATTTGGTACATGCACCCTTTATCTTTTGGAACATGCATCCTTTATGTTTGGTACATGTACCATATATCGTTTGGTACATGCACCCTTTATCTTTTGGTACATGTACCCTTTATCGTTTGGTACATGCACCATTTAACTTTTGGTACATGCACTCTTTATCTTTTGGACCATGCATCCTTTATCTTTTGGTACATGTACACTTTATCTTTTAGGGCGTGAATTTTTCTTAGGCATGTTGTGTGAAAAGAGGACAATTTTGACATTTCCTTCTCTGTGACTCTCCAGCATTCCGCACCATAGAGAAGCACAGAAAGCACGCAACTCTGGTATAATCTTAATTTTGTGCTCGTGCTGTATTGGGAGGACTTCCAGATGTTATTTAGGCTAAAGAAGGCTGTTCTTGCCTTATTCATTCTGATGTTGATGTCTTTGCCTGCCCCACCGTCTGGTGTTACTATGCTTCCTAGGTATGTGAAGGTATCTGTCTGTACCAATTGCTGATTCCTTACTGATATGGGCTCAGGGTTGCTCACATTGAGCGTCATGACCTCAGACTTCTTTAAATTGATATTCAAGCCCACCTGCTGGCTAAATTTATTAAGTCTATCCGTTTTTTCCTGGATGTGTTGATGTGAATGTGCCAGCAGTGCAATGTCATCTGCATATTCCAGATCTTCCAATGTAGAAAATGTAGTCCATCTTATTCCTCTTGGACTGCCCTCTGTTGTCTGGCGCATCACCCAGTCTATGACTGTTAAAAAAAGAGTGGTTGATAAGGGGCATCCCTGTCGTACTCCTGTCTTCACCTCGAAGGTTAGGTTGCTCTGCCCAACACTACATGTAAAGTTGGCATAGAGGCTTTTTATGATTGCCACTATGCAGCTTGGAATTCCATAAGCCCTCAGTATTTTTAAATAAACTGTCCCTATGTATGCTGTCAAAAGCCTTTTCAAAATCAACAAAATTTATGTAAAGCTGTCTTTGCCATTCTGAGCACTGCTCTATAATGTTCCTAAGAGTGAATATATGGTCTACACATCTTCTGTTCTTTCTAAATCCTGCTTGTTCTTTCCTCAGTTTGTAGTCTACTGCCTTTGAAATTCTCTGTATAATTATCCTGCCTAGTATTTTGCTGGGAACTGAGAGAAGAGTGATTCCTCTCCAATTATTGCAGTCTGCAAGATCACCCTTTTTGGGCAATTTGACAATTATTCCTTTGTTCCACTCTGATGGTGTTGTCCCCGTTTTCCACACTTGTGCAAATAGTGGTTCTAATAGTTCTGCTGCTAGCTCAGGGTCTGTCTTAAATAGCTCTGCATTTAAGTTATCATGGCCCGGAGCTTTACCGTTCTTTAACCCTTTGATTGCTGTGATGATTTCTTCTTTTCGTGGAATGTCTGTATTTACATCTAGATCGTTTTCAGCCTCAGGAACATTCAATTGTGTCTCTGGTATTTTCTTGTTCAGAGTTTCTCTGAAGTGCTCTGCCCATCTTGTTTCCTGTCCCTCTGCTGTCTTGATGAGATTTCCTTGCTTATCTCTTACTAATGTAATATTGTTTGCACCTTGTTTTCCGCTGATGAATTTAGTTATTTTGTATACTGTGCTTTGTTCATTTCTCAGTGCTGCCTCTTCTGCCTGTTTTGCAAGATCGTCTAGGAAATTCCGTTTGTTGGTTTGGGTTTGGCGTTTAACTTCCCTGTCCAGCTGGCTGTACTGTTCGCTATATAGTTGCTTTAACCTGGGGGACTTCGCTTCTGTTTTCTTTCTTTTCATTTCCTTTCTCATCTTTATGGTGTTTAGTGTTTCTGGTGTTATCCAGTCTTGCTTCTTCCTTTCCTGGAATCCTAAGCATGATTTGCTACTTTCCTTATATACTGTTGAAATGGTGTTGAAATTCTGGTCTATATCATCAGTTAATGTCTTTTCCTGGCTTTTGGCAAATTGATATCGTTTCTTAATGTCGGCCACAAAAGCTTTTCTGGTAAGGGGGTCCTTCAATTTGCTGATGTCAAACCTTTTCTGTGTAGTTACAGTTGGTCCAGCCCTTCTTAGTTTCACTTTCAGTTTTGCTACTACTAAATGGTGATCACTTCCCACATCTGCACCTCTTCTTACCTTCACATCTTGTAATGCATGTCTCCATCTACCGTTAACCATGATGTGGTCTATCTGGTTTCTGTCCCGACCATTTGGTGATTCCCATGTTAACTTGTGAATTTCCTTGTGTGGGAAAAGTGTTCCTCCAATGACCAGGTTGTTAATGCTACAGAAACTTATTAGCTTATCCCCATTTTCGTTTGCTGTTCCGCTGCCGCATTTCCCCATTGTTCTTTCATTATATGTATTGTGTGTACCTACTTTCGCATTGAGGTCTCCCATTACTATAACAAGATCATATCTAGGTGTGTCTTCCATTTCTTTCTGCAGTTGTTGATAGAATTCATCCTTGACCTCCTCATCGCTATCATTCGTTGGTGCGTAGCATTGTATTATTGTAGTGTTGGTGAATCTCCCTCTCAATCTCAATCGTATCAGTCTGTTGTTGATGGGTTTCCATTCCAGTAATGTCCTTTCTATCCCTTTCTGTAGAATAATGGCTACGCCTTCACTGTGCTGTCCATCCTCTCTTCCAGAGTAAAGTACTGTTTCTCCTGTTGCTGTTTTAACTTTTCCTGCCCCTGTCCATCTGCTCTCACTTATCCCCAGGATGTGTAACCTATAGTTTCTCATTTCTGCCGTGACCTGTCTTAGTTTACCTGTCTCGTACATTGTCCTGACATTCCAAAATCCTATTCTTGTATCCTGTTTTGCAGTCAGGACATCCGTTTTCATGTCAGTGGCTTCCTTTCGGCTTTCACCACTGACAATCATACGATCCACAGACTCCGAATGTCCATCCCGCAGCAAAGTTTGTTCATTTGATGTTGTTTCCGTAACTTCATTATTTTTTTTACATAGACAGGGGTGTCAGCCCTATGCTAAAACCCCCAACCTGGAGGACCAGGGTACCAGCTTTTGTCTGACCCCTACCCACACAGACCAGTCCAGCTTGGTTGAACCTACCAGGAGTAACACTCCCACTGGCATAGCTCTGGGGATTGTCAGGGTACGCAAGCTGCCATACCGCTACAAGGTATAGGTACCATTGATGGCAGATCTTTTGGTACATGTACCGTTTATCGTTTGGTACATGTACCCTTTAACTTTTGGAACATGCATCCTTTAACTTTTGGAACATGCACCCTTTATCTTTTGGAACAAGCAGTAAGTAATGCTTCCTCGTTATTGCCGTTCAATAATCAGAGCGGAAACAAATATTTTAAACCTTGGCTGAGAGAGTATTTAACTAATGTGAACAAACGTGTGTGTGTGTCTTTATATATCAGTACTGCAGGAAGGTATAGCACTGTTTATTGTTGTTTATTGTTTTTTGTTGTTTATTGTTTATTGCTGTTTATTGTTGTTGATCTGAATTGACGTCATTGCACTCCGAGAAAAACTATACATGCTCAGTCTCCCTTTGCAAATGTCGAAGGGTATGAATGCTGTTTGTTCATGTTGAGAGCTGCTTGTATACACGCCGGATGCATCCTCTCATAGGTCCATCACTGCCAGTCTTACGTTTGAGACCATGTTCCAGCAATCGTTGCCTTGATGATTCATTGTCGCGAGGTGGTTAAAAGTATGTCTGACGTAAGACAGTTCTGAGCGAGATGCATGACAGTAGATAGAAACAGAGTCACGAATGTAAATAAAGAGTGAAGTATGACAGTCAGGTGAGAAGAAAGATCTGTATATGTATTATATGTATTATATGTATATCACTTCTATCCATGCAACTCTTCCAATACTTGGTAAATTGTCACACAGGCACTCTTTTTCCCCGAAATATTAAATATTACAGTTGGTTGTCGTAAGTGTGTTTTGGTGCACCTACAACAACAGTTGTCGATGGATATGGCTTTTGGAATGTTATCAAGGAGGTCTCCAGAAATTGGCTCGTTACGAAAGAAAGAGACCTATTCGAGATAAGGACAAAAAAAGAGATTGTGAATGCTCTCCACTAGTTAGTTGTTGGGTCCGTTCATTCTAATTGTAAAGAGCTTCATTACGCGAATGGTTGCAAAGAAACAAAATGTCAGAAAAATGTTCTTCAAAACGAACTCCAACTAGTAGTATTTAACTGGTCACTTACTGGCAGCACACAAGTCTGTGATGACTGTACATATATTTTATTTAACGTGACACATACGGAGTGGAACACACAAGACGATCATGGTTACAGATTACAGATGCAAATGTCATACTTTAAAGTTGCTGATCATACTCTTAAATTCTTGGAGATTCTTCAACAATCAAGTCCTCTTCTATCCAAGTGAGCTGAGGATCACTTCTGTTACCCTCTAATATACATTTACAATGAAGTCCGTTGACCTTCTTCCAAGGACGTCTATCGTGGTAAACGGATTCATGTTCAAGGATCAATCTTTGATATCATACCCGTAAAATTCCCAGACTTTCTTCATACAATACTTATGTAGCATATATATATAATCCAGACAAAGTCAGACACGGCAATACAATCAGGTTAGAGTCTTCTGTTGACTAACCTCTCCCAAAATCCATGCCATGACTTTGGCATTGGCGAAACGGCATATAAAAACATGTGAAGCATACAAAATCAATTAACTTCGTTTCCTCGTAGGTATCCTCCCTCTACGGTAATTCAAACAAGGCAATCGACTCCGTATGTCCATTCTAGGAATGACATACTACGATGGATTCCCGCTAGACCATAACTAGGAGCGGCCTGATACTTCAATTAAAATCAATAAACATTCAATGTGAAATGGGGCGACACTTACATGATACTTCCACTATTGGCTTCGACATGAAGACCAGTATATATATCAATAGAAATTATGGCTTCCACTAATTTGCCACGAATACAAGAAATATTCCACGGACATCAACATGGTCCGTACTGCCCCATACAAAACATGACGTCACAATCCCTAAACTAGGTTACCCGTGCGTCCAAAGCAACTCACACTGCATTGTGCACGTCAGTGCGTGAATCAATCGAACGCACAAATAATATAACTATATTAAGACTGGTGCGTACATTTGGCAGGACCAAAGACTACCCCCTTAGGTAATAAATGTACGTAACAGCTCCCTTATTACCTCCCCTTAAAAAAATTAATTCTATTAATTTTTTTGAACTTAGTACCCGAGAGAGGTGAGTCAAAACTACCACAAGATATATGAAATGCATAAAGTTATACCATATTAAGAAAAGAATATTAAACGAAATCAATATAACTAAATGATAGTATGCATTAAAGCACACATCCACACTCGACCTACTTTGGAACGATGTGGTAATATTCGAAGTAAAAACAAGTTGAAAATGAAAAATGAAAAAACCATAAAAAAAAGATGATAATAAAATTCAACTAAGTTTTCAAACAAAATTTGAAACATGATTTTCAAAAATGAAAATGAACAGCAACACAGATGATGATCAATGACAAGAGAATCAATAAAACAGAAAATTGAAAATACAATGTGCAAAAATGAAGCAATGCAAAATTAAACACTTTAAGAATCAACACCCTTAATGTTTTCTAACACTAGTACGGTTGACTAGTGATCTAACAGTGAGATATCATAACTAAGACCCGTGAATGCAGGTATTACGTGACAACTAAGAAAGTTAGTATGTGTGTGATCCATAATCAATTAAATAGATTAAATTGAATTATTCTAATATATATATATTTCTAATTACTAACAAATAACCAGTTACTAATATATTCTAAGTAATTCCAATATGAATCATTGTCAATGTTCAGTTACAACTAGTTAGTAATCGACGAGACGATGTTCTCAATGTTCCATACACGATAAAATATATTCTCGAACACGATATGTAATGTAATATGTTCCATAGGAATAACAAATGTATATTTGTTGCTCTTAACAATGTTTCCCTACTAATAAAAAGTTACTCTAATACCACTGTTCCCGTTCTAATAAAACGTTACTATAGTATCAATGATAATGTACAAAGTTATTCATGTTATCGGTGAGGATGTTTCAACATCTGGAAGTGGTTTAGTTTCGACAAGTTCGCTTGGGCATCTCGACAAACAGTCTGCGAACACATTCTTCACTCCAGGAATAGCTCGTATTTCAAAATTGAATGGTTGAAGCGCTATAGCGTAACGCGCTGACCTCGATGATTTAACGTTCTTCGTGTTCAGTGCGGTAAGAGCTTTTTGGTCAGATTCCACCACAAAGTGTGAGCCGAGGAGGTAACGTTCCAGTTTTGTGATTGCCCACACTAATGCGAGGAGCTCTTTATCCAGAACGGAGTATTTGAGTTCGCTCTCCGTAAGTTTTCTGGACACGTACATCACCGGAAATAAGGTGCCGTTATATTCCTGCATCAAAACTGCAGCAATAGCGTAAGAAGATGCATCACTGCGAAGAATGAAAGTGAGATTTTTGTTAGGCAACCTCAAAAAAGGTTCATTTGAAAAAAATCGTTTTATATAGTCTAACGCCGTTTGGTGATCCTGCGACCACTTTATTACATTAGATGTGCCTTTCTTCAGTAGAGACGAAAAAGGTGCAGTTATAGTAGACAAATGAGGGATGAATTTTGAATAGAACTGTATTAGTCCTAAAAGAGATCTAACTTGTTTTTTTGTCTTAGGTGCCGAGATGTTTAAAATCTTAGAGACGTTACTGTCTTCTGTATACATGAAACCATGACCTATGCGGTGACCCAGAAATGAGATGTCATGAAAACCGACAAAAGCCTTTGAAGGTTTCGCTGTTAAGTTATAATCCCGTAAGGTAGAAAGTAAAGCCTTTAATCCATGAATATGTTCATCCCAAGAGTCACTGAAAAGACAGATGTCATCTATATAAGTAATGACATCGGGACGATGAGACAATATGCGGCGCATCATGCGTACAAAGGTAGCTGGCGCATTCATTAATCCGAATGGCATAAAATTCCATTGAAAAAGACCCCGTGGCGTCGAGAAAGCGGTGAATGGCTTTGCTTTAGGAGTGAGTGGCACTTGCCAATAGCCCTTTGAAAGGTCAAATTTCGAAAAGAATGTGGCATGAGATAATTTCTCCAATAAGTCGTCTAAAAGAGGTAACGGTTCCGCATCGAATTTTGTAACTTTGTTTAATTTCCTGTAATCTACGCAAAGACGTATATTGTTGTCCTTCTTCCTAATGATTACCATAGAAGAAGAATATGGTGATGAAGATGGTTCAATTATATTTAATTGAAGCATATCATCCAATTCCTTATCAACCTTATCACGAAAGTGTAAAGGGATAGGATATGGGCGAACTCGAATAGGCGTATCGTCAGTCAGAATAATGTCATGTTGGATGACTGACGTATGACCTGGGATGTCAGTGAGGACATCCTCATACGAGTGTAGAATATTAGAGACTTGCTGACGTTGATCAGCCAAAAGAGTAGATGAGATCGTAACATCATTCCATTTCTCAGTGGAATGGAGTGGTACAACTGGTATTGGTAGTTGTACATCATCGAAAGAAGATTCTTCTTCTTGGATGACTGACAAACTAGAATAGTGTTGAATAGGAGGTGTAGGATCGTCAGTTGCCTGGAACACTGACTGTAGATAATCAGGACGTGAGTAATACTCCTTCAACATGTTAATGTGGAAGGTTTTATGTTTACCATTAACATCAACGATGTAGTCGACATCGGATATTCTTGAGATGATCCTGAAAGGACCTCTCCAGGTAATTAAAAGACGATTGTTATGCGCAGGGAGTAATACAAAAGCTTCGTCACCAGGAATAAGCTGGCGAAGACGTCTATACTTGTTTGCAAATAGACGAGCTTTTTCTTTGGCTTGTTCGGATGATGCAGTAGCTAGTCTACAAGCATCTATGATTCTCTTTCTCAGAGAGATCACATACTCATAAGAGGATTGAGTTTCCTCTTCAATATTCTCGTCAACCAATAAGTCGTGGATTAACGACATCGGACCGCGTGGTTGCATGCCAAAAACTAGCTGGAATGGAGAAAACCCCGTGGCTTGATTTTGTACTTCGCGATACGCGAACAGAGCAGCGGGTATGACCCGATCCCAGTCATCTTACCCAACAACTGCTTGAGTGTCCTATTGAGACGCTCAATTAACCCATTTGACATCGGATGATAAATAGAACTAAGAGATCTGTCTATACCTAATGTCTTCATAACTTGAGACATGGATTCAGAAATGAACTGAACCCCATGATCCGACAAGATTTTCCGTGGAAAACCAATGCGTGAGAAGATTAACATCAATGCCTCTGCTACACTGGCAGATGAAGTGTTCTTGAGAAGGATGGCCTCAGGCCAACGAGTGCACATATCAATGCACGTAAGAATATGCGTATGCCCTCTAGCAGATGGAAGCATCGGACCAATAATGTCTATGGCCATTTTATCAAATGGTCTAATCGGGATGTCCGCAGCTTGAATAGGAGCCGCATGAAATGGACCCCGTACCTTAACTTCCTGACATACCAAACAGGACCGACAATAGAGAGTGATGTCCCTATGGACGCCTGGCCAGTAGAATGCCGAAAGCACTCTGGATTTGGTACGCGAAAAACCCATATGGCCCGCACATTGCGAGTCATGCGCATGTCGTAATATACGAGATCTCATAGAGGATGGGACTAAGATCTGATAACATAAGGATGAATCCTTTTCCCGTATTACTCTAACCAAAATCCCATTTTTAAGTATAAAGTCATGTCTAGATTTTGCAAGTTTGTTGCTAGTATACTTTTTGTTCACATACTGAAAAATTTTTTTTAATGAATCATCATTCTTTTGCAATGTTGCAAACAACTCCCGTGAAATAGGAGCATCATCATCACAAGTGGTATGAACTGTAGGTTCAATAGGTGTATCATGCGACATATTAGTAGCTTGCGCTCTAGTCACTACTGCATTTGCAGTTTGAATATGTCGCTCTTCCCATTCAGCTATTTGCTGTGGTGTACACTCTTTAATACCATGTATGCGACCAAGTATTACATCACAGATTGGATTCGGAAGGAGACATGCCTGGATCTTTCCTGAAAAAAATGGTGTATTAAGGTCAATAATAGCAGTGAGAAATGTTTCAACCTTGCCACCAAAAGTCACACACTTGACAACCCTGCCCGTGGCACAACTTGGGTTGATCAGCGAAGTCCGGACGCCCACAGTACTACAACCTGAGTCAAATAGGAGAAAGCATGAAATGTTGTTGACAAATCCCTTGTTAAACTTAAGAGAGCCCTGTCCCTGGTGTAATGACGCAGCAGTGGCCGTACAGACTACAGGTAGACTAGGCAAAGTATGTCCGCAACGCAGCGTCGTGATCGCCTTAGGCTGGAAAAGAGTCGAGCATTCTGGACAGTCTTTCACCTGGGTACAATCAAGAGAACAAGACATAGCATTGTGAGTTTCAGCTACTTTACCCTGTTCAATGTTAGCCTGTGTATCAATTAAAGAGACATTAGAATGTCTACCCGTATTACTCGACGTTCTATCTCTACGACGCGATCGATTTTGATTATTTGCATTAAAATTGCCATAATTGTCGTTTCTGCTTGAGTTAAAATTTGTCCGATAATTTGTATAATTAAAGTTATGATGTTCTTTAAAATTTTTATTCCAAGAACCTTGTCTGTTTTGCGGACCCTGAGATCTTGATCTCCAGTTTTGTTTATTATAATGTCCTTGATTATTTTTAAAATTATTGTTACCAAAATCTCGCGATCTGTGAGCTTGGTTCCAAGAAACATTAAATGGAGCAGATTGTTGAAATTGCTTCCCTTTGTAAAAGTTATCATTGTTAAAATTGTAATTATTTCCCTTATTGACATACCTGTCAGCACTAACGGAACGATTTCGTGAAAAATTGTTTTGTTGTGCTGCAAAAGCAACAGGCAATTCATTCTTAATCTGTGCATTACTTAGATCCCATGGTTGGGTGAGCAGTGCAAAAATTTTTTGCATGTTCTTCTAAGTCTTTCATTGATAAAGGTTTCCGTTCGTGTAAAAATGCGAGAAATGTAGGATTTACAGACGATAGTACCTTATCGCGCATCAGTAAATCGAAGAGACCTTCATACGACTTTTCAATTTTGGATAATTCGATCCATCTTTCTAGGATTAGTCGTATTTGTGACAGAAAATCACTGAAATTTCTGCTTGATTGCGGTAGCAATGTACGAAATCTTAATCGGTATTCATCTTCTGTCATTTGAAATTTCTTCAGAAGTGCGGCTCTAAGAGCATTATAATCATTCTTCTCATTAATACTGGTAGTATGATAAACTGCTAAAGCATCCCCAGTAAGTAACCTGGATAAATATGTGCAATACAGTGTTTTATCCACGTTATAAGACCTACAAGTGGCCTCAAATCTATCTAGGAAAAATATTACGTCATCCGACGGGGGATTAAATTTAGGTAATTTAAGGTGAATTTCCTTAAAATGATCATGTCTGGATGAAGTTTGGCTTTCAAAAGTTCTCTGAGAATTAGCTTCCTGAGTTAACCTAAGTCTCTCATATTCTGACTCTGCTAATTTCAGTTCATGCTGTCGTTTTCTATCATTCTCTTCCATCTCAAGCTGAAGTCGTAATGTATTTTGTTCAGCTATTAATCTTCTTTCTTCCATTTCCTTTTGTTTATTTTCCATTTCTTTTTGTTTAACTTCCATTTCAATTTTAAGTCTTTCTTCAGCCTCCCTTTGCTTCTGTTCTGCCTCTCGCTGAAATCGTTTCTCTTCTAATTCAGCGGCTTGTTCAGCTATTAATCTTCTTTCTTCCATTTCCTTTTGTTTATTTTCCATTTCCTTTTGTTTAACTTCCATCTCAATTTTAAGTCTTTCTTCAGCCTCCCTTTGCTTCTGTTCTGCCTCTCGCTGAAATCGTTTCTCTTTTCTTATTCAGCGGCTAATCTCATTTTTTTCTCCTCTTCCTCAGCTATAAATTTCCTCTTCTTTTCATCCTCCTCAGCCTCAATCCGTTTTTGATCTGCCTCAAATTGAAGTTTTTCTAGTCTTAAAGTTTCTAACTTTCTCTGTTCGGCTTCTATTTCTTGAGCTTTCCTATATTCTGCAAGTGCAAATGCTTTTGCTTCATCAGGAGCCATCTGAAGAGCTTTTGCTTGCTTAATGAAATAATCTAGTGAATACATTATGCTTTATAAGTAGTCACAATACTCTTGATTTATAAAATGATAATTAATCAATGTAAATTAATTAACCTTGTTACTATAACAAGTGTTCTTCGTTCCTGTCCTAGAACGGTATCTTTTGTTATCATATAGTTATGAAATATATCAATAATCAATATAGTAATTTATGTAATGAAATGTCATGAAATCAACAACGTGAAAGACAATAGATACATTACCGACAAGACACGATAATCAAAGACGAGTGAACACAATCGTAGAAATCAACAAAATTAGAAATGTATAACTAAAATAGAATATCGTAAAAATTTACAATGACAACTACGATCAGATACTCAACAGGACAATTGACAACACAGTGTAAAAACATAGGTTTTGTAAAAAACTGAACGACAGGAAAGGTGAGACGGACGCATAATACAAACAAAATTCATCATAAAACTAAATACGAGTAAAAATAACTACCAAAAACAACAAGTAAACGTGACGAAACAGCTAAACAGATACTATCATAAGGAACAATTAGCGATCGGAACTTCGGCAAGGTTTCTAGCCTTGAACCGGAATTATCGCTCAGTTGAAACTTACAAGTTGAGCCCTACAGAACGTCTGACGAAGAGCCCGAATTGGCTTCGAGATGGATCTCGTTCGTCAGATCAACCTCCCTACCTCCCACGACGAATGTACAACATATAACATATAACATGGAAAATGTAAAGATGGACATAACTATAGAAGGCACAGCTAAAAGTAATAAAATGTACAACGAAAGCACGTTATACTCATCTCGCGTGTGCCGGGAAAAAACAATGTGCCTCGTCTCCGTGGATGTACGTCTGAGGATAAAATACTTCGCTCTGCGTATATAACAACAGTTCGCACGTAATAATGACGAATAGGTGATCCCAAGGCAGTCAGTCACTGTAAAACTTGACGTGGAGGTTGATTGATGACCTTGAGCATTTGGTAACCGTAAGTTGATTCTGATTCATCGTCACTCTAGGTTCCAAGTTTGAGATGTTGTCGCCTTGAAAGTTCAACTCTTCTTTTCAACCGATACTTGGATTGAGTACGTTCCTGTGAAATTATTTATTTCCAGCCCACACTGGCATACCATTTACTGTTGGGTCCGTTCATTCTAATTGTAAAGAGCTTCATTACGCGAATGGTTGCAAAGAAACAAAATGTCAGAAAAATGTTCTTCAAAACGAACTCCAACAAGTAGTATTTAACTGGTCACTTACTGGCAGCACACAAGTCTGTGATGACTGTACATATATTTTATTTAACGTGACACATACGGAGTGGAACACACAAGACGATCATGGTTACAGATTACAGATGCAAATGTCATACTTTAAAGTTGCTGATCATACTCTTAAATTCTTGGAGATTCTTCAACAATCAAGTCCTCTTCTATCCAAGTGAGCTGAGGATCACTTCTGTTACCCTCTAATATACATTTACAACGAAGTCCGTTGACCTTCTTCCAAGGACGTCTATCGTGGTAAACGGATTCATGTTCAAGGATCAATCTTTGATATCATACCCGTAAAATTCCCAGACTTTCTTCATACAATACTTATGTAGCATATATATATAATCCAGACAAAGTCAGACACGGCAATACAATCAGGTTAGAGTCTTCTGTTGACTAACCTCTCCCAAAATCCATGCCATGACTTTGGCATTGGCGAAACGGCATATAAAAACATGTGAAGCATACAAAATCAATTAACTTCGTTTCCTCGTAGGTATCCTCCCTCTACGGTAATTCAAACAAGGCAATCGACTCCGTATGTCCATTCTAGGAATGACATACTACGATGGATTCCCGCTAGACCATAACTAGGAGCGGCCTGATACTTCAATTAAAATCAATAAACATTCAATGTGAAATGGGGCGACACTTACATGATACTTCCACTATTGGCTTCGACATGAAGACCAATATATATATCAATAGAAATTATGGCTTCCACTAACTTGCCACGAATACAAGAAATATTCCACGGACATCAACATGGTCCGTACTGCCCCATACAAAACATGACGTCACAATCCCTAAACTAGGTTACCCGTGCGTCCAAAGCAACTCACACTGCATTGTGCACGTCAGTGCGTGAATCAATCGAACGCACAAATAATATAACTATATTAAGACTGGTGCGTACATTTGGCAGGACCGAAGACTACCCCCTTAGGTAATAAATGTACGTAACAATAGTGTTTTATAATAAGTTCTATTTCCCCACGACCTTAGCTTCTACTCTTAGATCTCTATAAAGAAAGAGCCTTCAACCTCATCTACTCGTAAATGTAGAATTTTATCTATATGCAAATATCTAACACCGACAGCACGAGTGATACATTAACGAACTAGATAATGGTCAAAACAATTATTGGGTTTAGTAATTAAAAATACACATATAGGGTTAATAGAAAATAAAAATTGATGATAGTGAAAGATAATTAACACACACACACAGACATGAGATATAAATAATGTACTTAGTTAATTGGAGAGTGAACCTATGTGAATAGTGAAATAATGATGCGATATTTTAAGTGTTACCACACTGATGTCCAATCTACACTGTCTATGTGTCTCTCAATGCTCCTTCATTCTATGAATATACACAGGTATGCATA
Organism: Oreohelix idahoensis; assembly: GCA_024509875.1. Classification (NCBI taxonomy): domain Eukaryota; kingdom Metazoa; phylum Mollusca; class Gastropoda; order Stylommatophora; family Oreohelicidae; genus Oreohelix; species Oreohelix idahoensis. The sequence goes on along the minus strand of JAMPIV010001261.1, from coordinate 450,108 downwards.
GACTGTCCAATGTAGGTGTATGGTATGTTATGTGTGTTATCTTCACGACGAGAATGTACTGATGAAAATAGTATATAGTTATGAGAACTTGAAATATATTTGGAAATCTCTCTCTCGCGTTGACAAACCGTTGACCTTTGTCTCGGGAAAATGTCTGCTATTTGATCTTGAAAAGGCACCGACTAGACAGGAGTTCTTTACACAACGATCTTCTGCCAATGCGTGAGTTTCGTGCAATGAGGCTGGTCTGAGTGAATGTACGTCGTGCAATATACGGTGAAAGTAGATGAATTCATTTCATGGACTGACGTAGTGAGCAGTTGAACTTCATGATTTGAGCTTGATATCTCGGCAGATCAACTTTTGAACAAGTGATCTGTGAAGGTAGACTCACCAACTTGTAAGCATGCACTCTTGATTCATAGAATACGCTTTTGAGTGAGTTGAACTTGAGATATATATATATATATATATATATATATATATATATATATATATATATATATATATATATATATATATATATATATATATATATATATATATATATATATATATATATATATATATATATATATATATATATATATATATATATATATATATATATATATATATATATATATATATACACTGATGCCGAAAAGTTGGAAAAAAAAGTGTGGGAATGGATTTTCCCCGTGTTTGTCATGAGGTAGAGAGCGAATGGCTGCTGGAATGGAAAGTGCGTGATTCAACCCACGGGTTTGTGTACAGACTACATGAAAAGAAGAAAGTTACACGTGCAACACTATTCCTAACAGCTATGACCCTGAAAATGTGTACGCGTTGTGGCAGTATCTTCTTCTTCTTCCGTCCTTAGCCACCGACCGTCAAAGCAGTCAGTGGCCATTACGCCTAGTGGCGTCTTAGGGCAACAGCAGATAGGTTTTCTTTGCCATTGTTTCCCATCACGCCTATTGGCGTCTTTAGGGCAACGGCAAATCAATCCATTTGCTGTTGTTTCCGTAATCGAAGTGACTGGCAAACGGGTGATCAGCCCGTTGGTGTGGCAGTGTACTCGGTATAAAAAGGCCGTTGAAACAAAACACCCAGTACATGTGCTTGAAATGCCACGACTATCGGAATACGACCGCCAACGAGCCATTGGTATGTTGGAGACCGGAATGAGCTCGCGGGCCATTGCCAGAAGGATGAATTGCCACCACAGCACTATTGTTCGTCTCAATGAACGTTACGGAACCACTGGCAGTGCCCGGGATAGACTTCGGAGTGGCCAACCACGAGTTACTACCCCTGCACAAGATCGTCATATTGTGCTGAGTCACCTAAGGAATCGTTCTCTCCCGGCAAGTCAAACAGCAAGAGCAATAGTGGGTAGTCGTGGGCAAGTCTCTAGAATGACAGTCATACGACGATTCAGAGATACAGGAATTACTGCAAGACGACCTTATGTTGGGCCAAACTTGACTCACAGACATCGTCAGCAGCGCCTGCAATGGGCAGAGCAACATGTCAGATGGACTAGACTGCAGAGGAATGCTGTCCTATTCACAGACGAGAGAAGATTCAACATATCCTTCGCTGATGGACGTATGCGGATTTGGCGACGGTGTGGAGAGCGCTTTGCAGATTGCTGTGTTCGTCAGCACAACCGATTTGGAGGTAGCAGTATTCACATTTGGGGAGGATTCAGCTTTCACCATCGCTTGCCTCTTCACGTTTTCCGTGGAAATGTTAATGCTGTGACATATCGAGATGAGGTTCTGGATGCATTGGTTGCTCCTGCGTTCACAAATTATCCAGACTTGCAGCTTCCCCAGCAGGATAACGCACGTGCGCACACCGCATACATTACGCAGCAATATCTACAGCAGAAGAACATTGTGACGATTGATTGGCCGGCCCTATCACCAGACATATCCCCTATAGAACATCTGTGGAACGAGCTTGGTCGCAGAGTCTACAGGCAAGGTTCTCCAGCTAATCTGCAACAACTCGAAGCTGCTCTTACGCGTGAATGGGACTTGATTCCCCGGAATTTCCTTCAGAGAGTTGTGCGTTCCATGCGGAGCCGCTGCCACGCTTGTTTGCAAGCACACGGTGGACATACCAGATACTGAGGATAGTGTGAATGAATTTTTTTATCGGTTGCATTTTTGGTTTTCTCCCTTGCCTGCACAGAATGCAATGAATTTCATAACAATCAAATGTACAAATTAATGACCAGCATGGATTCATAGGAAAATGAATAAAGATTCCAAATATGTAAACTTGTAAACACTTATATTTACATTTCACACTCTGTTCCTGGATTATACAGGTGGTGCGTTTTTAATGTGCTTCACTATATATATATATATATATATATATATATATATATGTGGAATCAACTTGTGAGCAGTTGATAACAGGGGAATAAAATGCTATGCCAACAACGTTTGCACATACGGGCGAGAAAAATCTTCCTTGTAACTTAAAAAAAAGTTAGTTGCGTATCCTTTACAGGACGTGGCAATCAACCCCAGCTTTTATTGGCTGTTTGTGATTTTTCTAGGCAATTTTTTCATTCAGTAGTTTGCCATTGCTTTCTGAACGGTACGGCGCTTATACCATTGTTAAAAATCCACACAAAGCGATCTGCTACCAAACCGCCTGCAGCAGGTTTCGAACCTGGTATATCTGGATTATGAAACTGCGTTCATATCCATTAGGCCACAGACGCCGACCTTGTAACTTAAGAAGTGTAAAATGTCCTATCTTGGGAGTTCTGCTATCTGGACGTACGTTTTCTTAGTTTCTTTCCGGTTAGACGCCAAACACGTAATGGGTAGACTCGGATATCTGCTGGACTGAAGACACAAAAGTGGCTTCTTGCGTTTCACATCTAATATCAATGCTTGATTTTCCTTTATCTTATTCCTCACTACTGATCACGTTGTTTTTAATTCTCTGGTAATGATGTATGACACTAGGCGCACATAATAAGTGTTAAATATGTTGCACATGAAGGTGTGTGCTCATGTAAGTCTGTAATGATGATCTAACAATCAAGTGGAAGGGACTGTCGTAAATTGTTGATAGGTAATTAAGATATATTCCGGTCCCGTCTGAATAGAACTTAGAAAGGTGGTACTCGGTGAGAGATAAGGTAGGTAAAGAAATAGATTTCACGAGTGAAATGGTGAAAGGTAGAGTCTGTCCCTGGACTGAGAGATACTCTTGTCCAGCCTATCGTTTACGACTGAAATTTATTTGATCAGACAGTATACCTCTCTGTATATATTAACATATACACTATAACCACTCACATACACATAAACAGATAAGTGACGACAACTTGACGCACAAACGTGAAACTATTTTAATGGGGTAGGGATATTGGGCCGAGCTGGCCAACACAGGTAATTAAGTTTTTTATGTTAAGTTTATTTACCACAAGAAACTTCACAACATCTAGTATAAGTTATCAAAAATATAAAAATCATAGATTACAGAATTAATAAAGGAATAGACACATAAGTGCAATCCCCCCTGTTGAGACAAGATCCCACAAGAAGAAGTTAATTAAGCCCCAAAGGGTCAAAAGATTAGCACTATGGTATAGAATTTGACTATACTTTAAAGAACAGAGTTTCAAATTAATCTATTCTGAAATGAACAGTATTAGTAAACCTAAGAAGAAAAAAACAAAGTGAATACATTGATTATACAATGGAAGAATTATTCATTCCTGCTTTCTCTCGCTCTGACAAGCATGTGGCCACATTTTCAATCTCGCTTACCTAATTGCTGATTTACAACGTCTGGAACAGAACTCCTTGGTACACACAACAAATCTGGTGTTGGGTTTGTTTGGCAAAACAAGCCCCAGTTCCTCAAATTTACTGATTAATCCTCTTATTCGGGGAACGCTTGCTTTGTTACTGTTAATTGGATCGGTTCATGTCACAGCAATTAGTCCAGGTAGGAAAAACTTAAGATATCTAAATGTTCACATGGCACAGTAGCTTGTAATTCCGAATAGTAAAATAGAATGTCAGGTAGATAAATCTGTCCGGATAACTTCTCGCCACAACAAAAGTGGACGGTAATTGGGAAATGTTAAATGTTGATAAATTCGCCACAGCGGGCTGAATGTAAATGAAAACAATGGAAAAGAAAGCTGGGTAGCGATATGACCAGTTAAATTAATTCTTATAGTCTTTTGTTGTTACTCTCTCTCTCTCTCTCTCTCTCTCTCTCTCTCTCGCCTTGGCTTCATCAACAATACTCCATTCTTTACATCTAACTCAGGAGCACCTAAGAAACGACTCTACAGAGATCAAATTCACACATCCACACTGGGAAGCAGTATCCTGGCCAAAAACATAAAATATCCAGAAAGGACACAACAAGACAGCTCAACCCATATAGAGAATGCAACGAAATCTACTGAGACATCAACATATAATTACAACGCATCACAAACCCCACCTACCCCTCAAAGAAGCACACCTATTGCAAGCAGGCAGCCTTCCAGCTATCACAACGCCACTTTCAATCAGGAAGCCGAATCTTATGATACCATGTTTCCCCCATTAGTCACAAAGCAGCCCCACTCAGGTACCTCTACCAACAGTATTCCAATGTCCCAGGCGCAGAATACTCCTACCAACACTACAACAAGGACGGAAGAAATCAGAGATCACCATGCTTCCTCCCCTAGTTCTTATTATCGTCCTCAGTGGAACCCTGAACTTGTCTATCTGATGCAATTCAGCCCTGCGTCACTTAGACAAGCATTAATGATGTCTGCCCAAAGTCATCCCTATTATATGCCCGGCAGAGACGTCAGTTATTGACGAACAAACACTTTGCTTCACTAAATCTCTGTTACTACAGCCTTCACTCCATTTGAACATTTGTTGATTTTTTAATACAACGGTAATAATCAGAACTTTTAATAGTTTATCGGTTAATATCCTCTTAAAAAAAAATTTCTTTGATTACTTATTTCGTTACAATTTAAATTTCTTATTATCACGCGTAGCTTCAATTTGTTAGAATTTTCGGTGTTAAGGTGTGAAGTGTTGTATACTTAACTTGTCCGACTTGTGACTATTATTAATTTCTTCCATCTCTCGTTTAACTTCACTTTGTTGTGTTGAGCAGTTCTGGTGTGATATGTTGTATGCCTGATTGTTTTGTGACAATTTTCATATACTCAGTTGAAATTGTTTTTTATTAGTTGTATTAATTATTTTAATATTGTATTTTCTGCAATTTCTCATTTCTTGAATTCCACTTCCTTGGTGAAGTATTAATTCGTAAAAATATTTTGCGCTTTTTGTGTGCATAGCCTAACTGTTTTTTAACTTGTATTTTTTTATTATATTTTTTTATATTTTTTTAAAATATATCTTTCTTTTTACTATACAAGCATGGCTGGTAATTATGTACCGTGGCTTCACAAGGATGGTCTACGACTTGGTCATCTGAATATTTACCATCTTCTAGGTAAACTCCCCGAACTTACATACATTCTAAGTAATAATTTTCACATTTTTGGACTTTCAGAAAGTCGCCTAAATGACAGAATAACAGACGATGACATTGCGTTAAATGGTTTTAAAACTATTCGGCGAGACGCAAGCAAAAAACAAGAGACAGGTATAACAGTTTATATTTCCACTTCCCTTAATTTTCGCCGCAGAAACGACTTAGAGACAGCAGAGATAGAATGTGTATGGTTGGAAATAAAGCTACCGAATCAGGGCCCATTTCTGGTGGGATATCTTTATCGAAATCCTAGTGCAGGACCTATATGGTACGAAGATTTCACCATAATGATGGACAATGTATTTGCCACAGTCAAGGAGGTTGTTCTTCTTGGTGATTTCAACATCGATATACACAATTCAAATCTAACATGGAAAAATATAATATTATCGTACAACTTAAAACAAATAGTTAACCAGCCTACAAGAGTAACACAAGCATCAACCACACTAATCGACCACATCTACGTAACTTGCCCAGAAAAACATCATAGAATGCTCTGTCCCTAATATTGCAATGAGTGACCACTATCCAGTATGCTGTACATGGTCAAAGAATAAATGTAAAGTTCCGAAAAATAAACATGTAAGTATCAAATTTAGAAGTTTCAAACATTTCAGTAAGGAATTATTTTTAAATGACTTGCTAACTGCACCTCTCGCCCGTGTTTACCAACTTCCTGATCCGGATGACGCTATTGAATACTGGACAAAAATTTTTTATAATGTTTTTGACACGCACGTACCAGCTAAGGAAATTCGCGTCAAACGACAATTAAAATCTCCGTGGATCACGCAGGAAGTGTTGGAGGCTATGAGGCAGAGAGATCAAGCGCACAAAAATAAGGACCTCAACACATACAGGGTATACAGGAACAAAGTTCAATATTTAATTCGGAAAGAAAAGAAAAATCGTTTTAGAAATATAGTTCAGAACAAATCAAATAGTAAGGAAATATGGAAGGCAATTAACACCTTAGCGAAAAAACGTAATGCACCAGACTCATTCTCTTCCAACACTTCATTTACTTGCACCGACTTCAGCAATCACTTTCAAGCAGAAATAAACGGTCTGAAATCCACAATACCACCTTCCTGTAGTGACTTAGACAAACTTTCAGCATTCTGTAAAAACAAATGTACAAACTCAGTTCCACCCGACATTCCTTTTATGACAGTTAATGAAGTGTATAACTATCTTATTGGCCTTAAGGATAATAGCTCATCAGGGCTTGACGGAATTAGTAATCGAATACTGCGTTACGCCGCACCAGCTATTAGTGATTCACTAACTTTTATATATAATCAATGTATTGCTAAAAGTTATTTTCCTTCAGCCTTTAAGATTGCCAAAGTATATCCTCTCTTCAAACCTGGCTCGTCAGATAACAGTAATCTTGGTAACTATAGACCTATTTCTCTTTTATCATCGCTTTCTAAACCACTAGAAAAACACATACATAAAGCAACACTACATTACCTAGTTAGCAATGACTTGCTAATTGACAGTCAGTCAGGGTTTCGACAAAAGCATTCATGCCACACAGCTCTAACTAAGATGATAGACAACTTGCATCTAAACATAAATAACGATAACATATGTGGAGCAATCTTTGTAGACTTTAGGAAAGCATTTGATATGTTAGATCACGCTGTTTTAATAAGAAAATTAGAAACAATGAAAGTTAACTTTAAACTAGTGACATTACTTAAATCATTCCTGTCCGACAGACAGCAAGTAGTGTGGTACAATAACTCCTTGTCAAGCCCAACTATTATTGACACTGGTGTTCCTCAGGGTTCTATTCTCGGCCCTCTACTTTTTTCCATTTACATAAATGACCTTCCACTACACATCGAGCACTCATCCTGCGACCTATTTGCCGATGACTGTACCATTTATACTAGTGATAAAAGTTGCAACACGCTAGAAATATTATTACAAAGCGACACAGACAATCTTATTAAGTGGAGCAATGAAAACTGCATGCAAATAAATATCACTAAAACAAAATGTATGATAATATCAACTAGACAAAAATTACAAAACTCGCCGAAAACAACACTTCAGCTCTACATTGGAACCTCTTTAATTGAAAATGTAAATGAATATAAAACACTAGGACTCATAATTGACCAACATTTAAGTTGGAATTCGCATGTACAAGCACTGACCAAACAAACGGCACAAAAAGTTTACCAGTTAGCTAAAATCAAACATTTCCTAGATGAGGAGACACGAAAAATGTTCTATACATCCCAGATACAAACACATCTAGACTATTGTTCCACAATTTGGGATGGCTGCACCATGTCCAACACTAAAAGACTCTTTTCATTACAAAAACGTGCAGTGCGCCTAATTTCAGACAAAAACCTCACACAGTGTGTAGACGCATATACATATCTTAACATATTACCACTAAGAAAGCGCCTTCTCTTCAACAAAGCCAAATTTATTCACAAAATCTTGTCACAGAATGCTCCAACGTATCTGTGGCCTATTTTCAAATACAGCGGAAGACGCAGTCAACGCTTAAATAAATTACACATGCCCAAGCCTAGGCTCGACTTATTCAAGAAAAGTTTAGCTTTTTCTGCTGCTCATCTGTGGAATACTCTTCCACACGACTTAAAAAATACTCTTAGTCCATATTCATTCAATCACAGACTTTTCAAATACATCATGAGTGCAGATTATATGCCACCCTAATTTCGTTATGTTCTTAAATAATTACGCTGTCACCTCAGGGGCGCATTCCCATAGTCAGTTATGACTGAAGGGGCTATTATTATTATTATTATTATTATTATTACATAACATCATATGTAGGTTTTAAAGTTAATTTTGTCCTGTTTAGTATAAATTATGATACGCATCTGTAAATTTGTGTAACTGTTATTGTACTGTTACAATGTTGGGATTTTATTTTATTGTACTTTCTTGTTATTTTATTATTTAAGTAACATTTAGGATACGTGTGAGAATAAATAGATTAACTATGGAAGAAGAGAGAAAGGAAGGGCAGAATGTTAGACGGGCCTGCGTGACCAATTCTAAACCCTTTGAAAATAAAGTTCGTTCGTTCGTTCTATCTATCTATCTATCTATCTATCTATCTATCTATCTATCTATCTATCTATCTATCTATCTATCTATCTATCTATCTATCTATCTATCTATCTATCTCTGATAATGTTTGTACTTTTCAACATATGTTATGTCATGCTTATAAGTAAATAATGTTAATATGAGTGTGCTATATTATTATTTTACTTTACAACGTTGAATTCCTTGAATTTGATATGTAAAATGCATATGAGAATAAATGAATTCAGTATGAAAGGTGAGAGAAAGGAAGGGCAGAATGTCAGACGGGCCTGCGTGCCCAATTCTCAACCCTTTGAAAATAAAGTTCGTTCGTTCGTTCGTTCGTTCGTTCTCTCTCTCTTTCTGTGTGCAACAAGAGGGCCAAACAGGTCAACCTCTAGGACCCGATAATGGTATGAGAATGTTTGTTTTAGATCTGGTTGGACTTAGACTTAGCCCCGTTTCTCAGATTAAGACCGCTGGTAGGTTTAGGTTTGTGACCCGTACTGTATATAGGAAGAAAAATGCAAACAGTAAATCACTACATAGAATTATATCCTAACCCGCGTAAAAGTATAATTTATTTTCCACTCAGTTATTAACTTTGATTAGAAGACACAAATGAATAGCTTTTCTTATCGTTCTTATTAACCCGTGAAATAAATTATAGTCAGTTAAAAAATTACACAGAATGGATTTGAAATAAATATATATTTCGTCAGTATTATCTCTGGTGCATTTACTAGTCAGTTAAATTATCTCTTTTTCTGGATGATAGTGAGTAATTAATATTTTCGTTACAGCCGGCACAATTTAGCTATAAATTATTTTAATTCGCTAGTCAATTAACACAGAAAATCTTAGTGAAATATAATGACGGACTTAACACTTAAATCACTCAAAATGCTAGTATAAATATATTTACCGCAAAACAGACTATCTCCAACCGAAAAACTAAGTAATTCCAATGGTACAATGGATCTAGAAATCGAAGCAAAACGTTCTTAAAAATTATATGGGTACTAGATAAACTGAGTTTAAAGGCTGGAATACATATATGAAATCGTTAGAACTTCGCTAGTACTTACTACATATAACGCCTTCGCCAAGATTTTGGGGAATTCTGCGGTCGAATCCTGAATCAAAGCTATTTTTCTCACTAATGCCGTCAGCAGACTCTACGCTAGCGAACGGACTCGCTTTGATCAGGCGTTACCTGTATCCGTAGCTTCCGGGTGACTGTTTTCTTCACTCTTATCGTCCTCTTCCTTCGATGTCCAATTCCGACTCATAAAGTCTGCCCCTGCGTTTTCCCTTCCTGGTATGTATCCTACTTTAAAGGAATACACGCTTAGCAACAATGCTCAGCGCATTATCCTCGCATTAAACTCCTTATTCGCTCTAAGAAATGCCAGTGGAGCATGATCCGTCTGCACCGTGAATTATATTCCATACAGATATTCATGATGTCTCTTTATACCATGAACCAGTGCCAGACATTCTCTCTCCACTGTGGAATAGTTACGTTCTTCGTTATTCAATTTACGACTGCCGTATGCCACTGGGAATAACTGGTTCGGATCATCGTCGCCTGCTTGAAGCAGAGTTGACCCGATGCGTCGACCCGTAATATAACGGGTTTGTTAATGTTAGGTAATCGTAAAATTGGATAATGAGTTAGCTGTTCCTTGATCGTGACGTAAGCGTCTTCGCACTTAGAATCCAGATAATTCTCTCAGGTCGCCCCTTCTTTGTAAGGTCAGTAAGGGATGCAGTCAAACCGTTGACGTTTTTAATAAATTTCTGGTAATAAGCACTCAGTGATAGGAACGATCGTGTTTCTTTCTTCGTTCTTGGCCTTTTTGCTGCACGTATCTTCTCTACGTTCTTAGCAACTGGCCACATGGAACCGTGAGCAATGATATGCCCCAGGAAGTCCAGCTTTTCGAAGCCGATTAAACATCTGCTAGGTCTAGATGTGAGACCAGTTTCCTGTAGTCTCCTGAGGAGCATAGCAACCGTAGCAATATCTTCTTCGTAGGTATCCGTTGCAACTAATATATCGTCCATGAAATAGTGGATATGCGGAATGTGCAATGGTTCTAAAAGCTTTCTCATCATTCTTGTGAAGACTCCTGGTGCGTTATGTAACCCAAATAGCATAATGTTGAGCGTATAGTGTCCTTCACTGGTGCTGAAAGCTAGCAAAGGCTTAACTTCCTTCTTGACTGGTATTTGATAATATCCTTTACTCAGGTCAATCTTAGAGAAAATTCGTGCCTTGTTTAGCTTGCTAAACAGCTCAGAAGCGCTTTGAAGAGGTTCCGGCTGGAATTCCGTTACAGTGTTCAGTAGACGGTAATCGATGCACAGCCGAACTTCCTTATTGGGCTTCTGCAACAGCACTACGCTCGCACTATACGGAGATGTAGACTCGCTAATAATTCCTGCTTTACGTAGCTTGTCTATCTCTTCCCGTAGCGTATCAACTTTAGCATACGGAATAAGGTAAACTTTGATTCGAACAGGTGTCTCGTTTGTAAGTTTCATCTCGAACTCTTCGAGATGTGTTCGCCCAGGTATGTCCGTTAAAACTTCTGTGTACTGCTTCAGTAGCTCCCTCGTTTCTGTCTGTTGTGCTTCAGAGAGAGTGTCACCAAATTTTACATCTTTGAAAGATTCCGTTTGTTGCAGTGGATATTCCATGCAACTATTGTCATCTTCCACATCTTCGGTAGCTATGGCGACCGCCAGGAGATGTTCGGAGAACGACACTGGTCTTTCCAAGTATTTCTTTGAAAGATTTACATGGTAGACCTTCTCCTTTCCTTTAATAGAGATCTTGTAGTTCGTTCTAGAGATCTTTTTCAGAACGGTAAACGGCCCTTGCCATCCGATGCGTAGTTTGTTGCTTCCGGTCGGCAGTAACAACAAAACTTTCTCCCCTGGTTGTAGTTCTCTCTCTCTTTCGCTGCTTTATTGTATCGTTTAGCGTGCTTTGCGCGTGCTCGCTTAAGGTTGTCGTTGCTAGATCCCATCCTAGTTGTAACCTTTCCTCTAATTCCGATACATATTTAGTGGCTGAGACGACTGTCTCATCAGCCTTCTGGTCTGTCAGGGACCCAAGTAAGGCTTCTAGCGGCCCCTTTATAGGTCTGCCGAATAAAAGAGTAGCTGGGGGTCCTTATCTCGCTAAGTACTCGACATAAAAGAGACTTAAACCGCTATCATCGGCTACCTTCTTCTTCTTCTTTGATCCTTAGCCGCCGACCGTCGCAGCAGTCAGTGGCCATCACGCCTAGTGGCATCTTGTAGGGCAACAACAAATTAATTCCACTTTGCTCGGTCGGTGGTCATCCTTCGTACAGTGCCCCAACTCTGGTTCCTTCTTTGCATCTCAGCCTCCACAGTCCTCCGCCATGTTGTTTTTAGTCAGCCTCTATGTCGTTTTCCTTCAGGGGTCCAAAGCATAGCTGTTCTTGTGATGGCATCGGGGTCTCTTCTGAGGATATGGTCAACCCAGCTCCAGCGTCTGCCAGCTATGATGGTGTGCATGTCCTCTTGCTTGTTCCGAGTAAGCAGATCTTGGTTGGTGATGGTATTCGGCCAAAAGATTCGGTGAATTTTTTTTTTGGCATGTTGTGTGAAAAGAGGACAATTTTGACATTTCCTTCTCTGTAACTCTCCAGCATTCCGCACCATAGAAAAGCACAGAAAGCACACAGCTCTGATATAATCTTAATTTTGGCTACCTTCTAGCAACACACATTCCTGTGCGTGTCACGAGCCCTTTGTCGCGACGTGCTGTTGTGTTGCAAGGTAGTGATAATCGTGTTGTTTGAACAGCGGATTAGGAATAAAAATATTTATCTCTATTGCCAAGCCATGCGTCTCCAAAAGTAAACAATCCTCGTCTAATGTGGTCAGGTGTGTTTACCAAGATTCTAACGAGGCTATGTGGGTTCCCAAAAATAACGCAAGGTGGTGAAATAAATCAAAGGCGTGGTAGGTTACACTTAAGTATAAGCCGGGATTAAGAAAGATTACTTTAACAATGATGAAAGCGCAAAAAGAGAGAGAAAATGAGATACGAAAGTTGTTGGACAAGATACAGAGTGTGAAGTTTAGACCTACTATTTGACAACAGTAGGGCAGGACATGTCATTATTAAAGTGGCAGGTGAAATATGAAGTAAATTGTGACCGCTTAGAACATACATATATTTATTAATATTAATCCACTATTTTTACAGAACACACTAGATATCATCCGAAAAATTAACAACAAAAATAAGAATGAGTACTAATTAATCTAAATAACAAAGAAACTGAATTCCCGACTCAACTAGCAGCAATTTGTCCCCAGTCCTCGGTAGAAGTACGACACATTCTATTTAGTTAACTAGCTCCAGAGGTCGCGCAACTCGTATGCGGTATAGATGTAACGTGTGACCTCAAACTGGTAATTCAAGGGATACAGGCCATGACATTTGAAATCATGAGATCATGAGGAGGAAAAGGAATCTAAAAAAACAAGCTGTGGATCCAGGAAAGGGATACAAAATGGGATCCAAAACTGGGGTCCAACAAAAAAGCGATTGCAGGGGCTAAGATCGTTGGCACGTTTCTCGGGACTACTCCTTCGAAATATAATGAAATAATACCCTATTAGTAACACACATAGGTTTAGTTTATTTGCACACTGCTTTACAGCCAATACCATAAAATACAACAAACTATGTTTAAATTTCTCTACTCCCCCAATGCTGATGCCCTAGATCTGGTGCAGTAGCCATTGACTCCGCCTTTTATCGATTAAATTCTTTAGGTAGGCTGCGTGAACCCGCGAGCCAGGTCACGATCGAGTGAATGCTTCCTGGTCTTGACCCGCAAGCGGGGTCAAGATAGGTGAATATATACATGTATTGCTTTTGGGGTTCCCACCCGTGCATTCCGACACTGAATAAGTACGATCATCTCGATTGCCAGAGCGAAACTAGGAAAACATTATACATACTAATAGTGCAAGGCGTTACCCAATTTTAGGGTTACCCAAAAATACAGAAATAACTTCATATGCACTTCAATGTTTCAATACTAAAGTGGGCTGATACAATAATCATTAAAATCAATATAAACACATCCTTCAGAAAATGAACTAGTAGTTAACAAATTGGTAACCACATGAAGAAATTAATATAAACACGTCCACACACCGTCCTTGGAAAACAAAATAGGTTAACACCTTAGTGACTTTGGTTGGTGGCAAACTTAATAATATTAAATTACCCCTTCACGGATAATTAATTTTAACTCTTTAACCGTTTGGTTTTTAAGTCAAAAAATTTAGGATCTTTCCCTTGATAAAAAATGCTGCAGGGTATCTTTTTTTTTAAATCACTACAATTCTATTTTTCTTTTCGTTTTTTTTTTTTTTTTCTTAAATATATTTTGGTGCATATCAAAATGAAGGGAATTGAATAAGCTATGATGTTAGTTAGACATTAATATATTTAGTTCTGTTTAAAGAATATTATAGGTTTCAAAGTGACACAAAGTTTAAAAAATGTGATGCTTAAAAAAGATAAATCTTGCCTTCAGTGACAAAATATATCCAAAGTAATAGGAACATCTGCTATTATTAATCCTTACGAAAAAAATCATCGGTTTATCCATTTTTGAATAAGTTCACTAGCCTGAATGCTTGTAAATCTACGTGGTTGACGCTGAAAACCAGAGCTACAACCCTCACCTAACATTGTTTACAATTGGCTTCCTTGCCAACAACGGGTCAAACTTTCGTGGAAAGATGTATTTGCAATTTTCAAATGTAAAAGCCACGGAGTTTGAATTTAATTTGGTCGGTTAAGGAGTCGGCCATTGAACCACGGACTGTGGTTTAGGACGGTTAAAGAGTTTAACAAAAATATGAACGGCTATTTTCTACCTAAGTTTGATTCCTGATGTGTCAAAAATATGTCCTTATAACAATGCATCTGGTATTAGGCTACTGCACAAATTCCACTCTGCATGTCAGAGTTTTTATGGAGACAACAAGCCCTGAGTACTCATAGACTCTAGTTTATATAGCCAGACTCTTCTACAGATCAGCGTCACTATTCGTTAACAACTGCACAGGGCGGCACTTTCTGAGAGAAGGTAAAGGCGTATGGGATCCGAGAATGTTCTCCTCTACGACGCACGATGAAAGCCGTCTCGTATCATGGAAGAAGCTGGGACGCTTCCGCTGTTGTACAATCTCAAAGGGTTTACAGGACGAGAAGCGTTTGGTCATTTGAAATGCAATGCTTGTCGTTTGTGTTCACTTTCAACTGACTCAAAAGACAGTCGATTTTTCTGCTACCAGAAAGCAAGAGAGTTAAAAGACATCTCAACATAGCCGACGTGAAACACGTGCAAGAAGGTGGGATTCAGCATGTCTAAATTAAGAATGACACAGCCACATCAAGAATAACGCTCGCATGTGCTATTAAGAAGAAAATGAAAGGAGATAAAGTCAAAGATAAGAGAGAGGCGGTTCTCCTTGACAGACATTCTCACTCAACTCACGACATTCATTGATTGCAATGCCATTCTCTAAGAATCATTCAGAGTTTTCAGTGTCTCCCCCTTGTCCATATCCAATGCACACACTATGGGTGCTCGTGGAGCTAGTCTGTCAGCTCTTTCCTTGCCGCGTACTCCTGCTTGACCAGGACAGTAAATCCACACCACGCAAAAGATCCGAGGCTTCTACGGAGGTTTTCCATTCATGCCGTAGCCATCCATTTTGGACTTTGCAAAGCATGGACTGAGAGTCTGACAGTGGGTGATGATTAGCAACCTTTTTATGTAAAACGTAATCTTGAACAATTAATGGTGGAGATGTCCAACTATTGTATGCAGATCTCAAGAGTTGATTTATTTTGATGAAGCCTACACCACGCTGCCTTCTATGTGATGTTGATTAACACGGGGGTGCAGTAATCTGATGATTTCTCGATGTTTATGTGAAATGTGATTTCTCGATGTCGGAACATAAATCTTCTGGACTTACGCATATTGCAACATCTCGCCAGATGGTAAACAGTAGCTCCACTAGTGAAGACGCTGCGCACACAGATCATGTTTAGACTGAAGACCAATATTGTCTTCTCAAGTTCTATGTTTATTTTTAAAAATAGTCTTCTATTTGATCACTCGTCTATCATAATAGAATTATGCATCTCCTAATTTTCATTCATTCAAGAGTAGGTTATAGCATGCGGTGCTTTGAGCGACCACGAGGTGAACATTGTGCGTAATTTACCTGTCATGATGGTATTGATTATAACTGCAGTATATCAATTATCTGATAGCCGATTAATTAATATATACCCGTTTAGCTTCGAAAGGAGCACAGGAGTCCAATACACACATACCAGGTGCAACTGTCACGTGCCATCAGCTCAGGTTTTTAAAATATTTTCCTTATCAGTTTCATTTTTGTCACCAGTTCTGTTCTCCATGTGTTATTAATTTTATCTTCCTCGACCTTTCTTACCATGGGAATAAACGAAAAGAACTGCCTTATAATGATGGCAACAGGTTTCTTCAAAGTGTCTCGTATCCATTATAAGCGTCGTATTCTCATCTCTTGTTCAGCAGGCACGTGCCTGGTTCATGTCATCATTTTCACTTTAGTGCCCGTGTCGCAACATTTCAATCCTACTATTTTACGCAAGCAACCATTTATAAAAGTCCGTAGCTTTTTTTTTTTTTTTTTTTTTTGGCTCCATGTTTCAGGGCCATACAATAGGACTGACCTGACATTTTAAATTATATGGAATGACATTATTAAATGTGTTCTCATGTACACTGTAGTACCATAATACTCATAAAAGTTGAAGTTACCAGATAACTAAAGTATTAAGAAACGTAGAAAATAGAAATATAAATTTCACACAAACCAGGCACTTTTGCATTCCCTTACCAAGCTGCGCTACTGGCTACTCGAGAATGAGGGAAAATTCTTTCTGTGACTTTTGTATATTTGCACCCTTACTGGACTGGCGAGTAAAATAAAGTCTTCTGTTGGCTACGTATACGTTTTCAATCTCTCTGTCCATGAATGATTTTATCGATATTTCATTGTTTTGTCTCCTGTCCGCTAACGGCATTCGCATAACAAACATGGTGTTGGCATTGGTATACTGCGTTCTGTGAAGGGTTGGGTATGAGGACAAGAACAAACCAACAATAAGGGTAATACCACTTTTTGACAACAATCTACTCAACATCTTCCGGTTAAATGTTTCATTATCTCTCATAATCCATCACTATATTCTTCTGCTTGGCGCAGAAAGGAAAGCAGAGCTGTATAGTTATGATGTGCGTAATTTTGTTACTGTTAATATCTTCTGTGTTGGACACGTGTTCCAAGCAGAGCAGACAGCAGCGTATAATAATCATAATATTCCTACTTCTGTTTCTGATATCATCCCAAAATTCATTTTCAAGAGCCATAAGCGTTGCAGTTACTCATCACTCGTTGTTTCGTAAAAGACATTATTCAACTATCGCTCAAGTATTTTAATGCACAAAATCTCTTTTGTTACAACGCATGTTTGTAATGCGCGTATTTGTTCACACGCAGTAGATAGAGGAATAAAATTACTAAAACGCGAAATCGTTATAGTTTATACGCGGTTTTTTTCGAGGTACCTTTCCTTTGCGCTACCAATGAGCAGCAGGTGAACGCGAAAAACGCCACCCGACTGAACATAGTGACCCGTTGAGGAATAAACAAAAGGCGCACATATCTCACGTTCTACGACTGCATATCCCGCTTGTCTCCAGAGTGTGTACTTTTCTTGATTAAAATATTTAATACAGCATCCTAAACATAAATATGCGTCCTGGTTTTAAGAATCCAAGTAGTGAACGAAAAAAGAAAAGCCGTAGGTGTAGAGGAGAACCTTAAATAACGAATCGTATTGAAAGAAACGAGAGAACACATGATATCGCGAGAGACACAAGCCTGAGAGAATCCGAATTGCGCATTATTTGAGACAATGCTGCGAAAATAGTTTAGCAGGAACAACTGCGAATGTTGCAAAGTCTATTAGAACAATACCTAAAGAAATAGAAGACATGGAAAGAATGTTGAGTGTGTCCATCGAAGGCCAAACAAAGAAGCTATCGGGAGCAAGAGTTTTCAAAATTAAAGGGAAGCATTGGCTGTGTTTGAAGATTTTAACGAGAATCCTGCAGAAGTGCTTCCTAGTAGTGCCTGGTTTAGTGGTTTCAAACACTGCATTATTATTGGGTTTGATAATGTTTAGTATATCACGTACGAGACTGTAGAGGTTTTGTGTGGTCTGCCCCTAACTCAATTTTTCCCATAATCCTTTTTTTTTAATTGAACGAAATTCCACAGCGTGGTGTTTCTTAGGATCACATATACAGCGTTAAAGGAGAAACGACTGTATATGCTTTTGTCATGTTCTATGATTCCTGCGCCGGCAAATGTAAACACATACACACGGTCACATGTAGGAAACTAGGTCAAATATGCATCGTACCTTTTTGTCTAGGTAAATCTGAGACGCGCTCGCTTGCCCTAGCATACTGTGATTGCATAACAGATTAAAATTTTACTATCTAGTTAACCAGGAGTGCATAAATTATGTCTGATTGAAATTTAGCGTCCAAAGAATCTAGAGTCGATTTTTCCCGAATGGGTCTTCAAATGTTTGTGTCTCTAATCCTATGCTGTGACACCTATTTAATATTGGTCCCGAAGTGTGTGTAAACAAACAAAGCCCACGGAAACCATTTAGTCTAAGACAGAGAAATAGCAGACGAACTAAACCTCGAAAAGAGAAAATTCGTTACCCATAGATGAGAACCACACTAATCTGCGCCCGACAGAAAAACATGATGCGGTCCACGTGTTGACCGTTTGGCATATTCATATCAATTATAGTAGACAGCCATATTTTCACTGTTGTTTATAATTTGTACATTTGAAATTTAAAATAAAACTTAGCTTTTATATAAAATTTTACAAAACGTGTTTGTTGCTTTCCTTGTTATACGAGAAAATGTGTTAACTGGTAACAACTATCATTAATAATTTTTTCTGGGCTCTTATCAGTAATTGAATTTTAAGAGAATTATACATTTAATGTCACCTGGATAACTAATTCCCTTTTTCTACTTCATTTTTATTATTAGAGACACTCTTTAAATCTGAAGAGATAAGATTAACTTTTCCAGAAAAAAATATTCCTAATCAATTCTTACATTATTCTCTAATAAATCCAGCTATCCTTAACTGAGAGAGGCATGTGCACTACCTTCAGTGTACCAGACCTGATGGCGAACTTTACCCCTGAATAGAGAAGGAATTCATTTGAACCAGCCTACAGGCTTTCATCTGATATCTCCTTTATACTGCTACTCATCATGTCCTTATCCTTTTCCATTTACCCGTCACAGTCTTGAATGGCCATCACTAGCCAAGATCTCCAAGATCTGCTTGCTCGTAGCGGGCAAGAGGACATGCGCGCCATCGTGGCTGGCAGACGCTGGAGCTGGGTTGGTCATGTCCTCAGAAGAGACCCCAATGCCATCACGGGAACAGCTGTGCTTTGGACCCCTGGGGGAAAGCGAAAGAGAGGCCGACCGAAAACGGCCTGGCGGAGGGCTGTGGAGGCTGAGATGCAGAGAGTGAACCGGGGTTGGGGCACTGTACGAAGGATGGCCACCGACCGAGCAAAGTGGAATCAATTTGTTGTTGCCCTACAAGACGCCACTAGGCGTGATGGCCACTGACTGCTTTGACGGTCGGCGGCTAAGGATCAAAGAAGAAGAAGAAGAAGAAGTCTTGAATGGTTGATTTTAATGGCACATTATGAGAGACTTCATTTTAGTATGTTTACTGTTTGTTTGTTTTGGTTTTTTTAATTGGTTTTTTTTTCCTTAGAACGGGTAGGCCACACAAAAACATTCATACAAATTTAGTATTGCTTTACTCTATTTGGACTGAGTGGAGAGGAAAGAAGATATTATATTTGGTTATTGGAAACCTGACTTTATTTACTTGAATCTGTACACCGTATGTTGTAATTATAACCCATCAAGGGTTGAACGGGATACTTCAAAAAAATATGAATGACGTGATGATGAACTGTTTGAAGTTGATCATGGTTAGCTAAATCTTTACAGAATTAGAACCATACCAAACCCTCTTTGGTCGTTTTAATGACATGTTTGGTAGGTTGCGCTTGTCTTAGTATCTACGTTTCGGACAACAACTACACTGCACCTGAAACTGTCGCAAGGGCTTAGAGGAACTGCTTATGACGTGTATAGCAAGCTGCCTCCAGGTTTACAGGATGACTACGACTCTTTGAAAAAGGCACTATTGGTTCGTTATGAGCTACATGCTGACGCCTATAGGAAGAGGTTCCGTAACTCTAGGAGGGAAGTCGGAGAGAACTTTGCTCAGTTTGCTGCGAGACTGGATTCCTACGTGGAGAAGTGGGGTGCCCTAGGGAATTTTACTCATGATTGGGAAGGCCTGAAGGAAATGGTCATGATCGAACAACTGAAGGACACCATGACTTCCGACATGAGAAGATTCCTGACAGAGAATGGGGCCAGCACTTTAGAATCCATAGTCCAGTTAGCGGAACGATATCAGGCAGCACTATCAGAGAATCCACCACCCAGACGGAAACAACCAGATTACGTACCTAGACAGACAGCTCAGTCACACATGGACCCCCAAGTGAAACCACCGTATACTAACTTCAAAAAGCATGACAAGCCAGACTACAAGACTACTCAGAGATCTAATTTCCAGCAGCAGAGGCAAGGGGAAAAATGGTGTAAGCACTGTAGAACCATCACCCACAATACGCAGGAGTGCAACCGGAAAAACCCACCTCATCATGCTGCCTGCTTACGTAAAAGTGCCGCAAGGGGAAATGGACCGGAAGAACCTCTGGACAAACCCCGACATCCCCCGGTCGTTGAGACAGTCCTCGTAAATGACCAAGAGGTGACCTGCCTTTATGATACAGGCCTTGCATTCGACGCAGTTGTCTGTGCATCCCTAGTCAAGCCTGACCAGATGACAGAAGACACTATAGAAATACAAGGACCTACTAAAAGTGCAGCACCTATGCGTTTGGCCATAGCCAAGATTAAGGTCAAATCAAAATATGTGACTGGGGAAATCCGTGCAGCGATCTTGGACGACCCTATTTATCCCTTGATCTTAGGGTGTAGGTATGTGTTCTTGGGAGAACCCATTCACCCTCTGGTTGTGGCGGCTGTCACCACTAGAGGACAGGCCAAACGGAATACGGAGTTGGAATCCCCACCCAACATCCTTCCTGAGGAATTAAAAAAGGCACAAACGGAGGATCAATCTCTAGCACCCTGCTACAAAAAACTACCGAGAGCGCACACTCCTCTCCAAAAGGGAGACTTCTACAAGAAAAATGGGCTGTTGCATCGGAAAGCAGGAAATGGAGGACAGGAACATGGGCAACTTGTGGTTCCATCAGCATACCGAGCCCAGGTCCTAGAAATGGGCCATGCCCTTCCGCTTAGTGGCCACATGGGCATAAGTGCCACGATTCAGCGTATTTCATGTCATTATTATTGGCCAGGTATCAACGCCGATATCCAGAGATATGTGAAATCATGCCCACAGTGCCAGAGGACAGCGCCGAAACACTGGACGGCCCCAGCCACTCTGGGAGAAATGCCAATCTTGGGCACACCCTTCGAACGAGTAGCGGTGGATATTGTGGGTCCACTTACTCGTAGCAAAAAGAGAAACAGTTATATACTCACGTTAGTGGATTGTTGCTCCATGTGGGCAGAGGCAATTGCTATGCCCGCCTGTGATTCTAAGCATGTTGCTGAGGCTCTGCTCACCATATTTACTCGGCTAGGGTTTCCGTCACAGATCCTGACAGATAATGGTTCCCAATTCCGAGGAAAACTCACCGAGGAAGTGTTTAGGATATTTCAGGCCCGACATATCCACACCTCTCCCTACCACCCCCAGGCAAATGGCCAGGTGGAGCGGTTTAACGGGACCCTTATTTCCATCCTTCGGAAACTTGCGCAGGAAAAACCAGAGAGCTGGGATCAATACTTACCCGCAGCACTATTTGCTTACCGCGAAGTACCCCACAATTCTACTGGGATGCCTCCTGCCACATTGCTGTTTGGTAGACCTATAAAAGGACCTTTAGAGGCACTGTTACGTACTTGGACAGATGATAAAGCTGATGAGACGGTCACCTCTGCATCCCAATACGTGAAGGAGTTGACCCAACGCCTTAAAACAGGATGGGAACTGGCAAAGGAAAATGTACGCCGTGCCCGTCGTAAACATGCGCGTTACTACAACCGCACTGCGAAGGATAGGGAGCTAGAAGTAGGAGAACAGGTATTATTACTCCTGCCCAGTAGCAATAATAAATTGCAAATCGGGTGGAGAGGTCCATATAAAATTGTTGAGAAAATGTCGCGCACCAATTACAAGATTGCCATAAAGGGGAAGCAGAAAATTTACCACATAAACCTGCTGAAGCGATATTATGAAAGACCAGGTGCAGAACCAGCACATTTCCTGACACTGGCTATTGCGACGGAAACTGAGGCAGAACCCCTGACCTCCTGTGAATACCCTCTTCGTCAGTGCGAAACTCATCAAGATGTTCAGATTAGTTCAACTTTAACGGAGGATCAGCAGGCACGGGTTCAACAGTTGTTGAGAAAACACACTAGTACACTCACGGATAAACCTGGCATGACCAACCTGATAGAATTTGATATGAAGCTAACAGACCTCGCCCCGGTACGAGTTAAGAACTATCCTGTTCCTTATGCTAAAGCAAAGGCATTGAGTGAGGAAATCGAGTACCTGCTTAAGGAAAATATTATCTCAAAATCAGAGTCGCCTTATAGTGCGAGTGTAGTGTTGCTTAGAAAATCCACAGGAGAACATCGCCTCTGCATAGACTACCGAAGGCTCAACGCTGTAACGGAATTTCAAGCGGAGCCCTTACCGGATCAGAATCAGCTTTTCACCAAGCTGAGTAGAGCACGATACTTTTCGAAGATAGACCTTAGCAAAGGGTACTACCAGATCCCGGTAAAAGAGGAAATTCGACATATGTTAGCATTTAGTACTTCTGAAGGCCATTACGAGTTTAATGTATTGCCATTTGGGCTAAGCAACGCCCCAAGCGTCTTTACTCGTATGATGAGGAAGCTACTGGAACCCCTGAACCACCCTGGGATAAGTAATTTCATGGACGACATACTTATTGCCACGAACACCTTTGAGGAGCACCTGGATGCAGTTTCCCTACTCTTCGAAAGACTTAGAGAAACAGGACTCACCGCTCGCCCTACAAAATGTCAAATTGCCTGCGAGCAACTAGAATTCCTGGGACACACTATCTCGCATGGATGCATGTTCCCAGATGCGCGTAATATTGAGAAGTTACAGCGGGCCCCACGACCCCAGACTAAAAAGGATGTAAGGTCATTTGTGTCTCTATGTGGCTTCTACCAGAGATATATTAAAGATTTTAATACCCTGAGTGCGCCATTGACCGCATTAACCAAGAATGGGAACCCGGACAAAGTAACCTGGACAGCGGAGTGCGAAAATGCCTACACGCTGCTGAAGGAGAAACTCACAGCTAGGCCAATTCTGCGACTGCCTGACTTAACTCTGAACTTTACGCTGCGAACAGATGCTAGCAATATAGGGATAGGAGCCACTCTCCTGCAGCCTAGTGATAGACCTTCTGCAACTCTATTCCCCATCGCATATGCTAGTAGGAAATTGAACCCTGCTGAACAGAACTACTCTACCATCGAACGAGAATGTCTGTCGCTAATATGGGCTGTGCAGAAGTTTCAACCATATTTATACGGGAAAAAGTTCACGGTGCAGTGTGATCACCAACCGTTGATATTTCTTGCAGCGTCGAAGAACCTTAATGCCCGGCTTATGAGATGGTCACTACTGTTGCAGCCATATTCATTTCACATAGAATACATACCTGGGAAGAACAACGTAGGGGCAGATTTTTTGAGCAGACATCCGGACGCAACCGAGGAGATATGAGAAACTGGAAAAGAAGAGGAAGACAGGACAAGAGGAGTTGGACGGAACGTCAAACTTGAGGAGGGGCTTGTGTGACAACTTGCCCAATCTTCTCTTCATTTTTTTTTATTATTTACGGACATCGTTTTTTTTTCTCATCCTCAATGCATGATCGCAAAGTCCCGGGAATTGTCACTGGCGGAAATTCTCCTAGCATTCAGTATTTCTCCTCGCTATTTTTAGATACGACGTCATTGTTGACCAATGACCTCGGTAGCTAGGAACCTGTTTTAATTTAAGACTGCTTAAGCTGATAAAACCAGTTTATGCCACTTTAGGAAGACCCCACGTGACTTTTAACGCTATTGATTGGAGCGTTTATTTGACGCTAATGTCACATGATGCACGCTATGGATCACGTGTCCAAGCGGAAATGACCCGCTAAAAGTGCGCCAAACACGAGCAATCTTCACTTGCCCGGAACCCTTGAGACAGCTAGGTCTAACCCAATTATCGGCGAATTCTCGCATTAAAAGCACTGAAGCCACGTGTCTAATTGCGGGTTAGCGTCCATCTTTGAGTAGGTAAGTGAAATCTCGCTAGAATATAATGTGATGAAATGTGTAGTACATTGCAAAATCGACGCAAGATTGGTATGTTTACTTTATTCATATTTTTGTTTTACGATCACATCCAGCCACATGTGATCGGGTATATTTTATGATCCCACGGGATATGTACATGTTCATAATAATGTATAACGGGAATATATATATATAGCTATTAATTTCCATATTATTTGATTATTTTCGACCCGACGTTTAGACTAACGGAAATTAATATTAACGATAATGTTGACAGACCGTGACATATATTCATTATAAATTATATGACGATGCGACCAGACATGAAGTGTGTGATAATGTTGTCAGACAATTCTAAAACACGGATGTCCAATTATTTGTTAAATTCATCATAATGACATGACGATTAGGCTAGAGGCACAGAACTAGAATACTGTTGCCGACATTTCTATGATAAATTTGGTGGGTTTAACTGACATTTATAATAATTCATCGGGTTAAGCTGACGATAAATCAGTCTAAAGAATTATAATACTGCCACTGGGGCAGAGTATATAATAAAGGACAGACAGGAGAAACTTGAATTCAAGATTAGACTCTAGACATATGATGTTAGAGACTAAAATCTGAGGTGACGGGCAGAGGGACGGCTTAGGGAAAGACTGCTTTCAAAAGCTAGAAAATTAATGAAGCCGTCGTATTTGTCTTCAGTCTATGGTGGGCCTTGCACGACAGTCCAATCTCAGCGCAGAATACGGAGTCGAGCACAGAGAAGGCAAATCCGAACCATTCAAGACCTACCGGGGCAACGTCAGGAGACCGGAGAACTAACCACACTTCACTATCAGCCGGGGGCTGAAAAGCTAAGTCCACGACAAAGGAAACTCACCTAATCAATGCCACAAAGTTTAGTCATCCATGATGAAAAACACGTGAAGTGTGAGACACATAATACATACAGCAGACACTAATTCCATCGACAATACTATCATTCACCATCTATTCACTTTATTGCAATAAACCAATTGGGTGTATATACTGTACCCCACGCTTTGTTCCTTCCATTAGATGTTGAATATTGTCTATGTTTATCTTCCTTTATAAGGGAGGGGGGGCTCGTAAAATATAATATAATTTAAAGAATAATAATAATAGATAACTGAGAAGGGGACGACGGTAGCGAGAGACCAAATATCTCCTTACAATCTTTTCCAGACCTGTCGAGTTAGGAGAATTTACCCTCTTCGTCACCCTTTGGAAGTGGGAAAACCCAGCAGGGATTCCTTGAGCCAAATCTTCCACATCAGATCTATTATTTCCTCTAAATAATTCTCTTATCCTTTAAACGCTACGTGACAACTTCTGATACAGTTACTTCTAGTATTACTACGACACATAGTTGTACTATTACCACCAATGCTAGAATTACTTTTACTACTACCACACTGTCGTGAAACGAAGTGTAACCCACTACTTTGTTAATCACTATGTCGAGATACAGATTTGCTTCAACCAATCAACTTGCACCGTTCACCAGTCTCTGAGACAGAATAAATTATACTGTTCACGCAGTTCACGCAAGATGGCGGCTAAAAACTGAATAAAATTAGGCTGTATGAGCAAAAGACGAAACCGGAGGAAACCAATCAACTTGCTCCGCCAGGAACCAACCGAAAGCTTTCCTTACGTATTTACCTGCCTATATATTCGGGCGGAATTTTATGCTAAACACGCAACACCAAAAACGAAGCCAGACTGACCGACTGAAGAGGAAAAACCTGTCACTTTGATTTAGTGCTTACCTGAGGGCATCGACCTGCAACCTACTTCACTAAGTCGCATCAAAACCTGGCCAGTTTAAAATCTTAGGAGGGTTTATTTGTGTCCTACAAACCTGAGGTCGTATGTTCGAGTCAATCCCGCTGCCTGGAACTTCGCAGGAGCATAGAGATTGTACAGAAGCTACATCTTTAGTCCCCCTCAGTCTTGGGTGGGCTAAAGTAACGAACCTCAGCAGGAGTTGTGTGAAATAAATTACGGAGAACAGAACTGTTTTAAGAGATGAGTACACATTCGTACCATTTCTGTCAGCATTGTGAGCATAGAAACTGTCAGTGATGAGAAAGTGAATTAGCATAGCAAGAGACAAAATTAACAGCACAGCTGATATAATTTTTTTGTTCTTATAATTGGAAAACTTGTTGTAAAATATTTATATATATAAAATAAATATTTGTAAATCACATGTAAACTTACAAATCCATTACATTCCATTTTTCAACATTCACCCTTCAGCACAAGAGTAGATAGTGTATATACTAAATAAATATAAGGAAATTGTATTTGAACGACTTGTCAATTTTATCTTTGTTAAGTAAAATCTGTTTCCTTGTTTATTAATATCACAGTTAGTTACACAGCGGAGGTGGCACTTTATGTCGGTCTCCTCTCTACTATTGTTTCGAGATCAGAACATTCACAGCCGTAACTAATTTGTGATACCAGTAGTTCTCTCAGACACTGGGACTTCACCATTTTCTGCAGAAATTCTATTTCTGTAATTGTCAGTACTATACTGATACAAGAGCAAAATAAAACCTCTCGCCACACTGGGGGCTCGTTCCTGGGATATTTCTGTATATCTTGAGCCATACTTAGTCTATTCATCTATCTACACTCTATCTTGTGCCACCCATAGATAACATAAGAAATATATTTTTTTTTTTTTAAAGAAAAAAAAAAAATTCTATAATAGGATTTTTTTTATATTTTCTTAGGAGGAGTACCATTTAGTACTCAGTAAATAGTTGATGCTCACAAAGTTGCACGGAAATTTTTTGTTCATTTAAATTAATTAAGTTTAATTACAATAATTTGGTTATAGTAGATATACATACCCTATCTAAGTAACGCCATGGCTGATCTAGTGAAGTTTAGGACTGCAATCATGCAGATGGGTAAGGAATTAAATATTACAGGTGATGCTCTCACTCAGTATGTCACAACAGAAGTGGACAAACACATGGATAGGGAAGAAAGAAAGTTGCAATTAGAGACTGAAGCAAGGAAATTAGAGGCTGATATAGAAGCAAAGAAATTAGAGGCTGAAGAAAGGCGGTTGCAAGCGGAAGCTGAGAGAGAAGACAAAAGACTGGAAGCTCAGAGAGAAGACAAAAGACTGGAAGCTGAAAGAGAAACTAAAAGGTTAGAAGCTGAGGAAAGGAAATTACAAGCAGAGAGAGACCATCAGTTGAGATTAAAAGAGCTTGAAATTCAGGCAAATACTGGCAATAATGGTGGTAGCTCACCTCACTCTGAGAGTAGCTCCAGCCAGAGCACCTCAAGTGGGGCCATGAATTTTCATCTGGACCCATTTATTGAGAAAGAAGACGCCATCGAGTCGTACCTGGATAGATACGAAAGACTAGCCACTACCTATGGCTTAGTGAAAGAAAAATGGAGTCTTAAACTATCTCAGGGATTGAGAGGTGTGGTCTACGATGTATATTTGAAGCTCTCAAGAGATGACCAGGAAGATTATGAAATCCTGAAACAGGCACTGCTTGTGAGATATGAAAAGAACTCAGAATCATATAGAAAGAAATTCCGAACCGCTAAACTTCTTCCAGGAGAAAACTATCACCAATTCTCTGCTAGACTGGAAACCTATTTGGAAAAAATGGAGTAGTTTAGGAAAGTGTCAGGATCTGAAAGAAATGATAATGATGGAGCAGGTGAAAGAGTCCATGCCTCAAGAAATGAGGAAGTTTATCATGGAACAAGGAGCAGAGAGATTGGGAGATATTGTAACTGTTGCTGAGAGATATCAAGCAGCTCAGGCAGAAGTATTAGGAAATAGGAAAAAGCAGGATGAAAACTTCACATCATCACAAAACTATACCAAATATGAACAAAAAGACCATACCACAAGGAACAAACAAAGATTTGACCAAAAGGACAAAAACCCTCTAAGATCTGATAAGACACCTTACCGGAAGGAAGGAAAGTGGTGTAAAACTTGTCTAATGAGTAACCACAATACTGCAGACTGCAGAAGGAACAACCCTCCTTATTACGCTGCGTGTCTCACAACAGGGAACAAGGGAAGGAAGGAACTGGCAGGTAGTCAGAATGACCTCCATCATCCCCCTGTCTGTGAGGAAGTGACATGTAATGGCACTAAAATTCAGTGCTTATATGATTCAGGTTTGGAATTCGACTCAGTCGTGAGTGCAACCCTAGTGCACCCTGACCAACTTACCACAGAAACAGTGGACATACAAGGGGCAATGCAGGGAACCGGCACCAAAACACTTCCCATAGCAAGGATCAATGTGAGAACTCGCTATGTGGAAGGAGTGATAAGAGCAGCAGTGAGTGATGATCCTATATACCCGCTGGTAATAGGATGTAAATATGTCTTTTTGGGTGACCCAATAAAACCTGTTGTCATGGCAGCAAACCATACCAGGTCGAGCACCAAAAAGGAGGAGGGAGATCCAATAAACATTCATCGTACAAAGATGAAAAAGGCTCAAACAGCAGATAGCACATTGAAGCCTTGTTTTGGCAAATTGCAAAAGGCCCAATAACCCTCCAGAGAAAGGAGACTACTATATGGAAAATGGCCTACTCTACAGACAAGCTGGAAAAGGACCTAAAGGGCATGGACAGCTGGTAGTGCCAAAATTCTATAGGGAGGAAATTATGGAGCAAGAGCATGCTACATCAGGCAGTGGTCACAGAGGAAAAGGGGCCACTGGTCAAAATATAGCATTGCGATATTACTGGCCAGGAATAATTGAAGACATAAGTCGGTATATAAAATCCTGTTCAGAATGTAACCAGGTAACCTCATTCAGAAGCGTAGACCAGTTACAGGACCTAGGGAAGCATTGTTGTGGACGTAGGCCCACAAAGAAGATACACAAGAGAAAACAACAGGTAGATGCAGTGATAAAGAGAAAACAAAATCACAACAAGTCTACTGTTACACCAATAACCATGGCAACTCTCCGTATTGTACAGAGAGGGGACGAGAGACATCCCACTCCGACAAGATATTTGTCGGAACACCATGGCCTGGATCATTTGGAAATTTTGGTTAGTCAGTAACCAATATTAAAAAAGCTGCAGAAACATACCCGAACCATAGGAGGTAGGAACCAGGGCTGTACCAAACCGTTGATGGAGACAGGCCCCACTTCAGTATACTGCCCCTTACAATAGAAATAGGTGTGGGTCCGGCAATGTTGTTGTATTGCCGTCCCCATACACAGTCCACTGGAAGCATTGCTGCGGACATGGACTGAACAATAGCAAGCACAAACACTCAAGAATGAGATTGACTATCTCTTAAAAGAGAATTATTTCAAAGTCTGAATCTCCCTATAGCTCAAGTGTGGTGCTATTAAGGAAGCCTAGTGGTGAACACAGGTTATGTATTGACTACCGGAAGCTTAATGCGATCACATAATCTCAGGTGGACCCATTACCTGACACAAACCAGCTGTTCTCTACACTGAGTAAGGCTAGGTATTTATCGAAGGTAGATCTAAGCTAGGGATACTACCAAATACCAGTGAAACCAGAAGTTAGGAGAATTCTGGCATTCAGTACATCAGACGGACACTACGAGTTTAATGTACTCCCCTTTGGGCTGAAAAATGCTCCAAGTATCTTTTCAAGAATGATGAGGAAATTATTGGAACCTCTACAAAATCCCCATATCACTAACTTTATGGATGACATTCTTGTTGCAACAAACACATTTGAAGAGCATATAGTAGCGCTCTCCATGTTGTTCGATAGACTGAGAGAAACTGGATTGACTGCACGTCCAACCAAGTGCTATATCGGTTGTAAGGAGTTTAAATTCCTAGGTCACACTATTTCTACAGGTCAAATGTCTCGTGACCCAAAGAATATAGAGAAGCTAAAGAAGGCACCCAGACCTCAAACGAAGAACGATGTGAGATCATTCGTGTCTTTATGTGAGTTCTATCAGAAGTACATACCCCACTTTAACTCTCTGTGTGCACCATTAACTAACTTAACTAAGAAAGGACAGCCGGACAAAATCCAATGGAATGCTGATTGTGAAAAAGCTTACACAGAGCTAAAAGAAAAACTCACCAGCAAACCCATCCTTACACTACCCGATATCACACAGGAATTTGTATTAAGGACGGACGCTAGCAGTATAGGGATTGGTGCAACTCTCTTGCAGAAATCAAAAGCCCAGCCGGAGGAACTTTTACCAGTCGCCTACGCCAGTAGGAAGCTGAATGCAGCTGAGTTGAATTACTCGACCATAGAGAAGGAATGTTTAGCTCTAATTTGGTCCATCAACAAATTTTCACCTTATCTGTATGGGACACACTTCATTGTCCAAAGCGATCACCAACCTTTAACATTCTTGGCTGCATTTAAAAAGCTAAATTCGAGATTGTTAAGGTGGAGTCTGCTTCTGGCGCCTTATTCCTTTACCGTGAATTACATTCCGGGAAGAGACAATGTAAGAGCTGATTTTTTAAGTCGACACCCTAGTACTCTGGAAGGACAGACGCAAAACGATTAACCACAGCAGGGGTTTACACGTCAGCTATGACAAGTCACAGCTAGGAAAGGAGGGGGCTATGTCGTGAAACGAAGTGTAACCCACTACTTTGTTAATCACTATGTCGAGATACAGATTTGCTTCAACCAATCAATTTGCACCGTTCACCAGTCTCTGAGACAGAATAAATTATACTGTTCACGCAGTTCACGCAAGATGGCGGCTAAAAACTGAATAAAATTAGGCTGTATGAGCAAAAGACGAAACCGGAGGAAACCAATCAACTTGCTCCGCCAGGAACCAACCGAAAGCTTTCCTTACGTATTTACCTGCCTATATATTCGGGCGGAATTTTATGCTAAACACGCAACACCAAAAACGAAGCCAGACTGACCGACTGAAGAGGAAAAACCTGTCACTTTGATTTAGTGCTTACCTGAGGGCATCGACCTGCAACCTACTTCACTAAGTCGCATCAAAACCTGGCCAGTTTAAAATCTTAGGAGGGTTTATTTGTGTCCTACAAACCTGAGGTCGTATGTTCGAGTCAATCCCGCTGCCTGGAACTTCGCAGGAGCATAGAGATTGTACAGAAGCTACATCTTTAGTCCCCCTCAGTCTTGGGTGGGCTAAAGTAACGAACCTCAGCAGGAGTTGTGTGAAATAAACTACGGAGAACATAACTGTTTTAAGAGATGAGTACACATTCGTACCATTTCTGTCAGCATTGTGAGCATAGAAACTGTCAGTGATGAGAAAGTAAATTAGCATAGCAAGAGACAAAATTAACAGCATAGCTGATAAGTGTTATATCTTTAATTAACAGCACAGCTGATATAATTTTTTTGTTCCTATAATTGGAAAACTTGTTGTAAAATATTTATATATATAAAATAAATATTTGTAAATCACATGTAAACTTACAAATCCATTACATTCCATTTTTCAACATTCACCCTTCAGCACAAGAGTAGATAGTGTATATACTAAATAAATATAAGGAAATTGTATTTGAACGAGTTGTCAATTTTATCTTTGTTAAGTAAAATCTGTTTCCTTGTTTATTAATATCACAGCGGAGGTGGCACTTTATGTCGGTCTCCTCTCTACTATTGTTTCGAGATCAGAACATTCACAGCTGTAACTAATTTGTGATACCAGTAGTTCTCTCAGACACTGGGACTTCACCATTTTCTGCAGAAATTCTATTTCTGTAATTGTCAGTACTATACTGATACAAGAGCAAAATAAAACCTCTCGCCACACACACCATTATGAGACTTCCAACTGGTAAATTCTGTTCCAACTATACAGCTGAGGTTCAAGCTCTGGAGCAAGCTGCAAATATGATTTATAACACCAACTCTGACTGCCCCCAGGTAATCATCCTCGCAGATGCACTGTCTGTCCTGCAAGCTCTCAAGGGTGGTAAACTCCCGCATCTGAGAAATGAACTAAACAAGGTAGCTGTCAAAAAGAGAACCATACTTTAGTGGGTACCATCTCATTGTGGTGTACCCGGAAATGAAAAGGCAGATAAACTTGCAAAAAAGGGAGGAGAATGTGAACAAGAAGATAATGAAGTCACATACTTTGAGAAAAAGAGAGCTATCCAGACTATCAGAAGAGAACAGAACCAACCCAACGACGACTACCACACTCTCGACCGGCAGGGACAGATAACTATTTTTCGCCTCAGGACAGGGCATAACAAACTGAATAAACACATGCACAAGCTACGATTGTCTTCTTTACCACCGTGCACATGTGGATTAAACGAACAAACTGCAGAGCATGTTCTACAGGATTCTCCTCTGTATGAAAAGTTAAGAAAGATATACTGGCCCAATGACTCAACACTAAACTCAAAGCTATATGGAGCTAAAGAGGAACTTCAAACAACAGTCGAATTCATCATGAGAACTCGTCTGACGGTGTAAACATCAAAGATGCGATCGCAAGAAGAAGAAGAAGATTACTACCACCTCTGCCAGTACTATATTTACTACTGCTACTTGTACTACCACCAGTACCAGAACTACTTTTTACTACTACCAGTGCCACCACTTCTACAAGTACTAGTGTTATTATACGTAACTAACTACAGGTATACCTCGGAGATGTTGCGAGTTCAATTCCAGACCACCGCAGTGAATCGAATGTCGCAATAAAGCGGGTTATATCCATATGTTGGCTTCCCAGTGCATATAAACGACTAAAATCATGTTTACACATCTATGTATATTAAGTGCGGAATAGCGCTAGCTCTTAAAAAAAATGTACTGTAAAATTAAAAATACTTTATTGCTAAAAAATTGCTAATCGTCATCATCTGAGACAAAATCTACCGGAAGAACAAGGCGCGTTCTAATAAATAAACATAAATAATTTGAAAAAAAGAGCGCAATATCTGCGAAGCGCAATAAAGCGAGGCATACCTGTACCACTAATATTCAAGACTACCGTTTTTATCACATTCGCTAATTCGATCTCAACTGCTACCAATTCTACTTCACCGTATAAGGTTATGTCAACATTTCTACTGTTATAATTACCGCTCCTACTGCACTTTCACTTGTGTCCACAATTCAACGCTGCCATATTCACAGAGTAATATCCATCCACATGTTCTGTCTTCCTTTCTTTTCTCTCTGAAATTAACTCTCATTCTGCCCCTGTCTGTTAGCTTACCGTTTATGGGTCCATGTAAACACATTCAAGTGATATCAACTACAAGGTAGGTAAAATACGAGTATTATGAATACATTAAAAACATTCTTTATTGATTTTTCTTAACCAATGAAGTCCCGTTATTTTTCGTTATTATTGAAAATTGACAGTCCGACGTTTTGCTCGTCATGAGTAAAAAGTGTGGTATTAGCAAGGTAATGATAACTAGCGATTTTGAATTCACGTTCCACTGATTTTAATATAGTACAAAGCTGTGTCTTGATTCTGTTTGACATGCCAATCTGTCACCGCAAATTTATCAAGACATTCTACAGTCTTCATTCCAATTAATGTATAAAATTACGAAAAAAAATTGACTATTAGCTGTATAGTTTACAGTAATGTTTCAACATCTTCTGCAGTTGACATTATACAACTAGGTAAAGTCATTTAGATTTCAAGTCACTACATTCTCTGCACTCGATCTAATAGCATAAGAATACGAAATAGTTCGTGCCTTTTTCACATATTAAATATGGAGTTTTATATTTTCCAAGATATTGTTAAAATGACGTGGCACTGAGCGACAATTTACAAATTTAGATAGATCAATATATTCATACAGTTAGCAAATACTCTATAAGGTGAACTGTAATGCTAAATGTTTCAGTAGTGTATAAGCTGCTCAGTAGCAGGTTCTTAATATACTGCGCACATTATCTCTATGTTAGTTTTTTTCATAAATAGAGACGGCTGCAGTTCTGTAAAGGTTTAGTTACATAGATTTCACTCATCACGTTAGTTCTTTGTTTCAACCTCATTCTCTACTTTAAAAAGTTGTATATGGATCTCACAGACATAGGATCTACCATTGTTTCTTGGTAATAGATATTGTAAACACAAACAAAAAAAAAAAAAAGTAATATTAATTAATTGTTCAGGTCAGTAAAAAACTGGGTTTGTGAAATAAATCACTTTGATTTGGCTGTGGAATTTACCTTTTTAAAAGAAAAATCTGTTCATTTCAGACATGAACATTCGTAATGTCTCACGCAACAACGACACGCCACATCTTCATCCTCTGGTCAGCGACAACATACTATATTACATTACCTTGGCTCTGTTAATAGTGACAAGTTCTTGTGTGTCAATGTTCGGTATAGCATCGAACGCCATCAACATGGTCGTATACCTCAAACAAGGAATCAAAGACAGTGCTACCGTTCAGTTCTTCTCTTTGTCGGTGACAGACTTTGTTTTTTGTATACTAGTCTTGGCTATATCAATCAGTGTTCTTCTCTTCTACACTCATCCGAACATCACAGCTCTCGATCCTATATCTTTATATTCTTGCCTATCACAGGTAAAAGAGAAAGTGTATTCTTTGTCAATAATTATTACTATTTTTCTGTCAGTGGAGCGATGCTTTTGTGTTATGATTCCCTTTAATGTCAAATTAATATTTACAAAGTCCCGTTCCCTTAAATCCATCACGTTCGTGGCCTTTATCTTTGCGGTACTTCTTATCCCAGACTACAGTACCGAGGGTATAACATGGCAATTCGACTTAAGATTTAATTCAACGCGACTTCTGTACTGGTACTCTGAGGACAGGATCAAATTTGATGTGTTCAAGAATGTTGTGTTTGCTGGTGTCTTGCCACTTGTTGCTGGTGTTACCAACACAATATGTGCCATATGTATGATTGCAAAGATCAAAACGTCGAGCAAATTTCGACACTCTAGTGGAAACACTATTTCATCTGCGCGTCACCCATACAGTACAGATAAGAGCTTTACAAAGAAATCAAAAACAACTAATATTGCACTAACGAACAAAGACGCAAGACTAGCTAAAACAATTATTGCTGTAGATGTGATCTTTATTATTTGTAATACTCCCAAATGCATGCTCCTTGCCACCACTTTTGTAGAAAGTTATATTCATGAGTTCAGCGTTCGCGTCCCAGGAAGATACAAAAATTTTGTGACGTTGATTATAACCTTAGCCTACATCATGGAATCTGTCAATAGCGCAGTTAGCTTTTTAATTTACATCTTTTCGAGTTTGAAGTTTAGATCAACGTGCAGACACATATTTTGTAAATTTTAGACTCACATACTAAAATAGCACGTCTCGTGTAGAATTATAAGGAACACGAGCTTTCTCTCATGTGTTCAAGATGAGTAGGTTCATCACTAACTAAACGTGTGCCCAACTTTGTGGCTTGGAAACACGACATATCACCCCAAAACAAAATGTCACATCTCCGTTTAAGGCTTTTACCAAAATATGTCTCCGTTGTTTATTGAGTACGATATTTTCATAAATAATAGGAAAGAAAGACTTCTGGCATTGAACCTTAGCAGCCCATTCAGTGATAACGGGCTATGGGAATGCACCATGAGGTGAAAGCCCTTAGCTGCTTTTTTCTTTATTCCTGGTATATCTTTCTGCCGGTTATTTTTCTTCTGCTTGTGTTAAATCTAAGGTGGCGCAGTAGAGAGAATCACTACTTGGAGCGATCGGCAGCTTCATTCTTTCAGGTTACTGCATGTCCAGTGCCTTATATCTCTCTTCCACACATCTTTGAAACTTAAATGCGATCGCCCGATTGTTCTTTTTTAACAAGAGAACAAGTAATCTGTAGAGAGATTTAAAGAAAAAAAGAACGTGGGAAAAGTTGAGGCTACTAAAATCAATAAAATTGAACAAGATTTGCGGCACGGTATTGAAGAAATTCACCAGACAATGTTTATTCTCCGAAAAAGAAGTTGGTAGTATAGAAAAAGCAGTACAAAAGAACGTTATAATATTAATATGCAACTGAAAGAATATGCTTTCACACCTTGTCAGATGGTCGACTGTTTAACCTCCCAAGGTGAAGAGCCCTAAAAGAGACTTGTTATTCGCTGATGACGCTGCGGTCGTCACTCAAAGTCAACAGGAGATTCAGAGCTTGATGGATTGCTTCACCCAAGTATGCAAGGACTTTGGCCTCACAATAAGTCTAAAGAAAACAAATGTTCTGAGTCAAGATGTGGATGTTGCACCACCTTTCACTATCGATAACTATAAAATAAATTCGCAGTGGTGCACCTCTTATCATACCTGAGGTCTACCATTAACGACAAACTCTCTCTGGACACAAAAATTGACAGCCGCATTGGCAAAGCTGCAGCTACCTTTGCCCGCCTCACAACGTGTGTGTGGGGAAACTCACAACGAAGACTAATGCTGCGGTGCATAACGTCTGCGTCACCAGCACACTTTTATATGGAAGCCAGACTTTGACAACCAATGTTAGCAAGACAGAAAGCTCAATACCTTCTATCTACGGTGTCTACGCCCTGATGGCAACAATAACTTCTCCAGTGGTCATTTCAATCTTTCCATTTTGCTTCAGAAGTACAGAAATACGGAAACAGTGGCACGAAAGGATAGAAGCTTCATATATGCTGAGAAATGAGGCTTCATCGGCTAAAAATAGGAATATATGATGGGAACACTTAATCATACTTACCCGAGCTGCTTTATATAAATTAGGAAAATTCCATAAAATGTGTCACCGAAAAGCAACAGAGGCAGGAATACATCCCTCGCAGTCAAAGTATATTAGAATGAAATGCGCGTTATTTCAACAGACGTACAATTTAATTCTCAGACCGTAACGCGGTATGAAATGCTTGCAATTGTGTTGGGAAAAGATGTGACTGGACGTTACCAATGAGGCAATTACCTAAAAGGGGATGTAAATACTTTTCATCTAGTAGTGACTATTTCTAAGACTTATGTGCTTACACTATTTTGTGGTTTTCGCCAACATTATTAACTAGAGGTTAGCAATCTTTTATCTTGACGCTTGACGGTGAGTGATTTGTATTGACGTATCCGACTGATCACGATGGTATGAGCGAACTATTAACTAATGACAAGTGATAAGCACGGCTCATTTTATACCCCAAACAGGTACAGTAAAAGTCCGAAAATTCTGCTCGGGGATTTGGTCGGTCTGGATTTTCAGATTGTTCTGATTCCCGGGCAGTATTTTTAAAATTCAAATTTCAGGAAGAATAAAGATGTGATGAACAGGCACATTTTGTTAATTTATTCATTAACAAGTACAGAATACTTCATTTATCAAAATGTGGATGGAACACTTACAGCTTCTACTGCGTCTGCTGCACTACTTGTCGATGGAACACAGGTTTTTCCCCTCGTTATTTTATGGAAAGATAAAGTGACAAATGTCGAGGTGTTGTCACGTGCTGGCCTTCAAAGCAAGTATACACTGCTTAGACAGCGCAAACTACGCTGGCTAGGCCATGCCCGCCGCATGGAAGATGGTCGCATTCCGCAAGATATCTTCTACGGACAACTGGCAGATGGTACAAGAACAGCTGGGCGGTTGCAGCTGAGATTCAAGGATGAATGCAATAGAAACATGAGGACACTGGACATAAATCCAGCTACCTGGGAGGATGACGCTGCTGATCGCACTAAGATTGGGCGAAAAGAAGCTCACACAGCAAGCAGCAGAGAAAAGAAAACGTCGAAAGAAACATCAGAAAAATAAGCAGCTGAGGGCTGTCACCTCAGGGTCGCATTCCCATAGTCAGTTATGACCGAAGGGGTTAGTTTTATTATTATTATATTAATTTCACATCCCTTTAGGTTATTTCAAAAAAAGGAGATGGAAATAAATGCTGCATTTTTATGAATGCATAAATAATGTAAATAATTTTATATTAGTTTGTAATTATTAATTTGTCCACTGTATAGCGTCTATTAACATACAATACGTGTATTATGCATGTGTGGATATGGTTTTCTGTTTCATCTCCGGCATCTATGCCCTATGCCCCATACAGTTCCCGGGGTCTCTTATGAGACAATGACAGAATACAACTACTTCACCTTCAGGCATGTCGTACAAGGCGACTAATATGAGGTTGTGCATGTGGCTGGCAACTTCATCGTGCAAAACACATTGCTGCATAAACCGCCAATACAAGAACACGTGACTGATTAGTGCAGACGTATGCATGGAGGTATATCTGAAGTCATCTATATATGACCACCAGATAAGCACGATGCTATATTATACAGATGGGGAATTGAACCTATGTTTGTGAGATTGTTGTTGTTGTTGTTGTTATTGATCCAGCGGTGCTTGGGCTCTCGCCCTTCGGCCCAATGCCAGGTAGGGATATCTGCATGTTTTCGCAAGTTGTTTTGTTTCTCCGTACAAGGTGTTCCACTTATCTGGCCTGGGAGGAAGGAGCATTTTTCTAACATCATCGAGTGCTGGGCACTCAAAGAGATGGTGGTCAACAGTTTCGTAGGGATAGTTACATAACTGACACTGGAGAGTGTTATGGTTGAATTCTATTCAAGTGACTGTTGAGTAGTATATTGTGTGATCTCAGCCAAAAGATGTGCTCTGATTCCTCCTTGTAAGATGGCCGATGTTGTCACCAGTATCAGAACCGGCCTCACGTCTGTAAACCTCTCTCCCTCTCTTTCCCATGATCCATCTGTTCAGCCACGTTTCTTTCTTTGTTGCTCGTATGAGTGATTTGGCTGTTTGGAGAGTTGTTGCTGTGAGTGATTGTTCTTGTCTTGTTTCTTTCTTTGCTAATATGTCTGCTTTGTCAGTACCTAGTGTATTTGAATGACCAGGCATCCACTGCATAACTATTCTGATGCCATAGGAAGTGATAGACTGATCAGTATCCAGAATTAGTTTGGCTAATTCAGCTCTACAATTTCACGGGTGAATAGCTTAAGGAGAAGATATGTCTCTGGAATGAGTAAGTTTCTCTAGTCCTGCCTATCTATACGACTATAATTTAGTACAAGACAACATTGACCTCCTCATACATATAAATATAAGTTTAACTACACACACATACAGCTATGTGACAACAAGTCACACAAACGTGAAAAACTACGGTTAATTGGGTATGGGTCTGACCAACACACAAAGTTAAGTTTCTTTTTTTTTTATTATCATTTAAACTTGACAACATCAAATATCTAAAAAAAAGATCAAATAAAATCAGATTTACATACATATGAAATAACAGAATAAATGTGCCCCCCCCCCCCCCTCCCCCCTCTTGAGAAAAGACCCAAACAAGTTAATATCCCCAAGGTTAGCCCTATGTTACAAAATAGACAGTAAATAAACAAGTTCCTACTATATGCTACCCAGTAAAGTAAACACGTTTAAGCAAAATCTAATGTTGGTAAAGTTACTGTAACAAAGAAAAATATTCATTCTCTCTGTCATACAGTGGCCACTCAATCACGCTTACCTACTCTTGGTGATATCCCTTGGAAATACAATTATCCTGAATATAAAATTCCAGGTTTTTATTTCCCAAATTGGCCCCAGTCCATCCTCAAACAAATAAGACTAGCGTGGTGAACGCAGGAATCGGGTGTTTTAATTTTCCCTGGATGAACAAAATGCCACCGCGAATAGTTAGTGAAGCAAAACGTGCTCTTGAGGTTCACGGTTAAAAAGAGGGAAATACTTCCAGTATTGGGAAACATCTGGTTGCTAATATGTTACAAATAATGATGATAATAATCCTATCGGCTGACTCTATGGGAGAGTGTCGATTCTGAAACAGCGTAAATTCTGGATACTACACTTGAATACGACTGTCAGAAGTCGGGGATAATGTTATTTGTTTCACACCCCAGTGGGCTGATAAAATTGAAAAAAAAATATTGCTGGGTTTTGTAAGTCCAGTTAAATTTACAAGTTAAAATTTTTCTCATGTATCGTTGGCCAATCCTTGTTCATAAATGAACTTGGGGATGACCAAGCCAAGAAAAAGACAACATTAACCAATCAGTAAATGAATAAAAGACCGCTGGACGCCCTTGTGATCAGGTCTGCTAGGAATAAAAGAAACATTTATGGAAAATTTTTGTATTCTATACAGCTACATATATGCACACGTACGGGGACAAGATGATCTCTTATCCACTCCGTCAGTCGTGACTAAATTTAAAAGGCACGCGGTGTCTTTCTTTTGCGCCTATACGGTCAGCTTTCGCTATCTCTGCGTTTCTAGGTCGGGTGAAGGTGTGCAACTCTCCCCGCCCCTTGCGCGCGCTTTAACGGTCAGCGTACAATGTCAATTATTATTTAATGATCTATATGCGCACTTACACAAAGTATCGCCTGTCTGTAATAATATTAAGTTGTCGGCGTCTGATAGTTTAGTCATATGATATTAAATAATAGGCACTTATAATAAATACGCACAATGAAATAAAATGTGAATTCTTTTCTGTCACTGTCAGTCGCTCCTAGCATAAATATCAGTCAACTAAAACCGTCTCTTCTTGTGGGAGAAAGCGGTCGGTGAAATTTAACATTATAGCTGAACATCTGGTATAAAATAGCTACGCGTTATTTTATTTCACTGGTTTTAACAGCTAGAACTCTAAGTGAATTATAATGTTAAAAGCTTAACACTTTTAATTGGTAAAAGGTAACCCTTTTAAACATGTAACACTAATTTATATAACCAGAAAATCGTTATGAAAGATCCCCACGAATGATATTAACACATTTTCCACAATGGATCTAGAACTACGTGCTTAGACTATTCAAAAATTCTGAGTGACAACTGAAAGCAGGTTTAAGAAAACACAGTTTATATATCATCATGTTTCTTTGATCTATAGATGATGTTGCTTTTCACACTATTGTGTATACCAGAGAATCAGAAACATGAGTTCCCCAGATAAAGCTTTACGGCCTCTCGGTCGGGCATTGCTAATCGACATCAGAAGAATTCATACGTCTAACGGGTCTCTCGAAGATTTTCTCTGTACGAATGCCCGCTTCTGAGATCAAAGAGCCTAGGGGTTTTTCTGACTTCCCTGAGAACGAACTTCAAAGGGTCTATGTTATTCAAATGCGCTCTGTTGGGTATCGTATGATTGACAGATAAGCTCGCTTGAGGAGACCAGGTAAACAAACCTGATTCGTTACCTGTTATGACGGGCAGGTCACGAAAGTTGGTAAACATTGCGTTAGCGCGTGTTCACAGAAAAAGAGGTAGGACTAAAAAGTGAGTAAACACAGACTGTAAATGCATGGTTTTGTTAGCAAATCATAGAACGCTACGAGGTTACAAGCCTGTCAGATTACTGTAGGCTCTCTTTCCATTTTACGTTACAGACTTTATAACGTATTTTGATGGTGGCCATAAATGCAGATCCATCAGTACAGACGCAACCATTCTTCAGGGTAGGTGTTAATGGTTGTTTGTAATGCACTCATAAGACTGAGTGGATCGGAATGTTTGGTTGTTCCATCTACTAATTTAATTTGTACCTCTGGCATTTTTAAGCAGGTATTTGGTGGTAAATTCTCTACTACTTTCTTATATCTTGTCGTCTTTCAGTGTGGTATCTATCCTGAATTTCATGGACATGGTGAAAGACTGACTTGTGTTTTATTCTTTGCTTGTGTTCCCAGTTTTCTACAAGGTACCTATTGGGGTGGTTTCGGTTCATTCTCTTACATCTTTCATAAACGTCTAAAGCAGTTTTATCCGTCTGCAATCCAAGGGTTTCACATCTGTGTGTATTTCACTTGCGGTAGTTGGAGTTGATCTCATAACTCCACTAATTAGTTGAAGGGCATTGCTTTGCACTATGTCGAGAGTTTGTGAATTGTTGTATTCTATCACAGAACGGACATAGCCAAAGAACAAGACTCTCAGAGTATCCTTGTCTGATCCACATGTAGTGCCAGCATGCCTCTTAAATAGTTGTAATCGCCTCAGTGCTTTGTTCTTTGTATTCTCAATATGGTTCTTGCTGTCAAACTGCTGATCAAGTGTGACTCCAAGATACGTGGAATGTTTGTGAGGTTAAATACATCCTCATTTATATACTCATAAAATCATCCACACACTTCCAGTGATTCCCCATTTGGTGACACATATTGAAAACCCAGCATTGAACACTAAGCTTGGAGGAATCACTTCTCGAGCCCCAGATGTAACTGTGGCTTTTACCTGGTTGCCTGCATGCAGAAGGATCTCACTATGGACCCATGATAGGCAAGGGGAGCTGAGACGTGGCTCTATGTAGGACGTGACAGTTCCATTTGGAGAGCTCAGAACCAGAGCACAGTATTTTAGCTCTGTATATTTGGAGAGCCCCCTTAGATGGTGAGGAATGCACAGTATGCCACGCGCTTCTTCCTCCTAGCTGGGGACCAGGTGTAATGATCCTTTAAATGCAAGTCAAGCTGGAGAAAAGGGAGCTCATGACTTCAACTCAACATGTTTCGGAATGGCAAAAAAGCCGCAGGAAAAGCCTAGATCTACACTGTAGATAATACTAAGGAGTTTTCGAAGTAGTACTGACTGCACAGAGCGAGAGGCTCAGCAGTCCTTGTTAAATAAGACCTAGTGCGGGCATCTTGCTAGAAGACAACTACAGTGATGGCTCTACGCTTCATTAATTTCCTATGTAATATAATACATCTTATAACGACATTATATATATATATATATTTATTTATTTATTTATTAGTGTTTTCTTCTTGTCTTTCCTGTCTTCCTTCCACGTAGTAAAAGAGAAAAGGAGGCGTTCTTTTCTATGTTTTATGTTACATTCCATTTATTTCAGCTTTGTGTCATCAATGAATATGAAAATATTAATAATTACCTCGTTGAGAAATGACAGCAAAAAATTCTGGTGTGCGCTCGGTGCCTCATGTCCTGAGGAGGGCACCATTTCTTCTATTTTTAGTTTTTCCGCCCCATCCCTTTCCACAGAACAAACAGATTTACCTTCACATAGAGGTTTGGTAACTAGTTTGAAGAAAAGAAAAGAACACAGTTATGTAATGCTTAATAAGCTAAAACTGTGAGGTGGTTTAATAATTTAATGTTATTGTGTAAGAGCGACCCAATGCTGTTTTGTGATATTCAACTATGTTAAAACTAAAGATCAAAGACTGAATTTTAAAGAAAAAAAGAAGAAGAAGAAATATCGTACTTCATCCGGCAATTAAACACCCGACCTATTAAATTGGTAGAAACCATGCTGACCGCTAATCCATCTACGCTCCTTTGTATGTTTTTATTTTCACTATGTTAATGTATTTTAATTTATGCTGGAGCCTAATAGAAGCTGAGCCGCGGTAATGCAGTGGTTAGTGCACTGGCTTTCTAGTTCGGCGGTTCATGGTTCGATCCCCAGTTGAGGTGGAATTTTTTATACCGCAAACGGCTCTGGGGTCGACCCAGCCTCATGAAATGGGTACCAGAGCAACTCTGGGAAGGTTAAGGCGGAAAGCATGACAGTGACCACATAACCCCTAGTGTGCCGATGGTCAAGAAAATATGAGCCTAACACCATATTCCCAATATGTCTCACTGGGCGTGTAACGGGATCCTAATAGAAGCTAACAGATAATATAGTCATCGAAGATAACAGAGTCACAATATAGTTGTATTCGAATTGTTTGTTTATAAAACACACTGATCAATGCATCCTTCTTACCCAAATATACAACATTCGGCTGACCACAGCTTTCTTCAAACACATGCACGTAGATGTCACAAGATGTCTGACAAGAAAATTGAATATTTACACCTAGCATGACTACGTCATTCATTCATAACCCTCCGCTGCCCAAGGAGCATAGGGCTTCAACAGACACATGCCAAGTCCTCCTGTCACGTGCCATCATCTCAAGATCTGTCCTCGTTCTCCTTATCATTTTCACCTGTGTATCCAGCTCTCTTCTCTATGTGTTTCTTGGTCTACCTCTGCCTCTCTTGTCCTGGGGTTCCAGAACAAGGACTGCCTTGTAATGCTATCAACAGGTTTCCCCAATGTTTTTCCTATCCATCGCCAGCGTCTTCT
Organism: Oreohelix idahoensis; assembly: GCA_024509875.1. NCBI lineage: Eukaryota > Metazoa > Mollusca > Gastropoda > Stylommatophora > Oreohelicidae > Oreohelix > Oreohelix idahoensis. The sequence goes on along the minus strand of JAMPIV010001261.1, from coordinate 405,617 downwards.
TCTCATCTCTTGTTCCACTGGCACTTGTCTGGTTCTTGTCATCAGTTCCACACTGGTAACCATGTCATAATATTTTATTACCTCTATTCTACGCAAGCACACTTTTATGAAAGTCTGTAGTTTTTTTTTCTCCGTATTTCATAACCAAATAATAGTACTGTACTGGAAGATGAGACAGGTCTGTATTTCAGAGCTGGAATTTGCTTATGATGTTGTCCTGATTGCTAAATCAGAGGTACATCTTCAATCCAACCTGCAAGGAAGAGCGGGAGAAGAGAGGGATGGTCATAAGTAGCTCTAAAACAAAATCAATGGTGATATCACGAGAAGAAAGAAGACATCAGATTAAGCTGGGAAAACAGGTCCTGGAGCAGGTCGACCACTTTAACTACCTTGGAGCTATTATAGACCGAAAGGGAGGCATCAAAGAAGAATTGGCCACTCGAAAAGCAGCAGCTGGGAGTCTTTTTCAGGCCATAAATCGAGGATTCCTCAGCAAGAGAGAGGTTGGTAAGAAAGCGAAGATGGCTGTATACCGCTCTACCTATGTCCCGGTCTTGACGTACGGATGCGAGTCATGGGCAATGACTACAACCCACAAAAGCCAGATCCAAACCTCAGAAATGAGATACCTGAGAAAAGTGGTTGAAGTAACAAGAAGAGACATGGTCCGCAACCAGACGATACGTCAAGGCCTAAAATCTCACTCCCTGCAGACTCAAGTAGAACAGTCCCAATTAAGATGGTTTGGCCATGTCTGCAGAATGGGAGAAAATCGGCTACCACGACTGTCATGGGAAACTAAGAGCCAGGGATTCAGCCCTCCAGGACGACCCAGAGTCCGCTGGGAGGACAACATTAGACAATCTTTGAAGGACAGAGGACTAGAATGGAACCAGGCCAAGAGGAAGATAGCAGATAAGATAGTCTGGCGCTCTCTCTTCCAAACCTCTACACCTCACGGTAGAAATGGAACGACAAAGTAAGTAATAATAGTACTGACTTGACATCTGAGTTTGAGATTCCTATTTTGGTGTTGGATCCGATTTCTCTTGATCTCCATCCATTTTCCAATGCAATGAAAGCTCCTCTTGCTTTTGTATTCTTATTTTGAAATCACTGTCCATCCCTCCACTTGTGTCTATATTGCTGCCAAGATACGTGTAATACATCTTGTGTTGGTGTTTCTTCACGTTCAACCCTGTTTCTGCATTTATTCTAATTAATAATGGTAATGAGAAATACTATTAAATAATAATAATAATGTCAACGTGGATGCGCAATTATTTGTATGTGTTACAGGTCTTATTTCTTTTCTATGAAATGCCATTCTTATGGCGTTTTCTCCCAGATGTCTTCAAAAATAGATTTAAATGCCGACGGTAAAACCACATGTCTGCCTTATCAAAACGTATTGGTCTATCCAAAAAATAGATTTAAATGCCGACGGTAAAACGACATGTCTGCCGTATCAAAACGTATTGGTCTGTCCAACCCTTTTAGCTAGAATTGTTATTGTATTCCACAGATCCGCTTCCAGTTACATTTGACAAAGTATTAATTTTTTTACTGTATGTAAATTCTTAAACTGAAAATGAGTTAGTTGGCTTATGCTTGGGAACAGCTTGGATTTGAAGTGAATGAATTGTGTGATCTCAATCGCTATCTCAGGGGATGTAACTGTTTCCCATGCTTGGATTTGATTTTTAATAATAGCCTCCCTATTCACATCATTTCAGATTTGTTGGGGGGAAATGCACAGAAAATTGTATGAATGATTTTTATACTTGTATTCTTGGGCACTAAATGTGCTACAAATAGCAAGCCATCCTAAGCCCCAGGAAAAAATGTTCCTTACAGGTTTCGACACACCCATTTAATGTGTAAATTAGTTTCGGTGATAAAATTGGAGATTGGTATTAAATTAACGCGCTGTGTAGTTCCCGGGGGTATTTGGGAAGACGAAGAACTAATAGTACTAGTGCTCTCTGCTATCTTGGTGAAGTATATAAGAAGCTACTGACATAAGCTTATGTGTGGAGCTGGCAGTCTCTTCTTGTAAAATAAATTGCTACATACCATCGCTATTAGCTCTATTGAATTCTTTGGTGCAGGCTTTCTGAAACCAACGGGCTGATCACCCGTTTGCCAGTCACTTCGATTACGGAAACAACAGCAGATGGATTGATTTGCCGTTGCCCTAAAGACGCCAATAGGCGTGATGGGAAACAATGGCAAAGAAAACCTATCTGCTGTTGCCCTAAGACGCCACTAGGCGTAATGGCCACTGACTGCTTTGACGGTCGGTGGCTAAGGACGGAAGAAGAAGAAGAAGGCTTTCTGAAGGGGAACCCGCCGCATTGGTAATCACCCCGCGAAGGAGCGACAAGAGATCTGATCATAGGTAGTTTTATTAATGTTCCTACGCGACTTTTGTCTTACGGTGTTCATCAACACAGTAGTTAAATCATTACAAACTTATCCAAGCAGAGATCGATGTTCCGATGTTCTGCCATACATATCTTCCATGTTCCTTAGTTACAGTGCCTGTTTCACAGTGCTATCCAAATGCTGTCATAGCTGGGAGTGGAGTTGAGGATGAAATCTCAATTTCCGTTTAAATACTTCTAAGGCATGCGCAATACATAGCCTCTGACAGCAAAAGCCCATCTCCTGGTTTTCACGTTGTGGTATCTGTTTATACTAGCAGAAAAGGCAAAGAGCGAGTCTCTGACGCTCTAAAACCAGGCTGCTCTGGGTAGATAAAGTTCGTAAGCCTTGAACGGCAGTTCATCTAGGAGACGGATTTCTAACCACCTGGTGCCTTATATGTCGGCTTGGGGACAATCAAACGCTAAGTAAAGCAAATCTGAATAAAACTTCTTGCTGAAATCGTATGTAGGCGAAGATATCGCAGCCCAGCTGTAAACTATGACTCAATGTATTTTCCGCAGTACAGTTGACCCCCCCCCCTTCCCCCCCCGCCCCCACCTCTACAAGATATGAGAAGGCAGATAAACTTGCCAGTTAGGGAGGAAGGAAAACCAAGCAGAAGACAGGGCTACATATGAAGAGATAACAGCAATCTACCTTAGTCGTATTTAATGTCATGTATGGTAGATCGTATTTACTCTTGTATCTAATCTTATGACAACAACTACGACTACTGCCAATATTAGTGTGATGGGGCCGAAAAGACGCCCGCCCCCTTCCTGTTTCTAGGCAGATTTATCGCCCATATATTTTCGATGTGCGCGAAGCATGCTGGAATGTAAAAAGTCTTCAAGAAGATATATTAGTTTAGGCCATAATAAAGCCTAAGAATTAGTTGTGATGTGTTATATCTGGTAGTTGTGTGTTATATTTGATAATTGTGAGCCATATCTGTGTTTTCGTGCCTAATAAAGCACATATCGCGAGTGTTATTTATGCGGCCAAATTAATACGCGTAGCGCGCAGTAAGTTGAGTGGTTAGCCTAGTGCCTATATAAGAAGTGCCTAGCCGGCGAGCAGGCCTATTTTGCTAAAGCCGCCCAGACGAGAGAGAAACGAAGTTAGACACCAGACTCAATCTGTAGATGCCTTGAGCACGTGAGTTAATTTAAATTAGCATTAGTGTTCTGTAATTCTGAAATTATATTCAGCACGAGTCTGTTTTAATGTTTAATGAAATAAATAGATAGATAGATGTGAAAGTTTAAGAGCGATTATTCCATTCATCAGAAAGGCGAATATGGTTTGAAGCTATTTCACGTGAATTTAGATAATATTGACTTGTTAGCAAGATGGCGGCCACGTGGTGATGTATTTAGTTCCAGCTTTGTTAAAGTTAAGAATAATTATATTTTATTCTTTGATGTAAAAGTAATTGAGTGTATTTCACGATTATTGATAATTCTACTGTATATCAGTAGTGGATTACTTTGAGTGAGGTGAGAATAGTCATTTAGATTTCTGGTGAGATTAGAGCCACTCCTTGTGCGTAAAGCGCATTTGAGACATAAATGTCGCTGTTTGCTCCTTGCTGAGTAGGGCAACACCAATGCGGCTGGTGTCCATCGCAAGCCCACAAGAAGCATTTCTATGCTAATACAAGGGTTGTTTCTGTAACAATGTGTTTCATGTGATGAGTTTCCAATCTCATCAGGGGTCATATACGACACGCTTGTGGCCAGGCGCACCAGTCGTCACTTACGACATGTTCAGAGTGCAGGAACAAGTATTGAGATGGATCAGTTGCGGGGTGGTGGTTTATTCTCATTATTGAGAGTATTTGTTGTACAGATAGTTGAATATTATTTTATGTCCATTTTATTATTATTTAATTATGGTTATGTGTAGAATGGTTTGTAAGAGTACGTGGGCTCACTTGGAGATATATATTTCTCTTCTCCGCTCCTGAGGGAGCATGGGGCCACCAGTGTGGTTTGCCTCCGCATGAAGTATTCATATGCTCGTGCATTAGTTGTTTCGGTAGCAATCTGTGTTACATGGTGAGATTGCCAGCCTTATGCACAACACCGTACTAGTCTCATTTGACGACATGCATGAGTATGTGTGTGTGATAGTTGAGTGTGCCCTTGCAGTAGTGGTTTCGGTAGCAATCTGTGTTACATGGTGAGATTGCCAGCCTCATGCACAACACCGTACTAGTCTCATTGGACGACATGCATGAGTGTGTGTGTGTATGATAGCTGAGTGTGCGCTCTTGCAGTAGTGGTTTTGGTAGCAATCGATGTTACATGGTGAGATTGCCAGCCTCATGCACAACACCTTACTAGTCGCATTGGACGACACGCAGGAGTGTGTGCGTGTGTGAAAGTTGAGGGTGTCAGGTGGCGTGGAAGGACTGTTTAGCAGGTGAGAGTATCGTTATTCAACTATGATTTTAACTAGCCCGTGCTTTGTTTGCGTTTCAGGATTAGGAACTGAGCACTAGCTGGGTGTTTGTTTGTTTGGTGTTATGTTCGTTGGTTTATTTATTTAATGTTTGCTTCAGTGTGCTCTTAGTCACTGAATGGGTTGTAAAAATAAATACAGCCCCTGCCTCAAAAATCAGAATTTTATTGTTGTTCGGGTCGGTGCGAGTGTGAAAAGAGAGTGATCAAATATCACAACAACATCATCATCATCATCTCGCCCACCCTATCACATTAGTATGAATTATGACAATTTCTACTTTTGCTACTACTACAAACAGGTTTTACTACCATTACCACATTACATTCAGAGCTGGCCCCAGGGAATTTTCAATGTAGTGTGAGATCTTGTGGTAGCCTGCAGGGGCTGTCTCCAGACCTCAAAGGTGAGGTGTCTGAGGATAGTTGGAGAGGGGGGGGGATGGGGAGACTTCGTCCGCGGTAAAACGATACGGTTAGGCCTTAGGGTCCAGTCTCTGCGGGCCCAAGTGAAACAGTCCAGATTGCAATGGTTTGGCCATGTCTTCACAGTGGAAGAGGATCGGCTGCCGCGACAGGTGTGGGACACTGGGAGCCAGGGATCCAGACCTCCAGGCCGGCCCAGAGTTTGCTGGGAGGACAACATTAGGCAATCTCTCAGGGACCAAGGACTAGAGGTCAAGAGGAAGGCAGCCGATGGAATAGTATGGCGCACTTTATGGAAAACCTCTACACCCCAGGGTAGAAGAGGAACGACTAAGTAAGTAAGGAAGGTCTTGTGATGACGCCCTCCTACCCCCTGACCATTCAGAATTGTTTATACTTTTGCGAGACTCAATTCAAAGCTATTGCGTCAGATCACACTGTAATTTCAGCAAGTTATGTTCAAAGTAACATTCAACAAGAACATAATATATTTGTATTTCTCAAAACTTATTGTTAGTTATTGTTTTTTCTTTATTATTTATGAATTAGAGACGGGCTTTCACTGAATTGTTTCTTACTTACTTAGTCGTTCCCCTTCTACCGTGAGGTGTAGAGGTTTGGAAGAGAGAGCGCCAGACTATCCTATCGGCTGTCTTCCTCCTGGCCTGGTTCCATTCTAGTCCTAGGTACTTCAAAGATCGTCTAATGTTGTCCTCCCAGCGGACTCTGGATCGTCCTGTGGGTCTGGATCCCCGGCTCTTTGTTTTCCATGCTTGTCGTGGTAGCCGATCTTCTCCCATTCTGCAGACATGGCCAAACCATCTTAGTTGGGACTGTTCTACTTGGGTCTGCAGGGGGTGGGATTTTACGCCTTGAAGTATCGTCTGATTGCGGACCATGTCTCTTCTTGTTACTTCAACCACCTTCCTCAGTTACCTCATTTCTGAGGTTTGGATCTGGCTTTTGTGGGTTGTAGTCATTGCACATGACTCGCATCGATATGTCAAGACTGGGACATAGGTGGAGCGGTTTACAGCCATCTTCGTTTTCTTACCAACCTCTCTCTTGCTGAGGAATCCTCGATTTATGGCCTGAAAAAGTCTCCCAGCTGCTGCTTTTCGAGAGGTCAACTCTTCTTTGATGCCTCCTTTTCGGTCAGTAATAGCTCCGAGATATTTAAATTGGTCGACCTGCTCCAGGACTTATTCTCCCAGCTTAATCTGATGTCTTCTTTCTTCTCGTGATATCACCATGGATTTTGTTTTAGAGCTTCTTATGACCATCCCTCTCTTCTCCAGCTCTTCCTTCCAGACTTGCAGGTTGAATTGGAGATGTGCCTCTGATTTAGCAATCAGGGCAACATCATCAGCAAATGCCAGCTCTGAAATATATACCTGTCTCATCTTCCAGTTCCCCACTGAATACTTTCTTGTTCTCTCCTTACATGCCTTGATAACATCGTCCATGAGGAGTCTGAAAAGATAAGGTGACAGGATATCACCTTGTCTTACACCAGTGATGGTCCTGAACTCTTCTGACTTATTGTTTGCTGTCCTCACATAATTTCTGCAAGACTTGTAGAAGCTCTGTATAGCATGCGTCAGAGGTGCTGGAATATTCTTCCTTGCCAAACAGTCCCAAAGTTTGCTCCAGGGGACCGTGTCAAACGCCTCTTCCAAATCTATGAAATAAAGATGGATCTCCCTCTTATACTCAAGGGCCTTTTCACTTAGCTGTCTAAGTGTGAAGATTAGGTCTTGAATACTTCGGTTTGGTCGGAATCCGCACTGGACCTCATCCAATTGTGGCTCAGCTAGTCGTCGGAGTCTCTGCTCTAGGATTCTAGAGTAGATTTTACCAGGGACACTGAGAAGGAATATGCCTCTATAGTTTCAACACTGTCGATTGTCACCCTTTTTGAAAATTGGTGTTATGATGGCAATCTCCCAATCCTTTGGTATGGTCTTGTTGCACCACGCTGTCTGTAGGACCCTTATGAGTAATAGGTCGCCTGATGCTGTTGCGCACATATTCTTTTGTATGGAATTGTGTGACGCACGGATTACTTCAGTGAGGCATACAATTCATCCTGTATGTCTATTTAATATGGAAAAATATATATTTGTATTTATTGAGTGTACGAAAATGCTTTCCTTTGTAAAGCTAGCTAATCCATGATTGGTTTATACTTTTGATTATGTGGATGATCTCCCTTGAATATTGATTTAGCGTATGAATACCGAATTTATGTCATTTCTCATTTGTTAGGGCAGAAAATAGATTGATTTTGCTTAGAATGTTTATGGCCTGAATTCATTTGTATTACTTGTCTAGTGCAAGAAGATTCAGTCTTATATTGTATATCTTCGTATGTTTAGGTCGGACTATATTCTTTGTGCCGAACTCTGGGGCAGGTATTCGTTGTCCTACGGAGGCGTACGGAGTCTCGACAAAGCCGGCTGAGAATGGCCGTGTGTATTTTTGGGCTGGTCCTTTTAAAGGTTGAAAAAGTGATTTGTGAATGATTTTTTCAGAAGGAGATAGTGTCTCTGCGAGATTCTATTGTCAGAGATTCTCCTCATGCACTTTATTATTAATTCGGACTCCAGGTAATACCAGACCCTTCTTTTTGATGATCTCTATTTGGTTAGACCTAGATGGACATCGTGTTTCGAGCATCGTTGGTCGTTTATATATACAGTTGAAGATGACAGGTTTCCCAACATAGCTTATGTCTACATGAAGCAACCGTATTAATGTGGAACTGTAGGGAAACTCTATGAAATTATTGATATTCAAATTGTGAATTAACTTTGGCTTATCGTTATCCTTCTTCTGGGTGAGTGAGCAAAACTCAGGAAGGTAGCCATCTTGTATTCTTGTCATCGTTATGGATCACTGTCAAGAGAACAGTATATCAAACTTATTATCGGACAGTGATATGGAGATCTTATTAATATGAAAACCCCTATCGTGGTTTAACTTGGTTACATAAACATTTGATATATGCCGCTGGAGAACTTAGCCAAGGAAAAGGTTCGTCCAGTGAACTCTTTATATGTTTACACACCCACACCCACGGATGCGTTCAGTCAGTTAGGGGATATGGCAATAGTCTGCCAGAACATTGAATGATTACCTTATATCGCCCATCATATTTGAATGCTGCATGAAATATGATCTACTATTCAAATGCCTAATGATGTACATGTCAACATGTTCCTATGACTATGTTCCACGCTGTTCAGATGTGTGCGTCCTTATTAAACGGTGTGAAATGTCAGCTGTAGTTCCAGTCATCATTGACTTGCATAAGAGTGTGTGAGTGTAATATTATCAAGTGGTCAACTACACAGAACCATTCCACCATTCGCGTTACCTGACACTCCCACTCTGTGTCAACATGACCGGTTGATTCAATTATGCAGTGGTAACCCAAAGAAGACCTTCTTCACTGATGACCAGTACACAACCCCGAATATATAACCCTTTACAGATGCTCCCATGTACTTAACCATTTCTGGTGTTATACCATCATGTCCTGCTGCTTTGCCCATCTTGATTTTCTCCAGTGCTGTCTTCAGTTCTTCCATCTTTATGTCATCTTCACCATCATTGGTTTTCTCTTCTGTGCTAGTGGTTATCATTTCTGATGCTTCACCATGCTCACCATCAAGGAATTCTGAGAAATATTCTTTCCATCTTTCCATTACTTCCTTCGGGGTAGTAAGCAATTTGCCTTGCTTGTCCTTTATAAATTTGAGAGGGCATTGTTTTTCCTTCCTCATGTTCTTTAGGGTCTTATAGAACAACTTGTGGTTTTCTTGCGCATCTTTTTCTAGCTTTTCTCCAAATTCTTCCCAGGACTTCTGTTTTGCTGCTAGCACCTTGTTCTTTGCTTCTGTTCTGAGTATCACATACTTGTAAAGGGCAATTTTTACTATCTTGCAATATAATACATTTATATACTTATTATGTTCGCAAATATTTTGTGAGCAAAGTGTTTCCTTTTTAAGTGCTTAAGGAGAAGTCATTTTTGAGTTACTTCCCTTGAAGGCAGTTCCGTCATCTTCGATCGGACTCCGCGGACGAATTTAGGCCTACTGCGATTTATTCTTTGGCTGGGTAGGAATAGATTATTCTTGCTTCAGTATATCTATGGCCTGAATTTATACGTAGTGTTTGTATGAGTAGGACGAGTCTGTCTTATATATGGATATCTTTACATTTCTAAGTCGAACTATGTTGGTTGTCGCTAGAAAAGGTCAAAGGCTATGCAGCGGAAGTATCGCTAGCAAGGGGTATGATTCATGGCTGTCATCCTGTCTGGATGTAGAATTTTGATGTAGCCGGCCTATCGCCGAAAAAGTGATCTATAAGTAGATGGGGAAAAGTGATAGTCATTTAGACATGTTGTATGTACTTTACCCCAGTGTTTATTCTCTTTTGCCAAGGAATGGCAAAGTTATATTTCGCATAGAAAGGTAAAACCACAATTTATTATGAACTTGGGCTTCGCCATCGTTGTCGATAAACAGATGCACAATGGTACTTTTGAAAAGAATATTTATTCAAAGGAAGATGACATTCCTATGTATCATCACTAGATTATATGATATTATTCAATTACCTCTATGACAGAAGTTATGAAGAAATGAGGACATTTAACGAATGACCAATTTTGGTCTGGATCCTATAGTGAGTGAAACTCACGAGAGAAGAACAGCCATGTTGAAATTCATATACTTTGTATTTATCGAGTGAGAAAAAGGGATGCCTGTACTATCGCTCGATGAACCAAGAGATCACTGCTACATGTGAGAACCCATGTCTGGGATTCCTATATCTTTATGGAAAAATATATATATTGAACTTTACGTGAAGGGATATTCGCTAGACGAGATTAGGTCTAGGAGCCTTCCTATATATTGGTTATGGTCTGACGTGCCCAGTCAGTAAAGCCAGATGATTTACATGATGGAACTCTGAATGCTTATTTACGAATGCTCCATTATGATATTTGCCAAGCATGAATGCTAACTTAAGATGATATGCCTGTGATCAACATTATGCTGTCTATGTCGACATTTGTTCCTGTAACCATACACGTACTGTCCAAGTGTGCGTCTCATTAAATGTTATAAAAAGACCACCGTAGTTCCAGTACTTCTTGAATTCGAACAGTGTGAGTATGAGTGATGTACTACCAACTTGTCAACTCTATCGAATCATTCTACCATTCGCGTTCTGACATTCATATACACACTCATTGTCTACACTCACATTCTTGTCGGAGCCTCATCACGTTCCAGGACAAGATGACCTGTATGACCAAAACTGTGCTGGGTTTAATGAGTTGACAATCGTTACACTTTACTACACCAGTCCCAACATCTACATTTATCAACTGGTGGACATTCACGTCATTTAACAAATAAAGCGTGATTCAACAACTAGTAGCCAGTATGAGTTAACAACAACAATACAGAGTTTATCAACTGGTGTGCCAGCTTCCTGGGTCAACCTGCACAGTGACCATATTGAGAAGTAAACTTCTGAGACCAGACGTTCCTTAGGGTCTGTTACGACACACAAATACATCAACAGTACAACTCTACAGTGATGTCAGCGTGACCTGTCCTGTCGAGAGTATGCGGTAACTAGGTCAGCGTTTGTTGACATTTGGTTCGTTGGACATTTGCCATACAACTGACAGTGTTACACAGCAAGCTTGGTTGAAACATAGAACATTACACATCAGGACTGGAGAATATTTGACAGTGTTTGCGAAAGGAAATGTTATTGAACTGAGAAGTCCTACATCGATTGTTATCATTCACATCAACGATGGAACTTCTATTTCTGTGTTGAATTTAAAATAATTAGACCAGAAGTATTTGTTTAATAAAGTACCACAGTACTGTACTATTAGGCAGTGTAACTGAGCCTTCTTTACAACACATTCTTTCTGCAACACTCTATTTACATCATATTGCCATACTATTTATGCATTTATGTATTTATGTTTAAATATTTATATGTGATATTTGTCACACAACAGAGTATCCCACGTAATAGAGGGTCTGATGTGTGCGTTTCTATAGGTGCAATTTTCTTGATTGAAAATTTGCTGCGACTGCCTTTGCTATTAGTGTTAGCTGTGAAGACTGTACTCATTGTTGTTTTTGTAATATTCCTCTGTTCTTTAGTTTGTTTTGATTTGTTTGTAATTTGTTGGGCTACCCTATTCTATCTTTCAGTTCTATTCTCAATTTATATTTATATACTGTGGCGTTATTTGTATTTGTTATCCTCTTGCGGGTTATCTTTTATTGTTTTTCCCATTTGATTTATGTCATTTCCGCAAATGTTTTCATGTTCTTCTGTATAACTGTTTTGTTTTGTGCCTGATCGACATACACTATTTAAAATATAGTTGATCATATAAATTGATGTACAAGAATCAACTGATAGTTAATTGCTATTACTAAAGGTACACAGTTGATGATATAAAACACTATTTCTGGTGCACTGCACTTATATTATAAAGTGAACCAGCAACTTATAGCTGTTATTATATAAGGATTTATACAAGACCTTTGTAAGGCTTGTTTCCCACAGTGATTGGGATAGTTAAGTACTATTTTCCACAGGTTAAAAAGTTATCATAAAGGTCTTTGATTAAGACTAAGAAAGTGAATTTATTTACTTTTGCAAATTACTGATCTTATTAGACAACATGTCTACATTAGATTATTTTATCACACAAGGCAGGGCTCTTGATAAGACTGGTCAGCAATTAGAAGAATGGGCAGTTGCTCAATATGACAAAGCATTAGCTGCTGCTGCTGCTGAAGAAAGAAAAGCATTGATTGAAGAAAAGAAATTAGCAGCTGAGGAGAAAAGATTAGAAGCTGAGGAAAAAAAATTACAAAGAGAGGATGAACAAAAGAAATTGCAGATACAGACTGATGAAAAAAGATTCCAGATGGAAATGGAAAAAGAGAGAAGAAAAGATGAAGCTGCTGCAGAAGAGAGAAAATTACAAGCTGAAGCTCAAGAGAAAAAAGCAATAAGAGAACATGAACACCAAAAAGAACTTTTAGCATTTGAGTTAGAAAAGTTAAAGTTAACAAACATAAGTGATGGTAATCAAGCATCTGGTGGTAATGGTAAACCCTTTACTTACAAGGTCAAGGTACCAGCGTTCAACCCTTCCAGTGATGACATAACATTCTGGCTAAATAGATTTGAACGCTCGTGTCGAGCCCATAATGTGGACAAATCACAATATGCTAACCAGTTATCAGAAAATCTGAAAGGTGATTCTCTGACTAGTTTAAGTTTGGTTGAAGAGGCTGACAAAGATAACTATGATGTTATTAGGGCAGCCTTATTAAAGAAGTATCAGTTGTCTGAAGAGGGTTATCGGAAGTTGTTTAAGACAATGTGCCTGAGGCAGGTGTAGAATTCTCAGAATTCATTGCAAGGACACGTCTTACATTTGATCATTGGATTGAGCTATCCAAAACAGAAAAGACTTATGAAGCCCTTATGGACTTGATACTCAGAGACAAGATTATGTCAAGTATAAATAAACCTTTCCTCGAATTCTTACATGAGCGTAAACCTAAGTCTCTAAAAGAAATGGAACAGTATTGTACCCAATACGTCACTGCACATCCGGACGTAGCTATTAGCAACAGTAAGGTTAAAGAAGGTATGCCAGTTGCTTCTGCAACACCATACAACCCTAATCACTCTCACAAATTCCAAGGACCTCAAAATAGGTTTAATAAAAAAGGTAACTATTACAGTTATCAGAACCAAGGTAACCAATCATTTCAGGGTTCTTCTTCGAATACCTGGAGAAGAGCTGACAGCCCTCGATTCAGGGGTGGTCATAATTACAGGAACTTCCGCAAAGGAAGTCATTCTAGAAACTATCCAAGTTTTCCTTCATGGAGACAACAGGATCATAATTACCGAGATACTCATTATAATGAATATGATGATAGTAACCAAAGGAGCTATGATTCAAACCCGAGTAGGGGTTATAATAGTGGAAACAATGATAAGTACAGAGGCAATAATAACAGAGGTAGAGCACAATTCAAAAAACATAAAGCTCATTACCAGGCGAACTCTGCACAGCAAGAGTCCCACGAAGCCTATAAACAAAATAAAGATAATGATGACTCTAATAATATGGCATGTGCCGCTTTTGATTTTGGGAGAGCATCTCAGTGCCCCCAATGCAAAACATTATTTGAGCCAACCACAGTGTCTACTTTAAGCTGTGGGCATCCTCTTCCCGCTCTTCCTGCGTCAATCGCGCATGATGGGAGAGGTTCTCTTGTCTTACACAAAGGTTTAGTAAATGACAATCCAGTCTCAGTACTTTTTGATTCTGGATGCACAACTATTGGGGTTAGGCAGTCACTCATAGATCCTTCTCATTCTACAGGCAAAGTAGTCAAATGCGTAACATTTGGCGGCACCATAGAGAAATACTCTACCGCTATAATTAGGATTGCTACTCCTTTCTTCACAGGAGATGTACACGCATGTCTTTTGCCGAATCCGATCGCTGATCTTATCATCGGTCGCATTCACGGAGTCAAAGAATGCACTCCGGAGCAAATTTCCGTTTGGGAAAATCAAAATATGCAATCTGCTAATGCGGTGGTCACTAGAGCTCAAGCTCTCAATATGCCTGAAACTTCATCTGTTGAAGATAATGAAGTGCATAACCAAGATGATCCCTTGGTAATTTCTCGTGACTCGTTAATAAAACAACAAGAAGAAGATCCGACTCTTAAGAAATTCTTCACTCTTGTAACGAAAGGTGATCCGAATAAAGATTCAAATTGTAAATCTTGGATTACAATGAAGAATGGCGTACTTGTACGTATGGTGCAAGACTCCACTAAGTCAAGTCATTCTCAGATTCTTGTACCCAAGAATTTGAGAGTTAAAATCTTACAACATGCAAACGACTCTCAGTGTGCTGGTCACATGGGTTTTTCCCGTACAAAGTCAAGAGTTCTTGCGGCTTTCTTTTGGCCTTTTGTGAACAAGGACATACGGATCTATTGTCGATCCTGTAAAGTATGTCAAGAAGTCAAATCCAAAGGTCCTCGTCATGCTGCGCCTATTCAGGCTGCAGATATTCCTATTCGTCCATTCCAGAAAATGGCGATAGACATCATTGGTCCATTCAAGATCAAATCTGCTAGAGGACATCAGTTTATCTTAACGTGTGTAGACATGTGCACACGTTGGCCAGAGGCTATCCCTCTAAAGAGCATTACTACCGCTGACATTGCAGATGCTCTTTGGCTTATATTTTCTCGGCTGGGATTCCCCGGAGAAATATTATCAGATCATGGCACCCAACTGATATCGGATACCATGTCTCAAGTAATGTCTACTCTACAGATAGAGAGATCTTTGAGTAGCATCTATCATCCTATGTCCAATGGGATGGTCGAGCGACTAAATAGAACACTTAAGAACTTATTAGGGAGATAACTGAGGATCATCCTCAAGATTGGGATAGGGTTTTACCCGCGGCCCTCTTCGCGTACAGAGAGGTCCCCAATGAACATACAGGGTTTTCGCCCTTTGAACTTGTCTTTGGCGCGCGACCGCGCGGCCCAATGTCTTTGCTGCATGATCTTATAACAGCTGACAATATTGACGATGACACAAAATCTTCTTACGAGTATGTCATCGCGCTGAGACAGAAGATTATCGAAGCATGCAAATTGGCAACGTCCTCTTCTGAATTTGCTAAGCAGAAGGCAAGACAATTTGCTAATAAGAAGAGAACTTTACGACAACTTTGTCCTGGTGACAAAGCATTTGTTTTGCTACCTTGTCGTGAAAATAGACTCCTTATTAGTTGGAAAGGTCCGTACGATATAATATCGAAAATTTCAGATGTTGACTACATCGTCGATATCAACGGGAAGCATAAAACCTTCCACATCAATATGCTTACGGAGTTCCATGAACGTCCTGACTATCTACAGCCTATTTTCCAGGCAACGGACGATTCTCATGTCAAACATGGTCATTACTCATCACTGTCTGTAATACAGGATGAGGAAACAAGTTTTTCGGATGTTAATCTTCCGCTTCCAATGATCCCACTTCATTCTAGTGAATCATGGAAAGACGTTACTGTTTCTCCTGATTTGTCTCTAGGAGAACGGCGACAAGTTTCGGTTATGTTACAAACATTTCAGGATGTCCTCACTGACATCCCTGGACAAACTCATGTCATTGAGCATGACATTGTTCTAACTGAACATACTCCAATTAGGGTTAGACCTTATCCTATCCCTATACATTTCCAAACACAGGTTGAAAAGGAGTTGGATGAAATGATAGATTTACAAATAATCGAACCATCCACTTCTGCATATTCTTCGCCGATGGTTATTGTTCGGAAAAAAGACAATAACATACGTCTTTGCGTTGACTATCGCAAATTGAATCAAGTTACGAAGTTCGATGCTGAACCTATGCCTTTACTAGAAGAGTTACTTACTCGTCTTTCTAAATCGCATTTTTTCACTAAACTTGATTTGTCTAAAGGATATTGGCAAGTTCCATTATCCGAACGCGCCAAACCTCTTACCGCTTTCTCTACTCCCAGAGGCCTTTTCCAATGGAATTTTATGCCTTTCGGCCTTATGAACGCACCAGCTACATTTGTACGCATGATGCGTCGAATCCTATCGTATCGGTCAGATGTCATTGCTTATCTAGACGACATCTGTCTTTTCAGCGATACTTGGGAAGATCACTATTCAGGGTTAGTTGAATTATTATCAACTCTGCGTGAGTATAACCTGACAGCAAAACCATCTAAAGCTTGTGTTGGCTTTAGCGAAATTGCTTTCTTAGGCCATCGAGTAGGTCACGGTTTCTTGAAGACAGAAGACCATAATATCACTAAGATACTTAACATCTCTATCCCTAGGACTAAAAAGCAAGTGCGAAGTCTTTTAGGTCTCATACAATTTTATGGACGTTTCATTCCGAATCTGTCCTCTATCATGGCACCTCTCTCTACACTATTAAAGAAAGGGTCGCCTAACATGGTTCACTGGTCTCATGAATGCCAATCCTCACTAGAGAAGATCAAAACTATGTTTTCATCACCACCTATTTTAGTGTTACCTACAACAGATAAGACATTTGTTCTTCGTAGTGACGCTTCATCCACTGGGATTGGAGCGGCACTAATGCAAGAGTACTCTGGAACTCTGCATCCTGTAATGTATATATCCAGAAAACTTAATGCTGCAGAAAGGAATTACTCGGTTTTAGACCGTGAATTATTGGCAATGGTTTGGTCAATTCTCAAACTCCAAAGATTCCTTCTGGGCGCGCATTTCGTAGTGGAAACTGACCAAAAAGCTCTTACGGCTATCCAAAGTAAGAACTTGAAGAGCTCGAGATCAACTCGATACGCAATCGCTCTTCAACCTTTTCATTTTTCGGTACGAGCTATCCGTGGTTCAGAAAATGTGATGGCGGACATTCTGTCCAGATGCCCACATGATGCCACTTAACTGTTAAATATTGGATTTTTTAATATGTATAACTTTACAACAGTTATTTTTTGTTCTTTACTAAGATACACATTTGTAATTTAATAATAGAATGATGGTATCTCTACTTAGCGGTTTATTGATGTTTATTCACCGCTGTTCTTTGATGATTGTTTCTTCATAAATCATAAATTTAAGATTATAGTGTGAATTTTTGGTATGCATTGTATAATTACCAGAATTGTATTATACGTACATCACACCTTCCTGGAAACATTTATTCGTAGAGAAACAATTTCTCTCAGATTTTGAGATATATTCTCACCGGTCATATTAGGAATTATAGTTATTCCTGATATTTGCATCTGCGCAGTATTCTTGCGTTTTGAGCCTATTGTATGGTGCTCCTAGATGTATTTTAAAAAAAATTTTATTTTTTTTTCCCCGGGAGGTGTGGTAAGACTGTAAAGGGCAATTTTTACTATCTTGCAATATAATACATTTATTTACTTATTATGTTCGCAAATATTTTGTGAGCAAAGTGTTTCCTTTTTAAGTGCTTAAGGAGAAGTCATTTTTGAGTTACTTCCCTTGAAGGCAGTTCCGTCATCTTCGATCGGACTCCGCGGACGAATTTAGGCCTACTGCGATTTATTCTTTGGCTGGGTAGGAATAGATTATTCTTGCTTCAGTATATCTATGGCCTGAATTTATACGTAGTGTTTGTATGAGTAGGACGAGTCTGTCTTATATATGGATATCTTTACATTTCTAAGTCGAACTATGTTGGTTGTCGCTAGAAAAGGTCAAAGGCTATGCAGCGGAAGTATCGCTAGCAAGGGGTGTGATTCATGGCTGTCATCCTGTCTGGATGTAGAATTTTGATGTAGCCGGCCTATCGCCGAAAAAGTGATCTATAAGTAGATGGGGAAAAGTGATAGTCATTTAGACATGTTGTATGTACTTTACCCCAGTGTTTATTCTCTTTTGCCAAGGAATGGCAAAGTTATATTTCGCATAGAAAGGTAAAACCACAATTTATTATGAACTTGGGCTTCGCCATCGTTGTCGATAAACAGATGCACAGTGGTACTTTTGAAAAGAATATTTATTCAAAGGAAGATGACATTCCTATGTATCATCACTAGATTATATGATATTATTCAATTACCTCTATGACAGAAGTTATGAAGAAATGAGGACATTTAACGAATGACCAATTTTGGTCTGGATCCTATAGTGAGTGAAACTCACGAGAGAAGAACAGCCATGTTGAAATTCATATACTTTGTATTTATCGAGTGAGAAAAAGGGATGCCTGTACTATCGCTCGATGAACCAAGAGATCACTGCTACATGTGAGAACCCATGTCTGGGATTCCTATATCTTTATGGAAAAATATATATATTGAACTTTACGTGAAGGGATATTCGCTAGACGAGATTAGGTCTAGGAGCCTTCCTATATATTGGTTATGGTCTGACGTGCCCAGTCAGTAAAGCCAGATGATTTACATGATGGAACTCTGAATGCTTATTTACGAATGCTCCATTATGATATTTGCCAAGCATGAATGCTAACTTAAGATGATATGCCTGTGATCAACATTATGCTGTCTATGTCGACATTTGTTCCTGTAACCATACACGTACTGTCCAAGTGTGCGTCTCATTAAATGTTATAAAAAGACCACCGTAGTTCCAGTACTTCTTGAATTCGAACAGTGTGAGTATGAGTGATGTACTACCAACTTGTCAACTCTATCGAATCATTCTACCATTCGCGTTCTGACATTCATATACACACTCATTGTCTACACTCACATTCTTGTCGGAGCCTCATCACGTTCCAGGACAAGATGACCTGTATGACCAAAACTGTGCTGGGTTTAATGAGTTGACAATCGTTACACTTTACTACACCAGTCCCAACATCTACATTTATCAACTGGTGGACATTCACGTCATTTAACAAATAAAGCGTGATTCAACAACTAGTAGCCAGTATGAGTTAACAACAACAATACAGAGTTTATCAATACTCTCTTTATTTCTCTATTTGTTCTGCTGTGGTTTTAGCTCCTAAGTATTGTTTCCATGCCATTTTCTTCTCTCTTATTTTCTCTTTGACTTCCTCTGTCCACCAAGGTGTCCTCTTTCTCTTGTTCCCAAGTCGGACTTCACCACATGCTTCTGCAGCAGCTGTCTTTATGATGTCCTTGAATATAAGCCAGAGGGTTTCCAAGTCATCAGGTTGTTCTTCTGTGTTTCTCACCGCTGTAGCTATAAGCCCCTTAATTTCTGGCTCTCTCAGCTATGTAAAGAAGTTGTTGTACTAAACTGATGATTGGTTGTAACTTGACCCAGCCGTTAAATGAGCTCGTGAAGTCCTCACAACATCATAACTGCACAAAGTAATAACTTGACGAATAGACGATTCAACATATTTAATCGCGTAACAGTTTATATCATTGTCGTTACATCATG
Source organism: Oreohelix idahoensis (assembly GCA_024509875.1). Lineage (NCBI taxonomy): Eukaryota > Metazoa > Mollusca > Gastropoda > Stylommatophora > Oreohelicidae > Oreohelix > Oreohelix idahoensis. The sequence goes on along the minus strand of JAMPIV010001261.1, from coordinate 386,239 downwards.
TGAAATAATGTAAACAGCTTGACTATAACTCATGCAACAATCCATGGTCACTCTTACCCAATCTGACAAAATTTACTCCAAAAAAGTCATGACACTATTAACATTATAATGCTCACTTCTAGAGCCGTAAGTGTCCTATAATTTCCAGAGTACATCACTTACTCTTTATCCCCAAATACATCTGTGCATGATAAAGTTATCCTGGTACACAAAACAAATGTCTCTCAATTTGGTAGCTCGTACAGAATCACCAATGAACAGCATACTTGCTTATTGGAGCATCCGTTCTTTCATCTCGACACACTATTATGTTCCTAGCGTAAACCCCGTCATATGACGTGAATTAAATTCAAACGCACTAATACCACTGACTAACAAAAAAAAACTTTTTTTTTCTTTCTCTAACATTTCTATGTTTTTCTGGTCAATTTTAATGCGCTGTTTTTAAATCTGCAAACCGTTTTTCTCTATCAGGTCGGGATCTCTAGAAATACGCAATTGAAGTTTTTTAACAACGCATACAGTATTACAACATCATTCGTACAAGAAGTATAACAGTTATGTAGGCTTGAATTTCTTTGCAGTCGACTTTCGTCGGTGAATGGCATGTGGTACATCGCGACGAAGCATCCAACAATAATCGGCAAGCATGGTCACACTCCACCGTCCTTGATAACGTGACTCCATTACGGCGATATCTTGATGGAATCATTCTCCATGTTCATCGCTGACTTCGCCAAGGTTGTCAGGGAAAAAGTTAAGATGCGAATCGAGCAAATGGATTTTGAGGGACATGTTACAGCCCATAATTATGTATGCATCTATGCACTGCTTAACAATATGCAACATAGTCGACAGATTTGTGATTTTCCAGAAAGTTATCGACGATCGATTTGAATGCCATCCATGCGCGAAGTTCACTACCATGTAACAAGTTCTCGAATTGTTTGTCTGCAATAACTTTCCTAATCTGAGGTCCTACAAAGATACCTTCCTTTATCTTTGCATCGCTAACTTGCGGAAACTTTTCTCGAAGATAAGTGAAAGCTTTGCTCTTTTTATCTAACGCTTTTACAAAATTCTTCATGAGCCCCAACTTTATATGTAACAGTGGTAAAATGAAGGTGTCTTTGTTAACTAATGGCTCGCGTATTACATTTTAATGCCCGAGCTGCATACGATCCCGGATAGGCCACACCTTTCTTGCATAATGTTCCTGTCTGTTGCGGCTGTCCCATTCACATCGGAAGCAACAAAATTTAGTATACCCAGTCTGCATGCCCGTGAGAATTGCAATGACCTTTAGGTCTCCACAAATCCGCCATTGGTAGTCATTGTACTTTATTTTTTCCAAACATTAGCCATATTGTCATAAGTTTCTTTCATATGAACAGAGTAGGCGACTGGAATTGATGAAAAAAAATATCTGTTATGCAATAACACGGCTTTTAGACTAGTCTTGGAAGAATCGATGAAAAATCGCCATTCGTTGACTATGTGCTCATGACCGTTTACATCTTTGCAATAGCAAATGTCATCATCCATCTCAAAGTATTGAACAAGTTCTCTGTGTCTATGACGAAATTTAGATATCGGAGTATTGGGCGCTAAAAGATTCCATTCTTTGAGTCGCGAACCGAGTAATTCCGCTTGTCCTTTGGTAAGAGCGAGATCACGTATTTGATCTGAAAGTTCTGAATGGTTAATTAAGTAAACACCATCATTCACCGGTATGTAATCTGAGTCAGAATTAGTTTCTAAAGCAGGTAAACTATCACTTTCTGATGGTTCATTTACGTCCAACGGATATTGTTCTGGTGGTACTTGGATCGGACACGTGATTGGATCATGAGGCACTGGTTTCGAAACCGATTCAATATTTGGATAAACCCCAGACTTTCTAGTTTTAAAAGTGAAACCATGGATATTTGTCAAGCGGAAGTAACAATCAGTAGTGTGATTTGTATGTTCACGCCATATTACTGGCACTCCAAAAGGCATCGACTTATGCTTCGGCGATTTTCGTAACCAACCTTCCAATGTATCGAACAAACTGCATTTGGCTTCCAAGATTTATTTGCATCATCAACTTTCGAATCGAAATAAAGTTCTTATGTTGTCTTTAGTAATGGTGTAAAGTTTTTCTGGTCAACAAGATCGGTAAAATATCCGCACACGTAACAGAACAGATCAGCCGAATTTCTACAACTTCTAGAAGCCATATTTTGCTCATAATTATTTCAAAATACAGTAACTATTTGAAAAATCGCGTAACATATGTCATGCATCTTTTAGCTGTATAAAAAGTAGAATTAAGTTGCTTTTTATTAATTTTTAATAAGTTATATAGTAAAAATGAAACGGGGCAAATAACGGTTTCCCAAAAATATATTTATTCACAAATATCTTAAGAACCCGACGTGATAGAGATAAACGGATTTCAGATTTGAAATCAGCGCAAGAAACTGACCTAAGAACACTTATTCTTATATAAGAAAGAAAAATGTTGTTTGTCAGTGTACTTAACGGCAAAATACTTGTGAGAAAATAATGTTAGGTGTAAACATCCGATTGTTCATCATAAGATAAATAAGTAAATAAATAAATAAAGGTAATTAACAGGTACTTGTTGGACATAAAAGATGACACCATTATGTTTTTCTGTAGTTTTAATCGGGCGAATAGTTCATAACATCACTATGAGCTTCAGATACTATTTGATCTGAAGTGCAATAGATCTTTAGGTCACCCAGAAGTTTTGTTTTGATTTCTCTATTCAGATCTAAAGCCTGCTTGTTCTTAGTGCACAAAATGACTCGTTGGAGGAAGTAACCGTCCGTAAACATTTAGTGTGGGTATTATACATCTCTAAACACTTTTATACGAAGATACATATGTAAACAATTTCGCTGCAATTGTCTCTTCATAAGATACATTTCACTTAGGTGGTGACGGTGAGAAAAGATATCAGCATTTTCTTCCCTTTTTAAAAAAATATTTTTTATTCGCGTATTGAAAACCAAAATACTTGTGTTACATCTGGTGTCTGAACATGCACGCCGTTCGCAGAGAGATGTCATTGGTGCATGCATGCACATCAACCTTTGCGCACTTTTCTTTGGCGTGTGTTACTACTTTTGGGAGCGTTACAAACGGACATAATGATAGAATGAGTTGGAAAACTATATATATTGATGATGATGATGATGATGATGATATAATTGTTTAAAAATGTCCCGTGTGCCATACAATATTTTTGTTGCACTCTAAAAATTATATAAATGTCGTGCGCTTCTGGCTTTTGTACAAACTGCGCAACGCTTAATGCAGCGCAGATAATTTTTTCCACTAAAGCTGTAGTTATATTTTAAATAATAAATAAAAAATGCATAGTAAAGTGTCAACAATTTACAAATGTATTTTATTGTTACATTTTTGCCACTTGATTGTTTCCCTTTGATTAATGTTAAATTATATCCCCGAATAATACGCCAGCATTAATTTTTCCCAACAAAGTTGCAGTCTGGACATTACGTAAAAGTGGTGCGATTCTGGCGATGGCACTAAATGCACGACCTCTGAAATAGCTCGTTTTTCTTGCTAATATTCTACGATGTACACTGTCAAAGTAAATAGACCAGTTTTAGAACAGGTCAATAGATTCAAATGACGAGAATGTTAATAACATTGGATGGATAATGCATCTCATAAGTAAAGCGTACATTTTTGTATTTTTTTTCGTATTTGATCAGAAATATCACGTTCAACCTCTGATGGGTTATAATTAGAATATATGTTGTTTTCAATTCCAAATAATATGAATATTTGCCGATACCTGAACGTGGTGTCACATCTCCTGTCCATTCATTATAAATTGGGCACTGTAGTAAAATATGTGAGATAATCGCTTATTTCAGTAAGATTTTAGTCTTATGATGAATAAATACACCAGCCCTCAGGTGTCTGACTGGTTTCATCTTCATCGCCAGTAGGGCGATGCCTTTTGTGCAGTGGGAATGCTAAGAAAATGCCCGCCGTAAAAATCAAACACGCTTTAGTTTCGGTTTTGAAAACGTTCACTAAACTTTTAACATCTCGCCGATCTGCTGCACGAAACGGGGGAAAAGCTTGTAATTAACGACTTGCCATAACTGTGAGACCAAACTGGCATTTGAATTAACGTAATATGTTAACTTTAACACTAAAATTTGTAATAATTCGGACATTTCACAGTAGTAAGAATGAGGCGATTGTAATAATTAACGCAAAGCACTACCAAAGTTTTGAAAAACCCCTCTTCGCTCTGCACGCGGTCTCTTTAATATATACACGCTGTGGGCAAAGCCAGCAGAGGCAAACACGCAGACAATTTTTCAGTTCCTCCTAGCGGTAGTATTCTGACGTCACTCAAACTAGTTGGTTTATTTGAATAGTGAGGAAAATGTTAGAGACAGGGAGGGAAGATGGCCGACTTGTGTAAAATTTATATTTGACGATTGACAGTGACAAAATTGAAAATCTAAACCATACTGAAACTGACCATAAAAATTATATGGTAGTATAGCTTAGAGTCCCCTGAGCAAAAATATGTTTTAAAAAATATGGTAGTCCAAGTATTAGCCAAGTTATTGAGAAAATACTAAATGTCTACAAAGCTTGACAGGACACACTGTTGTTCTTGCTCGTTACACATAACGTTATTGGGGACGCTAGTTTTAAAATAGAGGAGTTGTAAAAATTCAAATTCTATTAGTTGGTATAAGAGTATAGGAGTACAAGAGGAGAGATAGGAAAAATGTAACTAAAACGAAACATCTTTTTCTATTGGGCATAACTAACGCAGACTGACCAATAGACTAAGAGGCACATAGTTTGTTTGGAATTGTTTTTTTTTTCAAACGAAATAAAAAAAAGTTGTAGTAGTGCCTGCTTTCATTGGTCGGCTCTAATAGATATTGGCAAAAGGCATAGTGGTCTCGTGGCCATTTGACTAGAAAATTTTATTCAAACACTTACGTTGAGATCAGATGTGATAGCTTGTAAAATTAAATACTAATTCACTATCTGGACGGGGCAGAGCAAAACTGAGGCCATATTCTTTGCCAGTCAACGTCATTTGTGACATATTTCTTTGAACTAGTGGTAAGAATGCTTTATGTATTTACATGGTTGATTAAAACTGAAAAGGTCAGATACTGCTGTGGAAAAGTGAAGGACATGCCGGAAGCAAACATTATTGAGTCCTCACATTGAACTGTATTTGACTGTTGCATATTATTATGATTTTTTATTAATATTGTGTATTGGAAATGTTAGGAAGCCTCTGTGTTCTATGAACACTTTTCTACATGCCTAGAGCGTTTATAAGTTAGAAAAGAAAAGAAAAAAATCATATAAAAGGAGATGTGGTTACTCCACGTTATTGCATTGAAGCAAACTATGTAAAAGTACAGTGGAGTATCTGCCATAGGGACCTGTGGTGTGGTCACAGAAGGGTGTGAGTCATAAATTAGGGGCTGATGCACATGAATGCACAAGAGGCTGACCCCATACCGCCATGTATATATAGGGATAAGAAGTTGTGATCAGGTTGAAAAGGCCAGGGTGTCTTTTTATTGCAGAGTTTTTATTTCCTGTTACCATCCGGTGACAGGAAACCTGACGAGTGAGTGTAAAGTCTCCATTATAAAGTTTAAGCTGTCAGCTGATAGCCTGAAGGAGCTTACGTGTGGGTGCTGATCTACATTGTCTCTACATTGATATACTGACTTATATTCGACCTACGAAGAATCCGAGGTGACATGTTATCAGCTGGGACCTCTGACATTTCATCCTAAGAAAATAGTTCCTATCAAAATAGCATTGAATTATATGGGGCTTGATGCAAACAACAGCTCCTCATAACAAATGACAATCATTAACAACTATTAAAGTTTGATTCTGTGAATACACCTATAGGATCTCTATATTAACATATATTCATAGGACAAAGAGTCCATATTTTTAGTTAAAGTATTATATGTAAATATATTTCCTCATTTTCAAAGACCTGTCCAAAAGAAGTTGGCGGCACAGGCAGATTAAATTGTAAAAAGAAAAAACATTCAAATTTTAAAAGAAAACTTTAACCACTGTCTTATTCATTTTATTATAGTGAGTTAAAGTGTATTGTGTTGCTGTACCATCATCTTCATTTCACCCCTAGACACTAGAGACATCATACACCAGCCACTAGAATCAAAATACGGACTGTGTGAGATCTAGGGAGGTAGCGTTAGGTTCCCTGATCAATATATCATCATCATCATCATTCCTTTTATAGTCAGGGACCTACATGTGCTTGACCTCACACAGTTAACACAGACACATCTATCTTTCTTGTTAGGTATAACATCTTAACCTCCCCAGCAAAATTACATTTGCTACAGGCACATCAAAATATCAATTGTGTATGCCTGTAAGAATTTAAAAAAATAAACTAGCATACAAAAACAAAAAAGAGACATAAAAAATCAGAAAACAAAGGCAAACACAAAACACCAAACTACAAATAATAAACAGGGGGAGGGGTGTAAAGCACTGGTGTGTTTAGTTGGATATTTAACTTTCATCTGTTATAAGTCAAATGTATTATAAGAACATCACCAGACCTTCACCTTCCCAATTACTATATGTTATACTTTACTATTTTGTATACTATACTTTCTACAAATATTTTTGTGGTGTATAGGTGTCCTACTTTTTTTTAAAATTTTGCTAGGGCGGCGGCCATATGACATACTTTTCACGGTTTCTAACTGCCGAGGGTTTTTAACGTTCGCTACTTGTGCATGGGACCTCATTTTTTTTTTCGCCCGTATCAGAGAAGGCCAGACATCCGTCTCACTACCCAGGAGGTCCGGAGAGAGTATGACATCATTAGAAGCCACTGGTTCAGACAAAAAAAATTCCATCAATTATATTCCGTTAACTAGGAAGCTAACCCGGTACCTTTAGAATTAGTGGCGGACGCCTTACCCCCGGTCTAACTGGCTAAGTGTAGTATAATATATTCGAGTAGAATAGGCCAGGCGAAAACAGTATTCTATAACATGAAATGTATTTTATGCAACAACTCTTTGTCAGTGGAAGTAATAAAGAGAGTTCTTCAGTCGTTACAAGATGCTGATGTAAGCCATGCTGCAGATGCAGAACGAAAAAGAATGGCCTCAATCGAAGCAAGCCACCGAAACGCTGGAAGATGCTACTGCTTTACGTCGAGCTGTAGATGCAGAAAGAACAAGACGCCGGCTTCAATCAAAGCGAACCATAGAAACGCCGGAATAAGCTGCATTACGTCGAACTTCAGGTGCAGCTAGAACAAGACTGGCGTCAGTCGAAACCGAGCCACAGAAACGTTTAAAGATGTCACATAACGTCGAGCTGCAGATTTTTATAAATAGCAGAGATAGTATGCATCACATCGAGCCAAGTATCGCCTGAAGATGCTGCTTTACTGCACACTACAGATGCCAAAGTTTTAAGACATTACCGTGAATCGCCCCGATGACCTCGTCGAGGCATGTAGGGGGAGGACAAAAATGTATTCAGTGTGGTTGTCACGAAAGGTTTGAGATGTTATAAAATTTAAGATGTCCTGGACAAAAAGATGTATCAGATGATACCAGGATAGTGTCAGGTAAAAAAACTGGTCTTACAAAAAATACCCCCTTTTCTGGAAAAGAGTAAGGGTATATTGACATCAAAGTAGAATCCAGCTGCATAAACCTCCAGGCGTTGAAAGGCTATGTCCTAAAAATCTATTTGCCCCTTTCGAAGATTCTCCTTTGGTATTATTTGTTGTTTATGTTGACAAGTTGTTCTAGGGGTATATAATATAGTCTATCTATTAATCTAAATTAAATATTAAACATACTTGAAACTTTAATTCAAATAATTCAACACGTCTGTTGATATTTATGTATTTACAATTTATTTACCTAACCCTGTTCTCTTTTGGTTAGGTAACTTAGGAAAACTCAATGGTATTTACAGCTTGAAATAAATAAACATAGAAACTTAAAACTTATAAACCATAATCTTGTATTGAAGTTTCTATTGTCTTCCACACTGATGAATAATTTTAAATTTAATACAATGTAAATGAGTTTGACTGTGAGGATTGCGTGGATTTACAAGGTATATTGACCTTAAATTCATCCTCCACTGAAATGTTATTAATATATTTATGTTTTCTTTTGCGGTGATATCTTTTGTTGAACCCGTTGATCAGTGGCTAGATAAGGCCACTTATCTTAAAATCCAGAACATCCCACACTCTTCTGCCGTGGACGAACAACTCTGTGACTTGCCAGGCAGTAGAACAGTGGTGGCTAGCTACATTGACATCATGAGCCTTTGCATCTCAAAGTCCAAAACGTGTTATAGGAATCAGATACTTTGGGTCCTTTGCAGGATACAACGTTTCAATATAAAAGGTTGCAGGATAACACATGAAATTCAAATAATCAGAACCTATGTATGGTCCAGCACTACTCTGCCTTTACACACAAAGGACATAACATACAGCTTCAGACATTGTGCTAACATATGCACAGGACAATTTACCTTCACCACCCATCACAGTCAGTTCACTGTGACTAAAATTTCCTTATAATTCCTAAGTTGATTCCTTTAACAAATACTCTCTTAAATGTATTATTAAATTTACAGTCGTATTCTTGGCATCATTTTCAATAAACCTACACCTTTAACAACGCTGGCTTTCGCCTCTAAAACCAACACATGCTTTGCATTCCAGCAAGCAACACATTTGTCTTGGAATATTTTTTTAACACAGGCCTTTTTCACTTTCTAACACACGTGGATTAAATCACAAGAATAATACATAAATATGTACATATACATATATATAGTCATTCTTACCCTCAGGCAAAACACACACAGGCTGTTAATTGCTTCTATGGTCTGCGCAACAGATGCGGTTGGCAAAGGTACAGTACGATTACAGTTTACCGCTTCTTTCTGGGCAGCTGGTGGTTTTGAATTTGTTAGTGGCGTCAAATGGCCAAGGGCAAGGTCTTTTATAGTCACGCCTCCGGCGTATCGGATGACAAGGGTGTAAAAAGGAGTAAAGAATCCCAAAATGAGACAACATTTCTGCTCTCTGTTCAGTGTTTAAAATCTAGTTTTTCATTTATCTTCCTTATTTATAGGACGATTTTGGTCACATAAAGAGGGAATTATACTGTGAATTATTTTGTATCGATCTATCTATAAATTATTTAGTTTGCACAATGCATTTAAATTTATGCATGCTTCAACTAACTAAGTTGGACTAATCCTGATGTAACACAGCTCGTTTATTCGATATTTCTATCTTACTAGAATATTATTCGATAAAGTGGTTACACCTATCTCTAAAGTAACATTCACGTTGATGAATTACATAATCCTTTCCGGTGATACTTCTTTAGTTCTTATGAAATTAAATATTATTGTCCCATCGGTTACACAAAATAGCCTCTAGGTTTTAAGCATAGTAAGTTTCCTACAACAATGATAATAAAGGTACGTTTTGATTGGTTATTGTATTAGAGAGTTCCCTACCTAATAGCGTGCGGTATGGTCAGATTTAGAAAACCGTGTTGTAAGACAGATCCAAATCACGACAGTGGTACTGGAAGATGAGACAGGTCTGTATTTCAGATCTGGCATTTGCCGACTATGTTGCCCTGATTGCTGAGTCAGAGGGTATCTTCAGTCCAACCTGCAGGTCTGAATGGAGGAGCTTTGCGAGGAGAGGGATGGTTATCAGCGTTTCTACTTTGGTCACTTAATATATTTATATTTGAGGTAACCGTCATTAGATTTTGGTAGTAAAAATTATCTGGATGCGATGAATATAAAGCCATGAGGCAAACATTCAAAAATGGCATGGGGAGAAGTAATATAGATCTAATGGAGTGAAATTTGATAAATTTGGCCATATATTTAGAAGAAGTAAGGTCTCATACCACCGATGCTATCGATCTGTCATGGACAATAACTACAACCCACGAAAGCCAGCTTAAAACCTCAGAAAGAGGTTTCTGGGGAAGGGGGTTGAAGTAACAAGACGAGACAGGATCCGCAAACAGACGATACGGCAAGACCTCAAAAGCCAGTCCCTGCAGACCCAATTAGAACAGTCCCAACTACGATGGTTTAGCCATGTATACGGCTACCACAAGAAATATGAGAAACCAAGAACCAGGGATCCAGACCTCCATGACCACCCAGAGTTCGCTAGGAGGACAACATTAGACAATCCCCGAAGGACCAAGGACTAGATTTGAATCAGGCCAGGAGGAAGACCGCTGATAAGACAGTATGATGTTCTCTCTGGTAAGGCTCCACACCCCAGGGTAGAAGAGGAACGACTAAGTAAGTAGGTCATGAATCACAGCGGGACACTGTTAAGTGCCAGATTACGTATGTAGTAATGTTCATTATGTATTTTCAAAATATCACTGTTTCCAAACCGTGATTCATTCTTTGAAAATGATATCGAAGCTCATAACTGTGGCCGAATTAACGTTGAACACCAGTTCTGCCATTCATTACGTTTTGCTTCCGACAAATCTGTCGCACAAATCGATAGCATCGGCGGTATGAGACTTTACTTCTTCTAAATTAATCCAATTTCATTCCTCTAGATCTATATTACTTCTCCCAATGTAAATTGTGAAAGGTCGCCCCATATATTTATATTCAATGCATTCAGATTTGTTTCTACAAAGATCTAATGACGATGACCTGTAATGTAAATGTGTTAAATAACCAAGTAGAATTAGTAAATAAATATTAGACAAACATAAAGGTATGTTTTCAGCAAATGTACACTGTAATTAAAAACCTGTCAATTTTCTTCTTCTTCTTCCTCGTTCGCCCTGAAAAGGACGGTGGTTGCGTTGTGTCTGTTTACGCCTAAGCTGTGATATCTGCACCTTTCGGTCGACACATCCGACTTCAGCACGGCATTTTTTAGGGACCGGGTTTGCCTTCCCATTGCGATCCGCACTTGCTCAGCCAGACTGCACTGCTGCAGACTGTTTCCAGGACCACCATGTGGAGGTGGAGTGCGGTCTTGACCAGCTCTGGTTCGCTGGTCCTGATGCAAGCAGTATAGCTATGGGTCGCTGACTGCATTCACTATTGCTGCATCTTGGGGTCCCAAACCTGACGGGTAACTTACTAGTCATAGTAAGCTATAACTGAAGGGGCTATTATTATTATTATTATTTACTAGTTAAATTAAGATTTTCCCACAAGACCAGCGTAGTGCAAAATACATGTAAACATTCCAAGCGATTCATGCACAAAAAACCATTTCTTATTTCCCAAGCAAATAATTTTTCAATTTTGACGGGTAACTTACTAGTCATAGTAAGCTATAACTGAAGGGGCTATTATTATTATTATAATTTACTAGTTAAATTAAGATTTTCACACAAGACCAGCGTAGTGCAAAATACATGTAGACATTCCAAGTGATTCATGCACAAAAAACCATTTCTTATTTCCCAAGCAAATAATTTTTCAACTTAAAAATTTACTTTTTTTTTTCTAGTAAAATGTTTAAATTTTTATTGTTTTTTTTTTAAATTTCGGCGCCTCCTCCAAATCTGAGACCGCTGTGACCGCACTGCTCGCACCGCCCAATAATGAACACTGAATACATTTATTACTACTACTACTACTACTACTACTACTACTACTACTACTACTACTACTACTACTACCACTACTACTACTACTACTACTACTACTACTACTACTACTACTACTACTACTACTACTACTGTAACGTAACAACTACCGTAAAATCTCGCGTATAATACGCACAATTTTTACTCATTTTTGGCCGCTAAAACTCGGGTGCGTATTATACGCGAGTACTAAAAAATACGTAATTTTCGATATCGAAAGTAACCTACATTGGAAAGTCTGTCAAGTTTTTGTCACAATTTGACAGTGAAAATGGCGCAAAATTGAATGTCTTCTTCTTCTTCGATCCTTAACCACCGACCGTCAAAGCAGTCAGTGGCCATCACGCCTAGTGGCGTCTTGTAGGGAAACAACAAATTGATTCCACTTTGCACGGTCGGTGGCCATCCTTCGTACAGTGCCCCAACTCTGGTTCATTCTTTGCATCTCAGCCTCCACAGTCCTCCGCCAAGTTGTTTTTGGTCGGCCTCTCTTTCGCTTTCCTTCAGGGGTCCAAAGCATAGCTGTTCTTGTGATGGCATCGGGGTCTCTTCTGAGGACATGACCAACCCAGCTCCAGCGTCTAAAATTGAATGTGCCATGTGTTTTCTTATGTGTCAGACATTGTTGCAAAACGCATTTCGCACTCTTGGTCTTCAATCTGTTTTGATATTAAGCTTGGTTGTGAAGTTTGTCATTTGATTATTTTGAGCTCTTAAACTGAATTCGAGAAAATTAACTGCAGCAGAAAAGCTCTTAGTGGTAAAATATGCAGAATATAACGGCAATCGGGCAGCAAGTCGACATTTTTCCATTAACAAGTGCAACATTCGATTATGGCGAAAAAACAAAGAGGCGCTGCAAGTGTTGCCTAGTAAGAAAAAGGCGAATCGTGGGTCACCACCAGATCATCCAGACCTAGAAAAAAACATTATTGGAGTGGGTAGTGGATAGAAGGCAACAAGGCATCGGTGTTTCATGCATTGAAATCCGACTTAAAGCTCTGGAACTTACAAAATCTCGTACAGGCACAACAGCATTTAAAGCGTCATATGGATGGGCAGTTCGTTTTATGAAGCGACATGGTCTTTCAGTTCGTCGAAGAACTACCATCATGCTGCATCTTCCATCTTCTTTCAGTTTTTTAACAAATATTTCATAAAATAAAATCTTGAAAAATTATGGTGCGTTTTATACACGAATTAAATACCTCGGAGCTATTATAGACCGAAAGGGAGGCATCAAAGAAGAGTTGGCCACTCGAAAAGCAGCAGCTGGGAGACTTTTTCAGGCCATAAATCGAGGATTCCTCAGCAAGAGAGAGGTTGGTAAGAAAACGAAGATGGCTGTATACCGCTCCACCTATGTCCCAGTCTTGACATATGGATGCGAGTCATGGGCAATGACTACAACCCATAAAAGCCAGATCCAAACCTCAGAAATGAGGTATCTGAGGAAGGTGGTTGAAGTAACAAGAAGAGACATGGTACGCAACCAGACGATACGTCAAGGCCTAAAATGCCACCCCCTACAGACCCAAGTAGAACAGTCCCAACTAAGATGGTTTGGCCATGTCTGCAGAATGGGAGAAGATCGGATACCACGACAAGCATGGGAAACAAAGAGCCAAGGATCCAGACCCCGAGGACGACCCAGAGTCCGCTGGGAGGACAACATTAGACAATCTTTGAAGGAGCGAGGACTAGAATGGAACCAGGCCAGGAGGAAGACAGCCGATAGAATAGTCTGGCGCTCTCTCTTCCAAACCTCTACACCTCACGGTAGAAGGGGAACGACTAAGTAAGTAAGTTTATACACGAATTTCCATTTTACCAGAAAATGTTGGACTAAATCAAGCATGAGTATTATACACGAGTGCGTATTATACGCGAGATTTTACGGTACTACTAATATTCAGGCTTCCGTTTTTATCATACTCGTTAATTCGATGTCAACTGCTACCAATGCCACTTCAACGTCTAAGTTTAAGGTCAACATCACCCCTACAACATTATTGCCTCTACTACCACACTTTTTCTTGTGTCCACAATTCAAAGCTCTCATATTTACAGGGTACAATCCATCTGCACTTTCTGTCTTCCAGTTTTATCTCTAATTTTGCCGCTCTCTGTTGGCTTGTCGTATGTGGGTCAATGTAAAAAATGCAAGTGGTATCAATTACAAGACAGTTAAAATTGTTATAATGTTTATAAATTAAAAAAAAAAAACACCTTTAACCTTCATACGCGCCAATGATAAATCCCGTTACTGGTAGTTGATCTGAATATTGGAAATTGACTGTAATACGTTTTCCTTGTCATGATTAGTAAAATGTGTGAAATTATGGAAATAATGATAACTATCGATTTTGCACACACGTTTCACAGATTTTAGTCAAGTGCAAATCATTAAGCTTTAACTTTATACTGTTTGAAATGTAAATCTGCAACCGCAAATTTTATAGATTTCATTCCGGTTAATCTGTGAAATTACACAAGAAATTGACCATCATCAGTATAATTTACTATCATCAGTATAATTTACTGAAATGTTTCTACATCTTCTGTAGTTGAAGGAACTACATTTATACAAATAGGTTAAGTCTTTTATATTTAGATTTCATGTTATTTCACAATCTCTGTACTCGATCTAATGGTATGAGACTATAAAAAAGCTCATTCTTTGTTCACGTATTTAGCCTTGAATGGTAAATTTGCCAAGTCATTCTTAAAATGACCTGGTTTTGAACGAAGATTTAAAATTCTGAATAGATCAATATTCATAGAGTTAACATATATTACAAAATATTAAAACCAAGTTTCTGTAAAAGTATAAGTTCATAATAAATTATCCACATTATCTCTACGACAGTTTTGACATAAAGAGAGATGGTTGCAGGGCAGCACAATGTTAGGTACATAGATTTCACTCATCGCGTTATCTGGGTTTTTTAAATCCCATTCTCTGCTTTAGAGTTGTACATAAATCTCATAGAGATTTGATCTGTCATTGTTCCTTTGCACTGGATATTGTAAACTCAAACACTATTTTTAATGTTTATAACTAGCTCATAACAGTTAAACGGTAATTTTGTGAAATATACAAATTTGATTTGGCCAAAGCATTTAAATTTGTTTAAAGAAAAACTTTCTAGATTCAGATATGAATATTGGTAATATCTCCCACAACAGCGTGACGCCACATTATAATCCTGTGGTCAGTGACGAAACAATATATTACATTACCTTATCTCTGTTCATAGTGGTTAGTTCTTGTGTGGCCGTGTTCGGTATAGCAGCCAACGCTATCAACATGATCGTATACTTGAAACAAGGAATCAAAGACAGTGCTACAGTTCAGTTCTTCTCTTTGTCAATTACAGACTTTGTTTTTTGTATTCTGATTTTGATTTCATCACTCAGTCTTCTTCTCGCCAGCGTTCGACCAAACATCACAGTTCTTGATCCATTCTCTTTATGTACTTGCCTTAATCAGTTGAAAGAAAAAGTGTATTCTCTGTCAATATTTATAACAATTTTTCTGTCAGTGGAGCGGTGCTTTTGTGTTATGTTTCCCTTTAATGTCAAATTAATGTTTACACAGTCCCGTTCTGTCAAGGTCATCACGTGCGTGACCGTTATCTTAGGGGCGCTGCTAATCCCAGATTACATAACCCAGGGTTTGTCATGGCAGCACGACTCCAGATTTAATTCAACGCGACTTCTGCATTGGTTCACAGAGGGCAGGGTCAAATTTGATGTGTTCAAGAATGTTGTGTTCGCTGGTATGCTACCACTTCTTGCTGGTATTACCAACACGATCTGTGCAATAGTTATGATTGCAAAGATTAAAAAGTCTAGCCAATTTAGACAGTCTAATGGAACTGCTACTTCATATGTGCTTGATTCATTCAGTAACGGTCAACGCCTCAATGAGAAATCCAAAGCATCTAATATCGTATTAACGAACAAAGACGCAAGACTGGCTAAAACAGTAATTGCTGTAGACATGATCTTTATTATATGTAATGCCCCAAAATGCATGCTACTTCCAATGACTGTTGTGGAGTTTTACATTCCAGAGTTCAGCGTTCGCGTCCCAGGTAAATACCAAAATTTAGAGACGTTGGTTCTAACTGTAGCCTATACCATGGAGACTGTCAATGGTGCAGTTAGCTTTTTAATTTACTTTATTACTAGTGTGAAGTTTAGATCAATGTGCAGACAAATATTTTATTTTAGAATTGTAAATTAAATAGAACTGTCCCGTGTAACGTAATTTGTCATTTGTAAACATAATGAGACCTCAGCAGCTTTAATAGAAACGAAAACGTTGCCCAGGTATATAGCTAAGAAGGATGACATTTTACCTAAAAAACATGTATCATTCAGATCCAGACTGTGACAAACGGGTATCAGTGGCGTTTACCTATTACCAGACAACCATATATAATAGCCAATCCAGACTTCTAGAAAGGAACATGAGAGCCATAAATGCGATAATGGATTTTTTTTTTTTAAAAGACACCTGGGGAAGTGATGAAGTTATTGAAATCAATAACATGGTGTAAGAATCACGGCACGGCACTGAAGCAAAACACTCGTGATGTTTATTCTTCAAAATCATACAAAGAAAAAAAGTGCAAAAGAAAGTTATTGTATCAACTTAAAATTATTTTACATTTTTTGTTTCTTATTGAGGAACGGGAATAAATTCTGCATCATAATGATTGCATAAATAAAGCAATAAAGTATTATTGTTGTTATTACTATTATTATTAAAAATTTTAAACATAATTAAATTGTAAAACATACGCGCACTAATGTTAGACATTTATTTTTACGCGCCAAACTCCAAGTTACAGGACCCGATATTTAATCATTTTTACTGAATTTTATTTGCGCGCCAATGGAAGAGGGAGATCAGGATGATGAATGACATCATCCAATTGACGTTGATTCCCGCGTTTTCAGTTTCTCTGTACAGACCTCAAATTAAGCAAGCAATCCCCAGCTTAGCGCTGTTAAATTGTTCTTGGAAACTTGAACGCTTACCGAAATAGCGCTAAACAAAAATTGATTTCCCATAAGAATTAATAGAAATCAATATAGTGTCCCCGATGTCCAGAAAGCCGTATTAAAATTAAGTAAACAGTGATAACAAAAAATAGTTAACAGAACTTATTGGCTATATATAACTATCAGACGTCTTTAACACAAATGAAATATTATGTATGTACTGTACTTACAAAAATATTTTTTTTTAAGTATAGGATTTTAATCGCTGTTACTTCCGATGCTTGTGGCTATAGCTGACACGGCGGAGCACGCTTCATCATCAGACAACTGGTTAGCAGAAGGTTTTGTATGTGTCGAAAAGGTTGTTCTACCCCCAGAAGTAGAAGGCACGGCTGGATGGCCAATGGAGGCAGAAGATATTCGAGGAGACTTTAAAGAATACGAATCGAGCTAGCTTTGCTTTGCAATCTTTTTTTTCTCTTCAAGAAGCACATTGTAGCAAGTTAGATCTTGTTCTATGTTACTGATTACCGTAGAACTGCGTACCATTTAGGGTCTTGCTTCTTTAAACCAGCAATTAATGCATCCTGAAGTTTGAAAATCTCACTGTTGTAAATGTCTTTGTCTGCTCTGGTTCGTTTCCATCTTCTTGATACTGGAGTACTTGCTGATGTTTCAAGTCTACGAGATCCTCATTAGATAGCTACATTCAACAACATGAAACATATACTGACATCTAAACAGTTATCTCACAGTTTAAAACTGAGAATCATAAAGTGCTATATATATTCTACATTACTGAATGGTGTAAAAACATGGACGATGAATAAGCAATTGGAAAAAAGAATTGAGGCTCTTGAAATATTGATGGACAGGAGGGAGTCTTTCAGAGTGCACCACCAAGACAAGAAACAGAAGACGTTGGAGATCCATTACAGCCAACCTTCGTTGTGGAGATGGCAGCTGATGATGATGAGCATAGCTGTTCTTGTAATGGCGTCAGAGAGTTTTCTGAGGACGTGGCCCACCCAACTCCAGCGTCTGCCAGTTATGATGGTGCGAATGTCCTCTTGTTTACTCCAAATAAGTAGTTCTTTGTTGGTGATGGTATTCGGCCAAATGATTCGGTGAATTTTCCTTAAGCACATTGTGTGGAAAGAGGGCAGTATCGACAATTCCTTCTCTAATACTTTCCAGCATTCCGCACCATAGAGAAGCACAGAAAGTACACAGCTCTCATATAATCTTAATTTGGTGTTTGTGCTGTACTGAGAGGACTTGCAGATGTTGTTGAGACTAGCAAAGACTGTTCTCGCTTTATTCATTCTGTTGTTGATGTCCTTGCTTGTTCTGCCGTCTGGTGTTACTATGCATCCTAAGTATGTAAATATACCTGTCTGTTCTAGCTTCTGGTTCCTTATTGTTATTGGCTCAGGATTGCCCACATTTAGTGTCATGACCTCTGTCTTCTTCAGATTGATGCTCAGACCACCCGGAATAAGTATTCAGTCTATCGGTTTTTTCTTGGATGTGTGGATGTTAATGCGCGAGCAGTGCAATGTCATCTGCATATTCCAGGTCTTCCAGTGTAGAAAATGTTGTCTATCTAATTCCTCTTGGACAGCTCTCTGTTGTCTGGCGCATCACCCAATCTATGGTTGTTAAAAATAATGTTGTTGATAAGGGGCATCCCTGTCGTACTCCTGTTTTCACTTCAAAAGTTAGGTTACTCGATCCAACACTGCATGTAAAGTTAGAATAGAGGCTTTTTATGACGGAAACAATGCAGCTGGGAATTCCATAAGCCCTCAGTATTTTCTATAGGCTGTCCCTGTGTATACTATCGAAAGCCTTTTCAAAATCAAAGAAGTTAATGTACAGCTGTCTCTGCCCTTCTGAGCACTGCTCTATAATGTCCCTGAGGGTGAATCAAATTCTTCATTTCCAATCCCCAAGGATCATAGGCGTTCAACAAACGCGTGCTATCAGCTCAAGTTCTTTCCATGTTGTGGTCATTATTGTCCTTTCTGTCTCCAGTTTCATTCTCCATTTGTTTTTTCGATCTACCTCTGCTTCCCTTCTCTGTTGATTTTAAAACAAGGGCTGCATTTTAGTGCTATCAATAGGTTTCCTCAGCGTGTGTCTTATTCATCACCAGCGTCTTCTTCTCAACTCTTCATCCACTGGCACTTGTCTGGATCTTGTCATCAGTTCCACATAGGTGACCTTGTCGTATCATTTCAACCTTTCTATTATATGCAAGCATCCATTTATGAATGTCTATAACTACTTTATTGTTTCTTTTATTTTACTCCATGTTTTAGAACCATAAAATGCGATTGACTTGACACGTGAGTTGAATATGTTATTTTTATTGTTGGTTGGACTTGCTTTCTTTTGATTTTCATACATTTCTAAATGTATTGACAGCTCCTCTTGCTTCTTTTTAATACCACTGTTTCCTCTAACTCTGTGTTCCTGCCAACATATATGTATGATTCGACATCTTGTGGGTGGGGGGAGGGGTGGGGGTGGGGGGGGGGGGGGGTCCTTAAATGCAATCTGTTGTCGTTTGCTGAATTTATTCTAATTACCTTAGTATTTTTCCGGTGTATTTTCAGACCCATTTGTTGTAATCTCTCAACACCTAATTTTATCTTGTCTTGGGTCCGGTTACGGTTACGGGACAGAAGACCCAGGCTGTCGGCAAAATCCAGATCATCTACTACTCCAGCTTGTTAGTCGGTGTCCCTTGAATTCCCTTTCTGTTTGCTGTTGTCGATGTTTTCATTACCCATTCTATAGCCAGTAAAAAGAGGTATGATTACAAAATACATCCCAGTCGCACTCCAGGTCTTATTCACATGTGGTTCTGTAAGTTGTCTTTCCTGAATATTTCTTTACGTCAACTTCATATATTTTGTTTATTACGTGTAACCAGCAGCACTTGGGCTTTCAGCCCTTCGGCCCAATGACATGTCATTGCGAGGCTGGGGAACCTGAGGACTTTCCTTCCAACCCGGTCAGGAGCTTCGCTCCTTCCCATCCACAGAGGGTTTTTTTATTACAGGAGCCGTTCAGGTTATTCAGTCAAATTTCCGGCCGTAAACATTTCTTCAAACGCCGACGCCCGGGTTTGAACCATGAACACCTGGTCGCCAGTACAACGCCGAAGCCATTACACCAGCGCGGCTCCCATATATATATATATATATATATATATATATATATATATATATATATATATATATATATATATATATATATATATATATATATATATATATATATATATATATATTCGTTCTTACCCTCAGGCACACACAGGCAGGCCCTCAATGTTGATTAAGGTCTGCTAACAGGTACAGAAAGCAAACACTTGCATTAACATATGCACTTCTTTCCCCCGCTTTCTGTGTATTCAAATCGTGACTGACCGGTGTTTGTTAGGCAAGTCTATTTATAGTGTGACCTCTGACGTACGAGATGGAACTCCCGAAGAATGAAATCACGATCAGAAAATGTGGGTACCTTTTTTGCCTATCGTACAATGTAAGAAAACTTCTTTTTTAATTATCTCCGTTATTCCTGATGCGATTTTATTCCCTCAAAGCTTAAATTATACTTGGAATTAGGCTTTATATATATACGTAATAATCTTTTAGTTTCCAATTTGCATTTTATGGTATGCGTAGTTTAAACTGCTAAATTTAGGACAACCTGAAGCTTCGAGTGCATTCAACCTAAGATTTCTTCCGTCCTATATTAGTATTTAGTAAAAGTATTATTACTTACGGGCAGAGTAACATCCCTAATATTGTGTTGATACCCTCTTTCAAGTGGTACTTCTTCTAAAATGCTGTTGTGAAATTCCGAACTTAATCAGGTTACACAGATAGGGCCTAGCCATCTTTAATTTCCTAGCTGTAGTAAATACAGGACCAAGAAAGCGTTTTCATTGGTCAGAGTATTTTATCTTTCTACCATGTATAGCGCGCGGTATGGTCAGAATATTTAGAATTCGTGATGTGAGACAGACGTCATTTCACGACACTAGGCACCACTAAAATTAGTGCTTCCAAGAGAGGGGTAATTAACACGATCCGCTACACATAACACTGGATATGTACCTAGGGCGATCCAGCCTAATTAATGACGCAATCACTTCTGTTGTCCCCCTATTATAAAGTATAGGTCAGATTACACAAGACTACAGTGGTTTTTGATGTTATTGTATGGTTGTTATGTTACCTAGTGTACTGTATGAGGTCAGCTGTGAAGGCTCCTGAGATAAAAGTTTATGTGAATTACAGGAGGCCTTTCTGCTACCACTTACGACCTCAAACAGACTTGTTTTACTATAATGAATGTTAGCTACGTTAAACAGTCTAGGGTACTGAAATGAAATGTGTAGTTAATATAATATACAGACACACACATGTAATCAATAAGTCTAATAATAATAATAAACTCTACAATACACTGAACTAACTCTGGCTGTTATAGTTTCAGTTTTAAAATCTTTTAAATTTATTAGTTCTGAACCAAGTTTTATTTTGGTCAGAACATATGTAATGATATGAATTTATTAATGAAATGCATATATATGTGGCATAATAAAATGTAATTTGTGTGCATAGGTATATTATAAGAATGGGTAATATTACTATTATCTATAATGTCTTTGGGAGAACTAGCACTGGATGTTTCTTTGGAGTGGCGTCATCACGCCCAATCTGTGACTACCAAAATCATTGTCCATTGACTTATGGAATGAAGTAAATGTTATATTTCTCAAGAGTTATGTCTTTATTTGATGGTGGAATAGTTGTGAATCTCCAGCAGGCCAGGTTTTCACTTATCTCGCCTGTGACGATCTGGTATAGGATTCTTGTGGCCCACTCCTATCCGTAGCTGGAGTAAAATATTAAGCTGCACAGACACCAATGTTAGGCGGCACAGACATCTGCTTGTGTACTCTTACAAAAGCATTTGGCACAACTTTAGTGCCAAAACAGAAACTTCTGAAACAAAATGTGTGCCATGTGTCAGTACTCTATCTACTGCGCCACTCTTATACACAACACCACACAACAACATTACACAAACTGGGTCAGATCTCTCTGACCAACATAGCACATCTTACCCAGTTGTTTTCAAATAGTACCAGTTCCCCAAGACTGCATTGCATCTGAGATATGTTCAATAGTTTCCTCTTTCATTCAATAAGATGGGTGAAATGTTCCCACTGATCTCAATAATAGATCCGCCTTCCATAGTCTTAGTTAGGTTTCCATATATTATTTGTTTGTCTCTAGGCCCTGGACTGCGGCTGGGGACCTAGATCAAGCACTTACTTGTCGTAATCATTTTTCATGATATGGCAGTATCAATCACTCAAAATATTAAAATAAACAAGATAAATGCTTTTATCCTTACCACAATTCAGAATTGAGAACACAGTATCTAATACTAGCAAAACTCAGCTGAGCTGCTGGCTAGAGTATGGCGTCCCACTGAATTTTATGTATTATTTCCTGGAAAACACCACTAGCAGTTAAGAACTGTGTTATAGGACAGACTTCTATCGAATGGCACAAATGTGCGTCTCTATCTCGCTAATATAAAAATGCGTTGGCAATCAGATCGGAAGACCAAGCTTTTCAATTTAAATTTTGAAAATAAAGTCAAAAGTACATCTCAATTCTTCAAATGTACGTCGGTCACATTTTGGCTTTTCCCCAATTTCACTTGTTTATTTGGACTACTACATGTAAAAACTGCACAAACCTGCTTCCTAAGTTATTTTTAGCCACTATCTTCCGAGTTTGCCCCGCTAGTTCATTGCAGTTTGAATTTTGCATTTTCCTGTCTCAAGGACGCAAAATGTGACTTTAGTGAAAGTATGCACAACAATACTGTTCGCTAGTCTGATTGGAACAATACGGTCTTTCGTCAATATCTTCCTTGTTATCTGTCCGTCTGTATAATTAAAAGTATATTACTTGTCAGTTTAAGATGGGCTATCAAACTAGCTAGGTTTTATTTTCATAACTTTATTATTAAAGAAAAACCTACTTTTCTCAAGGTTAGTTTTTGAAATTTGTTTTTGAACGTTCTCCACGGCATTTGCCGCTGTATTCAAACAAAACAACTAAGTACGGTAAAACGTCCAAGATACGACTGTTTCTAACAAGAGCTAAGGTCTTTTCTGTCCATTTCCTTACATTGTGTCAACTAGTGGCATGATTTTTTTTCTTTATACTACACATTGCGTCTTTTTGCCTTTCTAGATTCAAACACGTGTTCAGACCGTCATAATGATTTTTATCTCCGTTTCCCTCCCGTCTAAAAGGATAACGTTTCGTCTGCATGTCTAACTAGTTAGTTTCAATGGCGGTAGGAAACGCGGGCATAGGCGAGTATGTATCCCCGTATCTTAAGTATAATTTTATCCTTACATGTTATCTTTATAATTGGAGATATTTTAACGTTGTATCACGGTAAACTCATCACACAACTCCCCACTTGAGAACATGCACTAATGGAAGTTCCAAAACCAGTGATACACATAGATAAAATTAATCTCACGCCTGCCAACTACTCTAATTTTGATCACAGGGGTGCCTACTGAGGAAATCTGCACCGACATTCAATGACACCGGGATATATTCAATAATAAACTGATAAGGTTGCAACAATAAAGACCATCTTAACAATCTTGCATTTTCAAGCTTGGCCTGAGATAAGAACACTAGGGGCTGATGATCCGTCTGGACCACAAAAGTCCTACCATACAGATAGATTTGGAACTTTTTTATTGCCCAGATTAACGCTAAACATTCTTTTTCGCTTGTGGAATATCCTTGCTCCGCTTTATTCAACTTGCGGCTTGCATAAGCGACTGGGTTCAGTTCCCCGTTGGGTGAAGAGGACCTTTGCAACAGAGCCGCCCCCAGGCCTACATTACTTGCATCTGTTCTCACCACAAAGTCCTATGTCAAATCAGGCAATTTGAGAATAGGCTTGCTAGTGAGTTTTTCCTTTAACTCTTGAAATGCCAATTTTATCTGGATTTCCTTTGCGAGTCAGATCAGTCAGAGGAGCACATATAGAGTTAAAATTTTTGATATATTTTTGGTAAAACCCACATAACGACACGAATGATCGCACGTCTTTTTTTGTTTGTGGTCTAGGTGCTCTCTGCAGTTTTTCCAAGTTCCTGGGGTCAGGGGTCATGTTACCCTGATATACAGTGTGTCCCAAGAATTCCAACTCTTTGCATCCAATACAACATTTTGTTGGTCTAGCAGTTAAGTTCGCTTCCCTAAGCCTATCAAATAACATTTTCAGAGAGTTAATGTGTTCTTCAAATGTCTCTGTGGCGGCGAGAATATCATCCATGAAATTCGTGATACATGGATTATTCAGGGGATCCAACAATTTGCGCATCATCCTTGAAAATACACTCGGAGCATTTTTCAATCCGAATGGTAGCATGTTGAATTCATAATGTCCTTCCGAGGTGCTAAAAGCTAAATAAGGTCTAACTTCAGGCTTCACTGGAATCTGGTAATAGCCTTTACTAAGATCCACCTTCGAAAAGTATTTTGCCTTGTTCAATCTGGCAAATAACTGTTTTGTGTCTGGTAATGGATCCACTTGTCCTTCTGTGACAGCATTCAGTTTCCTGTAATCTATGCACAGTCTATGTTCCCCAGACGGTTTCCTCAACAAAACTACACTGGAGCTAAAAGAAGATTCACTGTGTGAAATAATCCCCTCTTTCAACAAATAATCTATTTCTTCTTTCAATGCCTTCTCCTTCGCGAACGGAACAGAATAGGCTCTCATACAGATTGGGTTTGAGTCTACTAGCTTCATGTCATACGGTAGCAAATTTGTATGTCCTGGTTTATCTGTTAATACATCTGTATGTTCCTCCAGAACCTGTTGAACTCTCTCCCTCTGACTTTTAGTCAGGTGCTTACTGACTTTTACTTGTGCAGCTGTCTCACAGGGATGTAATGGGTATTCATGTGAGGTGAGTGGTTCCTTTTTCATTTTAGTGGCGATAGCCAAGGTCAGTAAGGGGGTGCTTTCCTGGAGTGGTCTGTCCAGATACTTCTTTAAAAGGTTTACATGATTTACCTTCTCCTTCCCCTTTTTGTCAATTTTATAGTTTGTTCTATACACCTTCTCTAGAACCGTATATGGACCTTGCCATCCAATTTATTAACTTATTCTGGCTGCCGGGTAGTAGAAGAAGCACCTTCTCTCCCACAGCTAGTTCTCGGTCCTTTGCTTTCCTATTAAAGTACGCTGCATATTTCTTCCTGGCTTGTCTCAAATTATCATTTGCCAGTTTCCATCCAGCTTTCAGACGAGTGGTCAGTTCGTTCACATATTGATACGATGAGGTAACAGTCTCTTCTGCTTTCTCATCTGTCCAGGTCCTTAATAAAGCTTCTAGTGGACCTTTTATTGGCCTCCCAAATAGCAGAGTTGCGGGAGCCATCCCGGTTGAACTATGTGGTACCTCCCGATACGCAAACAACGCGGCGGGAAGAAATTGATCCCACATATCCGGTTTTTCATGTGCCAGCTTCCTCAGGATAGAAATGAGAGTCCCATTGAACCTCTCTTCCTGGCCGTTCCCTTGTGGATGGTACGGACTACAATGAAAGTGTCTGGCTTGAAATAGCTTAAAAACTTCTTCCGTTAGTTTCCCCTTGAACTGTGAGCCATTATCAGTCAAGATTTGATGCGGGAATCCTAATCTTGTGAATATTGTAAGTAGTGCCTCTGCTACATGTTTTCAATCAATTGATGGCAGGGCTACCGCCTCTCCCCACATAGAACAAGTGTCCACCAGAGTAAGGATGTAACTGTTCCTCCTCTTGGTCCGAGTGAGAGGTCCCACAATATCCACTGCAACCCTCTCAAAAGGTGTTCCCACTATGGGCATTTCCCCTAGAGTTGCAGGAGCAGTCCAATGCTTTGGAGCTACCCTTTGACATTCTGGACAGGATTTGACATATCTTTTTATATCCTCCGTTATCCCTGGCCAGAAGTAATGACAAGCTATACGCTGTCCTGTGGCGCTGATCCCCATGTGACCACTGAAGGGAATCGCATGCCCGAGTTCCATCACTTTATCCCTATATGAAGTGGGAAGAACCAGCTGGTTGTGACCATTTGTTCCAGTTTCGGTCTTCCTGTAGATCAATTTGTTCTTCATAAAGTACTCTCCCTTGCTTGGAGGTGTGTGGCATTTGGGCAATTTTTTAAAACATGGCTTGAGTGTCCTATCCTCAGCCTGCGCCTTCCTCATCTCCTCTGAATGAGCGTTTATAGGTTCACCTTCTTCCTCTTTTTTCTGTGATCTAGTCTGCGCTGTCGCCATGATCACAGGTCTCTCGGGATTCCCCAAGAAGACGTATCTACACCCCAATATCAGAGGGTAGATTGGTTCATCTATCACTGCTGCTCTGATTTCTCCTTCCACATAGCGAGTTTTCACCGTTATCCTTGCGATGGGAAGTGTCATGAGTGGTATGTCCTTAGTCGCCCCGTGTATTTCCACTGTTTCTGTGGTATACTGACTTGGGTCCACTAGGCTAGACTTCACAACTGAATCATAATCCAAACCTGTATCATATAGGCACCTTGTGGTGACCCCATTACAAATAACATCCTCACAAACTGGGGGGTGATAAGGTTCCTGCTGTCCATTAGGATTAACCTTTAATCTTTGGGTCCCCGATTTCATTGCAGCAATGTTTGAAGGTTTCCTTTTACAAAATTCGGTGTTATGGTTGTCTTTCTTGCACCATTTGCACCATCTCTTTCCTTGGTTAAACGGTTTTCTTTCATTATATTTTTGGTCATTGAACTGTGAGTTTCTGTCGCGATAATCATTTCGTGGCCTATCAAAGTTTGTCCTGCCTTTATTACCTTGTTCTCTGGTATCAAATTTACTAAATTGCTGTGGAGCTTTAAAATTTTCTATGTGCTTCTTTTTAGTGCCACTTACCTCTGCCTGGGCTGCCTGATACCTCTCAGCGACATTTAAAACCTCCCCCAACCTCTCTGCACCTTGTTCCATGAGAAATTGTCTCAAGTCTGGAGCCATGGACTCTCTTAAATTGCTCTGTCATGATCATCTCTTTAAGATCTTGGGTCTTCCCCAGAGCAGTCCATTTCTCCAAATAGGTTTCCAGTCTGGCAGAGAATTGGTGGTATGTCTCCCCAGACAACAGCTTGGCATTTCTAAACTTCTTACGATAGAATTCACCATTCTTTTCATATATCAATAACATAGCCTGCTTTAGCATGTCATAATTGTCTTGGTCATCTCTATTCATCTTAGCAAAGACTTCATAAGAAGTACCTCTAAGCCCTCGTGATAACTTAAGACTCCACCTCTCTCTCTCTCTCTCTCTCTCTCTCTCTCTCTCTCTCTCTAACCCATACGTAGTAGCTAATAATTCGAATCTACTGAGGTAGCCCTCGATGTCATCGTCTTTCTCAACAAAATGGTCTAAATGAAACCCCATAGCTGAGGTTGAGGCTCCCTGACTAGGCGTAGCATCTGAGGCAAAAGGGCTGGCACCATTTTCAGGAGCATGGCCTTGTAATTCCAGCTCCCTTAGTCGTAATTCGTGCTCCCTTTGCAATCTTTTATCTTCTGCTTCCCTTTCGGCAGTCAATCTCTTTTCTTCCGCCTCCCTTTCGGCCTTCTTTTCTTCTGCCTCCCTTCTCTTATCTTCTGCCTCCCTTTGCTGTCGTTTTTCTTCTGCCTCTAATTGGAGCCTTTTAATCTCCCTATCTGCCTCCAATGCTTTTGCCTCTTTGTCAGCCTCAATCTGCAACCTCTTAAGTTCTTTATCAGCCTCAATTTGTAACCTCTTCTCTTCAGCTAACCTCCTATCTTCCCTTTCAATATACTTGTCACATTCTGAAGTTACATACTGAATTAAAACCTGACCCTCCATGTTCATCTCCTTCGCCGTCAGCACAGCAGCCGATCTAAATTTTGCTAGATCTGCCATACTTTAACATACAAATTAACAATGACTAAGGTAATCTCAAGTATATAATGGCTAAGGTAATTCTAAGTATACAATTACCAAGGTAATATATTAATTAATTAATCAACTAATTACCACTGGCTGTGAAGATTCCTCAACTTTTATTTTCCACTTTTTATTTTAAGGGACACTTTTAAATTTTATACAACTCTGTCCCCACTAGTTTAATTCCCACACCAGAAGATCCTACTATCTTTGATAAACTTAATCCTCGGACAAGACCCCAATATTTGTAGTGGTTTTTGATGTTATTGTATGGTTGTTATGTTACCTAGTGTACTGTATGAGGTCAGCTGTGAAGGCTCCTGAGATAAAAGTTTATGTGAATTACAGGAGGCCTTTCTGCTACCACTTACGACCTCAAACAGACTTGTTTTACTATAATGAATGTTAGCTACGTTAAACAGTCTAGGGTACTGAAATGAAATGTGTAGTTAATTTAATATACAGACACACACATGTAATCAATAAGTCTAATAATAATAATAAACTCTACAATACACTGAACTAACTCTGGCTGTTATAGTTTCAGTTTTAAAATCTTTTAAATTTATTAGTTCTGAACCAAGTTTTATTTTGGTCAGAACATATGTAATGATATGAATTTATTAATGAAATGCATATATATGTGGCATAATAAAATGTAATTTGTGTGCATAGGTATATTATAAGAATGGGTAATATTACTATTATCTATAATGTCTTTGGGAGAACTAGCACTGGATGTTTCGTTGGAGTGGCGTCATCACGCCCAATCTGTGACTACCAAAATCATTGTCCATTGACTTATGGAATGAAGTAAATGTTATATTTCTCAAGAGTTATGTCTTTATTTGATGGTGGAATAGTTGTGAATCTCCAGCAGGCCAGGTTTTCACTTATCTCGCCTGTGACGATCTGGTATAGGATTCTTGTGGCCCACTCCTCTCCGTAGCTGGAGTAAAATATTAAGCTGCACAGACACCAATGTTAGGCGGCACAGACATCTGCTTGTGTACTCTTACAAAAGCATTTGGCACAACTTTAGTGCCAAAACAGAAACTTCTGAAATAAAATGTGTGCCATGTGTCAGTACTCTATCTACTGCGCCACTCTTATACACAACACCACACAACAACATTACACAAACTGGGTCAGATCTCTCTGACCAACATAGCACATCTTACCCAGTTGTTTTCAAATAGTACCAGTTCCCCAAGACTGCATTGCATCTGAGATATGTTCAATAGTTTCCACTTTCATTCAATAAGATGGGTTAATTGTTCCCACTGATCTCAATAATATATCCGCCTTCCATAGTCTTAGTTAGGTTTCCATATATTATTTGTTTGTCTCTAGGCCCTGGACTGCGGCTGGGGACCTAGATCAAGCACTTACTTGTCGTAATCATTTTTCATGATATGGCAGTATCAATCACTCAAAATATTAAAATAAAGAAGATAAATGCTTTTATCCTTACCACAATTCAGAATTGAGAACACAGTATCTAATACTAGCAAAACTCAGCTGAGCTGCTGGCTAGAGTATGGCGTCCCACTGAATTTTATGTATTATTTCCTGGAAAACACCACTAGCAGTTAAGAACTGTGTTATAGGACAGACTTCTATCGAATGGCACAAATGTGCGTCTCTATCTCGCTAATATAAAAATGCGTTGGCCAATCAGATCGGAAGACCAAGCTTTTCAATTTAAATTTTGAAAATAAAGTCAAAAGTACATCTCAATTCTTCAAATGTACGTCGGTCACATTTTGGCTTTTCCCCAATTTCACTTGTTTATTTGGACCACTACATGTAAAAACTGCACAAACCTGCTTCCTAAGTTATTTTTAGCCACTATCTACCGAGTTTGCCCCGCTAGTTCATTGCAGTTTGAATTTTGCATTTTCCTGTCTCAAGGACGCAAAATGTGACTTTAGTGAAAGTATGCACAACAATACTGTTCGCTAGTCTGATTGGAACAATACGGTCTTTCGTCAATATCTTCCTTGTTATCTGTCCGTCTGTATAATTAAAAGTATATTATTTGTCAGCTTAAGATGGGCTATCAAACTAGCTAGGTTTTATTTTCATAACTTTATTATTAAAGAAAAACCTACTTTTCTCAAGGTTAGTTTTTGAAATTTGTTTTTGAACGTTCTCCACGGCATTTGCCGCTGTATTCAAACAAAACAACTAAGTACGGTAAAACGTCCAAGATACGACTGTTTCTAACAAGAGCTAAGGTCTTTTCTGTCCATTTCCTTACATTGTGTCAACTAGAGGCATGATTTTTTTTTCTTTAAACTACAAATTGCGTCTTTTTGCCTTTCTAGATTCAAACACGTGTTCAGACCGTCATAATGATTTTTATCTCCGTTTCCCTCCCGTCTAAAAGGGTAACGTTTCGTCTGCATGTCTAACTAGTTAGTTTCAATGGCGGTAGGAAACGCGGGCATAGGCGAGTATGTATCCCCGTATCTTAAGTATAATTTTATCCTTACATGTTATCTTTATAATTGGAGATATTTTAACGTTGTATCACGGTAAATTCATCACAAAGACAACGACATTAATACTGTGTCTACTAAATGATAGAAGAATGAGTTTCTAGATGTGTTTGACAGAGTGTATATTGTCTGCTGTCATGTATATTCTCCGAATGAACTAGCGATAACTGGCAATGATGAATTTGGAGCAAGTTAAGTGTGCGACATCAAGGGGTGTCGGAGATGATATAATTATTTCCTTGCTGACATCGTTTCAGACCTGCTGGACATGAAGATAAAACTGTACGAATGATTTTTAAACTTCTAGCCCGTTGTACCAAATGGACTACCCAAAACAAAGTCACCCTAGTACCCAAGAGCACTTCTTAACAATGGCACATTCAATAACTGATTTATCATTCTTTGTTAGATCAAATCTGGTGTATGCAAATATGCGCTTATGGAGGAACTTTGTGTTTATAATGCCAAGGTTTTACTTAGTGCAGAATCTAAGGGGTCGCTTTCCATTGTCATGTAGTGTATCTTCCCCATACCTACCGATAACTCGACCCAATCAAGGATGGTCATTTTCAACTCTGGAATTGAAACCTTCATGGAGGATAATTGCATCCAGGCAGTTGTTCGCTGTCTTTCGAAGCAGTTCGAATAATTATTCTTTGACTTCTGCTCGCTCATCTTCATTTGGCTCATACAAGGTTGACTATGGTTTATCCCTCTTTTAGCTATAGCACCATAATGCACTCCGAGACAAAGTTCAATCCCTTGATGCTATCCTTTTGAGTTCTAGCAACAATACAACCTACACCCCCTTTAGCTCTTTCAGATGTGGGGACTCCACTGTAGAGCAGCGTGCCGCCATCGAGATCCATAACTCTTTGTCCCTTTTTCTTCGTTTCCGTCAGAGTCAAGATGTTCAATTTTGCTTTCTTTATATCATCCACCAGCTCCTCTTCTTTTCCATTTATACTTTTCATATTCCATGATCCATAAGTCGTAGTCTGTGCCAGTTCGTCGCCTTTAAGATCAGTCCGGTTCTCTCTCTCTCTCTCGCTCTCTCCCTCTATCTCTCTCTCGCTCTCTCTCTCTCTGTCTCTGTCTCTCTCTCTATCTCTCTCTCTGTCTCTCTCTATCTCTCTCTCGCTCTCTTTCTCTGTCTCTGTCTCTGTCTCTCTCTCTATCTCTCTCTCCCTCTATCTCTCTCCCTCTATCTCTCTCTCTCTATCTCTCTCTATCTCTCTCTATCTCTCTCTCTCGATCTCTCTCTGTCTCTCTCTCTATCTCTCTCTCCCTCTATCTCTCTCTCTCTCGCTCTCTCTCTCTTTGTCTCTGTCTCTCTCTCTCTGTGTCTGTCTGTCTCTCTCTCTCTCTCTCTCTCTCTCTCTCTCTCTCTTGTATTACTTGTAATGTTACTAGAATCATTTATAGAAATTCCTCCAGGGAAACTACAATGGCATCGACAAGCCAAAGAATGTTTTTCCGTCGTATTTTATACCCATCTAAAAAAAACTAAGTACTACAAGAGTACTCATTTCGAGAATCCTAACAAAAGATGAGTCAGCGAGGAGGACTCCTTTCACTCTCATTTCCTAGCTCGTGGCGTAATCCTTATTGTTCAAGGGCAGTTTTTTTCATCTTTAATGGCTGATTGAAGTTTTAATAAGTAACATTTGTTATGAGGATGGCTAAGCCAAAACAATACCCAACCATCCTTATCGCCTTTAAAGACATGTCTGACGAATCAGGCTTACCCTCTTATCTACACTTGTGATAACAAATACTAGATTGCCAATATTAGTCCAACTTTCGCTACACTTACTTCTAGTGCCATTACTATAACTAGATATTACTGCAATTACTACTTTCATATCTTATGACATAATCATATTAACTACTACCACCACTGCCAGAATTACTTTTACCACCACTGTCAGAATTACTTTACCGCGACTGCTAGAATTACTTTTACCACCACTGCCAGAAGTACTTTTACCACCACTGTTAGAATTACTTTTACAGCGACTGCTAGGATTTACTTTTACCACCACTGCCAGAATTACGTTTATCACCACTGCCAGAATTACTTTTACCGCGACTGATAGAATTACATTTACCACCCTTGCCAGAATTACTTTTATCATCAATGCCAGAATTACTTTTAGCACCAGTGCCAGAATTACTTTTACCACCACTACCAGAATTAAATTTACTACAACTACCATAATTACTTTTACCACCACTGGCAGAATAACGTTTAGCATAAGTACCAGAATTACTTTTACCACCTCTACCAGAATTATTTTTACCACCACTACCAGAATTACTTTTACCACCACTACCAGAATTTCTTTTAATTCCACTACCAAAATTACTTCTACCACCACTGGCAGAATTAGTTTTACCACCACTACCAGAATTACTTTTACCACCACTGGCAGAATTACTTTTAGCACCAGTGCCAGAATTACTTTTACCACCACTGGCAGAATTAGTTTTACCACCACTACCAGAATTACTTTTACCACCACAACCAGAATTAGTGTTACCACCACTACCAGAATTAGTTTTACCACCATTACCAGAATTACTTTTACCACCACTACCAGAATTAGTTTTACCACCACTACCAGAATTAGTTTTACCACCACTACCAGAATTAGTGTTACCACCACTTCCAGAATTACTTTTACCACCGCTACCAGAATTAGTTTTACCACCACTACCAGAATTACTTTTACCACCATTACCAGAATTAGTTTTACCACCAATGCGCTTGTTCCTTCTACATTTAACCGACAAAATATTATGTGATGTCAGCCGGATAGTTGTCCCTACGGCCGTTTGAAATCGACAAACAAAGTAAGAACACTGCTCGAGCAATGAGCTTTTTTTTTGTCTGCTGGCTCACGTGGAGTAACCCTTTGAGGCCCGACGGTGCCGAAGAAATCTCCCTGTCAACTGAAAGACAGGAACTTATATGTCGCACATGGAGGCACCATCCTTATATGCACAAAGCAACAAAAGCTAGATGATGTACGTGGAAGTGAACCTATGTCTGTGAGGCTGATTACATCCTCACTGACATTTGAAATCACCCACACACTTCCAGGGATTTCCCCTCTGGTGAAACTTGTTGAGAACCCAGCATAGCACACTAAGCATGGAGAAGTCGCTTGAGACCCAGGCGTAATTCTTTAGCTTTGACTTGGTTGACTGCATGCAGAAGGATCTCACTATGGACCCAGTGATAGGCAAGGGAAGCTAACAAGTGGCTCTATGCAGGACATAGCATTTCCTTGGGAGAGCCCAGAGCCAGAGTACATTATTTAAGCTTTGCAAAGTTGGAGAGCCTCCTTGGATGGCGAGGAATGCACAGAATGCCACGCACTTCTTACTCCTAGCTTGGGACCAGATGTGATGATCCTTTAAATGCAAGCCAAGCTGCTTGAGAAACTGGAGCTCATGACTTCAACTCAACACGTTTCGGAATGGCAGAATAGCCAAAGGAAAAGCCTAGATCTACAGTGTAGGTAATACCAAGGAGTCTTCAACTTGGTATTGGTTCTAAAGAGCAAGAAGCTCAGCAACCCTAGTTAAACAACAACAACAACAATCCTGTCACATCGAGAGAAAAGCGGAGTCTCAAACTCCTTTGTCATGGGCTACTTTCGCTTCTAGTCGTGCCCGCCTGCATAATGCACGAGTCTCTTCAGAAGTGTAGTTGGGGCAATAGTTTGGATATATACGTAAGTTCTTAAATCCATCCATCATTACTTGCAGCAATGAAAACCGGATACGCAAAGTGGATGACTATATTCTTGTTTTACTGTCGCCTTTCATCCTCAAACACTTTCTCTGAGACATAATTACTTGGACCCTTCCTCTGAGAGATATTCAAATGGATTCATTTGCAGTTGTGGGGTAAACGACTCTTGGTTTATTAATCGTTTAAATTAGGATGTCATTGACTACTTTTTGAAACTGATTTAGAGCGATTATATCCATACATTAATAAGTGAAGCATTTCTTTTTCTAAGCAATTTAATCGCAGGGTGTAGATAATCTCCAAGAAGGGAAAAACATCAAAATATTATTTAAGATTAAGTCATAAACACGTAATACGTTTGAGCACACCCGGTCTTTGTGTAAAGTTAAGGAATTGTGTTTTTGGTGACGAGTTTCTAGCAAAAGGGGGATATCCCAAGGTCTTGCAAATTGTATAATTTCAATGATACTGTAAAGTTTTGGTAAATGCTTGAAGGGACCTGACAGTATCACTTATACGTTATAATTATTTAAACGGGCAGCCGTATTATTAGTATAACTGTATAATGTAGTGGTGAAAGTGAGATCACATCAGAACTAAAGTGCAGGAGAGTTTTTATTTTGTAAACAATTCCCGCCACAGACAGCCAGATACTGTTTGTTTATATACATTCTTCGGGCGCGAATAGCCTTACTCGGCCTGCATAGCCGCTAGGCGAGAGAGGTATACATGCCTGTTACGTACTGCGTCGAGTCATAGTCCAGCGCTGCCAGCGGCAAGCCCGAAAGCGGGTGTATTTATACTGCGAAAAAAAAAACAAGAGGATCTGGGAGCTGAATGCTTGTATGACTAATAATGGTTATAACGTACTTAAAAGTCAATCATGTGTTTATGTGTGTATGTCTATTTTCAAACGATAGCCGGTAGAATAGCTGCTAGTAAGGGAAAAAAAACTGCAGCATAGTCTTTAACGTACGGATAAAAGGAAGCAAGAACAAGCTATACCCAACCTTCCAAGCAGCAAACAGCCAACAGCTTTCTTGAACTGTGCGCGCACTGTTTATTTTCCTCAATGAGTTGGATAAAGGATCAGTTTTATTGTCGTAACGCAGTGAGTTATTCATTCAGCATTTCGACTAGACGCTAAGAGAACAGATCTTATCTGTCCCTAAAGAACATGACTAGTGTGGTATTAAGTGCATTATCTTGGATATATTGGAAATATAAATATATATTTTTTCCTAGACCCTCGCCAGACAACACCAGTTACTTATCAGTTGTCGACCAGAGACAGAGTTTTTCTTGTCAGAACTTCAGGATAGCAGAACTTAGTTAGTAATGCGGAGTAGGATCTGGATTTGTCGTTGGTTGTCACCTTCTAAGAAATCAACCTGCGCGGCTACCTAAGCCAGGCAACGTCAACTCACAAACTGGATGTAC
Source organism: Oreohelix idahoensis (assembly GCA_024509875.1). NCBI lineage: Eukaryota > Metazoa > Mollusca > Gastropoda > Stylommatophora > Oreohelicidae > Oreohelix > Oreohelix idahoensis. Next base: position 350,688 of record JAMPIV010001261.1, on the reverse strand, counting down.
CTGTTCCTCATGTGTGTGCCAGGGCACGGCGCCAATTTGAAGATATGTGCCAGCGTCAGTTACTTGTGCGCAGGTCACGGCTTCAATTTGAAGATATGTGGCCGTGTAGGTTATACGGCACTAGTAGTTATATTGATTTTATTTAGTCAGAATTAATCTTTAATATGTTGTTGTGGTTCTTCCTACAGAAAGTAATGGAATCACAACAACAAGATAAGAACCGATATGTAGAGAACTCTCTGTCCCCTGGGGAAGAATCTACTGTACAAATTAACAGGGAAGAGGCAACTCCTCTAATGAGTAAGGAAGTACATAATGACGAGTGTTCCTTAAATTCTGTTGAAAGGGAGCATTCTGAGAAAGACCACCTAAAAACTAGTAGGAGAAGCCTAAAAATAGGAACATGGAATGTTAGAACTTTAAACGGAGAAGGAAAGCTGGACAATCTTATATTAGAGGCAACCGACATGAAACTCGATATACTGGGAGTTGCAGAGGCAAGACTTTTGGATACAGGCTACATAACAAGAGACCAGTACACGCTTATACACTCAGGAGGAGAAAAACACGAAAGAGGGGTAGGAATGTTGATAAAGAAGGAGTTAGAAAAATACAAGAAAATAGTAGGACAGTATGGATTAGGGACAAGAAATGATAGAGGAGACAGACTTATCCAGTTCTGTGAAGAAAACCAGCTGGTCATATGTAACACCTTTTTTGAACATCACCCAAGGAAATTATACACATGGAAAAGCCCAGGAGATGTAACACGTAATCAAATCGACTATATCATGATAAAACATAGATTTAAGAACAGTGTCACAAGTGCAAAGACACATCCTGGCGCCGACATAAATTCAGATCACAATCCAGTTGTCATCAAAGTAAATATAAAGCTGAAAAGAGCAGGAAACAGAAGACAGGAGGAACCCCAGATAGAAATATCAGCGCTGAAACAACCAGATATAAAACAGAAATATTTAATCGAAGTCAAAAATAAATACCAACAGTTATTGACAGAAAGCATGGAGCAGTATAGAAGAGAAAACCCAGAAAAAAAAGCAACCGCAAAATGGGAATGCTTAAAAACAAGCATACAATCAGCAAATGCAAATTTACCTAAAAAGGAGTCTAAGAAAAATCAAATTTGGATGACAGATGACATCTTGAATAAAATGGCAGAAAGAAAGAAAGCAAAAAATACTCCAGAATATAAAACAATAGACAATGACATACGTACTATGTGTAGAGAAGCAAAAGAACGGTGGATAGAAACAAAATGTAAGGAAATAGAAGACTTGGAAGCGATGCACATGACAAGAGATATGCATGAAGAAATAAAGAAATTATCAAATCGGTCGCGGTTTGCACAAGGAGGAAGCTGTATCAAGAACAAAAATGGTGTAATATTACTTGATGAGAAAGACATATCAAACAGATGGGCAGAATAAGTAAAAGAACTATTCGAGGACAACAGAGGTAAAAAACCATCACCAGATTCTAATGAAGGCCCACACATTCTCAGATCAGAAGTAGAGAATGCCATTCATATGATACAAAAAGGAAGATCAGCAGGCATGGATAACATAAACATTGAAATGATAGAAGCTCTGGAGAGCTTTGGTATAGATACAATCACAGAAATATGCAATGATATATACAATACAGGATATTTACCACACGACATGAAGACATCAGTTTTTTTATAACATTGCCCAAAAAACCAAATGCAACAGAATGTTCAGACTTCAGAACAATCAGCCTGATGAGTCATGCAATTAAGATACTGCTCAAAATCATACAGGAAAGAATAAAAAGTAAAGTAGACAGCGAAATCCAAGAAGAACAGTTTGGTTTTAGACGGAACAGTGGAACAAGAGAGGCAATATTTTGCCTAAGAAGATTAGCAGAAAAATATACAGAGGTCCAAAAAAGTATGTATATGTGCTTCATTGACTATAAGAAGGCTTTTGACAGAATCCATCATGAGAAAATAATTGAATGCCTCAAAGACATAGGTATTGATGGAAAAGATATAAGAATACTCAGTAACCTTTATTGGGAGCAAACTGCCACAGTAAGATCGGGAAGGAATTATTCACCATACATAGACATAAAAAGAGGTGTCAGACAAGGTTGTGTGCTGTCCCCCTGCCTATTTAATTTATACACCGAAAAAATTTTCAAACAGATACAGGAAATACCAGGACTGAACATCAGTGGAAGATCAATAAACAACCTTAGATATGCAGATGATACCGTGTTGTTAGCTGAAAGCGAACAGGAGTTACAAGAACTAGTGAAGCAAGTGAACAGTATAAGTCATGAATATGGACTCGACATTAATATTGAGAAAACTAAAACTATGATAATTAGCAAAACAGACGATAAACCCACATTAAAGATAAGCGTAAATGGGAAAATCCTGGAACAAGTCAAGAGCTACGTATATCTTGGTCATATAATAACAGAAGATGGCAGATGTGAAACAGAAATCAAGAAGAGAATAGGAATGGCCAAAGCTACATTCAACAACATGAAACATATACTGACATCCAAACAGTTATCTCATAAATTAAAACTGAGAATCATAAAGTGTTATATATATTCTGCATTTCTGTATGGTGCAGAAACATGGACGATGAATAAGCATTTGGAAGAAAGAATTGAGGCTCTTGAAATGTGGATATATAGAAGAATGGGGCGTATCTCATGGAAAGAGATGAAAACAAATAAGGAGGTCCTAGAAAATCTAGGTATGAAAAGAGAACTAATGAGAGAGGTCAAAGTTCGGCAGCTAAAATACTTTGGCCACATAAAAAGGCATAACACCTTGCAGAAGACCATAACAGAAGGGAGAGTTGAAGGTAAACGTGCAAGGGGAAGACAGCGCTATAAGTGGGAAGATAACATCAAGAGATGGACGGGAAAGAGTCTATCAGAGTGTACCACCAAGACAAGAGACAGAAGACGTTGGAGATCCATTACAGCCAACCTCCGTTGTGGAGATGGCAACTGATGATGATGTGGTTCAAGTGCTAACTGGCCTTCCGCCAGAGATGGTAATACTTGACCTTTACTCATTTTTCTTCTTCTTCCCAGGTAGGTTCTTCCCTTTAAGTATCACTGTGTACATAATGTTAATTGCTTTATCGTGAAATACATATTATTGTGTTCATATGAATAGGAAATGTGATTTTTAGGAAAAATGAAGACAAGCATATCTTCTATTATAGGTATAGCAAGTCGCTTTTGTGTTGGAATTACTAAACGTTCCACATGGTCAGCACTGATAATTGGGGTAGCCGACAGAAATGGATGTTTTATTACACCCTACGGAATGTCAGAGAACCGTGGCTTTAGAAATTGGTCAGCGGTAAATATGTGTGTCGACCGAGTCAAGCTGTCAACTAGAGCGGAGTGAACGACTATAATTGACCACTTTCCACGCCCATTAAATACGCCTGGTCATTTACCGTTCCCACTCACAATGCTACACGTAAATTCGGTCGGTACAACCCGTCCGAACACAAAAGGTGCCAAACAGAAGGACTACGTTTTGAACGTTACTAAAGCGGTTAAAAAGAAAACTCGAAGTTTGAAGACCAGCACGCTATACACGCCATGCGTAACATTATCTTATAAGAACAATAACCAGTGTGCGATTCTGACGTTTTCTACCTTAATCGAATATGAAGCTTTACGTAGCCTGTCTAAGGCATACTATGAATCTAGTGCAACTGTTGAAGCAAGGACTGACGCTAATGGTTCATATGTAGAAGATGTTATTTCCACAGGAGAGGTTGTCCTACATTTCTATAACACAGCAAATAAAGTAATGATACAGGGCGCAGAGTGCGCTATTAAAGATTGGGTTAGTACGGACCTGAACAATTTATGGAAATCAGCAAATACTGCTGGAGTCAGTCGAGAGGCCATCATATCAAATGTGCCAGTTCAAAGTATTCCTGCAAAAACTTCTAAATCTAAGAAGTTAGCAATCACACATTCCACTGTTTCCGCAGATATCACAACAAAAATAACTCCCAATAAAGAGTGCAAAAAGATGTCACAGACAAAACCAAAGTCACCAGCGTTAGCTGATACAAGTGACATCACAGAGACAGAACACCTATCAAGCACCTTTGACAGTAGTCCAACAACATCCCCTCTTACATTACCTATGCACTCGTCACAAGATCAATTTTTAATAATATTGTCTGAGATGGAGATACTAAAAGCAGAGCTGAGCAGCCTCAAAAAAGCTTACGAGCAGCTCCATGCTGACCACATGTCCCTCAAAAATAGCTGTGAGAGAAACGAGTCTGAACAACAGAAAGAAAGCACACAGCAGAAGAATAAACACAGACAGTGTAACACAAACACAAGCTCAGAGGGAAATTCCGACGGTAGTGAAGTACAGCATACGACACAAGCTGAACCGAGCCATAAAGAAGACCATGACCTGTGCATTCTGGAATTCCCTGCAGACATGAGCAGAATCCCTGTCCAGATTTCTACTCGGCAGCCCCCACTGTCGACAGCCAGTTCACATCACAGCAAGAAACCTACACACAATCCCAGCATAGTTCAAACACAAGAAACAGCACGCACTGCCACCGGCACACACACACATCTTTCAAATAGAAGGAAACACTTCATCTTTGGTGACCAAAATGTGAAGGACCTTCAAAAATGTCAATTAGTAACAGCAGATATAGACAGGGTCACTGTTCGCTACAAAAACTGGGCATCTGCGCAGGACCTACTGACTCTCCTTAAAAGATATGAAACTGATCTTGATGTAGCCAGGGTCACTGTGCACATTGGTCTGTCGGACGCGCTAAAGCATAACGAAATTGCACAAACAGAGCTAAATCAAATCACAAGTAACTTCCAGTTCCTGTTCCCAAATGCAAAGGTATATTTTTCAGCTATTATACCTCCAGTTCGTTCACATTATAGGAAATCTGTTGAGATGAACAACACAAAATTGAAAAAGCATTGCGTCAGACACCACCACACATTTATAGAACACTCCTCGTTCCTTGCCACATCCGGAGCTCCTAGGAAGCATCTTTATAGCGGCGACATTTCCTTATCCGATCAAGGAACCAGTATGTTGGCGAGAAACATCAAATTTCCAGAAAACACCCTCAGAGGCACAGCCAGCACATCAGCATCCAAGTATCCTTCAAAACGACACACGAATGTAACCAGCTACTCCTCTAATGCAATTTACGACCTTGAGTTTCCGCCAATACCCACAACTTCAAGCACCAGCCAGACAACGTCACACAATCAGGAGTATCAAGACAGACCCCTTATTAGAACTACAGATGTGCAAGAAACAGCCAATAATATCGGCCTTCAGCAACATTCTACGACCGACGACCCACCTCAACAACAACCTGAGACACTCCATTCTCAAAGATCTGTAAAAGATTCAATTCAACCAACTCAGGGTCCACCTACTGAAATCTCACCACGTCCGCTGTCGCACCAGACACCAATGAGAGATCACCCATCATCGTTGTCATCACAGGTTTTCCCATATCAACCCGCACACCCAACCTTTCATAACTTTCTACATCAGCAAAGCCTCTTGAACTACGCACCTTACACTTGGAGGTCCTACTGGCCGGAATATCCCATTCATCCAACAACAGTACCTCAACATCCCGCGAACACCTACTACCAAATGAATCATCTTTTACGGCCAAATCCATCTCGCTTTTATTGTCCACAACCCTCTCCTCAACATTATCAGTGACTGTTCACTTCACAAGTCGACGTCTCTGTAGGACCAGCAACTGTCGGATAATGCTTTATTTATTTATTCTCAGTATCTATTTGTTTGTCTGCCCGTCTATTCTCTTGGTGCAGCTTAACTTTGTTGTTAACCTTCACAGTGTGGATGGGTGTGCTTGTTGTGTGACAGTTTCTTACAATTTTTAACTAGTACAGTTATCTGAATTGTTTGTAATTTGTTGTATTAAGGTGTGCATTTATGTACTATTACTTTTAATCTCACATATATAGCAACCTCGTGATGTTTATTTAGTTATTTATTTTCTATTTGAGCGTAAAACTTCTTTCACATAAAAATGTCAGGTAATTATGAACAATTACTAAATACAATTGGCTTACGGCTTGGCCACTTGAACGTAAACCATCTTTTAGGTAAAATTCCAGAACTCACACAAATTCTTAACCAAAATTTCCAGGTTTTTGGTTTTTCCGAAAGTCGTCTGAATGAGAAAATAACCGACGATGACATTGCGCTCAGAGGTTTTAAAACTATTCGGCGAGATTCTAGTAGACAATTAGAGACGGGTCTAGCAGTTTATATTTCTACTTCTCTCAGTTATCGCCGCAGAAACGATCTTGAGACTATAGATATAGAATGCATATGGTTAGAGATAAAGCCCCAAAAGCAAAGATCTATTTTAATCGGATATCTTTATCGTAATCCCAGTGTAGGAACAACATGGTTTGAAGATTTTACCAACATGATGGATAAAGTTATTACTACAGTTAACGAAATTATTCTTCTTGGTGATTTTAATATCGACATGCACAAGCCAAACAATATATGGACCAACATCATAGCATCGTATAACATGAAACAAATAGTCAACAAACCTACCAGAGTAACAACAACGTCATCCACACTGATCGATCATATCTATGTAACCTGTCCAGAAAATATTATAGAATGCTCCATCCCTACTATTGCTATGAGTGACCATTATCCCATATGTTGCACTTGGGCAAAAAATGGGTACAAATCTCCAAAAAATAAACACATTAGTTTTCAATATAGAAGTCTTAAAAATTTCAACCGTGAATTATTTTTGAATGATTTGCGAACTGCGCCTCTCGCCAACGTTTTTCAAATTCCTGATCCTGATGACGCCATCGCATATTGGACAATGATATTTTATAGTATTTTTAATAAGCATGCGCCTACTAAAGAAATTCGCGTGAAAAGGCAAATTAAATCTCCATGGATCACACAAGAAGTTCTTGACGCTATGAGGCAAAGAGATAGAGCGCATAAAAATAAGGATATCACTACATATCGGACAATAAGAAATAAAGTACAATACTTAATTCGCAGAGAAAAGAAAAACTACTTTAGAAATTTAGTTCAGAGTAAAACAAACAGTAAAGAGATATGGAAGGCAATCAACACTTTAGTGAACAAACGAAATTTTCCAGACCCACATACTCCCAATACGCCACTTACTTGTACTGACTTCAGCAATCATTTTCAGGCAGACATCAACAATATAAAATCCACCATTCCGTCTCCCCCTTGTGACTTAAGCAAATTATCAACGTTCTGCGAGAACAAATGTACTAACACAATTCCACCCGACATCCCTTTTATAACAGTTAACGAAGTTTACAACTATATTACTGGCCTTAAAGATAATAACTCATCGGGACTTGATGGAATCAGTAATCGAATACTGCGTTTTTGCCGCACCTGCTATTAGTGATTCACTGACATACATATATAATCAATGTATCGCAAGGAGTTACTTTCCATCCGCTTTTAAAAGCGCTAAAGTATACCCACTTCTCAAACCAGGTTCATCTGATAGTAGTAATCTTAGTAACTATAGGCCCATTTCTCTTATATCGTCGCTGTCCAAACCACTGGAAAAACACATCCACAAAACAACACTACAACACCTAGTAGATAACGACCTGCTAATCGACAGTCAGTCGGGGTTTAGACCAAAGCATTCATGCCACACAGCCTTAACAAAGATGATAGACAATTGGCACCTAAACATCAATAACGATAATATATGTGGAGCAATATTTGTAGACTTCAAAAAAGCATTTGATATGATAGATCACTTTATTTTAATCAGAAAATTAGAAACAATGAAAGTAAATATTAAGCTGGTAAAGTTAATTAAATCGTTCCTGTCAGACAGACAACAAATAGTCTCTTACAATAATTCCTTGTCGAACCCAACCGTTGTCCATACAGGTGTTCCTCAGGGCTCTATTCTCGGCCCTCTTCTATTTACCGTATACATTAATGATCTTCCTCTATATTTCAAACACTCATCATGTGACCTTTTTGCCGATGACTGTACTGTCTATACTAGTGATAAATGTTGCACCACACTAGAACAATCTTTACAAAACGATACACATAATCTTATTACGTGGAGCAACGAGAATCGCATGCAAATAAATATTAGTAAAACAAAATGTATGTTAATATCAACCAGACAAAAACTACAAAACTTGCAGAAAACAACACTTCAGCTCTTCATTGGAACATCACTAATTGAAAACGTAAATGAACACAGAACTCTAGGTATCACTGTTGACCAACACCTAAGTTGGAACTCACATGTACATGCACTCACAAAACAAACAGCACAAAAAGTTTACCAATTAGCCAAAATTAAACATTTCCTGGATGAAGAGGCAAGGAAAATGTTCTACATATCTCATATACAAACGCATCTAGACTATTGTTCCACAATCTGGGATGGTTGTTCTGTCTCCAACACAAGAAGGCTCCACTCGCTTCAAAAACGCGCAATGCGCCTTGTTGCTGATAAACACTAATCACATTGTATAGATTTATATAATTATCTTCAAATATTACCCCTCAGGAAGCGCTTCCTCTTTAACAAAGGGAAATTTATTCACAAAATCCTGTCACAGAATGCTCCAAAGTATCTTTGGCCGCTTTTAAAATACAATGACAGACGTAGTCAGCGCTTAAATAAATTACAGGTACCCAAGCCCAGGCTTGACCTATTTAAAACTAGTTTGGCTTACTCAGCTGCTCATCTTTGGAACAATCTTCCCAATGACCTGAAAAACACGCACAGTCCTTACTCATACAATCGTATACTATTCAAATACTTTATGAGTGCTGATTATATGCCACCCTAACTGATTGTGTTGTACTTTTATCTAATATACTGTATGGAGGCTCTGATGATCTTCTTCTTCTTCTTCTTCGTTCGCCCTGAAAAGGACGGTGGTTGCGTTGTGTCTGTTTCCAACGTAGCTGTGATATCTGCACCTTTCGGTCGACACATCCGACTTCTGCACGGCATTTTTTAGGACCGGGTTTGCCTTCCCATTGCGATCCATACTCGCTCAGCCAGCCTGCATTGCTGCAGACTGTTTCCAGGACCACCACGTGGAGGTGGAGCACGGTCTTGACCAGCTCTGGTTCGCTGGTCCTGACGCAGGCAGTCAAGCTATGAGTCGCTGACTGCGGTCTCTATTGCTGCGTCTTGAGGTCCCTCTCTGATGATCTAGTTTTCATTACAATATACTTATTCTTAATATTATATTCTTAATAACTTATATTCTTAATTTTATGATCAGGTACTGTTAATGTATGCTGTTATACTTCCTTGTAATGTTGCACTGTCCTTAAATTAATACTTTCAGTACGCTGGAGAATGTTTGAGTAACAGTAATAAAAGATGAGCAAGAGGATGGAAGAATGCAAGAGGGGACTGTGTCCGATTTTCAACCCTTGGCAAATTAATTGCTTTCGTATATGTCTATCTAACTATCTACCTAGTCTGATTCTGGTCTTGAGTTTGGGACGCAAAGGAAATGGAAAGGAAAATGGAAAGTAACTGTCTACCCACCTCATCTTGATGAACCTTAAAAAAAAAAAAAAAAGTCCCTGAGTTATTCAGTTGAACACCGTATGAACATTTTACAAGTTCTCATAACATAACTCTGAATATGTCTCAAATCACTAATTTACAGTACGAAGAATTCGAGAATTCGATTCTTTTTTTTTTTTTTTTTTTTTAAATTTATTTATTTTTTATTTATTTTTCAAATTCATTATTACTAGGCTATTAATTTTTTCATTTTTTTTTAAATTATTTTATTTTGTTTTAAAAACACTTTAATTATGATGATTATTGCAAATGTAATATTACTTTTATAATGATAAATGCCTTAATAATGCTTAAAGTAAATGTGAGGATGAAAGGATATTAGTATACATGATGAGAGAGAGAGGAAGGGCAGAATGTCAGACGGGCCTGCGTGCCCAATTCTTAACCCTTTGAAAATAAAGTTCGTTCGTTCGTTCGTTCGTTCTCTGTTTTCGACTTTTTGCACACGACTTTCTGTTATTTCGACTTTTTCACATGTGTGATCTTTTCCTACTTAACAACTGGATTAAAAAAAAAATAAATCACACAAACATTCATTTCCCACTTTCCGTGCATAAAACCCATTCATTATTTTTATCTGGGACTGACCTACGTTTGCCCTATCAAAGCAGTAACTGCCAACTGAACTTTGAATGATACTGCGTTTTGTGTAAAAACGTCTTATTTGCTTTTGAGGTCTGTCATTCTTATATGTAGCATATTATAGCACTTGTAAATGCTTAGCGTAGAAGTAGTAGGGATAACGCTAGCGTGGAAGGCCATGCGGTCACATGTGGAAGTGTTGTCCTGTTCAGTGTCATGACTCTGTACAACTGCATGTTTTGTAGTCTTTCTTACATTTTCTTTCTTGGCACTGTTTGGTTTGGTCTCAATCATATTGTTGGTTGTGTCACATTTAATGCCATACGGCGCAATAAGTTTATTTCCTTTGATTTGTTTCATGTATTTTACATACTATGGTAGAAGTTTAAACTGGTTAGTTATCTTTGAGTTGTACGATTTAGATATTTATTAAATCGGGACTAAAGATTGGTAACAGGCAAGCAGTTTTCCCAAGTTTTTCCTTGTGCTCTCTATTTGTATAATCAAGCAATAGAGAGAGGGCGTGCCTTACTCTAAAACAAGAACGGAGGTAAAAACAACGATCGAGATCTCTTAGCAGCCTGTTTTTTGTTTTTGTTTTTTTTTATTTGCGTACGCCCACTATTACTCGAGGCGAAAAATCTCAGGTTAGTATGTTTAACCTGAGACTGATTTTACGTGAGTATCCCTTTATTTCTTGTACAGAGACAGGTGTCCCTCGCCATTCAGGCAGATACTCGCCGATTTCGGAGGTACCCATTAGAGCTGGGTCGGCTCAGAAGCCGCCAGTTCCTGGTCGACGACACATCTTTAAATGTCCTCGCGAGGGCTCGAGTTAATCCAGTCCAAATCCCGGTCGACGAAAAATCTTCAAATGTTCTCGCCCGGGTTTGATCATGGGTCACCCGGTCGCTAGCGCAGTTTGGTAACCACTACACCAGCGCGGCTCCCAGTTGCCTGTTATCTTGGTTTCTGAATGTCACGCAAAATCGAAAAATCATATTAAATATATCACCCCGCCATAATACTACAACTTCTACCGTGTGTCTTCACGCACAAGCTTCTGTCAACATTGCTTCTGTTGTATAATTACCTCTGATCATCAACATCAGCTGCCATTTCGCAACGAAGGAGTCCTACAATGAATCTTCAACATAGTCTGTCTCTTGTCTTGATGGTGTACCCTGATAGCCTATCTCGAGAGCCTCACATCTTTCTTCCAGTTGCTTGTTCATTGTCCATGTTTCTGCACCATAGAGTAATGAAGAATATGTGTAACATTTAACGATTCTCAGTTTCAATTTATGGGCTAATATTTAAGATGTCCGTATTTGTCTTATGTTGTAATATATAGTTACCTCTAGTACTACACAATTTATTTGTGTGCACAGTTCAATACTTTCAAATTTTATTCATTCATTTAATTACCTTTCTGCTCCCTATGGAGAATATACCCTCAAAAAATGTATGGTGGGTTTCCTGCCACGTGACATCAGCTCAAGATATTTCCATGTCTTCCCTCATCATGTTAATTTCTCCAGTTCTCTTCTCCGGCTGATGTTTTTATTTTTATTAAGGTGAACGTCTACCTCATCATCTCTCACCCTGGAAACTCAAATGGAAACACAAATATTCAAGTCGTATGTAGTAATTTTGTTTACGGTAAAAGAATTTTAATTGTTAACATATTACGTTTACTGTAACTAGAATGTTAGCTTGCTTCCCAAACAATGAAACATCACGAATACCTTTTCATGTGAAAATTGACATGTCTATAAACAAGGACTGCATGGTATCAACAGGTGTCCTAATTAAATCAGACCTGAAGGTCTTTTATTTTTGGAGATGCGCCCTAATATAACCGACTACGTTGAACGGGACGCGCCTCGCCAAAACGAAGCAAAACTTTATTTTTTAAAAAAAGAAAAAAAAAAGGTGCCCTCTTTGAACGTAGTATCCACCCTCTTCTCATCTCTTGTTCCACTGGTTCTTGTCCATATTGGTTACATTGTCGTCCCATTTCTGTCCGTCTATTCTACTTTAATATTTCCTGAATACTATGGATCTGGTTGTTTTATTTCTTCCTTTCTCTCTGTCAGTAATTCTTCCCGTGTGCCTCTCGCTAATGCTTTGCCGTTAGTACGTTCAAATCAGTAACAACACAACTAAATCAGTTCCACGTTAACGTTATACAAACTCCTGGATTGATGTTCTGAGCCAATGAAAAATTCCGATACTGTGAGTAAATATGAATAATAGACATAAAGAGTTGATGTTTTCCTCGTAATGGAGTTTGAAGAACATGTGTGTGTGTGTGTGGTGGACGAGGATGAATAATAGCCAGTGGTTGGGCATAGAAGATTCACTGAGTTTAGATCAATGTAAAACTCTATTATTTGTCTAGCTGTATTATGTTTGAAATTAGAGTCTTACATGTTCTTGTTGTTTATACATATTATGTTTGAAATTAGAGTCTTACATGTTCTTGTTGTTTATACAAATGTATGTTGAAGTTCCACAATGGGCAAATCGATTGATCTGTTGTATTGAACAAGTAATTGAGCATCAGCGGTGAAATTTCCGCTAAAGCTTCACTGACCTATGAGATTAAATAAATTAAATAGTACAGTGTTCATTTTATTTCATGTCATGTCACTCTCTTTGTACTCGATTTAATAGCATATGAATACAATATCAACAGTGACTTTTTCACGTATTATACATCGAATATTACATTAGCCAAGACATTCTTCGAGTGAATTAAGTTCACACTGAGACACTTAAAATTCTGGATAGATCAATATTTGTAATGTTACTCAAAGGATTTTACAAAACGGTGTTATAAATCCTTTTGTGGTTTAATATACCATCAGCAGAAATGTTATTAGATACTGATCACATCATGTCTACGAAAGACTGTTATCTAGTTTATCTACGTTATCTTTAATTGAGAAAGTGATAGTACGGTAAATTGTTTTAGTTAGATAGATCTCTTTGATCACTTCTTATACTTTATATCTCATTCTATTGTTTTTTGCTTTTAAGTCAGTATCTTAAACTCATGGAGATTCGGCCGTTGTTGTTCCCTTTCATTCGATATTGTCAGTGCAAATAATTGAATAGTTGACTTCAGTTAGAAAGCTGATTTTACGAACTTTACTAATTGTTTTCACCAAGACATTCAATTTTCTAATGTCGTTTACAAAATCCCGTTCTGTCAAGGCCGTCACGTACGTGGCCATGATCTTAGGAGAATTACTAATCCCGGATTACTTAACCCAGAGTTTGACATGGAGGTACGACTCCAGATTTAATGTTACTCGTTTACTGATCTGGAACATAGAAGACAGGATCAAATTAGATCTGTTCAAGAATGTTATTTTTGCTAGTGTGCTGCCACTTGTTGCTGGTTTTACCAACACGTTCTGTGCAGTAGTTATGATTGCGAAGATCAAAACGTCGAGAAACATTCGACACTCTAATGGATCAGCAACTCCATATAAGCATTCATCATGCAATAAAAGTAAAAGCTTCAAAGACAAATCAAAAACATCTAATATTGCATTAACCAACAAAGACGCAAGACTGGCTAAAACAATAATTGCTATTGATGTGATATTTATTATATTCAATGTTCCCAAATGCATTTACCTTCCCGCTAACATAGTAGCGTTGTACATTCCTGAGTTCAGTATTCGCGTCCGAGGCAGATACAACAATATAGTTTCTTTAATTGCAACCTTAGCCTTTACCACGGAGTCTGTGAATGGTGCTATTAGCTTTTTAATTTACTTTTATTCCAGTCTAAAGTTTAGATCAGTGTGTCAACAAATATTTTGTAATTTTAGATTGTGGTAAATTAAATAAAGTGCCCCCGGAAAAGAATAACACTGGACAACAGCCAAAATGTATCCGAGACAAAAGTAGCAATTTTTAACTAATTTGGACATGCTGATCACGAATATGAACTTAAAAGTCGCGAATTAGCTCTAGTTTTCAAGATCCGGGGAGGGGATGGGGGGGCGGGGGGTAGAGGGGGGGGGGGGGTTCAGTAGGCTGGTTGCTTCACCTTCCCGACGCGAATAACTCAGTCCTTCTCTTTTCTATAGTCCTGGCGCGTGATTCCACACGAGACGGATAGCCTTGAGCTCCAAATTGGATGACGCAATCTGTAGCAGTCATTGCAACCACATTTCCTCCTTGTCATCATTTGTGTTGTTGATTCTGTGAGTGCATACGTGTCGTTCAAGATTCCTCGTGAATGTGTGAACAGTCCGGATTATTTGTGTTATATTTGCGGACAAATAACTTTGCTATCACAAAAGCGACACATTACACCGATGATAAAGAAAGCTTACAGCCTTTATTTTGGTTGTGAGATCGGTGACCAGGACCGGTCACAAAAGCGGCTGGTTGAACCGAAAAGGACGATCGATGCGTATTATAATAAGAACATCTTTCGTTTTTGGTCGGGAATTTCAGATTAGAATTATAAACGTAAAGTCTGACGACCTCTATGGCACGGAAACACGTTTTGCCACAAACTGTCACCAGACCCAGCTCCATGGATTCATCAGGGTGGTCCGAGGTCTTCTAGTGGTGCATTACAACAAACCCGGTACCAAAATATTCCGTGCTGAAGTCGGATGTGTCGAACGAGAGGTGCAAATATTGCAGCTCTGCTGTAAACGGACATAATGCAACCAACGTCTTTTTCAGGACGAACGAGGAAGAAGAAAAAGATGAAGAACAATAATGGCGTCGTCACAGATGTCTTCACATTCAGTTTTTACGCAGTTCTGATCTAGAATTGTATTTAACATGGTAAAACTCGAGTCAAGGCATCGTTAATCATGATCATTAGTTAATGACCACAAGTCTAAGGTGATCCAATGTGACGAGAGACTGGATGGCTACTGAGAAAGTAGTCTTGGAAATATGGCTGCCTATGGTGCTAGCGGGGCGGCACCAGGCAGATGGGATTCCGAATTTCCCTGGCATAGTGGTTCTACAAGGGTGACTTGATATTTCCACCATATCTTGCAAATATAATATGAATTATGCAACAAACCAGGATTATCACGGGAGCTGCGGGGTTCGGGCTCTGTCGCCGATGCCTTTTTGTCAAATGTAACGAAGAAACGTGGATGTAGAAGGAGAGGTAAGGTAGAGAAGAAGTGTTGAGATTCGCTTCGTTGTGTGAAGCAACTTAGATGAATTGATTTTTGTCAAGGGTTTTGCACCATATCGCATTTCCATTTGCACACATAAAATGATATGAGGTGCGGAAGATTTAAGACGTACGAATGTTGCTAGGGATGACGAAGACTGAGAAAAATATATTAGTCTGCGATTCGCATTTTGATAAATAATTGTTTGTTTCGCATTTGGGCGTATAAGATGAGTTTCTTTGGAAGCGTGGCATAGCCACTTATCAATTTGTGCTAATACCACTTCTCTAATATTTTACACCGTCGAGGTGTATAGAATATGTTTAATTCCAAGTGTGGCCTACGTGCCACTTAACGGATTTGTATTCTGTGCACTTATGGTAAGCGTATGTCTAGAAACTGCCATCAATGGTACCTATAACTTGTAGCGGTATGGCAGCTTGTGTACCCTGACAATCCCCAGAGCTATGCCAGTGGGAGATTTACTCCTGGTAGGTTCAACCAAGCTGGACTGGTCTGCGTGGGTAGGGGTCAGACAAAAGCTGGTACCCTGGTCCTCCAGGATGGGGGTTTTAGCACAGGCCCGACACTCCTGTCTATGTAAAAAGTCGTACATGTTACGGAAACAGCAACAGATGAAAAAACTTTGATGCGGGACGGACATCCGGAGTCTCAGGCTCGTATGACTGACAGTGGTGAAAGCCGAAAGGAAGCCATTGGCATGAAAACGGATGCCCTGACCGCAAAACACAAAACCAGAATTGGTTTTTGGAACGTCAGAACTATGAATGAGGCAGGAACTACAAATTACATTTCCTGGGAATAAGCGAGAGCAGATGGAAAGGGATGGGGAGAATAAAAACAGCTACAGTGGAAACAGTACTTTATTCTGGTAGAGAGGATGGTCAGCACAACGAAGGTGTAGCCATTATCCTTAAGAAAGGAATGGAAAGGTCTTTACTGGAATGGAAACCCATCAACAACAGACTGATAAGAACAAGACTGAGAGGGAGATTCACCAACACCACAATTATACAATGCTATGCACCAACAAACGACAGCGATGAAGAGATCAAGGACGAGTTCTATCAACAGGTAAAAAAGGAAATAGAAACTGCACCCAGCTACGATCTTATTATAGTAATGGGAAAGTTGGAACACACAATAATTATAACGAAAGAGTAATGGGGAAATGCGGCAGTGGAACAGTAAATGAGAATGGGGACTGTTAATAAGCTTCTGCAGTATTAACAACCTGGTCATTGGAGGAACACTTTTTCCACACAAAGAAATGCACAAGTTAACATGGGAATCACCAAACGGACAAGACAGAAACCAGATAGATCACATAATGGTCATTGGCAGATGGAGACATGCACTGCCAAAGACTGGATAACACCAGAAAAGCTAAACACCATAGCGAAGAGAAAGGAAATGAAAAGAAAGAAAACAGAAGCTAAGTCTCCCAGGTTAAAGGCAATATATAGTGAACAGTACAGTCAACTGACAAGGAAGTAAAACGTCAAACCCGTGCTAACAAAAGGACATTTCTGGATGACCTTGCAAGACAGGCAGAAGAGGCAGCACTGAGAAATGAACAAAGCACAGTTTATAAAATAACTAAAACTTTCAGTGGAAAGCGAGGTGCAAACAACATAACGTTAGTAAGAGACAAGCAAGGAAATCTCATCACCACATCACAGGGGCAGGAAACAAGATGGGCAGAGCACTTCAGAGAAACACTCAATAAGGAACCACCAGAGACTCAGCTGAATGTTCCTGAGGCTGAAAGTGACTTAGACGTAAATACAGACATCCCACGAAAAGAAGAAATCATCACAGATATCAAAGGGTTAAAAAAATTGAAAAGTGCCTGGTCACGACAATCTAAATGCTGAGTTATTCAAGGCAGACCCTGAACTAGCAGCAGAACTATTAGAACCACTATTTGCACAAGTCTGGGAAACTGAGAAAACACCAACAGAGTGGAGTAAAGGAATAATTGTCAAATTGCCCAAGAAGGGCGACCTTGCAGACTGCAACAACGGGAGAGGAATTACTCTCCTCTGTTCCCAGCAAAATACTAGACAGGATAATCATCCTAAGAATTGCAAAAGCAGTTGACCATAAACTGAGGAAAGAACAAGCGGGCTTTAGAAAGAACAGAAGATGTGCAGATCATATATTCACCCTCAGGAACATTATAGAGCAATGCTCCGAATGGCAGAGACAACTGTACATTAACTTTGTTGATTTTGAAAAGGCTTTCGACAGCATACACAGGGACAGCCTATGGAATATACTGAGGGCTTATGGAATTCCCAGCCGCATTGTTTCCATCATAAAAAGCCTATATTATAACTTTACGTGCAGTGTCGGATTGAGTAATGTAACTTTCGAAGTGAAAACAAGAGTACGACAGGGATGCCCCTTATCAACAACACTATTTTTGACAGCCATAGATTGGGTGATCCGCCAGACAACAGAGGGCAGTCCAAGAGGAATTAGATGGACAACATTTTCTACACTGGAAGACCTGGAATATGCAGATGACATTGCACTACTCGCGCATTCACATCAACACATTCAAGACAAAACCGATAGACTGAATAAGTATGGCCAGCATGTTGGCCTCAACATCAATCTGAAGAAGACAGAGGTCATGACACTAAATGTGGACAATCCTGAGCTAATAACAGTAAGGAACCAGAAGTTAGATCAGACAGACACATTTACTTACCTAAGATGCATAGTAACACCTGACTGCGGAACAAGCAAAGACATTAACAACAGAATGAATAAAGTGAGAACAGCTTTTGCAATTCTCAACAACATCTGCAAGTCTTCCCAGTACAGCACAAACTCCAAAATAAGACTGTATGAGAGCTGTGTACTTTCTGTGCTTCTCTATGGTGCGGAATGTTGGAGAGTAAGAGAAGAAAATGTCGAAACTGTCCTCCTTCCACACAGTCTGCCTAAGGAAAATTCTCCGAATATTTTGGCCAAACACTATCAGCAGCCAAGAACTATTTATTCGGAGTAACCAGGAGGACATGCACACCATCATAGTTGGCAGACGCTGGAGTTGGGTTGGCCACGTCCTCAGAAGGGACCCTGATACCATCACAAGAACAGCTATGCTATGGACCCCCGAGGGAAAGCGAAAGAGAGGCCGACCAAAAACAACTTGGCGGAGAACTGTGGAAGCCGAGATGCAAAGAATGAACCACAGTTGGGGCACTGTACTGAGGATGGCCGCCGACAGAGCAAAGTGGAATCAATTTGTTGCTGCCCTGCAGGACGCCACCAGGCGTGATGGCCGCTGACTGCTTTGAAGGTTGGCGGTTATGGATGTCGCATGAAAATATAATTAATAGTAGGTAAAGCTTGACAGCTGTATAGGCGTGATGGACAATAGTGCACACGGACGTGTGATAGTGGTGCGCAAGAGAGATAGGCAGAAGGCACAGGCTGAGTCAGTGAGTTCTTCACTAAGAAAACCACACACACACACAGCTCTTCTTGTTTTCTCTGGCGACAATATTACTCTTTTGCACACACTGTGTCACTCACAAATAGTAGGGTAAAGAAGTAAAGTTAGATTGAGGATTTGGTAGTCTGAACTGAACGAACAATCCAATCGAGGTTAACTCAATTTATTTCAATTTAGAAATGAAAATAAATCAATAAGGATTTTACAGAAAAAATAATAATAAAGATTATCACGAGAAAACAAACTCACAACAATTTGATGATTTTAAAGAAGAAAAAAATTATTACACAAATAGTGAAAACAAGAATTATGAATGAATTGTGTTAGTAAAGTTCCCGGCAGGCCTGATAGGCTTTTGCTGGAAAATATGTGGAACACTGTTTGTGTGTAAATGAATGTTTGTTCCTTTGTTCCTTTGGTGTGAATGTTGGAAACAACTTATATCCTGGTGTTCTCTTGGAAAAATATCACGTAATCCAATACTTTGAAATTAACTTCACTGTTCGAATAAGGTATCCACAATGGGCACAGAATCTGAACACGATTTTATAAATCCAAGATTGGTGTAACGTATCCACAGTTGATGAGATATCCACAGATAACGAATTTGCTTCCAAAGGTGGGATGGAGGGTTAAAATGGGTGGTGTATGGTAGGGTGAGGTTTGGTGTTGAGGATGTTTGAAATACTTGAGTAATTGAAGTAATTGAAATAATTGAAGAGAATTATTGTGACTGGTGGACGAGGACTATATGGCCACTGGCCCAAGGTAACCTCTTTTCAGCAATAAGAGACAAGACTTGCACTGCATAAATCCGCTCCGGAATTTTATATTCTGTAAGTTAAACTAGAGGGCACTTTGCTTGTTTAACTCAAGTCTTCCTATGCACAGTTTTACTTTACAAGACTAAGAAATGCGTCTTTCTCTTCCAGTATGCTTATCACCAAGTGAAGTCTAAAAAACTAGTTTCTTAAAGATAGAAAGAAAGAAAGAATTATTTTCGATTTACCCGCTACATTTTTTAAAGTTCCCACGATAGCAAAAGTATCGCTGCAAATTAGTTTGCATATTGAATGTCACTTTTACGTGCTGTGGTTCCATTAACAATGGGGAAGAAGACAGGCCATAAATCTAGAAAGCCGAGTCTAGAAAATCCTAACGAACGGGTTGACCGTAGCTTCACCTGAGTTAAGGTGTGTGAGAAAAAGTTTTTTTTTTTCAGAAACTTAGGATAGACAGAAAATAAAGAAAATTTCAAATAGGCAAATTATCTTCACTCTGCGACAATGGATCAAAGAAGAAAGAAGATGTCTAGAAAGGTGAGCAGCCATTTTATATGTGCTCAGGGAGCATAATTATGATAAATTAGCAGACAAGAAACGTGTGCTTGATAGCACCAGATTGTGGCATGTATTGCCTTGTATTAAAATTATATATGTCGACTCAGACAAATGAGGTTCGATGGAATGAAGGAATGAATGCCGTATGATAGTAAACGGACCTTCAATGTACTATGAACTAGAGTGAATATATGCTTACAGTTAACACAAGATTACATGTAATAAATATTCAAAGTCGTCGGCTCCAGGCTTTATGAGGTTGTTATTCCGAGAATTTGTGATTGTCAATGTAGAATTGTGTATTTAATAGTACAGGTAAATTATAGAATACTTTAGCCACTGAAGAAAGTCTGTGACCCCTAACATGTGATGATGGCCAGAAATTTCTAACTCCTGGGACACATTTATCTGATCAACTTATTTATATAAAACAGCGCACACAGTATCTGGGGATCAAATACAAAAGCGCCTTTAACAGAGGAGAGAGAGAAAACGAAAGGATGGTAAGAGAAACTTACTTACTTACTTAGTCGTTCCCCTTCTACCGTGAGGTGTAGAGGTTTGGAAGAGAGAGCGCCAGACTATCCTATCGGATGTCTTCCTCCTGGCCTGGTTCCATTCTAGTCCTCGGTCCTTCAAAGATTGTCTAATGTTGTCCTCCCAGCGAACTCTGGGTCGTCCTGGAGGTCTGGATCCCTGGCTCTTTGTTTCCCATGCTTGTCGTGGTAGCCAATCTTCTCCCATTCTGCAGACATGGCCAAACCATCTTAGTTGGGACTGTTCTACTTGGGTCTGCAGGGGGTGGTATTTTAGGCCTTGACGTATCGTCTGGTTGCGGACCATGTCTTTTCTTGTTACTTCTACCACCTTCCTCAGATACCTCATTTCTGAGGTTTGGATCTGGCTTTTATGTTTTGTAGTCATTGCCCATGACTCGCATCCATATGTCAAGACTGGGACATAGGTGTAGCGGTATACAGCCATCTTCGTTTTCTTACCAACCTCTCTCTTGCTAAAGAATCCTCGATTTATGGCCTGAAAAAGTCTCCTAGCTGCAGCTTTTCGAGTGGCCAACTCTTCTTTGATGCCTCCCTTTCGGTCTATAATAGATCCGAGATATTTAAAGTGGTCGACATGCTCCAGGACCTGTTCTCCCAGCTTAATCTGATGTCTTCTTTTTTCTCGTGATATCACCATGGTAAGAGAAACACAAGAAAGAAAGCGGAAAGATTCATACATACATATAGGTTACAGGAACTCTCGAAGTGCCTACCAACTGGCAGCCATTATTGAAACAATCATCTGTGATTTTGATATACTAATGATCCAGGAGACCATTTTAAAAGTGAAAACTGTTGTCAATTGTCCAGGTTACAAATGTTACACAAATCCGTGTGGGCCTGGCAGACGAGGGCAAGCGATTATATGTGAAGAATGAACTCCCTCTTGCTTGACTAGATACAACTATCTATCCTAACGAGGAAACAAAATTGCAGGGGATTGTATTGCATATACGCTATCAAAAATGACAAGTCTTCAATTTATATGCCCATGCGGATCGTCTTCTGAAAGAGGGTAGCTGGGAGTTCCTGACAAAATTGTCCAAAGAACCTTAGAAGGTGTGCTTAAATGCCGGTGATTTTAATGCTAGATCTATGGTGTGAGGGACCTCCACTGAAAATAGACAGGGTGTTGCATTGAGCCAGGCTTTACTCAGCTCAAACCTATCCATTTTAAATGATGGACGCCCAAGAAGATTGACATCTAGACCAGAGGATACTGATTGTGTCATATATATGGCACTGATTTAAAGTGCCGCTCCCACCCTTGAACGTTGGGATGTATTACAAGCTCAATACAGCGATCACCTACCCTGTGTTGTATTCATTGCGAAGGGAAAGACCACCAGACACAGCAAAGCGAAACAGACTTGCCAGTATCATAAAGGCCCACATGACAGTAGTAGCCCTGTGCAAATATTCGTCAAACTGCGAAACAAAGGACAACTTGCACACCTTTTACACAACCAACCTGGTGGAATGAGACAATGGAGACAGCGTAGCTGGAAAATGAGAGACAAAGTCATGTCGGATTGCACAAAAGAGAAGGACAATGAGTGATGTAAGGGTAGACGATTTTAAGGAGAAAAAGCAAAAAGCCATCAATAACTTCTAGGGCTCTAATATCAAAGTACATCAGTATGGAAACTAAAAGACTGCTGATACATTGTATATTCTTATCGGCTTTTTGCTATTAGTGTTAAATATGGTCCCTGACCCAAGCACAGGAGAGAAAAATGAGATTCTGTGAGATGAGATCTTCAAGAAAAGCCATTAATGTTATCAGAAGTGGCAGAATGTGAAATGATGACATAAAAAATAATTGGAAATACATCCTGCATCAAGTATAAGAGAGACATACAATTAAGTGGTTTTGCAATGGAACTGGAAGACGATAGTGCAGATCATGCAACAATGACTCACATTTCACATCGGAATGTAAGAGGTTTAAAACAGGTCCTTATAGCGTTGCATTTCTGCACACGAGGTCGACAAAGATACAGGAACTTCAGTCATACGAACAAAACCAAAGTCACCCATCTCCCCCCCCCCCCCCCCACCCCGAATAAGTGAACATGTAATTGTTGGTAAACACACAAAACGTTGTTTATATGATTCGGGTTTTGAGTAATCAGCTCTAGTTTCTCCATCTTTGGTGAAGGCCAACCAATGCACTTGTGAAACTGTAGATATACAGGGGCCCCGGAACAGCATAGAACATGTGATTCTTCCAGTTGCAGAAATTGATGTTTCAACCCGATATGTGCGGGGGAACATCAATGCTGCAGTTTTAGAAAATTTAGTCTGTCCTCTCATCTTAGGTAGAAAATATGTCTTCCTTGGGGATCCTTCACAGAAACCCAAGATGACACCACAGAGAGAAAATCCGGGACACACCCAGGCGACACCTGAGCTCTCATCTCTAACCAGCTCGAACATATCGGAGCTGAAGAAGGCACAAAGGGATGATGAAGCCCTAAAGTCTTGTTTTGCTAGGTTGTATGGAAACTACTGCCATACTCCTCAGGGAGCATATTATAGGGAGAAAGGTTTAGTTTACAGGAGGGTCGGGAACCAGAGACAGTTAGTTTTCCCACTCCCATATAGAACCCGCCTGATGCTGCAGCAGTTGCATAAACCCCATTTACAAATTCATCGAAGTGCACGCGCGTTATTGAGACATGCTTCCCTGAAATACTTCTGGCCAGACATGCAACGGGATATTCTACAATATTTGCACGATTGCTCGGACTACCATAGCCTGGACAACCAGAATGGTGAAAACCATGAAACTACCCAGAAAGAGTTAGGGTAGAGCAACCCACACTCAACATTGAGCTTGTACCTTTACTCACCACTTCTGTGTAGTAAAACTGAGTTACGACAAGCACAGATGGACGATAAAACCCTGGCGCCGTACTCTGAACAGCGTTATGTAACAACAACCCATGCTTCGGCTGGAACTTTCCACACAGAAAGTAATATGTTATTTCGACGCACAAAGCAGGGAAAGCAACTTATGGCGCCTCTCCCCTTAAGATCCTCCATTATGAAAGCAGGACTTGTGTTGCCCTCGGGTGAACGTTTCATTGGGAACGAATATGAGTCACCTTAAAGAGGTTTACTTTCGGTCCTAACGGTGAGAAGATGCTCTTCATTACGTTCAAAACAGCACACACTGCCAAAGCAAGAAACTCAGACGCTCGCCAACGATGTAAGAGATCAGAGAAGAGGAAAACTGTCAAAAGAGAGAACCCAGTGGACAGCTAAATCAACAACTTAAAAGTGGCCGCCCAAAGCTGGAAATTCAACAAATATCTTAGGATAGGGGGGTCTGTGACATAATTTGTGCGCTCACTTCTCCTTTCCTGCAATATTGAACTACATTTGTTGTGCGTACTGAATTAGGTGCATTATTCTATTGTTAGCACTCTCTTTTTCCATACTCTCATTGTTCACGTTTCACGCTTCAATGCATGACAGGGCCAGACAAGCGTATCGATCATCCCCGAGAGATTAATGGAGACCATAAAACGTGATAATACCACATTGACTCCAGGTAAATACGAGTACGAAGTGTTTGCTTAAGATTGCATTAATACTTCCGACTCGACCGCAGGATGAGATGATTATAGATAAACGCAATCTTGGAAGACATCCAGAAGAGCGAGCAGGACGTATGATGTAAGAAAACGTCCGGACAACCTGTTTATGATCAGGAAAAATGTAAGAAGCCGTAACGTAAACAGCCCAAGAATTGTCGGATGTAGCAGCTCCATATACAAAGGATGACTGTTATAAATTTTCAAACGCATGAGTCATACAGAATACTGCATGAGGAAAAGTTTTCATAATATGAACTTTAAAAGTATTGGCTGACATTTGAGGCGCCAATAAACAACTGCGCTGAAAGGGAGTTTGTAAAAAAAACACCAGGTGGAAGCGTGGACTGAGAACGCGATATAACGTAGAAGCAGTTTGACATACGGCACTGCATTCCTGAAAACGTCAACGTAGACAGCTCAGACCTTGCCACGGAAAAAAGTATTAAGATCATCTCTGTACATTAGTAGAAAACTCGTCAACAGTAATACGGAACCCGGAATTCTATAGGACCAACTCACTAGTCATAGAGTGATTCTGAAATAGAAATAATACCCCAGACGTGTGTTCGAGGCATCTGTGTTAAGTTGTCAGGACTATTCTACTGAGCAAGAAGTCTAAGATTTCTCAATTATTAAGTTGGTGGCATGTATTGGAGAAACCATTTGAGGTTCTACTCATGTTACCAGCTGTACTAGTCTATGGTTCGAAGCTTGAGATCGACACGTGAAGCCAACGTCCCCACTGCTGGTGGAGATCCCTGCCTTGACCAGAATCGGTTACCTCTAGAATACGTTGGAGACGTGCCCTTGCCACAGAGACGAAGTGACGGAACCAGCAGCAGCAACATTTCTACAATTTGGAAGCTAAGTTATAAGTTTAACAGGCCAAATCAAAATACTGCATTTTCATCTCCCAAACCGAGATCTATGATGAACCATAATTTCTCATAATTACCATTGCATACTTTTTTCCTTTGGTTCCAAAATAATTGATCATTATATGTGTGACGTAATGAGTTAATAAGAGTGGCAGATGTTGATAGAGTAGAAGACTAGACACGTAATTTTAGTCTAGACAGATCTATCCCAGTCTAGGAGAAGAGCACTGGTGTAAGGATGGCACAGGTATAGCTATAGCTGTAAAGAGCACACTTCTGGATGGAATTAGTATAGATCAAAAGCTCTAGAGTGCTACCGTCACCTAACTATACTGTGACAACAATAATACAGCAAAATATAACTGTCAACAATAAGAAATTGACAAGTCATAAAATTACAATTTACTGAATTATTTATTAATGTACATCTAGTTTCTTATTTCTCTTTTGAAAATCGGAAGATCTCAATTAAAATGAAAAATACAAAAATCAACGATAGTTATAACTTTTTACATAAAGTTCATGTCTACGTTAATCTTAATGTCTTTTGCCTGCACTGGGTTAACACAGATTGCAGTTTTCATCACTACACGGTCTCTTTTGGGATCTCACAGAAGGTTTTGGAATATTAACACTTAGGACTTAGCTTTTCAGTCCTGGACAATGTCTGGTAACACACGAGTGTAGTTGGAATACAGCTTCTTGGATCTTATGTTTGGCTAGCCAAGGAATGATGCAGCCAAAACACTTGAACTCCGTCGCACACAGTAAACGTTGAGTGGATGGTAGTTTCAGATCAGGCTGTTCCAAACTAGACCAGTAAACCTGCAAAATATGTAGCATGTGGCTAGTCCTTGTGTGGTGATTTCTTACGGGTCTGCGTGTTGTGAGGTGATGTGTTCAGTGTATGCTTATAGGTATGGCATAAGTTCTGGTTCAATGGCAGTGTTGCTGTCATTTTCGACGGAGTTTCATATGTCAAGTTATTTGTCGTATTTTTCTCACCCTGGTCAAAGTTTAGTAACTATGTCTTGACTTTGCTGTGTCAGGTTGATTAGGGGTTATCTCCCTCGTTTGTTCATCCATTGTGTTTGACCTTAAGGGGCAAAGGTAAACAGTTCGGGCGTGTGCCCATGCGCAGGTTTTTTAAGCGCCAAATTGATACCTCCGTCAGGCCGGGATGTAAGCTGGCTTCTGAGGGACATGAGGTCCATTGTGTTTTCGGGGAAAATCTTCGAAGTGACTGCGTTGGCAGGTCTCCCCAGTGATTCTCTGTGCGTCGGAATGACGACAGAGTTCCTTATTATGTTCTGAGGATTCGGTTCCAGGTAATACCGACTTTTTCCATTATTACGCTTTCGGTGGCAGAACATGTTAGAAGATTACCTAGTCTGTGAACTACAGCTCACCGGTCCTACATTTCAGAACTTATATTTTTGTGCTCAAGGTAGCCATCCAAGACTATTAGTCTTTATATTATCCAGAAGTCCAGTGACGAAGATATATTGTGGGAACCGCAGATTGGCGGTATTTATGTCTACATAAGCATTACTGCAGGGTTGATGTTAACCTGCTTAGAAGAAGTACACAGATGACGCCATAACGAGGCCTGTGTTAAGGCTAATATATTACAGCCTGATAATGTGCAATTGGCGGGGAATGCCAAGTTGAACCTGTATGTCAAAGTGATTAAGGTATCTGACGCGTTTAGTCAGAGATACCAAGGCGGCATTATGAACTGTCATCGAAGAACCTTATTATTGACCATGTACGAACATTGGAATGTTTACCAGCCCTTTTGAATGCCTGATGTATATCTAACGATTTCCGGTCAGCGTGACCTTGTTTACAATGACTGTTCCTGTTGATGCTATGTGTGTTACCGTCAATAAATGTTTTGAAACGTGCCAGCAGTGTTCAAGCATCCTTGACTACTGCATGTGAGTGTATGGGTTGCATTACACAACATATACGAGCCTAAACACATTCGCACCTTCATTTGCACCCACACTCAGCTCATCATTACAAGTACTACACATCTTAACAACATGTATACTGTCTTGTGCAAGTGATCACCTGACAAGAGAAAAAGACAGTTACATTTCTGGTAGGCCAGCTGATGGGGCTATTTTTGTTAGAAAGACAAGTGCACTTTACATTTCTGGTGGACCAGTTCCGTGGGCTCTTATGCTACATTTATGATGTCTCCAATGTGGTCCAGAAATTTACATTTCTGGTGAACAGCTGTAACACACATACTCGACATTTCCAAGTTTTAGCTACACAGGACAGAATAGACAGTGTTAGCATTTATGTTATAATGCTACATAAACTACAACAGGACAAGTACTGAAGTTAGCATCGAGGCGTTTGCTACGTGGACCATAGCTGCATACAAGTCGAGTCCCTTTTTGTGAACGGTACCGGTGGTCGTTCACACGTCTCAGTCAACAACAGACTTTTCAAGGTACGAGCGTTCAAGTTACATGTTTTGTGGTCAAGTTCCTGTTTGTAAACAGTACGTGAAATTGTAAACATTCGATGTGCAAGACTCAAGTTTCGAGAAGGTCATAGTAACTTTATGTTCGTGAAGACCACTTCATGCTACAGTGGATCTGTCAATCAATGCGCGCTTGATATTTTGTTCTGTGTTCGCAAGGAGCAAGAAATTTACTTTAGTTTCAGTTGTGACTGAACTTGTTCTGCAACACATTGCATTGATAATATTTATGTTCCTTGTACTATTGTTGTGTATTTTTCTTGTGTTCTTTTGCGGGTTTAAGGTTGGGCGGTGTCTATTATAAGAGATACCACGGTCTGTAAGATATAGTGGTCTTATAATAGCGTTCTGTAGGAGCAATTTCCTTTATTGGAATTATCTAGCGACAATTGTTGCTGTTTACGTTTAGCTGTGACGACATGAGTTAGTGTTGTTTTCGTTATTTTTTCATTCTTTGATTTTCGATTTGTTTTGTTTGTATCTGTAGGTCTCTCTTTTCTTTCGTTTATTCCTTTACACCTTTTTGTTTATAACAGTGTTGCCATTTGTCTTGTTTACTTTTCGCGGTCATCAGTACACATTTGTGTAACATTTGCTTTACTTTTTGCTGTATTGTTTATTTGACTTCCGCGACAGTTTTCGGTTATTGTTCTGTATCTTTGTCTTTGTATTTATGATTGTACTACATTATTGTCATACACAGTCTACATACATATACTTGGTCATGTATTATTATTATTATTAATAAGGTACACTCTTCATATAGAGATTGTTGATAAAATATTATTATATAAGATATTTATACAAGTTCTTTATTAAAAGACTTGTTGTCCAAAGATTGAAACAAGGTGGAATACATATGAAAGTTCTTTATAAAAAAAAACTTGTGCCTACAGTGTTTGGTATATAAAGGTATTATTTTCCACAGGTACTTAAGTGATTATTTGTTATATTATGAACAAGATAACCATACAAGGTCTTTGACTAAGACTAAGAGAGTGAAATAAAGTGAAGTGAGTATACAAGTCTAGCATTTCAGACTTGTCTCCCATTGAAGTGGGATAAGGTAATTTATTTAATTTTTCAGGTTACTGATCTCATTAGACAGAATGTCTTCATTGGATTTCTTCATCCAGCAAGGGTTAACCCTTGGTAAGTCTGGTAAAGAATTGGAAGAATATTCATCTGCTCAATTCGCCATTGCATTAAAGTCAGAAGAAAAGAAACAAAAAGAAGAAATTAAATTGAAAGCAGAAGTTGAACTAAAGAAGCTAGAAGCTGAGAATAGAAGATTAGAACTTGAAGAAAAAAGGTATCAAAGAGAGGCTGAGGAGAGAAAAGCTCAAGCTGCTGCTCAGGAGAGAAAAGCTGCTGCTGAGGAGAGAAAAGCTCAAGCTGCTGCTGAGGAGAGAAAAGCTCAAGCTGCTGCTGAGGAGAGAAAAGCTCAAGCTGCTGCTGAGGAGAGAAAATTCCAGATGGAAATGGAGGAGAGAAAACTTCAAGCTGCTGCTGAGGAGAAAAAACTCCAACTTCAAGCTGCTGCTGAGGAGAAAAAACTCCAACTTCAAGCTGCTGCTGAAGAAAGAAAACTTCAGGCTGAGGCTGAAAATAGAAAAATGGAACATGAGGAAAGACTCGCAACTTTGGAGTTAGAGAAATTGAAATTGGCGAGTCCGGGTGCTCATCAAACAACTTCGAGTACGAGAAAGGAGTTTGTTAGTAGGATTAAATTACCTCATTTCAATCATTTAAAGGATGACGTAGCGGATTATCTAGATAGATTCCAATTTTTATGCGATGCGCATAAGGTAAAAAAGGAAAAATATGTTGAACAACTGATGGAATTTTTTACAGGTGACACAGTGACTACTCTTATTCAATAGACGAACATGACAGGAGTAATTATGATGTTGTCAGAGTAGCATTGCTAAAAAAACAACTAAAAGAAGAAGATTATCGTCTTCGTTTTAGGACAATATTGCCAGAAAATGGAGTAGATTTCTCTGAATTTTTTTCAAAAATACGTCGTACATTTACACGATGGGTTGAGTTGTCTCAGTCTGAGAAAACATATGAAGGCCTAATGGACTTATTACTTCGAGATAAGGTTTTGTCATCTGTTAATGATTCTTTCCTTGCATTTCTTCATGAGCGTAAACCCAAAAACTTAAAAGACATGGAGGAATACTGTTGCCAGTACGCCACCGCGCTCCCCCATGCTACAGTTAGCAATTCTAAAGTGAAAGAAGGGTTGCCAGTTGCTTCGGCAGCACCATATGGCCCTAATTTCAATAAGAAATTTCAGGGTGCCCAACAAAACTGGAATAGGAAAAGTAATCAGAATTACACTCATAGACAGAGTAATCCAACATATGATGGTTCTTCTGCTAAGAACTGGAGACGAGATGGTAGTTCTCGTAATTTTGGTGGTAATAATTTTAGACACTGTCGCAAAGGTTATCACAATAAAAACTACCCAAGCTTTTCTGCTCGGGATAACCATTCTCGACGTCAAGAATATGACGATGGTGAATATACTAACCGGGATTCAAACCAGAATGATAATTACAATAGACAATATGATAACAATTACAGGGGAAATGATAATCGTGGTAGACCTAGATATAACAAAAGAAAAGCTTTCCAACAGGCAAACTCTGCACAACAAGAGCTTAATGGAGCCTGTAATCAAGGAAATGATAGTGGGAACTCTAATGCTGTCACTGGTTGTGCTTTCGATTTTGGGAGAGCAACTGAATGCCCCCAATGCTCAACATTGTTCGATCCATCGTCTGTATCTACTTTAATTTGTGGTCACCCTCTTCCTGCTCTACCTACTACAGTTGCTCATGATGGGAGATGATCTCTCATCTTGCATAAAGGTCTAATAAATGATAGTATAGTCTCAGTGCTCTTCGATTCGGGATGTACTACCGTCGGGGTTAAGCAGTCTCTGATAGATCCTTGCTGTACCACTGGAAAAGCGATCAAATGTGTTACATTTGGTGGTACTATGGAAAGTTATCCTACTGCTATTATTAGGATTGACACTCCCTTCTTTAAAGGAGATGTCCACGCGTGTCTTCTTCCTAATCCTATTGCGGATCTTATAATCGGTCGTATTCATGGGGTTAAGGAATGCACTCCGCAACAAATTTCTATTTGGGAAGAACAAAACATTCAAACGGTCAATGCAGTGGTGACAAGAGCCCAAGCTCTTAATTCCCCAACTTCATCTGATGATAGTAATGGAGTTGATAGCCAAGACGAGCACTTGGTGATTTCCCATGACTCGTTTGTTAAGCGTCAAGAAGAGGGTCCTTCTTTGAAGAAATTCTTCCTTCTCGCAAAGAAAGGGGATCCTAATCAGAATACGAATCACAAATCGTATATCACTTTGAGGAATGGTATATTGGTACGAATGGTACAACACTCGGACAAGTCTATGCATTTGCAAATTCTTGTGCCTAAGTGTATGAGAGCCTTAATTCTTCAACATGCACACGATTCTCAGTGTACTGGACACATGGGTTTTTCCAGAACTAAAACTAGAGTCCTTGCGTCTTTCTTTTGGCCATTTGTTGATAAAGTCATACGAATTTATTGCCGGTCTTGTAAAATTTGTCAAGAGGTCAAGTCTAGAGGTCCAAGACATGCTGCACCTATTCAGGCTGCAGATATTCCGATTCGGCATTTTCAGAAAATGGCTATAGACATTATTGGCCCGTTTAAGATTAAGTCAGCCAGAGAACACCAATTTATCCTCACTTGCGTTGACATGTGCACGCGTTGGCCAGAGGCTATTCCTCTGAAGAGCATATCAACTGTCGATATCGCTGATGCTCTTTGGCTCATATTTTCTAGTCTGGGATTCCCCTGAGAAGTACTGTCGGACCACGGCATTCAGTTAATTTCGGACATTATGTCTCAGGTAATGGCTACGCTAGACATTAAAAGGTCTCTCAGTAGTATTTATCATCCAATGTCCAATGGATTGGTTGAACGTCTTAATAGGACACTAAAGAACTTACTTGGCAAGATAACGGAGGATCATCCTGATGATTGGGACAGGGTCCTACCTGCAGCTCTCTTTGCCTATAGAGAGGTTCCCAACGAGCATACAGGGTTTTCTCCTTTCGAACTTGTCTTTGGCGCGCAACCGCGCGGTCCGATGTCCTTGTTACACGATTTGATAACTTCCGATAATATTGACGATGATACACAATTGTCATATGAATATGTCATTGCTCTTAGGGAGAAAATTATCGAATCGTGCAGATTAGCAACTTCATCTTCCGAGTTTGCGAAAGAAAAGGCTAGGCGATTTGCTAACAAGAAAAGACGTCTACGTCAACTTTGTCCTGGAGACAAAACGTTTGTCTTACTTCCCTCAAGAGAGAACAGACTTCTCATTTCATGGAAAGGTCCATACACTATAGTCTCGAAAATTTCAGATGTCGACTATATTGTCGATGTGGATGGAAGGCATAAAACCTTCCATATAAATATGCTAACAGAGTTTATTGAACGTCCAGACTATTTGCAGCCTATTTTCCAGGCGACGGACGACTCTCCAGTCCAACATGGTCACATCTCATCCCTGTCCGTTATACAGGATGAGGAAACTATTTTTTCTGACGTTAACTTACCTCATCCTGCGATTCCACTTAATTCTACGGAATCATGGAAAAACGTTACCGTCTCTTCGAACTTGTCTTTTGAGGAGCAACGTCAAGTATCCTCTACACTACAATCATATCAGGATGTCCTTACCAACATTCCTGGACACACAGATGTCATAGAACATGACATCATACTTACTGATCGTAATCCGATCAGAGTAAGACCATACCCAATACCTATTCATTTTCAAGCACAAGTCGAGAAAAAATTGGATGAAATGATTCAACTGCAAATAATTGAACCATCCACTTCAGCTTATTCTTCGTCGATGGTTATTGCTCGAAAGAAAGACAATAACATACGTCTTTGCGTTGATTATCGCAAATTAAATCAAGTTACGAAGTTCGATGCTGAACTTATGCCTTTATTAGATGATCTACTTATTAGACTTTCTAAAGCTAGATTCTTTACTAAACTAGACTTGTCGAAAGGTTATTGGCAAGTCCCTTTGACGGAACACGCCAAACCTCTCACTGCTTTTTCGACACCTAGGGGTCTGTTTCAATGGAATTTTATGCCTTTTGGGTTTATGAACGCCCCAGCGACTTTCATGCGCATGATGCGACGAATTCTATCAGAACGTGCAGATGTCATCGCATATTTAGACGACATCTGTCTTTTCAGCGATACTTGGAAAGAACACTATTTGGGTCTAATGGAATTGCTATCTACTTTACGTGAGCATAGTTTGACTGCAAACCCCTCTAAAGCCTTTGTTGGGGTTAGTGAAATTTCTTTCCTAGGTCATCGGGTTGGTCATGGTCTGTTGAAGACAGAGGACCAAAACATTTCGAAGATATTGAATATCTCGGTTCCGAAGACAAAAAAGCAGGTGCGTACTCTCTTGGGATTAATACAATTCTATGGAAGATTCATTGAGAATCTGTCCTCCATTATGGCACCACTTTCATCGTTATTGAAAAAAGGTTCTCCTAATATGGTGCGTTGGTCCCAAGAATGCCAATCTTCATTGGATCAGGTTAAGAATTTGTTCTCATCTCATCCTATCTTAAGACTACCAACGATTGATAAGACTTTTGTTCTTCGTAGTGATGCCTCTTCCACTGGGATTGGGGCGGCAGTAATGCAGGAGTATTCAGGAACTCTGCATCCTGTAATGTATATCTCTAGGAAGCTATATGCGGCAGAAAGGAATTACTCCGTTTTAGACCGTGAATTGTGTGCTATGGTTTGGTCCATTCTTAAGCTACAAAGGTTCCTTCTGGGCGCGCATTTCTTTATGGAAACCGACCAAAAAGCTCTTACGGCTATGCAAAGTAAGGATTTGAAGAGCTCGAGATCTACTCGTTATGCTATTGCTCTTCAGCCTTTCCATTTCACGGTGCGAACTATCCGTGGTTCGGATAATGTGATGGCGGACATATTGTCTTGATGCCCACATGATTCCAATTAAATCTTGCGTCCTAGTTTTCCTGATACACTTTCAGACTTAGGTCTGTCCTTTATATCCTAATATATTGTAATGCAAATGTTTTACTATTTGGATGATGTATAAAGAATTTAACAAATTTGATTTTGTCCATCCATTAGTGATATGTTGCTAATATAGCATTGTAATTGATGATATTTGTATATTGCTATAGTTATAGTATTTAATGATGTTTGATATGTGTCTTGGTATTGCCAGCAACTTAGGTTTCTTTAATGATACCTCCTGAATTTGTTTTGCTTTGAGAAATATTTTCTCTTATGTTGGGAGATGATTTGTATCCTCTTCAGACGCTTTATTTGTGCGTCCATTGTACCTGATATTAGGTTCATTCTTTCATGAGCGCATAATTGATGCTTGTGCTGTCTTGCTCATAGATATATTTTTAAAAAAAATGTATCATTTTTTTTACAGGGGGGGGTTTAGTAATATGTTGCTGTCATTTTCGACGGAGTTTCATATGTCAAGTTATTTGTCGTATTTTTCTTACCCTGGTCAAAGTTTAGTAACTATGTCTTGACTTTGCTGTGTCAGGTTGATTAGGGGTTATCTCCCTTGTTTGGTCATTCATTGTGTTTGACCTTTAGGGTCAAAGGTAAACAGTTCGGGCGTGTGCCCATGCGCAGGTTTTGTAAGCGCCAAGTTGATACTTCCGCCAGGCCGGGATGTAAGCTGGGGAAAATCGTCGAAGTGACTGCGTTGGCCGGTCTCCCCAGTGATTCTCTGTGCGTCGGAATGACGACAGAGTTCCTTATTATGTTCTGAGGATTCGGTTCCAGGTAATACTGACTTTTTCCATTATTACGCTTTCGGTGGTAGAACATGTTAGAAGATTACCTAGTCTGTGAACTACAGCTCACCGGTCCTACATTTCAGAACTTATATTTTTGTGCTCAAGGTAGCCATCCAAGACTATTAGTTTTTATATTATCCAGAAGTCCAGTGACGAAGATATATTGTGGGAACCGCAGATTGGCGGTATTTATGTCTACATAAGCATTACTGCAGGGTTGATGTTAACCTGCTTAGAAGAAGTACACAGATGACGCCATAACGAGGCCTGTGTTAAGGCTAATATATTACAGCCTGATAATGTGCAATTGGCGGGGAATGCCAAGTTGAACCTGTATGTCAAAGTGATTAAGGTATCTGACGCGTTTAGTAAGAGATACCAAAACGGCATTATGAACTGTCATCGAAGAACCTTATTATTGACCATGTACGAATATTGGAATGTTTACCAGCCCTTTTGAATGCCTGATGTATACCTAACGATTTCCGGTCAGCGTGACCTTGTTTACAATGACTGTTCCTGTTGATGCTATGTGTGTTACCGTCAATAAATGTTTTGAAACGTGCCAGCAGTGTTCAAGCATCCTTGACTACTACATGTGAGTGTATGGGTTGCATTACACAACATATATGAGCCTAAACACATTCGCGCCTTCATTTGCACCCACACTCAGCTCATCATTACAAGTACTACACATCTTAACAACATGTATACTGTCTTGTGCAAGTGATCACCTCAACAAGAGAAAAAGACAGTTACAGGCAGTGTATAGGCAATGACAAGTCTAAGTGATTACATGTTCAAAAATACATAATACAATTTCTGTACACAGTCATGATGCTGCATTTTCCTTCTACAGTCAGTTTGAATTTCAGTCATCAATAAAACAATGTTATACAACATAGGCCTTCCCTTAGTTCTGCCTTTCCATTCCTGCGCATCTCTGTTATGCATCCTGATCCTTGCCTCATTCTCCATTTTGAATTCAAATGTTGTCTCGCAGTTTAATTTAATTATCAAACCTGTAAAAGAAGCATTTTCATACATATATACATATATATTCTTAATATTACATACCCCTTTTAGGATAAATCAGAAGTAGAACTGACTGAAGGCTTGGCAAAAGTTCAACTGCCCGACATAACAAATAGGAATGGTCTCGCTCAGGTGTTGATTCTTCTCTCTCTCTCTCTCTCTGCCTTCAATTCGTCTCTCTTCCGAGGTTTTAATTTTGCGTATGTAACCTGTCTGCCACGATTCCTCTCTATTTATACACAGTCAGCGAGCGAGCAAGAAAGCATCTCACGTCTGCGGCTAAAATGTTCGTTCCAAACGGCTCGCGCAGCGGTTTTGTGTTTTCTTATTTTCTTCCTCTTTTCCGTTCCTTTTATCTTTTGTATGGATCACGTGTGTTGATACCTTACTTTAATTGTACCATCAACAGCTGCTTTCCCTCCAATAATTTCCTCTATTGGGTTTGTCTTAGAATTTATATAATTTTTCAAAGTGGCTTAACTTGACAAAATATTATGAAGTTGTCTGTTCTCAAGCTTCTATCTTCTTTTTGCAACAACGGTGGAATTAGTTGTTTGAAAGGAAATAAATGTGAACTTCTCTGCTCCTATCGATACTGTTATCAACTCTTTCTGATCATTCCTTCTTTTTATATGAATTGTTTTCGTTAGCCATCAAAAACAAATATCGCTTCGTTTTATGTAGCCCGTACACAGCACAAGAAAATGATAGAGAGAGGCACTAGCGTTCGCTCGGTTTAAACGTATCATGAACCAGGAATTTGTCTTGCGTATTTTTTTCTCACCACGCGACAATATGTATTATATGTTGTTTTAATAAATTCATAGTTGTATTAATTATTACACAGCGAAAGGCACATGTGGGATTTTAATATGTGTAGTAATAGTAGTAACTCACCGCGAAAACGTAGAAGACAAATTAAAATAGAAGAAATCAGGAAACATAAGAAGCGTGCCCGGAAACTGTTCAAGAACGCAGTGGCCACAGAGAAGGAAGGGTTACGACAGGTTTGGGAGCACCTGACAGGCCAACATAATGTCCTTTGTAGAGCAGAAAGGTTGTGCAGGAAGAGGAAGAAAACACGGGTGGATAGGGAAAGATTCTTCAGGGAGCCTTCAAGTTCGCCAAAGAACTTTTTGAGCAGCCACGTTCGGGAACGCTAAACATCAGAAAATAAGACCCGGAAGAACAAATTAGAATGACCTATTCAGATGGTTGCAAAGATGAGCCGCTCAGCAGCATGGCAGGCCTCAGATGGCCTAGTAAGCCAGGAGCTGAATTTAACACCAAGCCCACAACGATGCAAGAGGTAGAAAGCATTGTCTAGAAAGCTCGGTTGTCGTGAAACGAGTGTAACCCACTACTTTGTTAATCACTATGTCGAGATACAGATTTGCTTCAACCAATCAACGAGCAACGTTCAACAGTCTCTGAAAATGAATAAATTAACGGCCATCTTGTTCACGCAAGATCACGGATGAAAACTGAATAAAATTAGGCTGTACAGCGCTTGAGACTGAACCGGAGGAAACCAATCATTTTGCTCCGCCAGGAACCAACCAAACGCTTTCCTTAAGCATTTACCTACCTATATAATCGGGCGGATTTTATGCATAATCACACATCACCGACACGACGACAGAGATACCGACCGACTGAAGAGGAGAAGCTGTCACATTGATTTATAGCTTACCTGGAATGCAATGACCTGCAGCTTGCTTTGCTAAGTCGAGTCAAAATCTGGCCGGTTTGAATCTTAGAGGGTTTTATTCGTGTCCTAAAACCTGAGATCGTGGGTCGTCAATCCAGCTGCCTGGAACTCCGCAGGAGCATAGAGGTTGTCCTGACTCTACATCTTTGGTCCCCCTCAGTCTTGGGTGGGCTAAAGGAACGATACTCAGCCGATGTTGTGTGAACCAAACAAAGACGAACGAACGAACGAACGAACGAACGAACGAACTTTATTTTCGAAGGGTAAAGAATTGGGCGCGCAGGCCCGTCTAACATTCTGCCCTTCCACTCTCATTAATCTTGCATACTATATCCTTTCATTCCCACATGATGCTTTAAGCATTAATTTAAAGGCATGCAACATTATAAAGTTACCATAACAGCATTCATTTACAGTATGCAAGCATAATAATAATAAAAAATGAGTAGGGTTTTTTTTGTTGAAACAAACAAGCTAGTAAATGGGGGAAAAAAGTAATAATAAAATAAAATAAAAAAAAAACAATAAATAAAAATAAATAAATTCTGTATACCAACACTCACTCATGTCTACAATTAATCTGTATTTTTGGTATGCGGGTACATTCTCACCTTAGAGAGATGAGTACACATTAGTACCATTTCTGTCAGCATTGTGAGCATAGAAACTGTCAGTGATGAGAAAGTGAAGTAGCATAGCAAGAGACAAAAATAACAGCATAGCTGATAAGTGTTATATCCTTAATTAACAGCACAGCTGATATAATTTTTTGTTCCTATAATTGGAAAACTTGTTGTAATATTTATTTACATATCTATATAAATATAAATATTTGTAAATCATATGTAAACTTACAAATTCATTACATTCCATTTTTCAACATTCACCCTTCAGCACAAGAGTAGATAGTGTATATACTAAATAAATAATAAGGAAATTGTATTTGAAGACTTGTCAATTTTATCATTGTTAAGAAAATCTGTTTGCTTGTTTTTTTTTAATATCACAGTTAGTTACACAGCGGAGGTGGCACTTTATGTCGGTCTCCTCTCTACTATTGTTTCGAGATCAGATCATTCACAGCCGTAACTAATTTGTGATACCAGTAGTCCTCTCAGACACTGGGACTTCACCATTTTCTGCAGAAATTCTAATTCTGTAATTGTCAGTACTATACTGATCCAAGAGCCAAATAAAACCTCTCGCCACATCGGTGCAAGTCAGCTCCAGGTCCTAATGGTGTTCCACATGTTGTGTATAAGAGATGCCCTGGGGTGCTCAAACGACTGCTCCGTTTACTGAAGAGTGCGTGGAAATCCCAGCTTGTAAGCAAGGAATGGAGAAAGGCGAACGGAGTCAACATCCTGAAGGAACAAAGTTCCAAAGACATTAGTCAGTTCAGGTCAATCTCGCTTCTTAATGTGGAAAGGAAGATATTCTTCTCAGTGATGGCGAAAAGGCTCACCACATAACTCCTGGAAAATAGGTGCATTGACACTACTATCCAGAAAGGAGGTATTTCAGGCACACCAGGGTGTCTAGAGCATGCCACAATGACCCGGTAAGCAAATTCAAAAGGCAAAGTCTGACAACGCAAACCTCCATGTAATCTGAATGGATCTAGCAAATGCTCATGGATCCGTTCCACACCAGATGTTGTGGCACGCCCTAGAAATGTATCATGTTCCACAAGAAATTGCAGCAATGCTGAAGCTGTATTTCACAGGGTTCACTGTCATATTTTCTACCAGAGAGTACACAACGAAGTGAATTGACCGTCAAGTTGGAACTGCGATGGGATGTACCATCTTTCCGATACTATTCGTCTTGGCTATGCAGGTAATCCTCAATGCGGCTGAAGGAGTGGCTATAGGTCTAAAGCTCAGTGGAATGTGTCACATGCCTCCGCTCAAAGCATTTATGGATGATACAACAATTCTGACATCAGATGAACACCAGGCCCGGAGAATGTTAGCACGTCTGGATGAACTAGTCAGCTGGTGCAGAATGAGCTTCAAACCCAAGAAGTCGAGAAGCCTTTCAGTCAAGAAAGGGAAGATAGCGGAAGACATATTCATAGTTTCCAACCAAAGAATCTCTACTGTCATCGGGAACCTGTTAAAAGTCTCGGCAGGGTGTACGATGCCTCATTAAAAGACTTCAAGACTGTGCAACAGACAATAGAAATGGCAAACACAGGGCTTCAGATCATAGACCAAAGCAGACTCCTAGGAAAGTTCACATTGTGGTGCCTCCAGTTCATGTTGATACCTGAATTGCTATGGCCACTGCTTATATATGAAATAAGCACCAGTACAGTGGAAGCTATAAAGCAGAAGGTTAACAAGTTCACGAAAAAATAGCTAGGGTCAAATCTTGCGTTTCCTTCAAGTCAGTTGTTAAAAAGTACAAAGTGGGAAAGGCAAGACTCACAATGATGCTGCCCGAGGCAGCAGATGACGTAGTAAAGTCCATTCAGTCCACACTGAAAACGGGAAGGAAGTGGCAAGTGGAAGAAGATGTTGATGCTGCCCAAGAGTCGCTCAAGCTACGGGAGGTAATCGGATACACACAGACGAATAGACGGGGATTTGGCCATGGGGACATCCGGTGGTAGTCCAAGGCATCAAGCAGGGAGAGCAGAAACATGGTAGTTCAAGAGACACGCGGAGCTGCGAATGATGATAAGAGGTTGCAAAGAGCGGCGCAGGAGGCCCAGCAAGGCCAGTGGACTACGTGGGAAGGAGCCATGCAAAGGTCCTTAACATGGAATGATATATGGCATATGGCACCTCAGGCTCAGCTTCATTGTTAGATCAACGTATGACCTCCTGCCATCGGCCACAAACCTTGTGAGATGGGGAAAGTCGGATGATGAGCAGTGCCCCATGTGCCAGGACATGCAGACGAACACGTGCTCTCATCTTGCAAGGTGTCATTGGGGCAAGGGCGATACACATGGCGCCACAACAAAGTGAGCTGGCTGCGACAATAGACCTGGTAAGGATGAAGGCGAATAGCAAATTCAGGGCGAGCACCACAAATACTTACTTTCTGAGAGCAGGGAAGTCAACACACCCCAAACCGAGTAAGTCAGGTAGCAGTTCACTATCTCTTCTTGACTGTGCAAATTACTGGGAGATGACGGTAGACTTACCTGGACGAGGGGCATATCCAGAGAGTATCAGAAAATCGCGGAGACGACCGGATATAGTGCTTCATTCTTTAGCATCGCTTCAGGTTATATTGAATGAACTGACTGTGCCATTTGAATTCACATTGGATGAGCAACATTCGTTCAAAGCGGCAAAGTATAGTGATCTGGCCGCGGATCTGAGACACGATGGGTTCACTGCAAGGGTCATGGCTGTTGAGGTGGGTGTAAGAGGACTCGTGGCTGCATCTGTGTATGATTTATTGAAACTGTTGGGGTTGAGGGGACAGGCGAGAACAAGGGCACTGAAGAGGCTTAGTGAAACTGCGGAAAAGGCATCATGCTGGCTGTGGAGCAGCCGCAATGGGCTATGGATCTCGGGGCAGTAAACTCTAGCCCCACCTGCGGTGCAGGAAACATCGGGAATTTTCTAAGTCCGCAA
The DNA here is from genome assembly GCA_024509875.1 of Oreohelix idahoensis. Taxonomy (NCBI): domain Eukaryota; kingdom Metazoa; phylum Mollusca; class Gastropoda; order Stylommatophora; family Oreohelicidae; genus Oreohelix; species Oreohelix idahoensis. The sequence goes on along the minus strand of JAMPIV010001261.1, from coordinate 309,596 downwards.
TACACTCAGTTTTTAATTGTATTGGTGAAAGGATTGTGGCTTGCAGGCAACACGCGCTCTATTATAAGTGGTGTCGCGCGCAGATTGTCAGTTGCTAGCGCGCAGTGGCTTTGCGCCTTGTCGGCTTCGCGAGGTGTTTCAGTGTCTGTCCCTAGTCGTAATAATTTGTCTTTACTTTGAATAAATGGTTACTTTCACAATTGCCTCCGGCTGGCGGAATTGTGGAGTTTAAAGCTGCTACGAAGGTGGATGGGTTCATTTTCAACACAACACAACAGGAGGCTGAGACACTTGGGAGTCATGACCCATGTGGGTGCCCCCTTAGAGTGTAAAGGAGAATAATGGGTCGAAACACTTGTTCGACGGGGGACTTCTGATGATCAGCTTGTCTCCTGTTGTATCGCTCTGTATAATTTCCTATCATCGTTGATTATATATATATATATATATATATATATATATATATATATATATATATATATATATATATATATATATATATATATATATATATATATATATATATATATATATATATATATATATATATATATATATATATATATATATATACTGCTCAAAAAAAGTTAAAGGCCACTTTCAATTTTTAGGTCATTTCAACTAAGCTGTTTTTTTTTAAACCTGAACACTCAGTCAAAAAAGTTTTGCTGCATTTTGTTGCATGCTTAAACAATGTTTGTTAATCTGACAATAAATCAAATCTGTGTTACGTGTGTGTACCTCCAAGGTCAATCAAATGTACGTGTTGGAAAGGGAAATAATGCATGTTTGAAAATGCTTCCTATGGCAAAGCCTGTTGATAACATTGCTGAAATTTGCTTTTCACGTGCAAGTCGTGACTATAGTGAACACACGTCACCCACTTTTCGGAAGGAACGGGCAATGGGTATGTTTGTAACATTTACCATTTTAGCCATGGCTCAGCTAAGATGCTTGACCAATGTTGACAGATGGAGAGCGATGGCATGGCTGCAGGATGATGTAGGCCTGCGAGAAGTTGCTAGGAGATTAGGAGTTGCCCACTCTGTCATACAAACTCTGCATGATCGTTACAATGCAACCGGCAGTGTCGCAGAACAACGCAGGTCAGGACGTCCAAGGTCTACCACAAGAGGCAAGACACATTTGTTGTTGTATTGGCTCTCAGACAAAGAACAATCACAACATACCCATTGCCCGTTCCTTCCGAAAAAAGGGTGACATGTGTTCACTATAGTCACGACTTGCACGTAAAAAGCAAATTCCAGAAGGTATTTTATTGGCATGGTCTGCTAGAGGTTAACAGCATAAGATTAATAGGTGACTACGTTTAATATAATGTAAATAATTGTTAGTTAGTGTACGCGATACACACGATTGATTATGACGTGTATGCGTTGGTATGTCACGCACCGTGACTAGGTTACCACACCCTTTTCTTAGATGACCGTCAAACGGATAAGACGTGTCCTATAATCCTTCCAGTGGTAGGCATGATATTGCCGCACATATGTTATTGCAGTACGGACATGGGTCAGTCCGATATTCTTATGAAGAGAGGAATGTATCGAGGTTAGTAATTTTAACTAAAGTCAAGGAAGGATGAAATTATGGTCCACATTCGTTTTATATCGCCAGACGTCTAATCTCATTGTCGGCCGTTGGATGTCCCAACCGCGCGTACATATAGTTACGACGTTCTGACTATAGTGTTGCATATTATTGGACCAGGACTATAATGCATGGATAGCATTTATGATGTATGATTCAATTCTAATATATAATGTTTTCATAATCAACCTCCATGGACTGTCTACTGTTTGAAATGTATATTAAAAATTGTGTGGACTCGAGAAGAGACTTATCACGTTCATTGAAGTTACAAATTCAACAATTATGATACTGAGTTCAAACCTTGTGACAGACAGAAAGTATTAACTCACATTCGCGTAACTATTCCAACAATAGCACGATCAAGAATTAATGAATCAAATGACCAGAACTAAGAAGCTTATTGAATCAATGAGAACGGTGGCTTTCCACAACGACCACTGAAATAGAAGACGGGGCCGCAACAACAATAAAAGAAGTGAATCGTATAAAGCCCCGCAACAAAGTGGTTGCCATTGCTGGGGAACGAAGGAAGAAAGAAATTTTTTCTTGTTTACATACTTTCACGGACTGTTTACGATTACAAGAAAACGTTCAAGTCACATGATTCCGAACATGACGTGGCTTGTGTAACTATGCAAAAATCAGTGACGTCACAATATTCCGTGTACAAGCCAACGATCGAAGGACGATGCCAGCTCACCTAATGTTTCATTCAAGAATACAACTTCTCAGTAGATCATAGGATTGAAAAGACATTATTTACCAACAAGGAGCAAACAGTCCTATCCTCTAGTCTAGGCCGTTGGTGAAGATCGCATCGGACGACGGGTTAAAAGATAAGTCTCAGTTCGTGACTGTTGTCATTCATAAGAAACATCACTGAGTCTAATTCACATTTTGCAGGCATGTCCGTTCTATATATTTTATATGCACGTTATATTTGTTTTCATTGTTTGTGCTGTGCCTAATTTGTGGGAGGTTGGAGTGGAGATTCAGAATGAATAAATTATGGCTCTACGGATTGCCGATATTCATTCTGAACGGTCTTTAGGGTAGTGAATTAAATCGCATTTCGCGGAGAACGCGTCGATGACATTTCCGGGGCTTGTTTCGTTCGGGACTGCATTTAATTCACAGTATATGTTAGATGTCTAGTTTGGTGAAATAATCGGTGTATTTTATCGTATTCAGTTTAAATTCTATTTAGTTTGGTAACAATGTTAGTAATCTATCTTGTTCTTTCTGATCTTGCTATTATTCAGTTCATTTTTTTTTTTTTGTATAACCGTCAATGAGTCCATGTTTGCGTCATTAATTTTTGTGTACGCAGATTTAACTCTATATTCAGTTAACCTTCACCCTACTCTATATTTCCGGTTTGCAGATTTGGTTTCATAATATCAATTTTTATTGTAGAAACGTCTTGTTTCGTGATAATATGGTTTGTTTATCCTTGGTTTACCCATCGTATCGTATGTCCTCATTTCATCTGTTCATGATTTAACACTAATAATATAATTTCTTGCTTAATAAGAGTGTATGAATATAATTAAAATTTAATGACTTTTAAGGAGAATTAGGGACTTTGCACCAATTTGCAGTGGTAGTCCAAGAAATGGGCGATGCACTTTATAGCTCATGATTAAGGCATAATATAATAATAATATATATTTATAAAATAATTTGACTTTTTAGTCTGTCCTGCATATAAAGGACATAGTGTATATTATTTGGTACATTTTTTCCATTACTAAATGATTTACTTAGCACATATCACTGACTGAATGATATAATACTTGAGGAATAATACTATTTATTATTAGGTGCATGATAGTAATTCAGCACCCGAAATAGATAAATATCATAACTATTTATGATATATTAACGAGTATATATGTAATATTTTCCCAACATAGTATGTCTATGTATGGAATCTACAAATAATAGTTAGATAATATTACAATTAATTAAATTGAACATTCCCAGATTAAGTTCAATAATATTATGATTGTTTATATCGACTATTCATAAATTGAATAAGTATAATAATTACTTAAAATTTATTGGTGATTATTACATAACCATTACGTACAATATTAACGTCAAGATGCTTAACTTAGACTATTTTATTAAAAATGGTAAAGATTTTGGGAAAAAAGGAGAACTTCTCGAGGCTTATGCATTGGCTGAATTTGCAAAATATAAGGCAGAAGAGGAGGAAAAGAAAGCCATTGCTAAAGCAGAGATGGAAGAACTTGAAAGAAAACAGGCGGAAAAGAAGGCAGAATTAAGACAAGAAGAAGAAAGAAAGATAGCAAGAGATGAAATCCTACGGATTGAAGAAGAGAATAAATTGAAACGACAAGAAATCATACTGCAGCAAGAAATGGAATTGCAACGACTTAAATTAGAAACAGCAAAACTTAATTCACAGGGCGCTGCAGCAACCCAAAATGATACTGCTCAATCTGGATCTTCATCCACACGACTTAAAGGTAATTATTACTTTAAGCTGCCTCCATTCAAGTTACACGTAGATGACCTTTCATCGTGGCTCGCGCGCTTTGAGGACATATGTAAGGTGAATAACCTTGACAAAGCGGCATGGGCACTGAAACTTAAGGAATTTCTAGATGGCGAACCTGCAAGTGCAGCACAAAATATAGATCCAACACTATCAACAGACTATGAGGCCATTAAGACGTTGTTACTACGTCGTTTCCACTTGAACGAAGAGGCATGTAGATTGCGTTTTAAAAGTTTGTTGCCAGATAACAATAGAGATTTCACAGGTTTTATTGCTAACATACGCAATACTTTTAACAGATGGGTTGAACTGGCAGGTGTCAACAAATCCTACGACAAGTTAGTCGATTTGTTATTGAGGGATAAAGTATTATCGTCTGTCAGCCCACCATTCTTTGCTTATCTGCAAGAAAGAAAACCAGAATCTATTGATGAGTTAGAAAAAATTTCTTTAAATTACTGCACAGCTCATCCGAATGCTAATATTTCTGGCACATTGATAAGAGACCACTTCCTGTAGCCTCCAATATGGCATATCATAATCATAACAAACCTAGAACACACAGTGTAGACAGGGGTAGGTTCAAAGGAAACTATGACATTAATTTTCATAAGGGACAGAATAACTTTAACAATAACTTTAATAGAGGACGACAACAAACCAGAAACTATTCACCTCAGTCAAGAAATAACAGTAATCCACGTAACTCAAGTTATAATCGATCATATAACTATAATAATGATTACAAGTGGAACAATAGCGATAATTATAACTCGAGACATCGAGATAACAGTTACAATAGAGGACAACGGGATAATTCATCTAATTATTCTCGTCATCGTTCTCATTCTCGTAGATCGACAACTTATAACCATAATACAGGGGCAGCTGTTACTACTGCTACAACCCCTAGGGTTCAGAGTTCAACTACTGATAACAAAATACAGTCATCGTCTACTTGTTTTGCAATGAATTATAACGTGGCAAATAGTTGCCCAACATGTAATCTTATATTTCAGAAAGCAAAAGAGACAGTTCTGAACTGCGGTCATATTCTACCAGAAGTCAGTCTAGCAGTCAATGACGGAACAGGATCACTGATCTTCAACAGAGGAAAAGTTAATGGATCCATCGTCTCAGTCTTAAGAGATTCGGGATCGACCACGATCGGAATCCGTCAGACACTTGTTCATCCAAATTGTGCAACTGGAGAACATGTCAGGTGCATGACTTTTGGGGGAAACCATAGAATATTATCCAACAGCTATTATTTACATTGACACACCTTTCTTCACAGGCAATGTTAAAGCATGCATGTTAAGAAACCCAATTGCCGACCTTATGGTGGGATGCATACACGGGAGTAAAGATTGCACACCAGATGAGATTATTCAATGGGAAAAAAATAATCTATACATCGGAAATGCAGCAATAACCAGAGCACATACAAAACAATTAGAGACTATAGACACGGAAAACAAGGAAACAAATGATCATGAAAATATCGAGATTCATTCTGCTATTGACCGAGTATCATTTGCTGCAAAACAGAGGGAAGACAGGTCACTAACAAAATTTTTTACGCTGGTCAACAAAGATGACAATCTTTCTAGGAACATAAATTATAGTCAGTGGTTTAGTATTAAAAATGACATTTTATTAAGATGTTTTATGGATAAAACTCAGATAAGACAACAAGTCATGGTACCTTTTGCTTTTAGGCGGTACATACTTCAACATGCACATGATTCTAAGTGTGCAGGTCACATGGGTTATACTCGTACACGTTCACGAGTATTATCTTCTTTTTTTTGGCCGGGAGTATCACGAGATATTTCACAGTACGTACGCTCCTGTACGATATGCCAAGAAGTGAAAGCACGGGGAGCCTTTCACACGGCGCCTATTCAGGCTTGTGATATATCGGTGAGACCTTTCGACAAAATGGCCATTGATATCATTGGCCCACTTTTACCATCAGCCAGAGGACATAGGTTTATTCTCACTTGCATCGATTTATGCACACGATGGCCAGAAGCCATCCCATTAAAAACAACCACCACCACAGATGTAGCTGATGCACTACACTTGATCTTTTCTAGAGTAGGTTTTCCTAGAAAACTTTTGTCAGATCATGGTTCTCAATTTATATCTGAGACTATGACGGAGGTAATGAAGACTTGGCAAATAGATAGAAACCTCAGCAGCATTTATCACCCAATGAGTAATGGTGCTGTAGAAAGACTTAACCGTACACTCAAACAAATGCTACATAAAGTTACAGTTAACCATCCACAGGACTGGGACAGAGTGCTACCAGCGGTGTTATTCGCTTATCGAGAGGTGCCAAATGAACAAACTGGCTTCTCTCCGTTTCATTTAGTCTTTGGCGCTCCTCCAAGAGGTCCTATGGGACTGATAAAAGATTTATTAATCGATTCTGAGATGACTCAGGACACTCAGTCATCCTATGAATATGTAATTAATCTCCGGAATAACATTATTGATGCCTGTCAAATGGCAACAGCTTCATCTGAGGCTGCGAAAGAGAAAGCTAGAACTTTCCAAAACAGTAATAGACGATTACGTCAATTATTTCCAGGAGATCAAGCTTATGTGTTATTGCCACATAACAATAATAGACTACTAATCTCGTGGAATGGTCCTTACCAGGTTATCAATAAGATTTCTGATGTTGATTATGTCCTGGACATTAAGGGACATCACAAAATATTTCACATAAATATGCTCAAGCAATTTCATACTCGACCTGAACATCTACAAGCTATTTTTCATGAATTAGATGACACTTTCAGACCTACATGTCACTATTCTAATTTATCCGTTATCCAGGAAGAAGAATCTTCTTTTCCTGAGGTACAGTTAGCTTTACCTGTACCTGTAGTACAATCTAGCGAATCTTGGCGGGACGTAACCATCTCTTCGTCGGTTACACCGCAACAGCATCAAAAGATTGCTGATCTGCTACAATCTTATCCAGATGTGTTGACCGATGTTCCAGGTCGCACATCAGTCATTAATCATGACATCACTCTTAACGAGGATACTCCAATTCGGGTACATCCTTATTCTGTTCCTATACACTTTCTTACTAAAACTACTAAGGAACTTGAACAGATGTTATCTTTAGGAATTATCGAAACTAGTAATTCCCCATTTTCTTCTCCATTAGTTATTGTCCGAAAGAAGGACAATAACATTAGACTATGCGTCGACTATAGAAAATTAAATGCACAAACGATAGTTGATAGCGAACCACATCCACTTCTCGATGACTTACTGCCACGTCTATCGACAGCAACTATATTTACTAAGATAGACTTAACTAAAGGTTATTGGCAGATACCACTAACCGAAAAAGCAAAATACTACACAGCGTTTTCAACTCCGCTAGGTCTATACCAGTGGAACGTGATGCCTTTTGGGCTGGTTAACGCTCCAGCTACCTTTGTTCGCATGATGCGACACATTTTTTTTCAGGTAGACCAGACATTATTACATATATAGATGACATATGCTTGTTTAGTTCATCTTTTGAGGAACATTTTTTGGGTCTTGGATACGTTTTTGATACCTTGAGAAGGTACAAGTTAACTGCTAAACCTACAAAATTACAGGTAGCATTTCATGAGATCACTTTTTTGGGTCACATTATTGGAGCTGGATATATCCGAACATTACCCAGTACAGTTTCAAAAATTTTAAACATTTCCGTTCCTCAAACGAAGAAACAAGTGAGAAGCTTGTTAGGTCTAGTCCAATATTACAGTAGATTCGTACCTAACTTGTCATCCATCACTGCTGTATTGTCCTCATTACTAAAGAAGAACATGCCAGTGAAAGTGACATGGACTGACGAATGTGACAGAATTTTTCGGCAAATAATTTCTATATTTTCAAATCCACCTATTTTGAGATTAATTGATGCTTCTAAAAAGTTCATTCTTCGTACAGATGCGAGTAACTACGGAATTGGCGCATGTTTGCTCCAATACCATGACGACATCCTCCATCCAAACTTGTACGTGTCACGAAAACTGAAACCACCAGAAGTGAAGTACTCTACGGTTGATCGCGAACTCTTAGCCGTCGTGTGGGCGATAACCAAACTAGAAAAATTCCTACTGGGAGCCCCTTTTGTAGTACAAACCGATCAAAGGGCCGTATCATCACTACAACGAGCAAATCACAAGAGTCCAAAATTGACCAGATTTGCTATACTCCTCCAACCCTTCGAGTTTTCAATCGAGTACATCACAGGATCCGACAACATCTTGGCAGATACATTATCTCGAAATCCTAATGATGTCGATTCCTAATTTACGTTGTTTGTCGCAAAGACAATACTATGTACAGAGAAACTTAATCAAAGAACATAGCACCATCGTTGCTTTTTGACACATGAATGAACCATTTACTCAGCTGCTTTCTATAGGCAAATTATACGCAAAGTGACTGCAATCAATTGACACTATGTTCGTCTTTACACCGGGACTTTCCTGGTTTACATTTGTCACAACATTGTTTCAAAACACTTCGGAGAAAATGAATGACATTCCAGTCGAACTAATTCGTTATATAACGTGATTCAGAATACTTGAACATTTTGTCTAATGGAGATTCAGGGATCAAGACTACGAATGGATCTTCATATCCAATGTTAATTACTTTAATTTATTCTTTGAAACTAATCCACATTAAAATGACAAGTGAGTTGAATTTTTAAAAAATGAATGAAACTTAAAAAAATGAAGGAAAGAAAAGAAAACTCACATAATTCTTTGATTATATTCTTAGAATTACATGATTATATTGCATACTATTGTTTAAATTAGTTAGAAAGGTATTAATAACTTAATACTACACTTACTTGATGTTCAACACACATAACTTAGTTAAATTTATACATCATTTTTTTTCTTTCTCTAATTTATTCTTTATTCGTTATTATGTCTTTCTTTAACAGATCCTCTCATTTTTCTTACATTAGATTTTCAACAACTTATTCTTATTCCATACCTAGTATAGTTATTTAGTTTAATTTTAACACTTTAAATTAGTCTGACATGACATTTTATCACGACATATTTTAAGTTAATTACTTATTTAATTAGAGATCGACATTACCATTCTCTTTTAGTTCTTATTACCATTTATATTTATTTATGATATAAATAATGAATATATTACATGACTATTGGTTAGTCGACATGACCACGACATTGGTTCTAGACAGAACGTCGTAGGCCATATGCCGCAATCTCGTTAAATTTTTTTTTTTGATATTGTTAACATATTGGTATTTTTTCAGATGGGTTTTTGTTAAAAAAAATCTATCTAATAGATTTTTTTTTCCCCCAGTGGACAGGGAATTGTTAAGGTATTTTATTGGCATGGTCTGCTAGAGGTTAACAGCTAAGATTAATAGGTGACTACGTTTAATATAATGTAAATAATTGTTAGTTAGTGTACGCGATACACACGATTGATTATGACGTGTATGCGTTGGTATGTCACGCACCGTGACTAGGTTACCACACCCTTTTCTTAGATGACCGTCAAACGGATAAGACGTGTCCTATAATCCTTCCAGTGGTAGGCATGATATTGCCGCACATATGTTATTGCAGTACGGACATGGGTCAGTCCGATATTCTTATGAAGAGAGGAATGTATCGAGGTTAGTAATTTTAACTAAAGTCAAGGAAGGATGAAATTATGGTCCACATTCGTTTTATATCGCCAGACGTCTAATCTCATTGTCGGCCGTTGGATGTCCCAACCGCGCGTACATATAGTTACGACGTTCTGACTATAGTGTTGCATATTATTGGACCAGGACTATAATGCATGGATAGCATTTATGATGTATGATTCAATTCTAATATATAATGTTTTCATAATCAACCTCCATGGACTGTCTACTGTTTGAAATGTATATTAAAAATTGTGTGGACTCGAGAAGAGACTTATCACGTTCATTGAAGTTACAAATTCAACAATTATGATACTGAGTTCAAACCTTGTGACAGACAGAAAGTATTAACTCACATTCGCGTAACTATTCCAACAATAGCACGATCAAGAATTAATGAATCAAATGACCAGAACTAAGAAGCTTATTGAATCAATGAGAACGGTGGCTTTCCACAACGACCACTGAAATAGAAGACGGGGCCGCAACAACAATAAAAGAAGTGAATCGTATAAAGCCCCGCAACAGTAACACAGATTTGATTTATTGTCAGATTAACAAACATTGTTTAAGCATGCAACAAAATGCAGCAAAACTTTTTTGACTGAGTATTCAGGTTTTAAAAAAAACAGCATAGTTGAAAAGACCTAAAAATTGAAAGTGGCCTTTAACTTTTTTTGAGCAGTATATATATATATATATATATATATATATATATATATATATATATATATATATATATATATATATATATATATATATATATATATATATATATATATATATATATGGCCACAGGAAGTCTTTAAAGAAATGACCCTCCACCAGAAGGATAATGCTGCTTCTACTTCGAGAGAGATTCCACAAGATATTTAAGAAGTCAAGAACAATGCTGAATGAATCCGGGCACGTTAACTTTATATCTGATACGCCGCCCTTTGTGGAGATAGAATATCTTCTAATTAGCTCGTTCAAACCCCAGCTGATTTGACTCAGCGAAATTCCTCTTATTAGCTCTATATTATTAATATTATTATTGTCTCTTCAGATGTAGATATTACTACACATATTAAAATCCTACATGTGCCTTTCGCTGTGTAATAATTAATACAACTATGAATTTATTAAAACAACATATAATACATATAATGATCAATTATTTTGGAACAAATGTAAAAAAATATGCAATGGTAATTATGAGAAATTATGGTTCATCATAGATCTCTGTTTGGGAGATGAAAATGCAGTATTTTGATTTGGCCTGTTAAACTTATAACTTAGCTTCCAAATTGTAGAAATGTTGCTGCTGCTGGTTCCGTCACTTCGTCTCTGTGGCAAGGGCACGTCTCCAACGTATTCTAGAGGTAACCGTTTCTGATCAAGGCAGGGATCTCCACCAGCAGTGGGACGTAGGTTTCACGTGTCGATCTCAAGCTTCTAACCACAGACTAGTACAGCTGGTAACATGAGTAGAACCTCAAATGGTTTCTCCAATACATACCACCAACTTAATAATTCAGAAATCTTAGACTTCTTGCTCAGTAGAATAGTCCTGACAACTTAACACAGATGCCTCGAACACACGTCTGGGGTATTATTTCTATTTCAGGATCACTCTGTGACTAGTGAGATCTTCCTATATAATTCTGGGTTCCGTATTACTGTTGACGAGTTTTCTACTGATGTACAGAGATGATCTTAATACTTTTTTCCGTGGCAAGGTCTGAGCTGTCTACGTTGACGTTTTCAGGAATGCAGTGCCGTTTGTCAAACTGCTTCTACGTTATATCGCGTTCTCAGTCCACGCTTCCACCTGGCGTTTTCTTACAAACTCCCTTTCAGCGCAGTTGTTTATTGGCGCCTCAAATGCCAGCCAATACATTTAAAGTTTATATTATGAAAACTTTTCCTCATGCAGTATTCTGTATGACTCATGCGTTTGAAAGTTTATAACAGTCATCCTCCGTATATGGAGCTGCTACATCCGACAATTCTTGGTGTTGTTTACGTTACAGCTTCTTACATTTTTCCTGATCATAAACAGGTTGTCCGGACGTTTTTTTACATCATACGTCCTGCTCGCTGTTCTGGATGTCTTCCAAGATTGCGTTTATCTATAATCATCTAATCTTGCGGTCGAGTCGGAAGTATTAATGCAATCTTAAGCAAACACTTTGTACTCGTATTTACCTGGAGTCAATGTGGTATTATCACGTTTTATGGACTCCATTAATCTCTCAGGGATGATCGATACGCTTGTCTGGCCCTGTCATGCATTGAAGCGTGAAACGTGAACAATGAAAGTATGGAAAAAGAGAGTGCTAACAATAGAATAATGCACCTAATTCAGTACGCACAACAAATGTAGTTCAATACTGCAGGAAAGGAGAAGTGAGCGCACAAATTATGTCACAGACCCCCCTATCCTAAGATATTTGTTGAATATCCAGCTTTGGGCGGCCACTTTTAAGTTGTTGATTTAGCTGTCCACTGGGTTCTCTCTTTTGACAGTTTTCCTCTTCTCCGATTTCTTACATCGTTGGCGAGCGTCTGAGTTTCTTGCTTTGGCAGTGTGTGCTGTTTTGAACGTAATGAAGAGCATCTTCTCACCGTTAGGACCGAAAGTAAACCTCTTTAAGGTGACTCATATTCGTTCCCAATGAAACGTTCACCCGAGGGCAACACAAGTCCTGCTTTCATAATGGAGGATTTTAAGGGGAGAGGCGCCATAAGTTGCTTTCCCTGCTTTGTGCGTCGAAATAAAATACTACCTTCTGTGTGGAAAGTTCCAGCCGAAGCATCGGTTGTCGTTACATAACGCTGTTCAGAGTACGGCGCCAGGGTTTTAACGTCCATCTGCGCTTGTCGTAACTCAATTTTACTACACAGAAGTGGTGAGTAGAGGTACAAGCTCAATGTAGGGTGTAGGTTGCTCTACCCTAACTCTTTCTGGGTAGTTTCATGGTTTTCACCATTCTGGTTGTCCAGGCTATGGTAGTCCGAGCAATCGTGCAAATATTGTAGAATATCCCGTTGCATGTCTGGCCAGAAGTATTTCAGGGAAGCATGTCTCAATAACGCGCGTGCACTTCGATGAATTTGTAAATGGGGTTTATGCAACTGCTGCATCAGGCGGGTTCTATATGGGAGTGGGAAAACTAACTGTCTCTGGTTCCCGACCCTCCTGTAAACTAAACCTTTCTCCCTATAAGTATGGGAGTAGTTTCCATACAACCTAGCAAAACAAGACTTTAGGGCTTCATTATCCCTTTGTGCCTTCTTCAGCTCCGATATGTTCGAGCTGGTTTGAGATGAGAGCTCATGTGTCGCCTGGGTGTGTCATGGATTCTCTCTCTGTGGTGTCATCTTGGGTTTCTGTGAAGGATCCCCAAGGAAGACATATTTTCTACCTAAGATGAGAGGACAGACTAAATTTTCTAAAACTGCAGCATTGATTTTCCCCCGCATATATCGGGTTGAAACATCAATTTCTGCAACTGGAAGAATCACATGTTCTATGCTGTTCCGGGGCCCCTGTATATCTACAGTTTCACAAGTGCATTGGTTGGCCTTCACCAAAGATGGAGAAACTAGAACTGATTACTCAAAACCCGAATCATAGAATCATATAAACAACGTTTTGTGTGTTTACCAACAATTACGTGTTCACTTATTGGGGGTGGGGGGGGGGAGGGGAAGAATGGGTGACTTTGGTTTTGTTCGTATGACTGAAGGTCCTGTATCTTTTTCGACCTCGTGTGCAGAAATGCAACGCTATAAGGACCTGTTTTCAGCCTCTTACATTCCGATGTGAAATGTGAGTCATTGTTGCATGATCTGCACTATCGTCTTCCAGTTCCATGGGTTTGATTGCTCTGTTTCTGCCTATGGTGATCCTGTGTTGTTGTTGTGGTTGTTGGATCGTTTTTTTGTGTGGTGTTGGCCGTAATTTTTAAGTCAGTCTGGATGATCCATTTCTTTAGATGACTTTCGTGGATGCGCCTCTTTGCTGGAGTCGCTAAAACTGGGCGCTCTGATATCTATCAGAAATTAATACCACCCGATCGAGTGTTTTGGCCCCACGCTCCGCCAGGAACCGTCTCAAATCAGGGGTGAGCGAGTCCTAGAATTGCTCCACGTTTATTATCTCCTGCAGCCATTCGTACGATTCGTCGAAGATGCTGAAAGATCCCCACTTCTCCGAGTATGTAGCCAGACGTGTAGCAAACTGTCTGAATGACTCATCCTTCTGCCTCTTTGCTTCATGGAACTTGCTCTGAAATGTCTCTACTTTCAGCTGGAAACGTTTCTTCAACATGCCATAATTATTCTGTTCTTCCGTGGCCATTTTGAGGAACACATCATAAGCAGATCGCACCAGACTATGAGATAGCTTCATGTTGTAACTCTCCCTATCTAAGTCATATGTAGCGGCTAAGGACTCAAACCTGAAGAGATAGATGTCGAATTCCTCTGAAGAGTAGACGTCTAGCTGAAAAGAGGCCACACTAGGCATCACCACGTGAGAAAGGTTTCATCCATCGCTGCCTTGAGAACTTCCAGAACCGTTAGCAAGGGAACTAGATTCGGTTCGTCTAACTTCATTGTCTAATTAGTTCAGTCGGATCTCGTGGGCCCTCTCCTTTTTTCTCTTTCCGCTGCTTCTTGTTCTGCTTTGGCCTTTTCGTGCTGACTGGCCATTTTTCTTTCCTCATGTTCCGCGGCTTTCTCTGCCCTCTCCTTGTCTTATTCTGCCCTGTCCTGCTCTTTTTCTACAGACTTCTCAACAAAGTCAACTAAATCTCGACCCGATAAACCCATCTCTTTAGCATCATTTAAGTAAAAAATGTGAAGATTTCGTGGTTCAGCCATTCTGAGCAAGACGTCTATAACAGGCTACACTCAAAAGCCCTATAGCATTTGCAGCTTTCTAATTACAAGCTGACTAAAACTATTTCTTAACCACTACAAAAAATAGGCCTTAACAAAAGCTATATTTTTCTACTTTTACAAATTACTTTAGAAAAAATTTACTTCATAGCACTTTTTAAATTATTCTATTTTAGTTATTTCACCTTACATCTTATTTATTTATTGCTTTATGGCACACGTATGATCAGATCTATCCAAAGCATATCTGACGATACTTTTTCAGTTATCTAAAGTATCTGTCAGTCTTCTATGGGAATCTACCTTCATGTTCTATAATACGGGAGGTGACCCCAAATTGTCGAGGGTTGCCCCCCCCCTCCCCCCCCCCCCATTGCTCTGCAGTAGTAGTCCAACAGTGGCCAAAGCCTAGAGTATCTAATGTAGGTCTTCAAAGGTGTCTACCTTCGCACAAGATTACTCTTGGCAGAGTTGTAGTTAGAAGGATAATATTGCTTCTACCTCGAGTGAGTCTCTACAAGAAATTTCAGAAGTCAATAACAATTCTGAATGAGTATGGGCACGTTACCTTTATATCTGACCCAGCGCCTATTGTGGAGATGGAATCTTTTCAAATTAGCTCGTTCAAGCTCCTAGATGATTTAACTCACCGAAATTACTCTTATTGGCTCGATATTATACTTACTTACTTAGTCGTTCCACTTCTACCATGAGGTGTAGAGGTTTGGAAGAGAGAGCGCCAGACTATTCTATCAGCTGTCTTCTTCCTGGCCTGGTTCCATTCTAGTCCTCGGTCCTTCAAAGATTGTCTAATGTTGTCCTCCCAGCGAGTCTGGGTGGTCCTGGATGTCTGGATCCCTGGCTCTTTGTTTCCCATGCTTGTCGTGGTAGCCGATCTTCTCCTATTCTGCAAACATGGCCAAACCATCTTAGTTGGGATTGTTCTATTTGGGTCTGCAGCGGATGGGATTTTAGGCCTTGACGGATCGTCTGGATGCGGACCATGTCTCTTCTTGTTACTTCAACCACTTTCCTCAGATACCTCATTTCTGAGGTTTGGATCTGGCTTTTGTGGGTTGTAGTCATTGCCCACGACTCGCATCCATATGTCAAGACTGGGACATAGGTGGAGCGGTATACAGCCATCTTCGTTTTCTTACCAACCTCTTTCTTGCTGAGGAATCCACGATTTATGGCCTGAAAAAGTCTCCCAGCCGCTGCTTTTCGAGTGGCCAACTCTTCTTTGATGCCTCCCTTTCGGTCTATAATAGCTCCGAGATATTTAAAGTGTCGACCTGCTCCAGGACCTCGATATTATTATTATTATTATTATTATTATTATTATTATTGGCTCTTCAGATGTAGATATAACCACATATATTATATTTAGGATTCACACGGTTGCCTTTCGCTCTGTAGTAACTAATATATTAAAACAATATAAAACACTTTTAATGATCAATTATTTTGGAGCAAATGTAAATAAGTATGAAATGGTTATTAAGAAAAAGTATGGTTCATCATTGTCAGACAACTACATATGCTATGGATTTCAAAATCTACACACCTTCATTCTTGGCTCGCACCACTAGAGGACGACCACAGCATACAGTAGCTGACAATAATTAACTATAACAGCTTTAACAGATAAGTTCCCTTTTTAATAACATATTGCACACAATGAAGGCCCACTCGGCTCATAATACATATGAAATACACTGGCTACAAATGCCAATACAGCTTGCATTAATAACAACTTAATAAATAAATATCATACCCACTGGTATGACCATCCTGAATGGACATCACAATGACTTTCGCTCACCGGCGAAAACTTATGTACTAGGAATAGGCAAAACTAAATCACAACTGAATTAACATCACCGATCTACAAAAATGCCGCTAGAAAAAAAATACATTACATTCTAGCAAAATGCACTACATCCAAAGATCACATGAAGGAAAAAACCAGCACCTAATCAGAACGACGATGGCAGACTCACTACAGCAAAAACGCTGACAGGGAACAACAAAACGACCTATCCCGGTCGATGGCCAGAAAGTCAACTAACTTTTTGCGCCAGAATTTGCGTCCACTTCCTTTCCCGGTCACCTGACCAAACGGGTTTTTTATTCTATCAGTGTAGCCACTCACAGCGTGACCAACATAATATTTTGTCGAACATATATACTGTTAAATCCACACCTCCCCCCTTTCCCCCTTTTAAGAAAGAAATCGAAATTTTCTTCCACCGGAGGAGTCACGCCTAACTCCTTTTCGGAGTATGGACGAACAAAATGCCGAGACGGCACCTCCTCATCTACCTAGAGAATGCCAAAGCCGTCCAACACCATTGTCGTTCATGCCTTCTCACTCTATGTACTAAACACAATATGAGCATGAACTAATCCACCCCAGGTACTTGGTAGTCGTGAAAAATAACAACGACTGTCTAAACCTGGTCTATCAAACACAACATATGTTACATATTAGTTATTCATATCTAAGCATCAATAATAAGACATAATCTCATAGTATAAACAATTCTTTCTGCACCCTGAAAATATACCTTAATTATAACATGATTTACCCATACGTTAAGTACAACTTTATCCATATTGCCTTTATGGCATCATGACACACAAATCACATACCATAATACATTTTCATAAACATCAACTCTAATGATTATAATACATTTCCTCCATAAACCAATGTAAATACTCTCTACGGATGCTCCTGTCCCACTCCAATCTCATAACCTGGACAGGACATCCGCTACAATGTTATGTACCCCCTGAATTGGTAAAATGAAAAAACGGATAGACTTAATAAGTATAGTCAGCAGGTGGGCTTGAACATCAACCTAAAGAAGACAGATGTCATGACACTCAATGTGAGCAACCCTGAGCCCATATCAGTAAGGAATCAGCAACTGGAACAGACAGATGCCTTCACATACCTAGGATGCATAGTAACACCAGACGGCGGAGCAAGCAAAGACATCAACATCAGAATGAACAAAGCAAGAACAGCTTTTTTTAGTCTAAACAACATCTGGAAGTCCTCTCAGTACAGCACAAGCACAAAATTAGGATTATATCAGAGATGTGCGCTTTCTGTACTTCTCTATGGCGCGGAGAGCTGGAGAGTTACAGAGAAGGAAATGTCGAAAGTGTCCTCTTTTTACACAACATGCCTAAGGAAAATTCTCCGAATCTTTTGGCCGAATATCATCACCAACCAAGATCTGCTTACTCGGAGCAAGCAAGAGGACATGCACACCATCATAGCTGGCAGACGCTGGAGCTGGGTTGGCCATGTCCTCAGAAGAGACCCCGATGCCATCACAAGAACAGCTATGCTATGGACTCCTGAAGGAAAACGAAAGAGAGGCCGACCAAAAACAACTTGGTGGAGGACTGTGAAGGCTGAGATGCAAAGAATGAACCAGAGTTGGGGCACTGTACGAAGGATGGCCGCCGACCGAGCAAAGTGGAATCAATTTGTTGTTGCCCTACAAGACGCCACCAGGCGTAATGGCCACTGACTGCTTTGACGGTCGGCGGCTAAGGATCAAAGAAGAAAGAAGAAGAAGAAGAATTGGTAAAATGGTAAAGTTGAATTGCTGCAGCAATAATGCCCAGCGTGTCAACTTAGCACTGGTGGATTTAGCCAACTGCAAAAATAGCAGTGGTTTGTGATCTGTTTGGAGGAAAAAATGCGCCCCCAACAGGTATCGTGCCAGCTTAGACATCGCCAATACAATCGCAAGGCACTTCCTCCCAATCGTAGAGTATCTAGTTTCTGCTGGCAACAACTTCCGATTGACATACATTGTAAAGCATAACATATTAAAGCATAAATATGCATTGCAAGAAATCTCATAATCTTCACAAGTTTTCACAACCCACATATTCATATCAAAATGGTACTGGGGGCGTGGGTCAGGCTCTAATGTTCAGTTCCGGTCAACCGAAACATCTTACTGAACACGAACCCGAAACCTAACCCTAGCTATTGCTGAACTATCAGCAGATGGTTATGAAGAAACGACATGTGCTTCCACCTGACCGCATCACGCGCGCCCCACCTATTCGCAAAAGTCACCCGTGCCATTTTGGTATTGTCGCGCAACGACAATACCTCCACAAATCTAAGCGGTGCCACCGCATCAAACACTCTTCTGAGTGTGCGCCAACTAGCACTCAGGGGAACGTTCCGCACCCAAACTGTGCGATCACTAGTTCCTACTGCTCCTAATCATGTCATTTGGTACTTGCCGTGAACCGCGTCTACGATGTACCTTCTGGTCATCCCCCTTGGGAGTTTGGTAATGCTGAGCCTCTGCTCCAGCCACACCCCTGGCTTTATGCACTCCCCGTACATTTCCGACGATTAAATCGGCAATTGGATCCCCGAGGACGAACGCGTTCTCTCTACCTGTTATGAGCGGAGTGTCCACATTGATATATGCTTGGGGGTAAGACTCCACACTGCCCCCGAACGGGGTGCACTTAACCGTTTTGCCTGTAAGGCAGTAGTCGTCGATACACGACCGACGCACCCCAATTTTGGTGCAACCGGTGTCCCTCAACACCCGGACTGGTCTATTCTCCACCTTGTCTTCGTGGAAAATTACCTTGCCAGTCTCATGGACTGCTGACAGACACGGTGCCGCATGCCCGCATTGGAGCACTACCCTCTTGTTTGCGTGGAACAGAGGGCGACACCCCACACAGTGCTCATCGTTGATTGTGTCCATCACCAACGCGAAATTCACGTGTTCAATGGGGTGGGACACCTGTCAGCGCAATGATTATTTCCACCACAATTGGTACACATGCGCTCCCTCTTCGACTCTTCGCGTGAATTCTTGCTAGAACCTTTAGACGACGACGACCGCGCATCAGAGTCTGAAGATCGACTCTCTGAGGAGCCACTCCTCTGCTTGGGATGTTTTGTTTTATATCAAAACCGGTCTTCGTCCCGAGAATACTCAAAGCGTACCTGTTTACGTGCTTGGCGCTCCTCTCCGTTGCTATTACTTTAAAATTGTCGGTTCTGCCAACTCGGCCGTCCATTCCGATGGGATCGGAAGTTCCCATAATTTCCTCTACGTGGCTGATAGGGGCTGGAAGGCTTCTCATACTTCTGTCTTGGTCCCTGTCTACATTGCCTGACCGATTTCACCAAGGATGGCGCTGAACGTTGCCGATACTGGCAACTATGTCATCTGACAGACCTGACTTCTGGATGGGTTTGCCCGGATGGGCAAGGACATAATGGTGCTCCATTTGGGCCATGGACTCAATGTCCTTTGATTGACGTTCCTGAAAAAACGCAACCAACTCACTAGAACACGAGGACAACACTTTGTCTCGTAGCACTGAGTCTAGCAAGCTATTAAAGTCCTTAGAAATTCCCTCCATTTCGATCCATCTATTCAGCAGAAGTTTGATCTTCGAGTTAAAGTCCTCGAAGTCCTGGTCTGCACCTGGCATCGCGTTTTTAAAACGCGTCCGGTAACCGTCAGCAGTCAGACGGAACTTCCGGAGCAACCTTTCCTTTACTTTGTCGTAATCGGCCCTTTCCTCTAACGGGAAGCTATAGAAAGTCTCCATCGCAGGCCCCACTAGCAGCGTCGATAACAGAGATGGCCACTGATCTCTGTCAGCCTTATAGGCCACACATGCGGCTTCGAACCTCTCGAGGAAAAAATCTAAACTGTCAATTGTATCATTAAAACTCGGCAGACGCAGCCTTAAGGAACGATGAGCCCCTCCAGGAGTCGAGTTCTGGCCACTCGGACCCACTTCCAATTTCTTTAATTGTATTTCTTTATCAATTCTCATTCTCTCCTTCTCTAACTCTAACTCTCTCTCTCTATCTTCTTTTCTTGCAATTCTCGCACTATCCTCTTTTCTTCCAATTTTTATCTTCTCTCAACTTCTTTTCTTTCAATTCGAACTCTCTCTGTTTCCAATCGTTTTCTTCTTTCGTTTTCCTTTCTTGTAACTCTTTATCTTCTTTCGTCTTCCTTTCTTGCAACTCGAATTCTTTCCTTTTTACCTCTAGCTGTTCAGATCGATCCTCTCTATTCCGCTTCTGCTTCTAAATCTTTTCCTTCTCCTCCTTCTCCTCCTTCTCTTTCTTTTCCTTCTCGTCCTTCTGCTGTAAAGCTTTTTGATTTTCAACTAAATAAAATTCAGCTTTGGCATAGTCATTTAATTCTTTGCCAGTGTACCCACATTCTTTCCCAATCTGAATAAAAGCCTGTAAGTCTATGGTGTACACTCAGAATACTCACTATAATCTCTGGCTATAGATTTTCCTATACCACTACTCAGTCATATATATTTCACTTATATCACCAGATAACTCTCTGCTTACAAAATATGCAGTAATAACAATAAATACTGATATCACTCCTTCAATATACGCATATGTATATGGATGTAAGTATATATCACCTCACCTCTCACTGTATACACATCATCAACCTTTACCTCTTATAGTATAAATATAGTTTTACTTTGCCACTTGGCTACTGTCTCATCACTCTGAAAATTTGGTCTTTCTGACCACTTAGTCTCTGTGATACACTCAAACAAACTTACAATAGTCGACAGTTGTATAATAACAACTGATGAAACTTTCTGGTGCTCTAACACCACTATACCAACTTGACAATAGATCAGATTGTTCTTTAAAGTCTGTTACTGGCACCCACACTGGTGCTATACTCAGATAATACTTTACTTACTACTAATCTATGTTATGCAAGTGTTTCCTATGGCAAAATAAACACTACACAGATGAAAGAAACGCACACACACACACCACACTACGAAAACAAAATTCCAGTCACGAGGAACAAGATGATAGACGAAGAAGAGAAGAGGTAGATTAATATATACAATGCGTGACTGCGCACAAACGAGAACAAGGGATACCTGTAAACGTATTTACAAGATAGAAAGATGGAACAAGAGAACACACCACTTAACCCCCCCCCCCCCTCCCCCCTTCCCCCCCCCCAAAAAAAAATTACTGAATGTACACGACAATGTAAATACAAACTACACGAATACGCCTAACACCAACAGGGCTTGGAATGTTAAGAAGTGCAGTCGCAGGAAAACCGTCTGCCTTACTCCACCACTAAACATACACAGCCACACCCTATAAAGAATCGGTCTAATTCAATCTTCTCCCACAAGTAGGCCAAGAATGAATTAAACTCACCACCCTTCCTCGCTTGAACACACGAATATACTATTACACAAAAGACTAAACAACAACTAAAATCAACGATGAGGTGCCGAATGATATCTCCATACTAGGCATTAACGAAACACTCCAGTCGAAATAAACTAAATAAATTGTAAGTAAAATTATTCTATAACATATCATAATATAGAATACAAATACTAACTATCCACATATATACATACAACGTTCTACCCAGAAAGTAGAGACAAGGAACGGAACAAAAGGAAAGCAAAAAATAACAACAAACTATGAAGCAAGCTCCAAGAAACCAATAAAGAGACCGCATTATACTATTCCAAAGATCAGACTATACGATAAATAGGATCAGATTTAAAGACAGAAAAGAAAATTTATAATTTAGAGGAAGAACAAGAAATAACACCATATAATATCCTACAACAATTACAAACAAAACTTAATTGAAGGTCCAACGGCGCTTGAGCAAGAAACTTCCACAGCACTGATGATGAATGATGAAAACAGAACAAACGTCACTCACACTTGTACATCCAATCCGAAAAAATAAAAGTTTAGAAGATCAGGCTTCTCTGAAAGTCTGTGTGCCAGTCAATAACAGAAGTGTTCCTTGGCACGGTATAGTACCCTCTATCAAGACGACTACACTGTTCTACACGGTGCTACCACAGCACTGTCCAGAATAGAAGCACGACAGTCTATTCCCACGAAAGTTCAGCTACACAGCCAGTTTCACAAGTCTATGTGTCGGATAAATACGTGTATGTCCCTTGGCACTATGATGCATACAGATATATATGTCCAAACACCGATCACTTGACAGTACGACACTTGAGATCTCCAGCCGTTCACAGCACCGAGTCCTCTAGGCCACTCCGAACAGCAGGCTTCTGACTTCAGCACGGTAAATTACCAGGGTCACGACGGAGGTATGGGTAGTCTCTCACAGGTACGGTACATCGGTCAGGTATGATGATGACAGAACTTTGCTGGAACGTGGGGATATAATGACAAAATCTCCCTCCTGATGACACCACAGTCTATCACTCGGGCCCTCATCGCACAAATATTGACAAAATCTCCCTCCTGATGACACCACAGTCTATTACTCGGGCCAAACTATAACAACGAATATAGCCAAACTAGTCTCCTCTACATCTTACATTAACCATCTAACGACACCTGTCACTCCGCTGCTCCAACTGGAACACTACCCCTAAGCTACAACACAAACCTGCAATACCTCAAACTGACCCGACAGATGCACGCTGTAACTTAAATCGACTGCCCCTGCCATACATCCTACTATCAATCGACACTGTAGCACCAAATTTAACTTTTAACACAAAGCCAAACACACTGACCAAACTCTCTGAACTTGAAAATAACACCCGTACACTGTGACCTGCAAACAAAACTAGGTTGCGTATTGCGACGCGTCACGCTTGACCGCCAACAGGTCACTACTGCCAACTGGCAAACACACAAACAACCAAAAGTAGCTCACTACCGTGAGTTAATAATAGCTGTGAAGGCACCAACTCGGCTATAACCTTCTACCACTGTGTGTGCAAAATTCTTTCTGGCCTGTATATAGAAAACATAGGCACTACGGCCTTGCTGCCAAATATCATATACTACTGTTAAACACTGGCCCCACGGCCTATAGGTTCACGAGAAAAAAATCGGACGAGTCCTCCAGATGTCAGACAACTACTTATGCTACGGATTTCAATATCTACACACCTTCATACTTGGCTCGTACCACTAGAGGACGACCACAGCATACAGTAGCTGAAAATAATTGACTATAACACCTTTAACAGGTAAGTTCCCTTTTTAATAACACATTGCAAACAATGAAGCCCCATACTGACGGCTCATAATACACATGAAATATATTGGCTACAAATGCCAATTTAGCTTGCATTAATAACAACTTAATAAATAAATCGTCACAATGTTCTGCTGCTGTAGATATTGCTGCGTAATGCATGTGATGTGCGCACGTGCGTTATCCTGTTAGAGACGCTGCAAGTCTGGATAACACTGACAAACAACATTTTTCTTTCTTATATAAGAATAAGTGTTCTTAGGTCAGTTTCTTGCGCTGATTTCAAATTTGAAATCCGTTTATCTCTATCACGTCGGGTTCTTAAGATATTTGTGAATAAATATATTTTTCGGAAACCGTTATTTGCTCCGTTTCATTTTTACTATATAACTTTTTAAAAATTAATAAAATGCAAAATAATTCTACTTTTTATACTGCTAAAAGATGCATGACATATGTTACGTTATATTTCAAATAGTTACTGTATTTTGAAATAATTCTGAGTGAAATATGGCTTCTAGAAGTTGTAGAAATTCGACTGATCTGTTCTGTTACGTGTGCGGATATTTTACCGATCGTTTTCACCAGAAAAACTTTACACCATTGCTAAAGAAAGCATATGAACTTTATTTCGATTCGAAAGTTGATGATACAAATAAATCTTGGAAGCCAAATGCAGTTTGTTCGACTTGTGCAAATACATTGGCAGGTTGGTTACGAAAATCGCCAAAGCATAAGTCGATGCCTTTTGGAGTGCCAGTAATATGGCGTGAACCGACAAATCACGCTACTGATTGTTACTTCTGCTTGACAAATATCTATGGTTTCACTTTTAAAACTAGAAAGTCTGTGGTTTATCCAAATATTGAATCGGTTTCGAAACCAGTGCCTCATGATCCAATCACGTGTCCGATCCCAGTTCCACCAGAACAATATCCGTTGGACGTGAATGAACCATCAGAAAGTGATAGTTTACCTGCTTTAGAAACTAATTCTGACTCGGATTATGTACCGGTGAATGATGGTGTTCACTTAATTAACCATTCAGAACTTTCAGATCTAATATGTGATCTCGCTCTCACCAAAGGACAAACGGAATTACTCGGTTCGCGACTCAAAGAATGGAATCTTTTAGCGCCCAATACTCCGATATCTAAATTTCGTCATAGACACAGAGAACTTGTTCAATACTTTGAGATGGATGATGACATTTGCTATTGCAAAGATGTAAAAGGTCTAATGGTGCACCTCGGTCATGAGCACATAGTCAACGAATGGCGACTTTTCATCGACTCTTCCAAGACTAGTCTAATAGCCATGTTATTGCATAATGGAAATTTATTTTCATCAATTCCAGTCACCTACTCTGTTCATATGAAAGAAACTTATGACTATATGGCTATACTTTTGGCAAAAACAAAGTACAATGACTACCAATGGCGGATTTGTGGAGACCTAAAGGTCATTGCAATTCTCACGGGCATGCAGACTGAGTATACTAAATTTTGTTGCTTCCTATGTGACTGGGACAGCCGCAACAGACATGAACATTATGCAAGAAAGGTGTGGCCTATCAGGGATCGTATGCAGCTCGGGCATAAAAATGTAATACACGAGCCATTAGTTAACAAAGACAGCATCATTTTACCACCGTTACATATAAAGTTGGGGCTCATGAAGAATTTCGTAAAAGCGTTAGATAAAACGAGCAAAGCTTTCACTTATCTTCGAGAAAAGTTTCCGCAAATTATCGATGCAAAGATAAAGGAAGGTATCTTTGTAGGACCTCAGATTAGGAAAGTTATTGCAGACAAACAATTCGAGAACTTGTTACATGGTAGTGAACTTCGCGCATGGATGGCATTCAAATCGATCGTCGATAACTTTCTGGGAAATCACAAATCTGTCGACTATGTGCATATTGTTAAGCAGTGCATAGATGCATACAGAATTATGGGCTGTAACATGTCCCTCAAAATCCATTTGCTCGATTCGCATCTTGACTTTTTCCCTGACAACCTTGGCGAAGTCAGCGATGAACATGGAGAACGATTCCATCAAGATATCGCCATAATGGAGTCACGTTATCAAGGACGGTGGAGTGTGACCATGCTTGCCGATTATTGTTGGATGCTTCATCTCGATGTACCACATGCCATTCACCGACGAAAGTCGACTGCAAAGAAATTCAAGCCTACATAACTGTTATACTTCTTGTACAAATGATGTTGTAATACTGTATGCGTTGTTAAAAAACTTCAATTGCATATTTCTAGAGATCCCGACCTGATAGAGAAAAACGGTTTGCAGATTTAAAAACAGCGCATTAAAATTGACCAGAAAAACATAGAAATGTTAGAGAAAGAAAAAAAAATTTTTTTTTGTTAGTCAGTGTAATTTGTGAACGCAGGAGCAACCAATGCATCCAGAACCCTATCTCGATATGTCACAGCATTAACATTTCCACGGAAGACGTGAAGAGGCAAGCGATGGTGAAAACTGAATCCTCCCCAAATGTGAATACTGCCACCTCCAAATCGGTTGTGCTGACGAGCACAGCAATCTGCAAAGCGCTCTCCACACCGTCGCCAAATCCGCATACGTCCATCAGCAAAGGATATGTTGAATCTGCTCTCGTCTGTAAATAGGACAGCATTCCACTGCAGTCTAGTCCATCTGACATGTTGCTCTGCCCATTGCAGGTGCTACTGACGATGTCTGTGAGTCAAGTTTGGCCCAACATAAGGTCGTCTTGCAGTAAGGCATGTATCTCTGAGTCGTCGTATGACTGTCATTCGAGAGACTTGCCCACGTCTACCCACTATTGCTCTTGCTGTTTGACTTGCCGGGACAGAACGATTCCTTAGGTGACTCAGCACAATATGACAATCTTGCGCAGGGGTAGTAACTCGTGGTTGGCCACTCCGAAGTCTATCCCGGGCACTGCCAAAGGTTCCGTAACGTTCATTGAGACGTACAATAGTGCTGTGGTGGCAATTCATCCTTCTGGCAATGGCCCGAGAGCTCATTCCGGTCTCCAACAAACCAATGGCTCGTTGGCGGTCGTTTTCAGATAGTCGTGGCATTTCAAGCACATGTACTGGGTGTTTTGTCTCAACGGCCTTTTTATACCGAGTATACTGCCACAACGCGTACACATTTTCAGGGTCATAGCTGTTGGGAATTGTGTTGCACGTGTAACTTTCATCGTTTACATGTAGTCTGTAAACAAACCCGTGGGTTGAATCATGCACTTTCCATTCCAGCAGCCATTCGCTCTCTACCTCATGACACACCTGGGAAAATCCATTTCCACACTTTTTTTTCCCAGCTTCTCGGCATCAGCATATATAATAATTGTGCGTTTTTAATGTGCTTCACATACATACATACACATACATACACATACATATATATATATATTGTTCAAAAAAAAGAAAAGCATAGCTATCCGACGGCGCGTTTTTATGAGTTTGTAAGTAAAATTTGGTGCTAGGGTATATAAAAACCAGCCTCAAATGTTCTTTACACTGTCGAATGCACGCGTTGACCTGAATTGCGTTCGTTTTTGTAATCGTTACAACGCAGTGGTCAATAGTGTTTTAATATGAAACAAATATAAAGGTATGTTATCAGGCACTCGCAGGAAATAAAGAAGTAGAACACCAGACAACAGAAAAACAACAGACATGAGTGGCTTACCCAGGATTTGAACACTGGACCTTCCGTGCGACAACCCCGCCTAGCCATGCAAGCGAATCACACTATCCGCTCTGCCATCTACACATCATCAAAAATGATGTTTCAATGGCAGGTCAATAGTGCGAACCACAATACACGACACCAGAAGTCCTCCATGGGCAGTTCAGCCTATTAATGACGCAATCACTTCTGTTGTATTTCTATCAAGCAGTATAGGCCGAATCCAACAAGACCCTTAGGACCTTAATACTGTGTCCAGTAAATGATAGTAGACTAGAACAGTGAGAACAGGATAGTGGGTAGGTTTGGTATTGTACAAACATTTATTACAAATAAGGGAGGGAAACCTGAGGCCTGTAAACAGTAAATTAATATGAAACAAATATAAAGGTATGTTATCAGGCACTCGCAGGAAATAAAGAAGTAGAACACCAGACAACAGAAAAACAACAGACATGAGTGGCTTACCCAGGATTTGAACACTGGACCTTCCGTGCGACAACCCCGCCTAGCCATGCAAGCGAATCACACTATCCGCTCTGCCATCTACACATCATCAAAAATGATGTTTCAATGGCAGGTCAATAGTGCGAACCACAATACACGACACCAGAAGTCCTCCATGGGCAGTTCAGCCTATTAATGACGCAATCACTTCTGTTGTATTTCTATCAAGCAGTATAGGCCGAATCCAACAAGACCCTTAGGACCTTAATACTGTGTCCAGTAAATGATAGTAGACTAGAACAGTGAGAACAGGATAGTGGGTAGGTTTGGTATTGTACAAACATTTATTACAAATAAGGGAGGGAAACCTGAGGCCTGTAAACAGTAAATTAATATGAAACAAATATAAAGGTATGTTATCAGGCACTCGCAGGAAATAAAGAAGTAGAACACCAGACAACAGAAAAACAACAGACATGAGTGGCTTACCCAGGATTTGAACACTGGACCTTCCGTGCGACAACCCCGCCTAGCCATGCAAGCGAATCACACTATCCGCTCTGCCCTAGGCGGGGTTGTCGCACGGAAGGTCCAGTGTTCAAATCCTGGGTAAGCCACTCATGTCTGTTGTTTTTCTGTTGTCTGGTGTTCTACTTCTTTATTTCCTGCGAGTGCCTGATAACATACCTTTATATTTGTTTCATATTAATTTACTGTTTACAGGCCTCAGGTTTCCCTCCCTTATTTGTAATAAATGTTTGTACAATACCAAACCTACCCACTATCCTGTTCTCACTGTTCTAGTCTACTATCATTTACTGGACACAGTATTAAGGTCCTAAGGGTCTTGTTGGATTCGGCCTATACTGCTTGATAGAAATACAACAGAAGTGATTGCGTCATTAATAGGCTGAACTGCCCATGGAGGACTTCTGGTGTCGTGTATTGTGGTTCGCACTATTGACCTGCCATTGAAACATCATTTTTGATGATGTGTAGATGGCAGAGCGGATAGTGTGATTCGCTTGCATGGCTAGGCGGGGTTGTCGCACGGAAGGTCCAGTGTTCAAATCCTGGGTAAGCCACTCATGTCTGTTGTTTTTCTGTTGTCTGGTGTTCTACTTCTTTATTTCCTGCGAGTGCCTGATAACATACCTTTATATTTGTTTCATATTAATTTACTGTTTACAGGCCTCAGGTTTCCCTCCCTTATTTGTAATAAATGTTTGTACAATACCAAACCTACCCACTATCCTGTTCTCACTGTTCTAGTCTACTATCATTTACTGGACACAGTATTAAGGTCCTAAGGGTCTTGTCGGATTCGGCCTATACTGCTTGATAGAAATACAACAGAAGTGATTGCGTCATTAATAGGCTGAACTGCCCATGGAGGACTTCTGGTGTCGTGTATTGTGGTTCGCACTATTGACCTGCCATTGAAACATCATTTTTGATGATGTGTAGATGGCAGAGCGGATAGTGTGATTCGCTTGCATGGCTAGGCGGGGTTGTCGCACGGAAGGTCCAGTGTTCAAATCCTGGGTAAGCCACTCATGTCTGTTGTTTTTCTGTTGTCTGGTGTTCTACTTCTTTATTTCCTGCGAGTGCCTGATAACATACCTTTATATTTGTTTCATATTAATTTACTGTTTACAGGCCTCAGGTTTCCCTCCCTTATTTGTAATAAATGTTTGGTCAATAGTGTTTATGACGCAATTTTTGACCACAGCTCATGTTGCGCGCACGTGAAAGCAACAAAATTTGGGGTGAACACTATTCACTGACTACGCAACTGAAACCCTATAAAAGGATAGCGCTACACACACAAAAATTCAGTTCATTTTCAAGCAGACATTTATATCGTCTCTATCGATACATTTAAGGAACATTGCTATTGGCCGACTGCATGCAGGTGAAAGTCAAAGTCAGGTTGCCAAACATCTAAACGTGCATCAGAGTACCATCAGTCGAC
Organism: Oreohelix idahoensis; assembly: GCA_024509875.1. Lineage (NCBI taxonomy): Eukaryota > Metazoa > Mollusca > Gastropoda > Stylommatophora > Oreohelicidae > Oreohelix > Oreohelix idahoensis. The sequence continues at coordinate 279,639 of JAMPIV010001261.1, read as the reverse complement.
TTTGGCACCGGTTCCAAGCCACTGGCTCAGTTGAAGACCGGCATCGCAGTGGACGACCCAGAGTGACAACAGCAGCGGAGGATCGCTTTATTCGGCTTCGTCACCTCAGAGACAGGTTTACAATAGCTTCCTCAACTGCCCAGTCATTGCCTACAGGACGTCATGTGTCTGATCAAACTGTCCGGAATAGACTGCATGACGCTGGACTTTGGGCACAACGACCTCACCGATGACCTGTCCTTACTCGCCGCTATCGCCAAAATCGACTTCTTTGGGCCAACCAGCATCGTCCCTGGGCAGCTGACAATCAATGGAGACGTGTCTGGTTTAGTGACGAATCTTTCTTTTTGTTGCAGCGTCATGATAGACGGCGTAGGGTCCACCGTAGGCCAAATGAACGTTTTGCCCAAAATTGCGTTGATGAAGCTCCGCCGCACGGTGGTGGAGGTGCAATGGTGTGGGAAATGATCAGTTACAACGGAAGGAGTCAATTGGTGCACATTGAAGGAGGCTTGAATGCGCAACGATACGTCAGTGAAATTCTTCGACCCCATGTCCTTCTACTTTTGGCTGCTCAAAGGTCTGTGTTTCAACAGGACAACGCAAGACCCCATTGTGCACGGTTGACCACGCAGTTCCTGACTGCCAACAACATTCTCACCCTTCCCTGGCCATACCTATCTCCAGACATGAGTCCGATTGAGCACCTGTGGGATGAGCTGCATAGACGTGTTTGTCGCCGAGACGTTGCTCCAGCCAATCGTCGTGATCTGTTCCAGGCACTCCAGGAAGAGTGGGCAGCCGTCCCACAGGCCCACATCAGACGTCCGATCGCATCCATGCCCAGGAGATGCCAGTCGTTGATCGATGCAAGAGGAGGCCACACACCATACTAACGGGAAAGCCCGTACGCCAAAAAACTCTCGTAACCCAGATGCAAAACAACTGTCAACTGATTAGTTGAACCCTAAGGTATTCTTGTGTGCAATTTGAACAATTAACTCATTAAACTAAAAAAGTTATTGAATGTCAAAATTATGGCTATGTGTGTGCCTTCAGTAACTATGCGTTTCTTTTTTTTGAACAGTATATATATATATAGGGTTTGTAGCAGTGGTGGTAGTTTATATCTGTTATAAGATTAGTAGCAGTGGTGGTAGTTTATATCTCTTATAGGGTTTGATATATATATATATATATCTCTCAAACCCTATAAGAGATATAAACTACCACCACTGCTACTAATCTTATAACAGATATAAACTACCACCACTGCTACAAACCCTATAACAGATATAAACTACCACTACTGCTACAAACCTTATAACAGATATAAACTACCACCACTGCTACAAACCCTATAACAGATATAAACTACCACCACCGCTACAAACCTTATAACAGATATAAACCATCACCACTGCTACAAACCTTATAACAGATATAAACTACCACTGCTACAAACCTTATGAGAGATATAAACTACCACGACTGCTACTAATCTTATAACAGATATAAACTACCACCACTGCTACAAACCTTATAACAGATATAAACTACCACCACTGCTACAAATCTTATAACAGATATAAACTACCACCACTGCTACAAACCCTATAACATATATAAACTACCACCACTGCTACTAATCTTATAACAGATATAAACTACCACCACTGCTACAAACCTTATAACATATATAAACTACCACCACTGCTACTAATCGTATAACAGATATAAACTACCACCACTGCTACAAACCTTATAACATATATAAACGACCACCACTGCTACAAACCTTATAACAGATATAAACTACCACCACTGCTACAAACCTTATAACAGATATAAACTACCACCACTGCTACAAACCTTATAACAGATACAAACTACCACCACTGCTACAAACCTTATAACAGATATAAACTACCACCACTGCTACAAACCTTATAACATATATAAACTACCAACACTGATACAAACCTTATAACAGATATAAACTACCACCACTGCTACAAACCTTATAACATATATAAACTACCAACACTGATACAAACCTTATAACAGATATAAACTACCAACACTGATACAAACCCTATAACAGATATAAACTACCACCACTGCTACAAACCTTAGAACATATAAAAACTACCACCACTGCTACAAACCCTATAACATATATAAACTACCACCACTGCTACTAATCTTATAACAGATATAAACTACCACCACTGCTACTAATCTTATAACAGATATAAACTACCACCACTGCTACAAACCCTATAACAGATATAAACTACCACTACTGCTACAAACCTTATAACAGATATAAACTACCACCACTGCTACAAACCCTATAACAGATATAAACTACCACCACCGCTACAAACCTTATAACAGATATAAACCATCACCACTGCTACAAACCTTATAACAGATATAAACTACCACTGCTACAAACCTTATGAGAGATATAAACTACCACGACTGCTACTAATCTTATAACAGATATAAACTACCACCACTGCTACAAACCTTATAACAGATATAAACTACCACCACTGCTACAAACCTTATAACATATATAAACTACCAACACTGATACAAACCTTATAACAGATATAAACTACCAACACTGATACAAACCCTATAACAGATATAAACTACCACCACTGCTACAAACCTTAGAACATATAAAAACTACCACCACTGCTACAAACCCTATAACAGATATAAACTACCACCACTGCTACTAATCTTATAACATATATAAACTACCACCACTGCTACAAACCTTATAACATATATAAACTACCACCACTGCTACAAACCTTATAACAGATATAAACCACCACTGCTACAAAACCTATAACAGATATAAACTACCACCACTGCTACTAATCTTATAACATATATAAACTACCACCACTGCTACTAACCTTATAACATATATAAACTACCACTGCTACAAACCCTATAACAGATATAAACTACCACCACTGCTACAAACCTTATAACAGATATAAACTACCACCACTGCTACAAACCTTATAACATATATAAACTACCAAAACTGATACAAACCTTATAACAGATACGTGTAGTGTTGGGCAGAGCAACCTAACCTTTGAGGTGAAGACAAGAGTACGACAGGGATGCCCCTTATCAACCACTCTATTTTTAACAGTCATAGACTGGGTGATGCGCCAGACAACAGAGGGCAGTCCAAGAGGAATAAGATGGACAACATTTTCTTCTTCTTCTTCTTCTTCCTTGTTCGCCTTCAGACTTCCACATTTATGACTCTAATAAAGGCAGTAGTCAACCCAAGGCTCCCAACATCTCCAAACAGTTTTTCGTTGACAGAAGTGGGTTGTTGCCATATGCTACTCCGTTCATTACTGTAGGTTGGGCAGTATTGCAGCAGGTGTTCGACTGTCATTGGGCTGGTACCGCAGGTGCAGAGATCTGTTGCACCAATTTTGTATTTGTGGTACAGATGGTATCTCAATCTGTTGTGACCAGTGCGTAGCCGAAAAATGATGACCTGTTCTTTTCTGGATAGTTGATGATATGCATCATTTTTCAAATGTCCCGGGTGCTCTCTTTCCCATTTGGACTTGAATGTAGCCTTTATAGTAGTCTTTGCCGTTGCGTAAGTTGTCTCTATATTATTTTGTTGTAAGGCACCTCCTTCCTTAGCAAGTCTATCTGCCTCCTCATTTCCTGGTAAGTTGCAATGGGCTGGTATCCACTGGATAGTGCACTTCTTGAAGCATTCGGCTAATCTTTCAAGGGAGATTATCAGATCTTTCAATCCTTTAGTTTGGTGGCTCTTCAGCACTGATATTATTGAGAGGGCATTAGCACTGTCACATCAACACATCCAGGAAAAAACGGATAGACTTAATAAGTTTAGCCAGCAGGTGGGCTTGAACATCAATTTAAAGAAGTCTGAGGTTATGACGCTCAATGTGAGCAACTCTGAGCCCATATCAGTAAGGAATCAGCAACTGGTACAGACAGATACCTTCACATACCTAGGATGCATAGTAACACCAGACGGCGGGGCAGGCAAAGACATCAACATCAGAATGAATAAGGCAAGAACAGCCTTCTTTAGCCTAAACAACATCTGGAAGTCCTCCCAATACAGCACAAGCACAAAATTAAGATTATATCAGAGCTGTGTGCTTTCTGTGCTTCTCTATGGTGCGGAATGCTGGAGAGTTACAGAGAAGGAAATGTCGAAACTGTCCTCTTTTCACACAACATGACTAAGAAAAATTCACCGAATCTTTTGGCCGAATATCATCACTAACCAAGATCTGCTTACTCGTAGCAAGCAAGAGGACATGCACACCATCATAGCTGGCAGACGCTGGAGCTGGGTTGGCCATGTCCTCAGAAGAAACCCCGATGCCATCACAAGAACAGCTATGCTTTGGACCCCTGAAGGAAAACGAAAGAGAGGCCGACCAAACACAACCTGGCGGAGGACTGTGGAGGCTGAGATGCAAAGAATGAACCAGAGTTAGGGCACTGTACGAAGGATGGCCACCGACTGAGCAAAGTGGAATCAATTTGCTGTTGCCCAACAAGACGCCACCAAGCGTGATGGCCACTGACTGCTTTGACGGTCGGTGGCTAAGGATCAGAGAAGAAGAAGAAAGAAGCTACAAACCCTATAACAGATATAAACTACCACCACTGCTACAAACCTTATAACATATATAAACTACCACCACTGCTACAAATCTTATAACATATATAAACTACCACCACTGCTACAAACCTTATAACAGATATAAACTACCACCACTGCTACAAACCTTATAACAGATATAAACTACCACCACTGCTACAAACCTTATAACAGATATAAACTACCACCACTGCTACAAACCTTATAACATATATAAACAACTACTGCTACAAACCTTATAACATATATAAACTACCACCACTGCTACAAATCTTATAACATATATAAACTACCACCACTGCTACAAACTTTATAACAGATATAAACTACCACCACTGCTACAAACCTTATAATAGATATAAACTACCACCACTGCTACAAACCTTATAACAGATATAAACTACCACCACTGCTACAAACTCTATAACAGTTATAAACTACCACCATTGCTACTAATCTTATAACAGATACGAGTATAAACTACCACCACTGCTACAAACCTTATAACATATATCAACTACCACTGCTACAAACCTTATAACAGATATAAACTACCACCACTGCTACAAACCTTATAACATATACAAACTACCACCACTGCTACAAACCAAATAACAGATATAAACTACCACCACTGCTACAAATCTTATAACATATATAAACTACCACCACTGCTACAAACCTTATAACAGATATAAACTACCACCACTGCTACAAACCTTATAACAGATACAAACTACCACCACTGCTACAAACCTTATAACAGATATAAATTATCACCACTGCTACAAACCTTATAACATATATAAACTATTACCACTGCTACAAAACTTATAACATATATAAACTACCACCACTGCTACAAACCCTATAACAGATATAAACTACCACCACTGCTACAAACCTTATAACAGATACAAACTACCACCACTGCTTCAAACCCTATAACAGATATAAACTACCACCATTGCTACTAATCTTATAAAAGATACGAGTATAAACTACCACCACTGCTACAAACCTTATAACAGATATAAACTACCACCACTGCTTCAAACCCTATAACAGATATAAACTACCACCATTGCTACTAATCTCATAACAGATACGAGTATAATTTACCATCACTGCTACAAACCTTATAACAGATATAAACTACCACCACTGCTTTAAACCTTATAACATATATAAACTACCACCACTGCTACAAACCCTATAACAGATATAAACTACCACCACTGCTACTAATCTTATAACAGATACGAGTATAAACTACCACCACTGCTACAAACCTTATAACAGATATAAAGTACCACCACTGCTACAAATCTTATAACATATATACACTACCACCATTGCTACAAACCTTATAACAGATACGAGTATAAACTACCACCACTGCTAAAAACCGTATAACATATATAAACTACCACCACTGCTACAAACCCTATAACAGATATAAACTACCACCACTGCTACAAACCCTATAACATATATAAACCAACACCACTGCTACAAAACCTATAACATATATAAACCACCACCACTGCTACAAACCCTATAACAGATATAAACTACCACCACTGCTACTAATTTTATAACAGATACGAGTATAAACTACCACCACTGCTACAAACCATATAACAGATATAAAGTACCACCACTGCTACAAATCTTATAACATATATAAACTACCACCATTGCTACAAACCTTATAACATTTATAAACCACCACTGCTACAAACCCTATAACAGATATAAACTACCACCACTGCTACAAACCCTATAACAGATATAAACTACCACCACTGCTACAAACCTTATAACAGATATAAACTATGACCACTGCTACAAACCTTATAACAGATATAAACCACCACTACTCTTCAAGCGTTTGCTATTATTATATTTTCTAATTTCTTTTCAACTACTAAAAATATTATTAATATCAACATTACTACTGAAACATAAATACTCTTGGTCAAAACTTTTAATTGTGTCCACAATTAAGCTCTGTAGTACTTACTGGGAACTTTTCGTTTCTCTCTCTTTTTCTCTCACTCTCTGTTTCTCTCTCTCTCTCCGTCTCTCTCTCTCTCTCTAAGTTAGTTCTCTCTCTCATTGTCTCTCGCTGTTAACGTTATTAATTTCAGATGAAAACATACATTTCATTCCAATTATAGTGAAACTAAAGTAATTATCATTTAAATGTTTATATAAAAAAAACACTTCTGTATTTATTTCCTAATCCGATAATTAATGCCTCTCATACTGACTGAAGCGGGTGTTGCATTTAAGAATGACTGATAACCAACAATTACGGTTCGTCGATTTTAATTCAGTGTTAACACTTATCTTCTCATTAAAAAAAATAAAAATTAAAATGTAAACGTTTGACCTGCAACTTCTGCTTCGTGTTGTTTGAAGAAATGTATCTAGACATTTTATAATTGTCAACCTAAATATTCTTTAAAATTAGCCAAGACATCGATGTAAATTTTCTGTAACATTTACAGCCATCAAAGTATTAAATTAATGGAACGTGTTTTTTTTTTAATTTCAAATCATTACACACTATCTGCACGCAGTCTAATAGTATAGAAAGTTACAAAGCTCGTGTTTCACTAATGAAATATTGAATAGTAAATCTGTCAAGGCACTGTTAGTTTGAAAGTTTAAAATTCTCGATATGCATGCCGTTAACGAAGATTCTTTCATAAAACGTTATTTGCATAATGCTTCTGTAGGCTATAAATTCCTCAGCAGCAGGTTTATAAGACATGTGGCTATTTATCTAGGTGTATAATCAATCGAGATATCTATAGGGCGGAAGCATGTTTAGTTTGATAAATCTCACTCATCACTTCGTCTACTTTATATTAAATTTTCTTGCTTAAAACCTTTATTTGGAACTCATAGAGTTTTAAGCTGTTATTATTGCTTTGCATGATACATAGCAAACTCAAACTCGTAATTATGTTAATGAGCAGTTGCTTTAATTTCTATCGCTAATTTCGTAAATTTACGAAGGCGTTTTAGCCTAGACATGGACATTTGGTCAAAGGAAAACCTGTTAACTTCAGACATGAATATTGGTAATATCTCACACAAAAGCGAGACGCCACATTATGATCTTGTAATCAGCGACAAGACCATGCATTACATTACCTTTGCTCTAATTATAGTGACAAGTTCATCTGTGGCCTTGTTCGGTATAGCAGCCAACGCCATCAACACGGTTGTATACTGGAAACAAGGAATCAAAGACAGTGCTACTGTTCAGTTTTTCTCTTTGTCAGTTACAGACTTTGTTTATTGTATTCTGGTTTTGGCTTCATCACTCAGTGTTCTTCTCGCCTACGTTAGTCCAAACGTCACGGTTCTCGATCCCGCTTCTTTAACTTATTTCCTATCACCGCCGAAAGAAAAGGTGTTTTATCTTTCAATAGTTATAACTATTTTTCTGTCAGTGGAGCGGTGCTTTTGTGTTATGTTTCCGTTTAATGTCAAACTAATTTTTACAAAACCCCGTTCTGTTAAGGCCGTCCTTTGCGTGGGATTTATCTTAATGACACTGCTAATCCCAGATTACATAACCCAGGGTTTGACATGGAAGTACGACTCCAGATTTAATTCAACTCGACTTCTGTTCTGGTCGGCAGAGGACAGGATCAAATTTGATGTATTCAAGAATGTTGTGTTTGTTAGTGTTCTGCCACTTGTTGCTGGTATAATCAGCACCATATGTGCAGTACTTATGCTGACAATGATTAAAACTTCGATGAAATTTCGAAAGTCTAATGGATCAGCTGTTTCATATGTGCATTACTCCCATAGAATAGGTAAAAACTTCAAAGACAAATCAAAAACATCTAATATTGCATTAACGAAAAAAGACGCAAGACTGGCAAAAACAGTTATTACTGTAGATGTGATCTTTATTATATGTAATGTTCCCAAATTAATGCTTCTTGCCTCCACTATTGTAGAGTTTTACATTCCTGAGTTCAACAGTCTCGTACCAGGGAGATACCAAAATTTAGTGTTGTTGATTATGATCTTTGCTTCCATCATGGAGTCTGTAAATGGGGCAGTTAGTTTTTTAATTTACATTTTTACCAGTCTAAAGTTTAGGTCAATGTACAGACAAATATTTTGTCATTTTTGAATCGTAAAGCATAAAATACAACAAAATTTGAAAAATAGATTAATAAGAAACAGCGTGAATTTTTATATTTGTAAAATGCAAAAGATGTCTGCAGCTTCCTCTCTGGAATTTAAGATTTGAAAGTTCATCGCAGACAAATAGTCTGTCCTATTGGAACCACAGTATTTTTTCAAAACACACAATTCCCGTCCAAGTTCCAGGCCTTCACAAAATTACATGTATCCGTCGTTTACTAAACCGAGAGGTCATAACTAAGAGAACATAATGATTTGTGGCATTGAATAAGAAAATATAGAAATCCGTACATATTGAAACATTGAAAGTTGTTATGTGACCCCCTCCAGTGATGGACTGAAATTTGAGGCTCTACATTCGTACAGCGGCTCTATGCTACACACGAGAAGCAATCAACTCTGCCAAGACAATCCAATAAATGTATCTGAACAATTGAACTTAACAGTGATTTTCCATAAGGCACTACGGAATTTAATTACCATAAATGAAGTTTTTGTTCCTTAATCCATGGCCCCTGTCAATGAGAACTTACTTGTATGATATCACCGGGCACAAATAAGTGATTCAATCCAATTTATTACAAACCAGTTCAAAGTATACACATGTGTTCAGTCACTATTTATATCAGGTGCATGAAAGTCTGTGTCAAAATCCGACATTTGACAACTAAAACCTTGGACATTACACACAAGACCATCTAGTTTTTTTCACAGTCGACTAACTTCTTTTAAAATGTGACGTCATTTTCTTCTCAAAACGCATTCACATTTTTATGTGGAGCTGCGCAACGATAATTGAGGTAACACTCCATCAGGTAAACCCACATCCTTCAATCACCGCGCGTAGCTCTCAACAGAAATAAAGACATTCCTGAAATCAGTAACAAGAAATACGATTCGGGGCCAGACATTGAAATAATACCCCAGCCATGTTCATTTTTCGAAACGGTGGTTGACAGTGTAGAGACAATATTGGGAAAAAAAAGTTATTATATTAACGTAAAATTGATTTAAATTATATCAAATAAAGACATGGGAATACATTTGCATCCTGTATATAAAGTATATATACAAAGTATGCATTCGCACATTAAATATACATAACGTTCATACACATATATTTTGTGTATATACAATAGATTCAAGTGATGATGTAGTGACATAAAAAAACACTGACTTTTCAGTTATTTTATAGATCAAGAGCTCCCAGCTGACATTGAGTCAGAAACAACAGAAATGGGACGTGAATAAGATAAGACAGAATCTAAAACTCTTGTATAAGTCTTGTATTTGTATCTATACATATTAAAAGTATGTATTTATTTCAAGAAACAACGGATTATAATACTGGGATAACAGTTAATAAAAGTACGTTAGCAAAATAAAGGATGGGATTCCGGAAGATTGTTATAAATCTAAGTTTTACTAACACATTCCATCTTAAATTTGCATTACAGATTGAAGCCATATGATTTTGTAAGGATGTTGGAGTCTAGCTTTATCTACTTTAATTAGGTTCATCTCGTCATCTCTCTTCAGACGATGGTTATTGGTCTGTCTATCATTGTAGTTTGACAACCTATTTTATAACTTTCTTCGTCTGCCAGAAGTAAGATATGGTAGTGTTTAAATTTCTATGTATTGTGTGATTTAATTTTTTATCGGCTTTGTTTGCACTCCTGATGGTATCTAGCACGGAAACATTTCCACATGTCCTCCCAAACAAGAGTGTTATACTCGTATATCACTTATTTGACCACCTAAGCGGTGAAATATATAAATAATGCATAGGCCGTTAACTCTCCTGCATGTCAGAAAGTTTTTACAGTCCGCAACTTACCGGCCTCCTGTTTTATCAGAGCAGAGAACAACCATTTGGAATGTTTATGTCCAGTAGGGTCAGTGCGTTTATTAACTACAATAAAATTTCAAAAATCAGGATTCCAGAAATCCGGACCACCCGAGAATCTGGCTTTTTGAAAACTCAAAATTTTAAAAATCAAAATTAGTGCCTGATTATTGGAATGTCACATATTTTGTTCGCTCTCGTTTGCTCTCCGGCAGTATTGAACTTGCATTTTTGTGCGTACTAATGATGTGCACTATTTGATTGTCGGCACATTCTATTTTCCTATCTTCCAACAGTATTTGGTATTTTCGAGTCAATGTTTACACTCCTTCCATTCAGCTGTGTCGTGTTTGTTTACCTGAGCCTTTGGTACAAAGCAGGCCAAGGAGATTTTCGTGTAGTGACCAAGTGTTATGTTTCCCGGGGAACGCTAGTCCATTATCGAAACTGGTAACAGATTATCAGACATATGGATGAAGTAAGAAGTTGTAGTGGTAAACATTACCGAGAATAGACGGGTATAGCAACTCATACGGAAAACTGACCGTTTGAAATTTACAAACGCGTTAGTCATGCCCAACATTCGCAAAGGAAAGTTGTCATACCACGAACTTGTGAATGCATTGGTTTAGCAGTTTTAAGGCTAATAGAGATTCACGTTGATTGGAAGTTTGTCAGAAATTCCATGTAGTAAACAACGTCATGTGAGCGTGGGCCGAGAACTACGATATAGCGTAGACCATTTTAGACACACAACACTGCATACCTGAATAGTTACAAGTAATTCTCCCAGTAAATTAACTAAAAAAGTGGTGATTTTCATCATAGTCCCTGAGTTATATGATATACGCTCAGGGAGAGTAAAAATTCAGAGATAAATTTCAGTTGACGGAAAGAGAGAAAGGCACCTGATTAATACCATGACAACAAAGACTTAGCTTCGGAATTTGTTCTTTTATTCCATCTAAAGTTGATGGTATGAGTTTACGAGACTATTTGAGGTTAGATTCTACGATATCAGTTGTACTGCTGTTCTGTGGTTCAAAGCTTGCGATCGACACCTGAAACCTACCTTCAACTTGTTGTGAAGATACCTACCTTGACCAGGAGAAGTGCCCTTGCCACAGAGACGAAATGACGGAAACAGCAGCATCAATACCTTAGCAGTTTGGAAGCTAAGTGACATTTTTAGCAGGCCAACAAAAAAGAACTTATTGATCTATAGTCCACAAACTAAAAGCTAACTTAAGCCGATATCAGTCAATGACGAAACCTATTTTTAGTAATCACCACTTCATATTTATTTACACTTGTTCCAAAGTAATTGATCATTAAATTTGTTATATGTTGTTGTTTTTTTTACAAATTCATAGTTAATTTAGTTATTATAGAGAGCAGTGCACACAGATGAATCTGCATCTTTAAAATATTTATATTTATATCTATAGAGCCAAATAATAATAAGAATTTCACTGTTAATTCAGTTAGGGGTTTGTACGAGCTAAATTAAATTATACAATACTTCTTCACAAAAGTTGTCGAGCAGATAAAAGTTAACATTGCTAAGACACTTTCAGCATTGTACTTGACTTCTGAAATATCTTGTGAAGACTCTCTCGAGGTAGACAGATCATCATCTTTCTATCTGTATCTCTGCCAATGTGACATAATTTGTGCTCTCTCTTCTCCTCTCCGGCAGTATTGAACTACATTTGTTGTGAGTACTGAATTAGGTGCATTATTCTTTTGTTAGCACTCTCTTTTCCTCTACTGTTATTGTTTACATTTCACGCTTTGATGCATCTCAGGGCCAGACAAGCATATCGCCCATCCCTAAGAGATTAATTGAGTCCATAAAACGTGATAATACTACATTGGCCCCAGGTAAGTTCGAGCACGAAGTGTTTGCTTAAGATTGCATAATTACTTCCGACTCGACAGGAAAAATGTAAGAAGTTGTAACGTAAACAATAGCAAGAATTGTCGGATGTAGCAACTCCATATACGGAGTATTCTTCTTCTTCATAACCCTTTGCTCCCCAAGGAGCATAGGCCTTTAACAAACACATGTCAAGTCCTCCTGTCACGTGCCATCATCTCAAGTTCTTTCTACGTTCTCCTCATCATTTTCACCTCTGTTTCCAGCTCTCTTCTCCATGTGCTTCTTGGTCTACCTCTGCATCTCTTGCCCTGGGAATTCCAGAACAAGGACTACCTTGTAATGCTTTCAACAGGTTTTCCCAGTGTGTGTCCTATCCATCGCCATCGTCTTCTTCTCATCTCTTGTTCTACTGGCACTTGTCTGGTTCTTGTCATCAGTTCCACATTGGCAAGCTTGTCATACCATTTTAATCCTTCTATTCTATGCAAGCACCTATTTATGAAAGCCTGAAGGTTTTTTATTGTTGCTTTTTTTGTTGTTCTCCATGTTTCAGAGCCATATAATAGTACTGACTTGACTTTTGAGTTGAAGATTATTATTTTTGTGATGTGTCATAGCGGGATACTCGTGCTTGAATCTCTCTTTGTGTACTTCAAGTTGAATTATGTTTTGTAATCCGTTGGAAAAGAATGTTAATTTTTCTTTTTCAATTTCCCTCAGTGTATTGTTTTTTATTTTATTGATCGTATAGTGGTGAGCATTATCCCTGTGTCGATGACGCGGGTTTAATCTTAATGGACGAAAGCAGAAACCCAGCCCTTGACAACGACTCAGTTTTAATCTTAAATGTTCTCTGATTACTTCTTTTTCACTCTCTCTTCGTTACAGTTAACTTCATCGCTAACCTGACAATCTTCTCCTAAATAATTCTTTCTTGGAATTAAGAATTAATCCATAAGGGAATTCATTAAATAGTAACTTGATAACTCAATTCAATAACTGGAACCAATGTTAGGGAACGAAATCTGAACTCCTTTCCAACTATCATAATTATAAGTCATTCACCATTATAGTCTGTCAATAATTTAATTTTTTTTTTTTTTTTTTTTTTTTTTTTTTTTTTAACCAGCGGCACTTGGGCGTTTAGCCCTTCGGCCCAATGACATGTCATTGCGAGGCTGGGGAACCTGAGGACTTTCCTTCCAACCCGGTCAGGAGCTTCGCCCCTTCCCATCCACAGAGGGTTTATCACAGGAGCCGTTCAGGCTATTCAGTCAAATTTCCGGCCGTAAACATTTCTTCAAACGCCGACGCCCGGGTTTGAACCATGAACACCTGGTCGCCAGTACAACGCCGAAGCCATTACACCAGCGCGGCTCCCCAATAATTTAATTAAATCTGCTTTCTTGTTTTTCCTGTCTTTTATCTTATTGATGGTTTATGTTGTTATCCATGCTTTTTGTAGTCGTTCCCTTTTCCCCAGTATTTCTTCACATGTCTCATTCCATACCGTTTTGATTTGCTGCCAATAGAATTCTGTATTCTCTGCATCTTCCAGCTGTTGGAGCTTCTTCTTTCTCGTTTGATCCTTAGCCGCCGACCGTCAAAGCAGTCAGTGGCCATCACGCCTAGTGGCGTCTTGTAGGGCAACAACAAATTGATTCCACTTTGATCGGTCAGTGGCCATCCTTCGTACAGTGCCCCAACTCTGGTTCATTCTTTGCATCTCAGCCTCCACAGTTCTCCGCCAGGTTGTTTTTGGTCGCCCTCTCTTTTGTTTTCCTTCAGGGGTCCAAAGCATAGCTGTTCTTGTGATGGCATCGGGGTCTCTTCTGAGGACATGACCAACCCAGTTCCAGCGTCTGCCAGCTTTGATGGTGTGCATGTCCTCTTGCTTGCTACGAGTAAGCAGATCTTGGTTAGTGATGGTATTCGGCCAAAAGATTCGGTGAATTTTTCTTAGGCATGTTGTGTGAAAAGAGGACAATTTCGACATTTCCTTCTCTGTAACTCTCCAGCATTTCGCACCATAGAGAAGCACAGAAAGCACACAGCTCTGATATAATCTTAATTTTGTGCTTGTGCTGTATTGGGAGGACTTCCAGATGTTGTTTAGGCTAAAGAAGGCTGTTCTTGCCTTATTCATTCTGATGTTGATGTCTTTGCCTGCCCCGCCGTCTGGTGTTACTATGCTTCCTAGGTATGTGAAGGTATCTGTCTGTACCAATTGCTTATTCCTTACTGATATGGACTCAGGGTTGCTCACATTGAGCGTCATGACCTCAGACTTCTTTAAATTGATGTTCAAGCCCACCTGCTGGCTAAACTTATTGAGTCTATCCGTTTTTTCTTGGATAAGTTGATGTGAATGTGCTAACAGTGCAATGTCATCTACATATTCCAGATCTTCCAATGTAGAAAATGTTGTCCATCTTATTCCTCTTGGACTGCCGTCTGTTGTCTGGCGCATCACCCAGTCTATGACTGTTAAAAATAGAGTGGTTGATAAGGGGCATCCCTGTCGTGCTCCTGTCTTCACCTCAAAGGTTAGGTTGCTCTGCCCAACACTGCACGTAAAGTTTGCATAGAGGCTTTTTATGATTGACACTATGCAGCTTGGAATTCCATAAGCCCTCAGTATTTTCCATAAACTGTCCCTGTGTATGCTGTCAAAAGCCTTTTCAAAATCAACGAAATTAATGTAAAGCTGTCTTTGCCATTCTGAACACTGCTCTATAATGTTCCTGAGAGTGAATATATGATCTGCACATCTCCTGTTCTTTCTAAATCCTGCTTGTTCTTTCCTCAGTTTGTGATCTACTGCCTTTGAAATTCTCTGTATAATTATCCTGCCTAGTATTTTGCTGGGAACTGAGAGAAGAGTGATTCCTCTCCAATTATTGCAGTCTGCAAGATCTCCCTTCTTGGGCAATTTGACAATTATTCCTTTGTTCCACTCTGATGGTGTTGTCCCCGTTTTCCAGACTTGTGCAAATAGTGGTTCTAATAGTTCTGCTGCTAGCTCAGGGTCTGTCTTAAATAGCTCTGCATTTAAGTTATCATGGCCCGGTGCTTTGCCGTTCTTTAACCCTTTGATTGCTGTGATGATTTCTTCTTTTCGTGGAATGTCTGTATTCACATCTAGATCGCTTTCATCTTCAGGAACATTCAATTGTGTCTCTGGTGGTTCCTTGTTCAGAGTTTATCTGAAGTGCTCTGCCCATCTTGTTTCTTGTCCCTCTGCTGTCGTGATGAGATTACCTTGCTTATCTCTTACTAATGTAATATTGTTGGCACCTCGTTTTCCGCTGATGAATTTAGTTATTTTGTATACTGTGCTTTGTTCATTTCTCAGTGCTGCCTCCTCTGCCTGTCTTGCAAGATCGTCTAGGAAATTCCTTTTGTTGGCTTGGGTTTGGCTTTTAGCTTCCTTGTCCAGCTGACTGTACTGTTCGCTATATAGTTGCTTTAACCTGGGGGACTTCGCTTCTGTTTTCTTTCTTTTTATTTCCTTTCTCATCGTTATGGTGTTTAAAGTTTCTGGTGTTATCCAGTCTTGCTTCTTCCTTTCCTGGAATCCCAAGCATGATTTGCTGCTTTCTTTGTATATTGTTGAAATGGTGTTGAAATTCTGGAGCTGTTGGAGCACCTGGAATTTATTGGATATTGTGACTGAAAATGTGTCTCTTGTTTCTTGATTTCTTAGATGTCCTACATTAAATTGTTGTCTATAATTTTGCATTTCTGCATATCTCTTGAGTTTCATTTTTACTTTGGCTATCAGAAGGTGGTGATCTGATGCCACATCTGCTCCTCTATATACCTTTACATCCTGCAATGATGATCTACACTTCTTGTTTATGCATATATGATCAATCTGATGTTCTGTTCTATTGTCTGGTGATATCCATGTTGCCTTGTGTATTCTCTTATGTGGAAACATGCTTATTCCTATAGCCAGTTGATTTGAAGCACAGAAGTTTGAGAATAGTTCCCCATTTTCATTCATTATTCCTAGCCCCTGTTTTCTCCTGACTTCTTCAAAGCCGGTGTTGACTGTACCTATCTTTGCATTAATGTCACCCATCAAAATTGTGATGTCTCTTCTTGAGATGATGGCACGTGACAGGAGGACTTGGCATGTGTTTGTTGAAGGCATATGCTCCTTTGGGAGTGGAGGGTTATGAATGAATGAATAATTTAATTGATTTTCTTCTTAACATGGACATAGTCTTTCCCCCATATCGTTTCGGTTATTTCTTTTTTGTCTTCCCTTTTGTTTTTATCAGTTTACAACTTCAGATTTTACAGTTACACTAGAAAAAGAAGGACTGACAAGTTCAGTGAGCAACCTACGCTAATTTTCCAGAGAATCGTTTAGAGTTTAGATGATATCTTGTGACCTCGACATTCAACTCCGCAAGATTTACGGAATCTCACTGAATCAATTTCCCTTTTAACTTCGCGATTCATTCTCTTAACTGAATATCCTTAATCTCCTTTCTTCCCTATGTAGCAGCGTGGGTGTTTCTTTTTATTGTATCACAATGCTACTACTAGGTGACTGAGGCAGGCCTAGTTTATAATTCAAGTGGTCAAATTCTTTTCCTTTGACTTATCTTCCAAGTTAGAGCTATCTCTATGACTGGCCCTTTTCGCCAGAGATGGGAATTCCTGGATGAGATAAGGTTCGTCTTTTTCTTCAACCCAGACCACGTTCTTCTCTCCTAGTTCTTCCTCAGCGACTACCTCGTACTAGTGGTGTTTCTATGATCTCTTGTCTACTCTCACTCCTAATTTCCCTCTATTTCTCATTCTTTCATATCTCAAGGAAACTGAAGTAATTTAATTCAACAAAGCAGGTTTATTTACAAAAATCTCAACATCCATGGAGGTTCAACAAATCCAGACAATTATTCTTCCTTACGATAGTCTTTAAGCCTTCTACTATTTCCTCGACTATTCCATATCTCCTATGGAATTCATCATTTATAGCCTCTCAATACAAATCCCTTAAGCCTGGTTTACCTAAATGCTTTCTCCAGCCCTGATTTAACTCTCAGGTAATTTTATAAATGTCTCTCATAAACCTCGAGAACCAAATTCTATCTTAGTCGAGTCTACTTTGTTTTTCACTAATACATCATATTTTCGTCATAAATTCAGACCTGCAAAAATATCGAACAATATCAAACACTCCTGTGGCAGCCTTGATACTTACGCTGACATGAGAGAGCGTGTGATAGCTATCAGCGGAGATCAATGTAGTTGCAACTCATTTATTCACATATGTTCGAGGAAGCTTCTTTCACCGTAATAAATCAGATGTATTCGCCCTTTCTGGCACTTACTATTACAAAGTCAACCACTTCGTTCAAACTGAGCATCCTCCGTAAAATTTCCTTCTTGTAATTGCTCCCTCCAGTGTGAGCGTCATTATCTTACAGAAATGTATTATCGATACCTCGTGAAAAATCTTAATTATTCATTCAATTTGCAACAATATGGGGTTCAGTAACAATGTTCTCTCTGCTTGACAGCTCCCTCTAGTGTGAGCGTCATTATCTTATATCATCATGTAGACCGAGGTTAACCACCAGGTCTCTTGGTTCATCTTGATTAGGGGATAATAATGAAAAGTCAATCTTACCAGCAAAAACCTGAATTCCATCACCTATCACTTCCTACTAGCAATCTCTATTCTATCCTAGTCTTAAAGCACAATATAGTCTATCATCCTGGAATTTCTACCGCTAATTCAGACTAAAGCTATCTACTTCAGGTTTGTTGAAACATCTGTCGCCCTTTTTTTTTTCTTTTTTTTTTTAAAAACCTTTATTTAGGTCATGATTTTAAACACCATCAATGTTATTTACAAGACTTTGTAAAAATTACATGATGTAAGATATGGTATATAAAGTTACTTCCCCCCCCCCCCCTCCCTGAACAATAACATCAAGTCAAATAACAATATCATAGCAAAGCAAAAACAAAAGGACGCAGAAAATATTTCACAACATAGCCCTATCAAATCCAAAAATCCCCACACTATCTCAAACAGCTATCATAGAAAATACAAATCAGTAATAATCAAAGTGTAAAATTATTGGATGATGCGACAGAATGTAAATGAGGCTACAATGTTCTAAGTACATCGACATCCTACCATGAGATGATTGGTGAAGACATAAATGATAAATGGTATTTATATTGCATGTTATTTACAGAAGTATTTACAATCAAAGCTACCTGCTTTACATTATATAATCAAACAACTAAGTATTTAAAGAAAAGCAAACTCCGCAACAAGAAATATTTTTAAAGTTGTTCTATTCTGTTTTGTGTTATTTGTTCGTATATCTGTGAAAATATTCTACGGTCGTAATGTATGCCGTCATGTAATGCCCTATTTCTACATATCCACACTAAGTATCTAAATTCTGCTAATAAAGTTAAGAGTTTGAGCTCTGTCTGTCTCGGTAACGTGGGTAAAATATTCAACATGACCGCTTGATACATGTTGAGTGAATGCGGTGTTTTGGAAGTTATTAACGTTCTTAGTTTGTTTAGTGTAGGGACCACTGTCCTACATGTGTAAAACAAGTGGTCCTCTGTTTCTATTGCATTGTTACTGCACAGTTTACACCTTGGTGGCGCCTTGCCTGCTTTCATTGCTGAATGCTTGCTCATGATAGATGTTAAACCGTACAGTAACCTAAATGTAACTTGTTTGGCTTGTGGCTTGACGTCTATTGCATGAATGTTTGTGAAGCTCTGCGTGTAGTCTGTTATGAAAAGGTTGTACCCTCGTTTTATCCATGTGCCTAAAAAAGATTCTTGTGCCCCTACCAGGAGTTTGTATATAAGTTTAGTGTCTTGCTTAACTAATTGTTTGTTCCCTTTTAAATTTTGTAAACATATTCTGTAGAAGGGTGGTGGGGTACCAAAAAGATTGGGTTTTTTGTTGTCTGGTTTACATAGTTTGAGTATTCTAAGTCCGATATAATAGTGTGCTAAGGGGTACAAACTGGGGTTCTTAATTACCTCTCCTATATATTTAATCCTTAGGGCTTTAATTTTAGTGGTGATGTCTTGCAGAGCTATCCTTCCCCCCCCCCCCCCTCCTTGTGCTTAGGTTGTATTAGGGTTACGTGTTTAATACTTTTAAGAGTGCCCCTAAAAATGAAATTCCTAATCAGTACATTAAATTTTGTTACAATTGATTTTGGTATGATTTGAATATTAGCTGTATATATAATTTTAGGCATAATGAAACAGTTCACTATGATACTTCTCCCAAAAATAGTAGCTGTCTTGTATTTATATTTCTCTAACATGTTTTGAATTTTCTCTACTAACTTTAGCCATGTCTCTGTATTAGGGTCATGGGTGTTACAAGAATAGTTTATCCCATAAATTTTGATTCTGTTAACTTGCGTTAACTGAAAGGGGAAATCTGTCTTGTTTGCCCATTTACCTAATCCCATTAAACTAGATTTTTGAATACTTATTTTGGATTCGTTAGCGTATCCAAACTCTGTAAAGGTTTCTAATATCTTTCTTATGGAATCTACAGTTGCTGGAAGGAATAAAGTATCATCAGCATACGCTAATGATTTTCTTTCCCCTTGCCCGGGTATAAAAGTCCCCGTGATGTTTACATCTTGTCTTATTTTTTCCAGCACTGGTTCTAGTGTTAAAACGTATAACAGAGGAGACAAAGGGCAACCCTGTCTCACTTATCTTGTCAGCCTAACTGGGTCACTTAAACTGTGATTAATTAGTATTCTACTATGGGGTTTTTTATATAAGATTTCTATCCATGTTCTAAAGTAAGCACCTATGTTGTTTGCTTGTAAAGTTTTATGTAGGAAGGAATGTGATACTCTGTCAAAGGCTTTTTCCTGATCTAATGATAGTATTGCACTTTGACACTGTCTATCGTGCGTGTATGTAATCAAATCCCTTATGAAGTGTGTATGTCTACAAATGTTCCTACCATGTACACTGCATTGTTGGTCAGCGTGTATCAAGTTCTGCATGAATAATTTAAGTTTCAGAGTGAGAGCTTTGGCCAAGATTTTATAATCAGTATTTAAAAGCGAAATAGGCCTGTAATTTTTGATTGACTTTTTGTCAGCATTATCTTTAGGTATTAAAGTAATAAAGGATTAATTTAAACTATTCGGAAGCTCTCCTTTCCGGAAGGCTTCCTCAAATACTTTAATTAAAAGGGGGCCTAAAATTGGGAAGAAGAAAAAGTAAAATTCTGCCGTTAACCCATCTGGGCCGGGTGATTTATTTTTCTGGAAAGTACTAATCGCTTCCCTTAAGTTTTCTAAAGTTAAAGTTTCGTCTAATTTCTTGCTCTCATCATCACTTAAACGTTTTGTGTAGTGTAGAAATTTATCCTGTATGTTTACGTTAGTTGGTTCTTTAGCGTATAATTTTGTGTAATGTTTAAAAAAACGTGTCTAATATTAGTGTCTTCTGTCTGATGCTTTCCATTCATGTCAAATATTTCGTGGATCTGTCTACTGTGTTGTACATTTTGTTCAATCGCTAAATATTGTCTACTGGGTGTTTCTTGTGTAATAGTATTTAACTTTGACCTAAGGAGAGCTCCTTGGTATGTGTGTTGTTTGTACAGGTCTAATTGCTCTTCTAAAGAATGAATTTGTGGGTTAGATTTGTCTATCTGCTTAGTTAAACTTATTGCGTCTTCCAATATGTTTTGTTCCCTCTTAAAAGCCATGTGTATTGTTGTTGCTAAAGTCTGTGTTCTGTCCTTTATTGTGTTTTTTAGCAGGTCCCAATATTCTGCAATGTTGCTATTGGGGATATCCTGTGTGTAACCCTGAATGAGTTGTGTTATTGTATCTGTGAAGAAGGTATTTGTTAGCAAGTTATTGTTGAATTTCCAATGCGGGGATCTCTTTAATTTTGTATATGTGTGTCCCGTACTTAAAACTGTGTATACTGCTTGGTGATCTGTAAATTTAAGCGTGTTTTTTATATGGTAAGTTTTATGTATATTGTAACTATTGGATGCGTAAAACCTGTTCAGTCTTGAGGCCTGTCTAAAATAAGGGTTTGTCTTGTCGTGAAATGTGAAAGCTTGTGTGTTCGGTTGTAGTTTTCTGTAAACGTCTACTAGGTCATGTTTGTCAAGGATGGGTTGTAAGTGTCGTATTGATAGGGGGATTTGAATTTTCTTTCTCTGAGATACGGATCCAAAGGAACTACTGTCTAAATTGGCCAAAACACAGTTAAAATCTCCCCCTAACACTATTTTAGTTCCTTTGTAGTGCCTATCTATAGTGTCATACAGTCCGTCATAAAATTTGGGTTGGTCAGTGTATAATGTGGGTGCGTATATGTTAATAAGTATGTGTGTGTCTTGTTTGTAGTGTTTATTTTGTGTTTGAATTATGACAATTCTGCCACAATTGTCTGTTCTATAATGTACTGTCTCCCAATCTTCATTTATTTGGAGGATGGCAGTACCCCCATGGCAGGTGCCTAGGGCGAACCAACCATGTTTCAGTCCTAATCTAGTTACTATCTGATCAACATGATAATCAGAAGTAATCCCCGTCTGTTGCAAAAACAGAAGATCGGGTTTATCTTTTTTAATCAGTTTCATTACATGGTCTAGCTTATTTCTCAAACCATTGATATTGAGAGATATTATCACTAGACTGCATGACGAAGTGGTAAGCAGAGGTTGGCCACTCATTGTAAACTGTCTATCTAGCAAAGTGGCAGGGTGGTCACTTGCCATATCTAAACTATTTGACAAAACGGGGACTGAGTGCGGACCGTCCGTCTTTTTTGAATTACAAAGCAGGGTAGTGGTCTGAGGCTGGCTACCCGCTACAGGTGAAATACTCAACAAAGCGCTAGCTGATGGTTTATCGTGTGTATTAAAGGTTGAAATAGGCAACGTAATAGGCTGGTCACTTTTATCACGTGGCTTACACAACAGAGCGGTGACTGTGGGCTGACCGCCTTCTGTCCTAACTAGGCCACTCGACACATTCATGTTTACATTGATAGACCAGTCGGTGCGTAAGGGCTGACCAACTGACCTAAAACCTTGACCGCTAGACAGAATAGTGACTGAGGACTGGCTATCTGTTCCGCTTTGATTATTTAGGCTGAGCGCAGATGAAACTGCGTCGCCTAATACTCCCACCCCAGGGGGAGGGGGAGGGGGAGTTGACTGCTTAAATGAAACTGTGCGCATGTTAACGTGTGTGTAATGTGGACAAACTAACTATCAAAAACCTATTTACATTAAAAAAACACAAGACTCTTAAATCATAAAAAACACTTCCTAACCTATAGGTATTTTTACATTTTACTTTAAATAAATACATTTTTTTTATTATTTCAAACTGGTACACTTGGGCCAACTGGAGGGGGCACATCTTCCCATACACTGGTAGTATACTGTTCAAACTTCCGACAGACGCACAGGGGAAGACAACCTCGGGGTGCAGCCTGGGCGTGCCCACACCTGCACCGTTCGTCATCAGTACTTGTCTCACCTGCCTGAAGCTTGAATCTTGAAACATCTTGCACTGGGCCCCAGTGCAGGGAAGAAAGGCTTGTAAGGGCAGACTCATGCGTTTTTCTCTTCGTCGAAAGGTAGGCCGTCTATGAACACGCTTGCCTCCGACAACATGGCTTCCATGTCATCGTCTTCTGTTGCTGTTGCCCAATTCGGGGAAACTTGTGTGTTCACCGGAACCTCGGGTGTTGCTAGAGACCCTCTTGTAGGGCTATTTGGCGTAGACACTGCCCTCTCGTCAACTACAGGTGTCGACAAGGGCCATCTCGGGGAGGGCTCTGGCGTAGGCGCCTTGGGTGATGGTGGCAATTCCCTTCGACTAGGGAAGCACTTGTTTGGCGACCTGCTGTCACTCCGTTTGACTTCCTTGGACCTCACAGGCTCTGTTACCTGCAGCAGGAATCTCTTTCTGTTGATTTCTTTCTTGTCCTTCTTGTTGTTTACGACTTTTTCATATCCATCGCCCTCACTGGCTTCTGGGCTATCTGGGGCAAGGAGTTCACTTGGCCTGTCCTGTTCCGCTATTTCTTCTCTGCTCTGTTCTGCAGGGGTTTTCTCGCCAACTGCCTCTTCCTCCCTCGTTTTCTTGACCTGGGTGGTGGCTGCTCTCTTTTTTGGGCATTGACTGACCCAATGATCGTCGCCCCCACAGATGGCACATTGAATTTTCCTCCCCGGTATGGTTACCCCCACCCTTTGGAATTTCTCGCCTGATCCTTCCATTTTCAAGTTGATAAAATGGGGTACCTGGTGCTCGGATGGCTTGTATAGAAAAGTCCACTTGTCGTGGGCAGTTTTTATTCTGGACACCTCTGCTTCTCTATCCCCGGATACTGTTGCTGCAATTCTTTGCATCGCTTCGGGTTTCATTGTGGGGGGCAACCAGTTAAGGGTCCCCTTGGACTTCTCTTTGTCCTGATGTTCAATGTAAATGGACATTTGGGGATTGGTCCACTCAAACTTTCTCCCATGTAACCCCGCATAATTTTTCAAGTGAGCCGCCGTTGTCAAAGTCGCGTACCATTTAAATGGTCCCGCGAACCTATACAGAGTAGCAACTCCATTTATCCCTACTCCGGCTGGTCCGGCTAGGATGCTCGCGATTAGCGAGTATGAGGCCCTATTTGCCTGTGGTCCGGTAATCACAAGGACTAAAGTCCCTTGCTTATGGAGCACTCCTCCCTCTAAATCTTCTTCCATGTTAATGACAAAGGTCGGCACAACTGGCGCTGGCATTATTTTTCTTACCTTTCGTGGTTGGAAACAACCAACTAGGAATAAACAAAAAAGTCACACAGTTAGCTAAGCTAACAGCTTAACTAACTAACACAAAAAAGTCCAGGAAGCACACAAGAAATTCCCAAGAATGTGAAAAAGTCCAAACTTTTTTTTTTTTATAAACCTTATTTGGTCAATATATTTACAACATTGATAGTATTTACAACATTTGAAATATAAGATAGTCATTTTAAAGGACATAATTTAAAGTTAATAAACCCGGTACAAACTAAATATTGCGAAACACAAAAACATTATTATTTAGCAAATGCAAAATTATTACCCAAATTTCAAAGTTAAATAAACCGGGTACAAATTAAATTATAACATTATTTGAGATAAACCTAGTTGGCGAAAAAAAAAAAAAAAAAAAAAGCTAAGCACAAATCAAAAACTATTGCATAAATAAAATCAACTAATATTACAAAAATTTAAGGATATAAGTGATCTCAACTGTTGGTGAGGGCATGGGAGCTACTAGATGATTAATGGTACAACGACTGACAATGACACCCTAACATGAGATGATATGCGATAAATGGTATTTACATTGCACGATATTACAGAAAGAGTATTAATACTCAAAGCTACTTGCTTTGTATCACCAACAAGGGTCTAAATTATAATTTAATACATAAAGAAAGCTTTAAATCTGTGTTGTTATGTCTTGTGTTATCTGTTCGTATATTTGTGTAAATATTTTACTGTCATAATGTCTATTGTCGTATACAGCTCTGTTCCTACATGTCCATACAAGATATCTAAAGTCAGCTAACAAAGTCAGTAACTTAAGTTCTGTTCGTCTCGTCATATGTGGTAACGTGTTAAGCATGACTGCTCTATATAAATTAAGTGTCTGTTGTGAGTGTGGGGCTATTAATTTCCTTAACTTGTTTAAAGTAGGGACCACTGTCTTACATGTGTAAAATAAGTGGTCTTCTGTCTCTATAATGTTATCACTACACATTTTACATTTTGGTGGCGCTTTGCCTGCTTTTTTTTGCTGACTGCCTGCCCGCAATAGGCGTTAAACTGTGTAGTAATCTGAAGGTGACTTCTTTTGCTTGTGGTTTGATGTCCATTGCGTGAATGTTTGTGAAACTCTGTGTGTAATCAGTTATGAAAAGGTTGTACCCCCTTCGTGTGTTTAGAGGTGTTTCCTGTGCGGCAACTAGAAGTTTGTATATAAGTTTAGTGTCTTGTCTTATTAAATGTTTATTTCCTTCTAAGTTTTGTAAACATATTGTGTAGAAGGGTGGTGGTGTACCAAAAAAGTGAGGTTGGTCATTGTTTAGTTTACAAAGATTTGATAATCTTAACCCAATATAATAGTGTGCCAGCGGGTATAGACCCGGGCTCTTTATAACTTCCCCTATATATTTAATTCTTAAAGCTTTAATTTTAGTGTTGATATCTTGTAAGGCTATCCCCCCTTTATTCTTTGGTTGCATTAGGGTAGCGTGTTTGATACTGTGCCAGGTATTCCTAAAAATAAAAGCCCTAATTAGTTTATTTATTTCTGTTATAATCTTTTTAGGTACTATTTGTATATTTGCTGTATAAATTATTTTCGGCATAATAAAACAATTAACTATAATACTTCTTCCGAAAATGGTAGCCGTTTTATATTTGTAAGTTTCTAGCATATTTTGGATTTTCTCTATCAATTTTGTCCATGTTTCTTTATTGGGGTCTTGAGGATTAAAGGAGAAGTTAATTCCATAAATTTTAATTTTATTCACTACCGTTAATTGAAAAGGGAAATCTGACCTATTGCCCCATTTACCCATTCCCATTATGCTAGATTTTTGAATATTTAGTTTGGATTCGCTAGCGTATCCAAACTCTGTGAAAACCTCTAAGATATTTTTTATAGAATCCTTTGTTGTTGGAAAGAATATCGTATCATCGGCGTAGGCCAACAATTTTCTTTCCCCTGCACCATGGACGAAAGTCCCCGTGATATTTGTATCTTGTCTTATTCTTTCCAAAACATGTTCTAATGTTATTACATATAGCAAGGGCGACAGAGGGCACCCTTGACTAACACTTCTCGTTAGTTTGAATGCTTTAGTTAAACTATGATTAATCAAAATTTTACTTTCAGGTTTTTTATATAGGATTTTTATCCATGATCTAAAGTATTCCCTTATATTATTAGCTTTGAGATTTTTATGTAGGAAGGCATGTGATACTCTATCAAATGCCTTTTCCTGGTCTAAAGATAATATGGCACTCTGGCACTGTCTATCATGTGTGTATGTAATCAGGTCTCTAATGAAATGTGTATGTCTACTAATGTTCCTACCTTGAACACTACACTGCTGGTCTTCGTGAATTATTGCGTGCATGTGTGACTTGAGCTTCAGAGTTAGTGCCTTGGCTAGAATTTTGTAATCAACATTTAAAAGGGAGATGGGCCTAAAATTCTTAATTGACTTTTTGTCATTATCGTCATGGGAATTAATGTAATATAAGATTGATTTAAACTATCCGGGAGTTCCCCTTTTTGAAAAGCCTCTTCGAACACTTTAATTAAGATAGGGCCTAAACGTGGGAAGAAAAACCTGTAAAATTCTGCTGTTAGCCCATCAGGCCCAGGTGCTTTATCTTTTTGAAAAGTATTAAGTGCCCCTTGCAAATTATCTAAAGTTAGGGGTTGGTCTAGCCTTTAACTTTCCTCATCACTTAGACACTTTGTGTATTTTAGAAATTTGTCTTGTATGTTTGCATCGCTTTCTTCTTTAGTATATAACTGCTTGTAGTATTCGAAGAAAGCGTGACTAATACTGGTATTGTCTGTATGCTGTTTCCCTTTCATGTCAATTATTTCATGAATCTGTCTACTGCGCTGGATGTTTTGCTCTACTGCTAAATATTGCCTACTAGGGATTTCCTGCGTTATAGTGTGTAATTTTGTCCTAAGTAATGCTTCCTGGTAGGTATACTGTCTATATTGATCTAACTGCTGCTCTAAGGTGTGTATGTGAGGGTTCGTGTTGTCTAAATTCTTAGTTAAACTAATTGCTTCTTCTAAAATCCCCTCTTCCTTTTTAAACTTCCTATGTATAAGTGTAGCCAAAATCTGTGTCCTATCTCTTATTGTATTTTTTAACATGTCCCAATATTGTGCGATGTTGTTATTGGGAATGTCTTGTGCGTAACCTTGTATCAATTGTATTATTTGCTCTGTGTAGTAAGTGTTTTTAAGTAAATTATTGTTAAACTTCCAATGCAGGGATCTCTTTACTTGTTTATGCATGTGTCCCGTACTTAAAGATGTGTAGACTGCCTTGTGATCTGTAAATTTAAGAGTGCTTCCTATATGGTATGTTTTGTGTATATTATAGTCACTAGTGGTGTAAATTCTATCAAGTCTTGAAGCCAGTCTAAAATATGGGATCGTCTTGTCATAATATGTAAAGGTTTGTTTATTGGGTTCTATTTTTCTGTATGCGTCTGAAAGGTCATGTTCGTCTATCATAGCCTGAACTTGTCGTACAAGTAAAGACTTTTCTCGTGTCTGCGCTCTCGTGAATCCTCCAGACCGGTCAAGGTCGGATAGAATACAATTAAAATCCCCCCCTAAAATTTTCTTCGTCCCCTTCTAATGTTTCGTTAGTATGTCGTGTACTCCGTCATAAAACTTAGGCCTGTCAATTTTCGTCGCAGGGGCATATATGTTAATAAGTGTGTGTGTGTCATGCTTGTTGTGTTTGTTTTGTATTTGTATAATGACAATTCTGCCACAATTGTCTGTTCTATAGTGTACTGTGTCCCAATCTTCGTTAATTTGTAAGATGGCGGCAGTACTATGCCTGGGGCCCAGAGCGAACCAGCCATGTTTAAGTCCTAACTTAGTTACAATCTGACTGGCAGAAAAGTCAGACGTAATCCCTGTCTGTTGCAAGAACAAAAAATCAGGTTTATCTTTTTTGATCAGTTTAATTACGTGGTCTAGTTTATCCCTCAAACCATTGATATTGAGGGATATAACAACTAGGCTACTTGACGAAGTGGTAAGCTTGGGTTGGCCACTTGTTGCAAACTGTCTATCTGGCAAAGTGGCAGAGTCGTCACTTGCCATATCTAAAATATTTGACAAAACGGGGACTGGGTGCGGACCGTCTGTCTTTTTTGAATTACAAAGCAGAGTAGTGGTCTGAGGCTAGCTACCCGCTACAGGTGAGTTACTCAATAAAACGCTAGTTGGTGATTTATCGTGTATTTTAAAAATTGTAGTAGGCAAAGTGATAAACTGGTCATTTATTACACATGGTTTGCACAGCATAGCGGTGCCCGTCGGCTGACCGCTTTCTGTCGTAACTAGGCCACTCGACACATTCATGTTTGCATTGCTTGACGAGGCGGTGCATAGGGGCTGACCTGTTAACCTAGTTACATGACTGCCTGACGGAATAGTGACCTGGGGCTGACTATCCGTTCCGCACTGATAATTTAGGCTTGGAGCAGATGAGACTGCGTCGCCTAACACTCCCACCCCAGTAGGGGGGGGGGAGAGTTGACTGCTTAAATGAAACTGTGCACATGTTAGTTGTGCGTGTGCTGTATCAAAACATACATTAAAATACTACTGAACTTATTTACATTAAAATAAAAACATCATCATCTCAGCCCGTAACCGGTCATGGGTCGTAGGGGTGCCATGGTGGAAGCATCAGCAGACAGGGTCCTCCACTGCTCTCTATCCTCAGCAATGCGTACAAGTGTGGAAAAACCGTGTCCTGCCCATTCTTTGATGTTATCAGCCCAGGATTTTCTCTGCCTTCCTCTTCTCCGTTTACCTTCGACTGTTCCCTGAAGGATCGTTTTCGAAAGGGAGTCATGACGAGTTACATGCCCAAACCAGGCAAGCTTTCGACGTTTCACTGTTGACAAAAGTGGTTCTTGGTGGCCTGCATAGGTGTTTATCTTCTCTCTAACATAGACATTTGTTTTGTGCTCTTTATAGCAAATGCGCAAAATTCTTCTATAACATTTATGCTCGAAAGCCTGAATCCTTCGCTCTGTATCTGCAGTGAGTGTCCAGCTCTCACACCCATACAAGAGAATAGATAATACAAGTGATTTGTATAATTTGATCTTCACAGGAAAACTGATGTTACTTTTCCAGATCACATTCAACCTTGTCATGGCAGCTGAGGCCATCTCAAGTCTTGTCTTGATTTCTTTAATTGATCTTCCATCACTGCATATAGTGGACCCGAGATATTTAAAGGTGTTAACTTCTTCTAACGTTTGCCCATTTAACGTAATGTTGGTCGGAACATGTTTCTTATGGCTATTCACCAATATCTTGCTTTTTCTATATTAATTTCCATCCCATACGTTCTTGTTACTTTCTCCAGTCTAGAGGTAAGGTCTTGAAGTTCTGATTCTGATCCAGCTATCAGATCAATATCATCAGCAAAACGTAGGTTGCACAGAGGTCGGCCTCCAATCGATATGGTTGATTTATAATCGTAGAGAGCCTCCTGCATAATATGTTCTAGATAAATATTAAAGAGCACTGGGGACAGGATACATCCCTGCCGAACTCCTACAGTTGTTTTGAAAAATTCTCCAATGTCGTTGCTTGCAAAAACAGCACTGCTTGCGTCCTTGTATAGAAAATAAAAACACAGAACTCTTAAATCATAAAAAACACTGCCTAAACTATAGGTATTTGTACAGTTTACTATAAATGAATACATTAACATTTTTATTTTCATTATTTTTCTTCTTGGCTTTCCAACATGGGTCCACAGGAGAGGGCACTTCTTCCCACACACTGGTAGTTTGCTGTTCAGGCTTCCAACAGGCTCACAGGGGAGGATAACTTCGGGGTGCAGCTCGGGCGTGCCTTCACATGCACCATTCGCCATCGGACCTCTCACTCGTCTCACCTGCTTGAAGCCTGGAACTAACTGCTTGCACTGGGCCCCAGTGCAGGGAAGAAAGGCTTGTAAGTGTAAACTCATCCGTCACTCACGTCTTCAAAGGGCTGACCGTCTATAAAGAGGCTGGCTTGTGACATCATCGCCTCCATGTCTTCATCGCCTTCTGTTTCAGTTGCCCAATTAATACAAACTTGGGTGTTTGTTGGCGTTGGCGCCTCTGGAACACCCGATCTGCCGGCGACCCTCCTACCGGGCTATTTGGCAGAGATGTGTTGCGTTCATCGACGACAGGTGTCGATGAAACCCATCTCGGGGATGGCTCTGGTGTAGTCACCCTCGGTGGTGGTGATGGTGGCAGGTCGCTTTTGCTCGGGGAACACTTCTCGGTGACCTACTGTCACTACGTTTGACTTCTTTCGTCTTCACAGGCTCTGTTGCCTTAAGCAGGAATCTCTTCCTGTTTATTTCTTTTTTCTCCCTCTTGTTGTTTATCACTTTTTAAAAGTCGTCACCCTCACTGGTGTCTGGGCTATCCGGCATGGGACTCTCTTCTCGGTGGTTATTTTTGACCGGTGTTGCCCTGCCTTGTTCTGCCGGCGTTTTGTCAATCACTATTCCTCCCTCTTTTGTTTGTTTAACCTGGGTGGGGGCTGCCCGCTTCCTTGGGCACTGGCTGACCCAATGATCATCACTCCCCAGATGGCACATTGAATTCTCCTGCCTGGCAGCGACACCCATATGCGCTGGGTTCTTTCTTCGGGTCCCGCTATTTTAAGATGTAAAAAATGGGGGATTTGGCATGATGAGGGCTTATACATGAAATTCCACTTGTCAAAGGCCGTTTTTATTCTTATAACCTCGGAGTCTTTGTCTCCGGAAACCGCGGCTGCCACTCGCTGCACCGCCTCTGCCTTCATGGTTGGTGGAATCCAATTGAGGGTTCCCTTTGACTTCTCCTTGTCCAGGTGTTCTATATACACCGACATTTGCGGGTTGGACCATTCCAATCTTTTCCCATGAAGGCCCTGGTAGTATTTGAGTTGGGCCGCCGCCGTCAATGTAGCAAACCATTTAAAGGGTCCTGCAAACCGATATAGGGCAGCAATTCCACTTGTGCCCACACCTGCGGGTCCTGCTAGTATACTCGTTGTCAGCGAGTACGATGCTCGATTGGCCTGTGGGCCTGAAACTGTAATGATTAAAGTTCCTGGTTTGTGGAAAGATCCACCTTCAAAATCATCTTCCATATTGACATGGAAAGTTGGGACAGTTGGTGCTGCCATCTTAAATATTCTTAATCTTACCTTTTGGTTAAACAACCAAATGGAATGAAAACACAAAGTTAGCCTAGCTAACCAGCTAAACTAACTTTTTTTTTTTAAATAAAAACCTTTATTTGGTCTATGATTTTAAAAACATCAATGTTATATACAAGAATGACATTTTGTAAGATATGACACCCCCCCCCCCCCCTTTCATCCCCAAATAAGCAGTACAACGTATCACAAAGCAATATTACATTATAATATTAAAGGATAAAAGGTACAACCCCCCCCCCCCCCCCCCCCCACCCCCCTCCCCCTTCCCTCCCAAAAAAAACCCAAACCCCTATTTCCAAACAATATTTAAACAAAACTTATCACAAACTTCGTCAATATTAATATTTAAAGTTACTTAATAAAGAAATAGTAAAAATACACAATAGACAAACCATAGTTGATGGTAGATGAAAGTATGAATGATTGACGGTACAATGGGTATTTATAGTATGAACACAGCAAATTGTCAAGGTTGCATTGCCTTCTGTAAAAGACCCAGGGTCACAGAAGGCGTGATGCATAATATTTAAAGTATATTATTTACACAAAAACTTATTTATTTTAAACTTGTCTTGTTATGTCATGTGTTATTTGTTCATATATTTGTGAAAATATTATACTGTCATAATGTATGCCGTCATGTACTGCCCTATTCCTACATGTCCACACTAAATATCTAAATTCAGCTAATAGAGTTAATAATTTAAGTTCTGTCTGTCTCTGCAATGTAGGAAAGGTATTCAACATGACCGCTTGGTACATGTTGAGTGATCGTAGTGTTTTGGAAGCTATCAGTGTTCTTAGTTTATTTAATGTAGGGACCACTGTTTTACATGTGTAAAACAAGTGGTCCTCTGTTTCTATCGTGTTGCTACTGCACAGTTTACACTTTGGTGGCGCTTTGCCAGCTTTTTTTGCCGATCGCTCACTCACAATAGGTGTTAAACTGTACAGTAACCTGTATGTGACTTGCTTGGCTTGTGGCTTAACGTCTAATGCATCAATGTTTGTGAAGCTTTGCGTTTAGTCTGTTATGAAAAAATTGTACCCTCGTTTTATCCGTATACCTAAATAGGGTTCCTGTGCTGCAACTAACAGTTTGTATATGAATTTGGTGTCTTGCTTTATTAAATGTTCATTCCCTTTTAAATTTTGTAAGCATATTTTATAAAAAGGTGGTGGGGTGCCGAAAGAGTGAGGTTTATTATTATCGAGTTGACAAAATTTAGTTAACCTAATCCCCATATAGTAATGCGCTATTGGGTAAAGGTCTCGGTATTTAATGATTTCCCCTATGTATCTAATCCTTAAAGCTTTAATCTTAGTGTTAATGTCTTGTAGGGCTATCCCCCCCCCCTTGTTTTTTGGTTGAATTAGTGTTTGGCGTTTAATACTAGCTGTATTGCTCCTAAAAATGAAAGGCCTAATTAGCTTGTTCATTTTTGTCACAATCTTTTTGGGGACCATCTGTATATTTGCTACATAAATTACTTTAGGCATAATGAAACAGTT
Source organism: Oreohelix idahoensis (assembly GCA_024509875.1). Classification (NCBI taxonomy): domain Eukaryota; kingdom Metazoa; phylum Mollusca; class Gastropoda; order Stylommatophora; family Oreohelicidae; genus Oreohelix; species Oreohelix idahoensis. Next base: position 246,436 of record JAMPIV010001261.1, on the reverse strand, counting down.
CACTATGATGCTTCTTCCAAAAATGGTAGCTGTCTTGTATTTATATTTTTCTAACATGTTTTGGATTTTTTCTAATAACTTTACCCATGTATCTGTATTGGGGTCATAAGGGTTGCAGGAATAATTTATTCAATAAATTTTGATTCTGTTAACTTGCGTTAACTGAAAAGGGAAATCTGTTCTATTTGCCCATCTGCTTAATCCCATTATACTAGATTTCTGAACATTTAGTTTGGATTCGTTAGCGTATCCAAACTCTGTAAAGACTTCTAATATGTTTTTTATAGAATCTATTGTTCCTGGAAGAAATATTGTATCGTCAGCATACGCCAACAATTTCCTTTCTCCTCTACCAGGGACAAAAGTTCCCGTGATGTTTTTGTCTTGCCTTATCTTTTCTAGAACTGGTTCTAGTGTTAAAACGTATAAAAGGGGCGATAAGGGACACCCCTGTCTCACTGATCTTGACAGTCTAACAGGGTCGGTTAAACTGTGGTTAATTAATATTCTACTGTGGGGTTTTTTGAATAAGATTTCTATCCATGTTCTAAAATATTCCCCAATGTTGTTTGCTTGTAAAGTTTTATGTAAGAAGGAATGCGATACTCTGTCAAAGGCTTTTTCCTGATCTAGTGATAATATTGCACTTTGACACTGTCTATCATGCGTGTATGTTATTGTCACAGAGTGCTCGAAGATTTTGTCTAGATTATGTTAAAATTCCTTACTTTTCTATTCCTTCCCATTTTGTCTGTTTTTCTCTACGGAAATATTTGCACCTGCGTTCGTTTCTTTAACTATTTTTCAAGTCCTCGCTAATAGTCCTGTCATACGATCCCAAATTCTATCAAAGGCACTTAAAAGCATTTCTTTAAAGATGTCTATACGATTTATTAGCTTGGTCGAAACCAGTGGTTCCCAGAGTATTAAATTTCCGTGTTCAGTGGTCAACTGGAGACCGCCCGATAAATCTTCTTTCATGGCTGAACGAGAAACGGGAAATAATTAACTCTTGGCGTGGGAATCAGGAAATATTTTAACTTCATGCGAACGAATGCTGAGTTTTTAAGATCACTTGCTGATAACCGCTAAAAGAGAAAACACGCTTATAGAATAGAAGTCTCAAGCTACTTAATATCAACAGTATATGTGATTTGAGAGTAAAGGCTACTCAAAATCTAATTTCTTAAGCTGTGGATAAGTCCTGAGCGGTAAGCAAACTCTCAGTATTCGCTTAATTAGCTAACTCTAATATCAAGGGATTAGTTAATGGATGTAAAGTGTGAAATACTAATGTGGTTTTATTTCTTTACATTAGATTGATAGCGATTTTGCATTTATGTATTATGAATGTTATTGATGCATTATAATGATGTAAGTACTGGCTGATATGAGAAAGTACTACAAGCTAATTGTATTAGGAATGTGATGAAGCAAGCTGTTGTGAACGAGAGAAGAACCATGTTGTTCAAGGAACGAGTGAATGAAATAGCATTCCTCCAATGCAGTCACGCATGAACGCACACGGCCAGGCGTTTGCTTGTAACAAAGGTTGACCTTACTGACCCGACCTTATTGTGAGACTACCGCTAGACAGGAATTTGTAAACAAACGGACAGTCGCCTTTAAGGAAGACTGACGTTATGGTTTCAGGTAAATATATTATTAGGCACCATTCTGAGACGAAATGTCCAGAGTGGCTGTAGTTAATCTATCTGTATCAAACAGAAGGTTGATTACCTGCATTATCTTCCACAGCCCAGTTGCAGAATCCTAGCCAGTTTCTGGATTTTGATTGCTGTCAATTGTTGCGAGTAAACCGACTAGTTGCTCTATGCTACAGAGAGAACTAGTGCTTACGTCTCAAACCCTCGAGCGGTGATCACGAGTCAGCAACCCTGAGCAGTCTACAGCATATAAGCCTCCAACACATCGTCAGCACCTGAACTTCATAACGCAACTTCACAACCAGGTTAACGGAAAGCCTAGTCATCTCTTGGACTGAAGCAGATAAGTCTACTTAAAACCCAGACCAAAATCAGAATTCACTCTTCCAAGAAATAGCCGTAGGAATAAACTTTCGTCAGTGAGGAAAATAGCCTCTTACTTCTTATCTGAACCAAAGACACTGACAGTTCTAAATTTCCTAGTATTTCTTTTATTCATAGTACATGTCAACATTGATTTTATATTTCTACTGTAATTAAAGTAATTATGTACATTCGGTAACTCACCATCATTCTGAGTTTGACTTAGTAGATTGTATGTTCTGTTCAGAAAAACATTCTCAACCCTCCTTGTATTATTACCTGTTACTATTAGTTCATCTTCAAAAAGATTTGAGTAAGAAAGAGTTAGTCGTCGCCAGAAAAATACAAGAGTTGGCAGTCTAAAGGTGAGAGAATCACTGACACCAACCTGTGCCCTTCTGTTAACTCTTTCCCTCAACACTAGCTCACATCTGTGAAAACTAGTGTCTAAAGGTCTATGTGCTTTCTACACATCTTCCTTACTATACAAAACTCTTTATGCGACAATTGGATTAGCATTCAACGTCAATTAGAGGGCGCCATCAAATATATCTGCGACAGTTATCAAATCTCTTATAAAGTGTGTATGTCTACAAATGTTTCTACTATGTACACTGCATTGTTGATCTTCATGTATCATTTGTTGCATAAACGGTTTGAGCTTCAGAGTGAGAGCCTTGGCCAGGATTTTATAATCAGTATTTAGGAGAGAAATAGGCCTGTAATTTTTGATTGATTTTTTGTCAGCATTATCTTTAGGAATTAACGTTATGAAAGATTCGTTCAAACTATTTGGAAGCTCTCCTTTCTGGAAGGCTTCTTCGAATACTTTAATTAATAAGGGGCCTAAAATCGGGAAAAAGAAAAAGTAAAATTTCGCGGTCAACCCGTCTGGCCCGGGTGACTTATTTTTTTGGAAAGTATTGATTGCTTCCCTTAAGTTTTCCAAAGTTAAAATTTCGTCTAATTTCTTGCTCTCATCTTCACTCAAACGCTTTGTATAGTGTAAAAATTTTTCCTGTGTGTCTACGTTGGTTTGTTCCCTAGTGTATAATTTTGTGTAGTATTCAAAAAAGGCGTGTCTAATACTAGTATCCTCTGTCTGCTGTTGCCCATTCATTTCTGCTATTTCGTGAATCTGTCTACTGCTTTGTACATTCTGTTCTATCTGCAAATACTGTCTACTGGGTATTTCTTGTGTAATAGTATTTTATTTTGTCCTAAGTAGAGCCTCTTGGTATGTGTGTTTGTTTGTTTTTTCAACAGGTCCCAATATTTTCTGCAATGTTGTTATTGGGAATATCCTGAGTTTAACCCTGAATGAGTTGTGTTATTGTATTTGTGAAGAAAGCGTTTTTTAGCAAGTTGTTGTTGAATTTCCAGTGCGAGGATCTCTTTAATTTTGTATGTGTGTGTCCCGTACCTAAAACTGTATATACTGCCTGGTGGTCTGTATATTTAAGCGTATTTTTAATGTGATAAGTTTTGTGTATGTTGTAACTGTTTGTTGCGTATATTCTGTTCAGTCTAGAAGCTAGTCTAAGATATGGGTTTCTCTTGTCGTGGAATGTGAAAGCTTGTGTTTGCGGTTGTAGTTTTCTTTAAACGTCTACTAAGTCATGTTTGTCGAGCATAGATTGAAGGCGTCATATTGATAAAGGTGTGTCAATTTTCTCTTTTCGTAAAATTTGGCCAAAGGAACTCCTGTCTAAATTTGTCAAAACACAGTTGAAATCCCCTCCTAACACTATTTTGGCTCCTTTGTAGTACCTATCTATAGTGTCGTACAGTCCGTCATAAAACTTAGGCCGGTCATTTTCCGTCGCTGGTGCGTATATGTTAATAAGTGTGTGTCGTAGATTTTTAGATAGGAGAATTAAGACTTGGGTTGGTCCCTTCTGAATAGGTTGGAATGAGTGAGAGTCACAGTGTGAGATAGTAAAAGAAATAGATTCCACGAGTGAGATGATAGAATGTGATATAGCCCTAGAGGCTGTCTCTGAAAGCGGAAAAAAATTCTTCTCCCTCTCACCTATCTTCTACGACAACTTTACAGCGTCAGACAGTCTACACACAGATATATCTATTACCTATATTTCAATCTACTCACGGGCACGCACATACACGTGACGACAGTTAAACACACAGACGTGGGAAATCTATAACAATGTATATATATATATATATATATATATATATATATATATATATATATATATATATATATATATATATATATATATATATATATATATATATATATATATATATATATATTAGAACGAGCTGACCAACGCACTGATTTAGTTCAAGAGAGATTTTATTATTATCATCTAAAAAAAATCTTCTCACAACACCAAAAATTTCATCAAGAAAAAAAACATATACAAATAGTCATAAAATTTCAAGAAAATGCTACACGGATAATAGCCCGTTAGAATCTTACTCTAGGTTTAGCCCACAGCCCCGTTAAGAGAACAGATGATGGCCCAAAGAGTTATAGATACATAGGGTTGAGTCTAAGAGGTTTCTTTCTTTCTCGTAAATGTATGCACAGAGTTGGATAATCTGATTTAGCCTAAGAAAAAGAAACTCTAGCATTAGTAACAAATTCTGCAGATTAAAAAGTTAAGACAGCAAATGGGTGACAATAATACAACGGTAAAATAACACTCAGACCTGCGTACACTCTTATTCATTCAGCCATGGCCATGTGCTCACAGTTATACTTACAGCTTTGCTCGCTGACTCTGGGAACATAATAAATTCTAGGACCTTCACACAGACCTGTAAATGCAGTTCTCGACCAAGAAATCCGCAGTTCAAACAAGACGTACTGAATTTCTCTGTCTCAGGGAACGATTCCTTGGGTGTTCTTATTTTTCGGATGTCTGTTAAGTCACATAAAATTTGTCCAGGCACGAAAGTTAGCCGAGCACAATGTCATTAGCTTTGGTTTCTAGAATTTAAGGAATGTCAGATCGGTGTCTACTTTCAGGAAGGTACTATATTTGGTCACTACAATACTAGTCAAAAACTCTGTCGGAATGTTAATGTTATTCTTGTAACTATTCTCGCCGCCAGGCAGCATGTACATTTAAATTTGTGGAGCAATATGAACTGGCTCAAAAGCCCAATATATATTTCTAGTCTTTAGAAACCGTTCGTGGGAGTCGTATTACTGTCTCTCTCTGATGGCATATGCACTGTCAGACCAGTGTTACTTGGAAATAAAACCCACGTGGTTAAAGATAGGAAATGTCTATGCTTCTCACAAATATGTCTCTCATGCTACTAAACGCTGGCCAGTTGGGATCACCCCAATAATCACTGAATGAAGAAAAACAACATATAATATAATATACAGAATATGTACTCGTTATAACTTTACATTTTAAACGGCAAGCCTACAACTTGACTTATTATTTAAAACTTCCCATGAAGTAAGTTATATAAAAATCGATCATCAGGAATTAGGAATATCTGCGTATTCCGTCAATATTCACTGATGTCGCATCTAGCATTTATCAGTTAGTTTAGAAAAAGATACTCGACTGAGTAGTTAGCAATTAACTAAATTCATTATAGTTACATGTTTGTTAAGCTAAAAATATAAGTTATTCTGCCTTCCACTGTATGCGACACTAGAAAATATTACAGACTTATAAATTAGTCGTACCGCACCAAATCTAGCTAGTGAAATAACACTTTAAACCCTACACACAATACTAGATATATAATATTAATATACCTCGACACAGAATTACTAAGAACTAAACCACTTCGACCAAACTAAAGGCCATCTCTATTAACAGAGATATTTAGAAATCGAACCAAGGCTTGTTCTAGTCTAACTGCGAATTACTGAGTGCCTGAAATCAGGTTTGCAACTCTAGTTATATCTATGAAACGGACAAAGAATCCCACTGTTTCGAAACCACGAAACAGCGCCCGTCTCTCCCCTTCTCTAACACCCTACGTCAGCTTCCCTCATGTCGTAACAGCCATCAGTGACCGAGAGCGCGCGTGAGTTGCAAATCTCAGACAGCCTGTCTGCGGTGCGGAGCGATTTTTCACGCTACGCCGGGTTATTCTGACGACGACTCTGAACTGACACTCATACTACTTCGCACCTCACGCTGACCGGGGCCCACAATCAGCCGTGTCAGCTGGGATTTCCAGACGAATGTCTGAAACTGCGACTCTAAGGTGTAAATATTCGCTCCTACTTAAGCGTTCGGCCGATGCAACTCGTTGTTGACCGGTGAAAAATGCAGACGGGTGTCGGCTCTCTCATAGCCTTCTCACGCGTTTACATCGAGAATCTAACTCAAGAGTGTCGTGTCATCTGAAGGTGCAGACCCAAGTCGGCTCGATGTCTGAGATAGCTGCAACTTAATTGCCCTTCTCGTCTGACTGACATCTAAGTAATAGAATTACGTATCCCAGTATGAGAAAAAAACAGGTAAAGTTTGCGAATATGATGAAAATATATTTCGCAAACGAATGGATGCAAAATATACAGGAAAAAGGAATTCGTGAGAGATAACAACTTAAAGAATTCGGGTGAAAGAATAGGAAGACGCTATAGGCAATTTAATGATCAAAACCTACGTGACAGGACGTCTCCCATTAAGATATGGAAGCACTCCATGTCTACGTTATGGAATTAAATTTCCTATAACCGTAGCTTCGGGGTGTCTGTCTTCTTCCCTCTCATCTTCCCCCTCCCTCTCTGTGCAAGTCCTACTCATGAAGTCTGCCCCAACGTTTCCTTCCTCTGGAATGTCTCCCATGCGCGCTTGAAAGAGCGTCCCCGCTTTGACATTTTTCAAAGATTTCCTTTGTGTGCAGTGGAGTTTCCCTGCCACTATCGTCATCTTCGTCAGCTTTGGCGATCGTCAGGAGATGGTCGGAGGTCGGCACTGGTATTTCCAAGTATCTCTTTAAGAGATTTAAATGGAAAACCCTCTCCTTTCCTTGAATAGATATCTGGTAGTTAGCCTTAGAAATCTTTTTCAGGACGGTAAACGGCCCTTGCCATCCGATCTTCAGTTGGTTGTTCTCGGTAGGGAGTAACACCAACACGTCCTCTCCTGCTTCCAATTCTCTCTCTTTCGCGACTTTCCTGTATCGGTTAGCGTGCTTTGTGCGTGCTCGCTTAAAGTTGGTCGTTGCTAGGTCCCATCCTAGTTTCAACCGTTCCTTTAAATCCGATACGTATTTACTTGCTGAGACAACTGTCTCATCCGCCTTCTCGTCTGTCAGAGACTGAAGTAAGGCTTCAAGTGGTCCTTTGATAGGTCTGCCGAATAAAAGCGTAGCTGGCGGAAATCCTGTGGAAGTATGAGGAGATTCTCTGTAGCCAAATAATGCTGCAGGCATAAAAAGATCCCAATCTTCAGGTTTCACTTGTGCCAGTTTACTTAGCATCATGTTGAGGTTTCCATTAGCACGTTCCATGAGCCCATTTCCGGCCGGAGTATATGGCTTAGTGTGGATGTGCTGGGTCCTCAAGATCTTAACGATCTCATCCATCAACAGGTTTCGGTATGGGGATCCGTTATCCGTCAACACTTGCTGAGGGAATCCCAACCGAGTGAAAATCTGCACGAGGGCTTCTGCGACATGCTTGGCATCTGCGCATGTTAGCGGTATAGCTTCTGCCCATAAAGTGCATGTATCGACTAAAGTCAGGATGAACCTGTTCCTTCTTTTAGTCCTTTCGAAAGGCCCTAAAATGTCGATCACAACCCGTTCGAATGGTGTTCCCACTATTGGCATTTCACCCAAAGAGACTGGGGGTGCCCGTTGCTTGGGTGGCACACGTTGGCACTGGGCACAGGATTTGACATATCTGATAATATCAGTATTTACACCTGGCCACCAATAATGAGTGGTTATCCTTTGGTTTGTGGCGTTCTGTCCCATATGTCCGCTGAAGGGAAGAGAGTGCCCCATTTCTAGGATTTGGCTTCTGTACTGTTTTGGTACTAGGAGCTGGTTGTAACCTTGGTCAGGCTTGCCCGTTCTGCGATAAAGTACGCCATCCTTAGAAAAAATGTCCCCGTGCTGTCTGGGTTCCTTAGCCATGGGCAGTTTCCTAAAGCAGGGTGCCAAAGTAGGGTCCTTGTATTGCGCTTCTTCAAGTTCCATAGGTAACAAATTAGGCGCAGGCTCCCGTTCCTTCTTGGTTTGCCCTTTTGTAGTTACTGCTGCCACAATCGGCTCTTCCGGTTTCCCAATACACACGTATCTCCCGCCAAGTATGACTGGGTAGATGGGATCATCCATAACAGCCGCTTTGATCACACCTCTGACAAAATCAGAGTGGATCTCCACCAATGCAATGGGAAGCGGTGTAGGTGCATCACTCTTACGAACTCCACAAAATTGGACGGTCTCTGCTGTCTCTTGACCGGGTTTGACCAGGTTTCTGGCAACAATGCAATCATAAGAAAGCCACGTGTCAAATAAACAAGAAGTTTGAGAACCGTTCAATGTAACAGTACCTCGCGTTGAGGGTCTATCTCCCTCTACAGGTTGGGAATCACTGTCAATAATTCCGCCTTGCGAGACTGTTAATAAGCATCCGATGCGTTTAGGCTCGGTGTGCTCACTCTGATCGTCTGTCCCGTGCGCAGGGGTTCTCCCTTTGCCACCTTGACCTTTCTGGCTACGCTGCCATGTAGGGTGGTCGGGTTGATCAGACTGTTTGGGGTGGTTGGGGTACTTGTTTTTGTAGAACTTGGATTTTTCAGGAGGGGGTTTTGAGGTCCAGTTTCTCTGTGGTTATTCTGATTAAAAGCCTGAGAAGATTGCTCTAGATTATTTTTTCGAAAATGCTCCTCTGTCGGTTTTCGTTTTGTGGCCGGTAGTTCAGCCAGCGCATTTTGATAACGCTCAGACTTCTCTAAGATGTCTTCAAGCTTTTCTGCCCCCTGCTCAGCTAGAAATCTCCGGGTATCAGCAGACAAAGTGTTCTTTATTTGTTCCGTTAAAACAAATTCCTCAAGACCTTCATAGGTAGAGGGGAGCTGTGAAAGCTCAAGGCACTTTGTTAGATATCCCTTTAGACGAGATGAGAACTGGTGAAAAGTTTCAGAGCTCTCCTTCCTGCTGTTGCGAAACAATTGCAAAAATTTGCGAGCATTCATTTCAAAGCGCTCCAGTAACGCTTTCTTCAACAGATCATAGTTGTCTTGTTGGCTGCTTTCCAGTTTGGCGTAAACATCATATGCACTGCTTTTCAGCGCCTGAGAAAGCTTCATATTCCAACGCGACCTCTCTAAACCGTACAGAGTTGCAATTTTCTCAAATTTTTCTAGCCAAGTGTCAATCTTCTCATTTGGACAAGGGAAAGATTCTAACGGAAAAGACATAGCAGTGAGATGGGTAGATTGAGTGTTAGAAGGATCAGTTAAGGAAGAATGAGGAGAAGACTCTCCATTGCTGAAGGTAGAGGCAGCACCACGGCTTTGGAACTCTAGAGTTTTAAGAGCCAATTCATGCTGTCGTCGTTGCTCATTTTATCTTTCCTCATGCTGTCTCTCCTTCTCTCTTTCCTCATGCTGCATCCTGCGAATTTCCATTTCCTCGTCCATCTTCTTCTGCTGTAATAGACGGTCTTCCGCTTCTTTCCTCTCCGCTGCATCTTCTTTCCTCCTTAGTTCTTCTTCTTTCCTCTCCGCATCATATCTCTCAAGTTCGTCTCTGACAAACGCTTTCGCTTCCTCTCCTTCCAGTCCCTCCTCTCTCGCTTCGTCCCTGAGGAGTTGTCTAAGCTTTGCCCTCTCAGCCATATTAAGTCAGTTACTGAGACTAGTGGAGAAAGAAAATAGGAAAAAGGATACACTGGTTCCTACCACTTACGAGAAAATACCAAATAAAGATGATATACTTAACCCTGGGATACCTCCTCCAAAATAAAAATCTAACTATCGCTGCTATTAATCGGCAATAAAGCACCTAATGCAAAACACGACTACGCCAACTAAATGGTAGTTAAGATTACTTCTGAAAAAAATAAGTTGCTACAGTGGAAAAGCAAAATAATTATTGCAAAAAATAAAGAGAAAAATAATCCCTTAATTTTTAAAATCCACTATCAAGTTTCCCCCTGAAGACAGTTAGGGTGAGGGAGGCAATTAATCTGGACAAATAGTCCGAAACGCACTCCTTAGCTTTTGCTCAAACACCTACTTCTTCAAAACCCAGTGAATGTTATACACTCACCACTTTATCAGCGTTTAGTATTACAAATCAACAATAACATATATTCCGACAAAATCCACCTGTAACTCAAATGTATATTATTAAAAATGCTGTGGAAAAAACTTATCAGTTTCCGTGGTCAGCACGCCCGTAAACAGATCGTTAGTCTGGGGGATAAATTATTTAAAGATATAACAACTCACAAGACATCACACTCTTACTCTATTTCAGAATAAAGAATCTTAAGTTCAAAATCCAGATAGAAGAGTCCACATTTGTCGTACTCGTCTTCCTATTCTAAGTTCAAAAGCCGGAAACGAGCAACCATTTGTCGTACTCGTCTTCCTATTCTAGGTTCAAAAATCCGTCGGACGAGACCACATTTGTCTTAGATTTTTAGATAGGAGAATTAAGACTTGGGTTGGTCCCTTCTGAATAGGTTGGAATGAGTGAGAGTCACAGTGTGAGATAGTAAAAGAAATAGATTCCACGAGTGAGATGATAGAATGTGATATAGCCCTAGACGCTGTCTCTGAAAGCGGAAAAAAATTCTTCTCCCTCTCACCTATCTTCTACGACAACTTTACAGCGTCAGACAGTCTACACACAGATACATCTATTACCTATATTTCAATCTACTCACGGGCACGCACATACACGTGACGACAGTTAAACACACAGACGTGGGAAATCTATAACAATGAATATATATATATTAGAACGAGCTGACCAACGCACTGATTTAGTTCAAGAGAGATTTTATTATTATCATCTAAAAAAAAATCTTCTCACAACACCAAAAATTTCATCAAGAAAAAAAACATATACAAATAGTCATAAAATTTCAAGAAAATGCTACACGGATAATAGCCCGTTAGAATCTTACTCTAGGTTTAGCCCACAGCCCCGTTAAGAGAACAGATGATGGCCCAAAGAGTTATAGATACATAGGGTTGAGTCTAAGAGGTTTCTTTCTTTCTCGTAAATGTATGCACAGAGTTGGATAATCTGATTTAGCCTAAGAAAAAGAAACTCTAGCATTAGTAACAAATTCTGCAGATTAAAAAGTTAAGACAGCAAATGGGTGACAATAATACAACGGTAAAATAACACTCAGACCTGCGTACACTCTTATTCATTCAGCCATGGCCATGTGCTCACAGTTATACTTACAGCTTTGCTCGCTGACTCTGGGAACATAATAAATTCTAGGACCTTCACACAGACCCGTAAATGCAGTTCTCGACCAAGAAATCCCCAGTTCAAACAAGACGTACTGAATTTCTCTGTCTCAGGGAACGATTCCTTGGGTGTTCTTATTTTTCGGATGTCTGTTACTTACTTACTTACTTACTTAGTCGTTCTCCTTCTACCGTGAGGTGTAGAGGTTTGGAAGAGAGAGCGCCAGACTATTCTATCGGCTGTCTTCCTCCTGGCCTGGTTCCATTCTAGTCCTCGGTCCTTCAAAGATTGTCTAATGTTGTCCTCCCAGCGGACTCTGGGTCGTCCTCGGGGTCTGGATCCTTGGCTCTTTGTTTCCCATGCTTGTCGTGGTAGCCGATCTTCTCCCATTCTGCAGACATGGCCAAACCATCTTAGTTGGGACTGTTCTACTTGGGTCTGTAGGGGGTGGCATTTTAGGCCTTGACGTATCGTCTGGTTGCGTACCATGTCTCTTCTTGTTACTTCAACCACCTTCCTCAGATACCTCATTTCTGAGGTTTGGATCTGGCTTTTATGGGTTGTAGTCATTGCCCATGACTCGCATCCATATGTCAAGACTGGGACATAGGTGGAGCGGTATACAGCCATCTTCGTTTTCTTACCAACCTCTCTCTTGCTGAGGAATCCTCGATTTATGGCCTGAAAAAGTCTCCCAGCTGCTGCTTTTCGAGTGGCCAACTCTTCTTTGATGCCTCCCTTTCGGTCTATAATAGCTCCGAGGTATTTAAAGTGGTCAACCTGCTCCAGGACCTGTTCTCCCAGCTTAATCTGATGCCTTCTTTCTTCTCGTGATATCACCATGGATTTTGTTTTAGAGCTGCTTATGACCATCCCTCTCTTCTCCAGCTCTTCCTTCCAGACTTGCAGATTGGATTGGAGATGTGCCTCTGATTTAGCAATCAGGGCAACATCATCAGCAAATGCCAGCTCTGAAATATAGACCTGTCTCATCTTCCAGTACCCCACTGAATACTTTCTTGTTCTCTCCTTACATGCCTTGATGACATCGTCCATAAGGAGTATGAAGAGGTAAGGTGATAGGATATCACCTTGTCTTACACCACTGGTGGTCCTGAACTCTTCTGACTTATGGTTTGCTGTCCTCACATAATTTCTGCAAGACTTGTAGAAGCTCTGTATAGCATGAATCAGAGGTGCTGGAATATTCTTCCTTGCCAAACAGTCCCAAAATGCAGTTCTCGACCAAGAAATCCCCAGTTCAAACAAGACGTACTGAATTTCTCTGTCTCAGGGAACGATTCCTTGGGTGTTCTTATTTTTCGGATGTCTGTTAAGTCACATAAAATTTGTCCAGGCACGAAAGTTAGCCGAGCACAATGTCATTAGCTTTGGTTTCTAGAATTTAAGGAATGTCAGATCTGTGTCTACTTTCAGGAAGGTACTATATTTGGTCACCACAATACTAGTCAAAAACTCTGTCGGAATGTTAATGTTATTCTTGTAACTATTCTCGCCGCCAGGCAGCATGTACATTTAAATTTGTGGAGCAATATGAACTGGCTCAAAAGCCCAGTATATATTTCTAGTCTTTAGAAACCGTTCGTGGGAGTCGTATTACTGTCTCTCTCTTATGGCATATGCACTGTCAGACCAGTGTTACTTGGAAATAAAACCCACGTGGTTAAAGATAGGAAATGTCTATGCTTCTCACAAATATGTCTCTCATGCTACTAAACGCTGGCCAGTTGGGATCACCCCAATAATCACTGAATGAAGAAAAACAACATATAATATAATATACAGAATATGTACTCGTTATAACTTTACATTTTAAACGGCAAGCCTACAACTTGACTTATTATTTAAAACTTCCCGTGAAGTAAGTTATATAAAAATCGATCATCAGGAATTAGGAATATCTGCGTATTCCGTCAATATTCACTGATGTCGCATCTAGCATTTGTCAGTTAGTTTAGAAAAAGATACTCGACTGAGTAGTTAGCAGTTAACTAAATTCATTATAGTTACATGTTTGTTAAGCTAGAAATATAAGTTATTCTGCCTTCCACTGTATGCGACACTAGAAAATATTACAGACTTATAAATTAGTCGTACTGCACCAAATCTAGCTAGTGAAATAACACTTTAAACCCTACACACAATACTAGATATATAATATTAATATACCTCGACACAGAATTACTAAGAACTAAACCACTTCGACCAAACTAAAGGCCATCTCTATTAACAGAGATATTAAGAAATCGAACCAATGCTTGTTCTAGTCTAACTGCGAATTACTGAGTGCCTGAAATCAGGTTTGCAACTCTAGTTATATCTATGAAACGAACAAAGAATCCCACTGTTTCGAAACCACGAAACAGCGCCCGTCTCTCCCCTTCTCTAACACCCTACGTCAGCTTCCCTCATGTCGTAACAGCCATCAGTGACCGAGAGCGCGCGTGAGTTGCAAATCTCAGACAGCCTTCTGCGGTACGGAGCGATTTTTCACGCTACGCCGGGTTATTCTGACGACGACTCTGAACTGACACTCATACTACTTCGCACCTTACGCTGACCGGGGCCCACAATCAGCCGTGTCAGCTGGGATTTCCAGACGAATGTCTGAAACTGCGACTCTAAGGTGTAAATATTCGCTCCTACTTAAGCGTTCGGTCGATGCAACTCGTTGTTGACCGGTGAAAAATGCAGACGGGTGTCGGCTCTCTCATAGCCTTCTCACGCGTTTACATCGAGAATCTAACTCAAGAGTGTCGTGTCATCTGAAGGTGCAGACCCAAGTCTGCTCGATGTCTGAGATAGCTGCAACTTAATTGCTTTTCTCGTCTGACTGACATCTAAGGAATAGAATTACGTATCCCAGTATGAGAAAAAAACAGGTAAAGTTTGCGAATATGATGAAAATATATTTCGCAAACGAATGGATGCAAAATATACAGGAAAAAGGAATTCGTGAGAGATAACAAACTTAAAGAATTCGGGTGAAAGAATAGGAAGACGCTATAGGCAATTTAATGATCAAAACCTACGTGACAGTGTGTGTATGTCCTGTTTGTTGTTTTTGTTTTGTATTTGGATTATGACAGTTCTGCCATAACTGTCCGTTCTATAATGTGCTGTTTCCCAATCTTCATTTATTTGGAGGATGGCAGCACCCCCATGGCAGGTGCCTAGGGCGAACCAACCATGTTTCAGTCCTAATCTAGTTACTATCTGATCGGCATGATAATCAGAAGTAATCCCCGTCTGTTGCAAAAACAGAAAATCGGGTTTATCTTTTTTAATCAGTTTAATTACATGGTCTAGCTTATTTCTCAAACCATTGATATTGAGAGATATTATCACTAGACTGCATGACGGAGTGGTAAGCAGAGGTTGGCCACTCGTTGTAAACTGTCTATCTGGCAAAGTGGCAGGGTGGTCACTTGCCATATCTAAACTATTTGACAAAACGGGGACTGAGTGCGGACCGTCTGTCTTTTTTGAATTACAAAGCAGAGTAGTGGTCTGAGGCTGGCTACCCGCTACAGGTGAATTCCTCAACAAAGCGCTAGTTGATGGTGTATCATGTGTTTTAAAGATTGTACTAGGCAAAGTGATAAACTGGTCATTTATTACACATGGGTATTGAGAACATCGACGACACACACCAGACATGGAATCTACGAGTAGTTGACTCTGACTAAGCAGTTGGATGATCTGGATTTTGCTGATGACTTGGCTCTTCTGTCTAATAACCGTAATCAGAGGCAGGACAAATTGAAAACACTCGATGAGAGGTCACAGCAATTGGGTCTGAGAATACACAGGGAAAAGTAAAAAATAATGAGAATAATTGCAATTGATGATAGCAGGATTGACTTGAAGAAATATCACTACAAGATGTAGAATCGTACACATATCTTGGCAGCAATATAGACAAAGTTGGAGGGACAGACAGCGATATCAAAATAAGAATACACAAAGCAAGAGAAGAGTTCATTGCGTTGGGAAATATATGGAGATCAAGAGAAATCTGATCCAACTGTCACAGGAGTAGTGACATACGGTTCGGCATGATGTAAAATAGAGAAAAAATAGGTTGTCTATGAGAAGGAAAGCAATACTCTCAGTGCTGGTTACGGAGGAGAAAATAAAGAATTGGGTGCCACGTCAGAGAACAACGATGACGACACACACTACACTCCGAGATGCAAAGAAGAAAGAACATGAAGTTAACCTACAGAGCTTAGAAATAAAATACTAGTCAGGTTAGAATGACTAACGGTCGAAAAGAATGTAGAATCTTCCAACAATAATCAAGGGGATCATGGAAAATGAGTTCCTACGGGATATGCCCGAGTATTCAGCAGGCCGACATAGTAGATAAATGAAAAGCTATTCAGGAGATTTCGGTCATCAAGGTCGAGGCCGTACTAGTCGAGGTTCAACAAAGCGAGAAATTTCAGAGAATGTCATGCTTATCCTCTGAGGTTGGTAGAGTTGATAGACTTCAATAATCGTCTCTTCGTATATGTCACCGTGGGGTTTTAGCAGCATTATTAGTGCTGGGTTTAAGTCAGTTGAACAGTAATTTTGGGTCGTTAAAATAACAAAGTATGAGAATATGGTTTTAGAAATTTGAATAATTTGAGTATTAAGTTATTTATTCCTAAGATGGGAGATAAAAGTTAACGAATGTAATATTTGTTAGTAAGGGAGGGAACCTTTTTAGACTTTAAAATATTTCAAGTATAAATCATTAGAGTTTACTAACTTTGCATATCAGATTAATTTTAGTAAGGACATAGAAGTGAAAATGAAACTAAGGTAAAAATCACTAAGGGAAATAACTATGAATATTAACGCCCTTTATAGGTTTGGTGAGTTAGAGTCGGGTTAAGCGCACGAGAAAAGCGAGTAGCTCACTAAAGTAAATAGGGTGATTTTAGCAGACCAATCGTATTGTTTCATAAACAATTTTGGGTGGTCGGATAGTAAATTGAAGGACAAAAGATAATCAGTCCAAGCCGAGCTTTTGACGTGTCAACACGTCAAGTTTGGACTTAGGTGATTTCTTTGGACTTTGGTGTTTTTTCCAGGACTTTGTTTGTTAGCTTAGGCTTTGGCTTAAGCTAGCCTTTGTGACTTTGTTTTCTGTGTGCTAAATTTGGTTTAAACCAAGAAAGGTAAATATAGAAATGTCTGCACCAATTGTGCCAGTCATTATTATTGATAGAGAGAATGATTTGGAGGGAGGAGAGGTGCACAGAAAAGGGACTTTATTGATCACCATTGCAGGGCCACAAGCCAACCGGGCGTCCTACTCTTTAATAACTAGCATCTTAGCCGGACCAGCAGGAGTCGGAACCAGTGGCATTGCCACCCTATATAGATTTTCAAGCCCTTACAAGTGGTTTGCTACCCTAACATCTGCAGCCCAGATGAAGCACTACGCAGGACTCCATGGGAAGAAGTTGGAATGGTCGAACCCCCAGATGACTGTGTATATAGAACATCTGGATAAAGAAAAATCCAAGAGGGTCCTCCATTGGATCCCTCCAACGATGAAGGAGCAAGCAGTGCAAAGAATTGCAGCAGCGGTGTCAGGCGACAAAGATGCAGAGGTGTCGCGCATAAAAACTGCGCACGACAAATGGAACTTTCTGTTCAAGCCTTCGACACATCAGGTGCCGCACTTTGTGCACCTCAAAATGGAGAGCCAGGGAGAAAAGGCTCAAAGAGTGTGGGTGGCCCTGCCAGGGCGTAGAATACAATGCTCCATTTGCGGTCTTGATACGCACTGGGTCAGCCAGTGCCCAAGGAAGTGGGCAGCCACCACCCAGGTCAAGCAAACCAGAGAGGAGGAGGCGATAGTAAATAAAACACCAGCAGAACAGAACTGCCGGGAAGAGAGCCCCGCACTGGAGAGCCTCGCACAAGAGAGCTCCGCACAAGAGAGTCCTGAACTTGAACCTGACAAGAATGGAGTAGATTTCCAAGAGGTGCTCTCCAGAAGAGGGAAGAAAAACAGAAAGAGGCTGTTGTTGCAGGCAACAAGGCCTGTAAAGACGAAATAGGTGAAGCGCAGCAGCAGCAAGTCGCCAAGCAAGTTTTCTCCAAGTAGGGAAGCCCTACCGCCATCACCTAGGGCGTCTACTTCAGAACCCTCCCCGAGGAAGAACTCGTCGACACCTCTGGTCGACGAGCGTGAGATGTCCATGCCAAACAGCCCTAGAGGATCACCAAGACCCGAAGTTCCAGAGGCGCAAAAAGGACTTAACAATAGTACTTTCTGCTGGTACCACCAATAACTATGATAGAAGAATAGAAACGAATGCTCTTCTGAGTATTGCGTTTTCCAACCCACAGTTATAGGTTCCTATCTTCCCATACCACCATCTCATGTCAGAATTTACCCTCGATGAGAATTAAATTTAATCCCTCGGGATAAAATTTTCTTTACATTTAAACTGCATAGCTTTAGCTTTACATTACCTTTAAATGAAAAGGTTAAATGTACAGATATAATATGTTTTACATTTACATCTCCACTGTTTGAAAAGTGTTCACAATATAAATTCATTTATGTTTCCTTTATATTTACACTTGTTGAAAAGTTTGAAACTTCTATTACTTAAAATGAGTATTTTCACATAGACATTTCTTCTTCTTCTTTGATCCTTAGCCGCCGACTATCAAAGCAGTCAGTGGCCATCAAGCCTAGTGGCGTCTTGTAGGGCAACACCAAATTGATTCCACTTTGCTCAGTCGGTGGCCATCCTTCGTACAGTGCCCCAACTCTGGTTCATTCTTTGCATCTCAGCCTCCAAAGTCCTCCGCCAGGTTGTTTTTGGTCGGCCTCTCTATCGTTTTCTTTCAGGGGTCAACAGCATAGCTATTCTTGTGATGGCATCGGGGTCTCTTCTGAGGACATGGCCAACCCAGCTCCAGCGTCTGCCAGCTATGATGGTGTGCATGTCCTCTTGCTTGCTCCGAGTAAGCAGATCTTGGTTGGTGATGGTATTCGTCCAAAAGATTCGGTGAATTTTTCTTAGGCATGTTGTGTGAAAAGAGGACAATTTCGACATTTCTTTCTCTGTAACTCTCCAGCATTCCGCACCATAGAGAAGCACAGAAAGCACACAGCTCTGATATAATCTTAATTTTGTGCTTGTGCTGTATTGAGAGGACTTACAGATGATGTTTAGGCTAAAAAAGGCTGTTCTTGCCTTATTCATTCTGATGTTGATGTCTTTGCCTGCCCCGCCGTCTGGTGTTACTATGCATCCTAGGAATGTGAAGGTGCCTGTCTGTACCAGTTGCTTATTCCTTACTGATATGGGCTCAGGGTTGCTCACATTGAGCGTCATGACCTCTGTCTTCTTTAAATTGATGTTCAAGCCCACCTGCTGGCTAAACTTATTAAGTCTATCCGTTTTTTCCTGGATGTGTTGATGTGAATGTGCTAATATTGCAATGTCATCTGCATATTCCAGATCTTCCAATGTAGAAAATGTAGTCCATCTTATTCCTCTTGAACTGCCCTCTGTTGTCTGGCGCATCCCCCAGTCTATACCTGTTAAAAATAGAGTGGTTGATAAGGGGCATCCCTGTCGTACTCCTGTCTTCACCTCAAAGGTTAGGTTGCTCTGCCCAATACTACACGTAAAGTTTGCATAGAGGCTTTTTATGATTGACACTATGCAGCTTGGAATATTCCATAAGCGCTCAGTATTTTCCATAAACTGTCCCTATGTGTGCTGTCAAAATCCTTTTCAAAATCAACGAAATTAATGTACAGCTGTCTTTGCCATTCTGAGCACTGCTCTATAATGTTCCTGAGAGTGAATATATGATCTTCACATCTTCTGTTCTTTCTAAATCCTGCTTGTTCCTTCCTCAGCTTGTGGTCTACTGCTTTTGAAATTCTCTGTATACTTATCCTGTCTAGTATTTTGCTGGGAACTGAGAGAAGAGTGATTCCTATCCAATTATTGCAGTCTGCAAGATCTCCCTTCTTGGGCAATTTGACAATTATTCCTTTGTTCCACTCTGATGGTGTTGTCCCCGTTTTCCAGACTTGTGCAAATAGTGGTTCTAATAGTTCTACTGCTAGCTCAGGGTCTGTCTTAAATAGCTCTGCATTTAAGTTATCATGGCCCGGAGCTTTGCCGTTCTTTAACCCTTTGATTGCTGTGATGATTTCTTCTTTTCGTGGAATGTCTGCATTTACATCTAAACCGCTTTCAGCCTCAGGAACATTCAATTGTGTCTCTGGTGGTTCCTTGTTCAGAGTTTCTCTGAAGTGCTCTGCCCATCTTGTTTCCTGTCCCTCTGCTGTCGTGATGAGATTTCGTTGCTTATCTCTTACTAATGTAATATTGTTTGTACCTCGTTTTCCGCTGATGAATTTAGTTATTTTGTATACTGTGCTTTGTTCATTTCTCAGTGCTGCCTCTTCTGCTGGTCTTGCAAGATCGTCTAGGAAATTCCTTTTGTTGGCTTGGGTTTGGCGTTTAACTTTCTTGTCCAGCTGACTGTACTGTTCGCTATATAGTTGCTTTAACCTGGGGGACGTCGCTTATGTTTTCTTTCTTTTCATTTCCTTTCTCAATGTTATGGTGTTTAATGTTTCTGGTGTTATCCAGTCTTTTTTTTTCCTTTCCTGGAATCCCAAGCATGATTTGCTGCTTTCCTTATATATTGTTGAAATGGTGTTGAATTTCTGGTCTATATCATCAGTCAATGTCTTTTCCTGACATTTGGCAAATTGATATCGTTTCTTTATGTCAGCCGCAAAAGCTTTTCTGGTAAGGGGGTCCCTCAATTTGCTGATGTCAACCTTTTCTGTGTAGTTACAGTTGGTTCAGCCGTTCTTAGTTTCACTTTCAGTTTTGCTACTACTAAATGGTGATCACTTCCCACATCTGCACCTCTTCTTACCTTCACATCTTATAATGCATGTCTTCATGTACCGTTAATCATGATGTGGTCTATCTGGTTTCTGTCCCACCATTTGGTGATTCCCATGTTAATTTGTGAATTTCTTTATGTGGGAAAAGTGTTCCTCCAATGACCAGGTTGTTAATACTTACTTAGTCGTTCCCCTTCTACCGTAAGGTGTAGAGGTTTGGAAGAGAGAGCGCCAGACTATCCTATCGGCTGTCTTCCTCCTGGCCTGGTTCCATTCTAGTCCTCGATCCTTCAAAGATTGTCTAATGTTGTCCTCCCAGCGGACTCTGGGTCGTCCTCGGGGTCTGGATCCTTGGCTCTTTGTTTCCCATGCTTGTCGTGGTATCCGATACTACAGAAACTTATTAATTTATCCCCATTTTCGTTTGCTGTTCCACTGCCGCATTTCCCCATTCATCATCTCATAACCCTCCTAGGCCTTCAACAAACACGTGCCAAGTCCTCCTGTCACGTGCCATCATCTCAAGTTCTTTCCACGTTCTCCTCATCATTTTCACTTCTTTTTCCAGCTCTCTTCTCCATGTGCTTCTTGGTCTACCTCTGCCTCTCTTGCCCTGGGGTTCAAGAACAAGGACTGCCTTGTAATGCTATCATCAGGTTCCCTCAGTGTGTGTCCTATCCATCGCCATAGTCTTCTTCTCATCTCTTGTTTCACTGGCACTTGTCTAGTTCTTGTCATCAGTTCCACATTGGTTACCTTGTCATACCACTTTAATCCCTCTATTCTATGCAAGCACCCATTTATGGAAGTCTTTAGCTTTTTAGTTGTTGTCTTTATTGTTCTCCATGTCTCAGAGCCATACAATAGGACTGACTTCACATTTGAGTTGAAGATTCTTATTTTCGTGTTGGATCCGATTTCTCTTGATCTCCATATATTTCCCAATGCAATGAAAGCTCCTCTTGCTTTTTGTATTCTTATTTTGATATCGCTGTCTGTCCCTCCAACTTTGTCTATATTACTGCTAAGATATGTGTACGATTCTACATCTTGTATTGGTGTTTCTTCAAGTTCAACCCTGTTATCATTACCTGCATTTATTCTCATTACTTTTGTCTTTTGCCTGTGTATTTTCAGACCCAATTGCTGTGACTTCTCATCGAGTGTTTTCAATTTGTCTTGCATCTGATTACGGTTATGGGACAGGAGAGCCAAGTCATCAGCAAAATCAAGATCATCCAACTGTTTAGTCAGAGTCCACTGGATTTCCCTATTACTCTTTCATTATATGTATTGTGTTCCAACTTTCGCATTGAGGTCTCCCATTACTATAATAAGATCATATCTAGGTGTGTCTTCCATTTCTTTCTGCAGTTGTTGATAGAACTCATCCTTAACCTCTTCATTGCTGTCATTCGTTGGTGCGTAGCATTGTATTATTGTAGTATTGGGGAATCTACCTCTCAATCTTAATCTTATCAGTCTGTTGTTGATGGGTTTTCATTCCAGTAATGTCCTTTCTATTTCTTTCTGTAGAATAATGACTACTCCTTCATTGTGTTGTCCATCCTCTCTTCCAGAGTAAAGTACTGTTTTTCTTGTTGCTGTTTTAACATTTCCTGTTCCTGTCCATCTGCTCTCGCTTATCCCTAGAATGTGTAACCTATAGTTTCTCCTTTCTGCCGTGACCTGTTTTAGTTTACCGTCTCATTCATTGTCCTGACATTCCAAAATCCTATTCTTGTATCATGTTTTGCGGTCAGGACGTCCGTTCTCATGTCAGTGGCTTCCTTTCGGCTTTCACCACTGACGGTCATGCGAGCTTCAGACTCCGGATGTCCGTCCCGCAGAAAAGACATGGAGACAAGAGGCAACCTGTCGCACTCCCGTTCTTATCCCAAACGGTTCTGTAAGCTGTCCTTAATGAATAACTCTGCATGTCATGTTTTCATGTTTTCTTTATTAAATTAATGATCTTCAGGGGAACTCCCTAATGCTTCATCAATTTCCAAAATCATTCTCTGTCTACACTGTCAAATGCCTTTTCGTAGTTCACAAATCTGATGTATAGTGGTGAATTCTTCTTTTTCTTCTTCTTCCCAGTTCGTTCTTAAAAGGACGTTGGTTGCGTTGTGTCGCAGTTTACTGCGAAGCTGCGATATTTGCGCCTTTCCAGACTTTGTTCAACTATTATTCTCCAAGTGGCTATCTGGTCTGTACAGGATCTGTGTTGTCGAAAACCTGCTGGTTCATCTCTCAGTTTCTTGTCTGTGGACACTTTTAATGACTGGAGGATAATCCTGTTTAATACTTTTCCTGGCACTGATAGTAAGATTATTCCTCTATAATATGTGCACTCTTGTAAATTTCCCTTCTTAGGCAACTTAACCAGATATCCTTCCTTCCATTCTGCTGATATCTCTTCCCTTTCCCAGACTTTACCAAGTAATGTATATAACATCTCTGTAGCCGTGTCGATATCTACTTTAATGGCCTCTGCTGGAATGTCATCTGGTCCGGCCGCTTTTCCATCTCTTAGCAGCTTTATGGCTTTCTTTATTTCTTACTTCACCTCTACACCTCACGGTAGAAGGGGAACGACAAAGTAAGTAAGTTTATTTCTTACTTCGTTAGTTTTTCACAGTTAATATGTAGCTCTTCTTCTGCTGGCCGGATATCTGGGAGGGGGGGGGGGGGGGAGAGAGAGAGTTCAAAATATTCCGTCCACCTCTTCATTTGCTCTTGAATATTGATGAGCAGTATTCCATTCTTGTCTTTTATGAGGCAACTTGCTTGCTTGTATTTCCCTGTTAGCTTCTTTGTGCTGTTATACAGTTCTCTCATATTTCCTTTGGCTGCAGCATCTTCTGCCTCTCTTGCCAACTCCTCAGTATACGTCCTCTTGTCTCTTTTGATACTTTTTCTTACTTCTTTGTTTGCTTCTGTGTACACGTCTTGAGCCTTGGCTTTAGAAGTTCTGATTTTGCTTCTGTTTAAATCTGCTTTCTTGTTTTTTTTTCTGTCTTTTATCTTATTGATGGTTTCTGTTCTTATCCATGCTTTTTATTGTCGTTCTCTTTTCCCCAGTATTTCTTCACGTCTAATTTCATACAGTTTTGATTTGCTGCCAATAGTCTTCTGTATTCTCTACATCTTCCAGCTGTTGGAGCCCTTAGAATTTGTTGGATATTGTGACCGCAAATTTGTCTCTTGTTTCTTGGTTTCTTAGATGTCCTACATTAAATTGTTGTCTATAATTTTGCATTGTTGCATATCTCTTGAGTTTCATTTTTACTTTGGCTATCAGAAGGTGGTGATCTGATGCTACATCTGCTCCTCTATATACCTTTACATCCTGCAATGATGATCTAAACTTCTTGTTTAAGCATATATGATCCATCTGAATGCAAGATATGTACAGTCAACCCAGGCTTTGAAGAAGTCATGGGGCAACATGGGCTAGGAATAATGAATGAAAATGGGGAACTATTCTCAGACTTCTGTGCTTCAAATCAACTTGCTGTAGGAGGAAGCATGTTTCCGCATCAGAGAATAAACAAGTCAACTTGGATACCACCAGACCATAGAACATAAAATCAGACTGATCATATACGGAGTATGACTGTTTGAAATTTTCAGAAGCATGAATCATACATAATATTACATGAGGAAAAGTTTTCATAATATGAACTTTGAATGTATTGGCTGACATTTAAGCGCCAATAAACAACCACACTATTAGAAGATTTGTCTGAACGCCATGCACGAAGCGGGGGTCGATAGCTACGATATAACATAGAACATCTGTGATATGGTGGGCGAGAGATGATGATGCTGTTGTGATATGTGATCAGTTTCTTGCACACTCGCTCCGACCCGAACAACAATAAAACGCTTGATTCTAAGGCAGTGGCTGTATTTATTCATACACCTGTCAGTGACTCAAACCCACAAAGCAAACTAATGAACAAACATTAAACAAGTAAGCAAACAAACCAGATAAAAAAACCAATTAGTGCTCAATTGGTAATCTCCATGCCGCGTGCAAACTTCTGACTCTGGGAGTCCTCTCACATCTTGCCTCCACTGCGAATCTCACCAAACTGACCGCTTCTCCTGTGTCAGCGCCAGCGATGAGGGCTCGCGTAGTCACGTGGGCTGGGGCTTTATTGTGGCCCTCGTGCAGTCACGTGAGCTGGCGTACTCGTTGGAGCGCGCACATCGAAAATATATGGGCGTTAAACACATAAATTTGACATGAGAGGGCCTCTGTGGTGTTTTTATGGCCCCATCACACATCTAGCATACGACACTGCATTCCCGAAATTGTCACAAGCAGACATCTATGACCTTGCCACAGGAAAGAATAGAGTCAGGATTCTGAATGTTTAGGAAAGGAAAAACATATTAGAACATCTTTTATCCACTGAAAATGAAATCTCGCCAATGATAATACGGAACCGGACTCCTACAGAAACAACTTACAAGTCACAAAGATATTCTAGAATAAGAAATAAAATCCCAGACGTGTGTTCGGGGAATTTGTGTTATGTTGCCAAGACAATTTACCTGAGCAAGACGTCAAAGATTTGCCTATTAACTAGGGTTAATACCTTGTCTGATGACAAGATAAAAATATCGGAGACGGACAGCGGGGAAAGGCGCCTGATTGTGACGAAACGTCTGTCCCTATCTTTTTGTGTGATCTCTCAGCCCCCCAGCCCTACGGCAGTATCATTCCTTCTTCTTAATTTTCTCTCCGATCGCTTTATTTGGCATTTCATTTTTCCCTTTCTTACATTTTACTCTTTATGCTGGACATAGCATGGGGAAAGTCTCTAACACGCCACTCCCCTATGGCAGTATTTGCTACGGGAGTAATTCTTATCTTATCGTGTCACATTCACGTTTTACGAAGACGTATTAAGTTACGCCAGGTTATTAGACGGTCATCGACAATATTTTATCGCATAATCTGTCTGATCATCTTTTCAAGCGACGGTGCTTATTTATCCAAGCTTGTGTTGGGCAGGAGTGCTGAATTGAACCAGATTTGTTTCTCTGGCAAATCACAGGGGACTAGCGACCATCCCTGAGTCATTACGCCAGAAAAACACGGTCTCAATATTATGATGGACAGAGGTGTTTGTAAGTTTGCACAAAAGGGGCATTGGACATAATATTACCATATATGGGAGACGTGACCTTTGCAAAATTTTCCCATGTCGGAAATATTTTGAAAGTACCACACCCGACCTGTTTGAAGATGATTGGAGCGTTTATTTAACTCCATAATAAACGAAGGCGTAGAAAGCTATAGGAATATAGTCTGCCCATTTCGCAGTTTTATTTCCCTGTGAATTTCACGCTTGCCAAGACAGCCTCAGACCTTGCCAGAGTAAAGATTAGATTCATAATTCCTTTTGTTAACCGGACCTTTTATTGGAGAACCAAAAAAGACTTATAAAGCACAGGAACTCTCTAAATTTTAATAAGGAACACCGGGACGAGGAAACTGAAGAAACACACGAAGTCAGAGAGGGAGTCTACTGTAAAATTAAAGACATCCCAGACGCGCGTAAAAGAACGATTCGTCTCTTTTATTCATCTGAGCAAGAATTCTGAAGCCAGGATTGGCGTACGTTGTGTTTTACATTTCATATTTTATTACTAACATGTGAACTTATATATATATGACATATTCTTTCCAGAACGTTGTCTTCATTACAGCTACTCTGGACGCATCACGATTCTGGGCAAGTCGACCTGCATCAGCCTAAGACAAGTTCAGACTCTCTGTGATGTCCTGGGTCCACCGTCGTCTAGGTCGACCCCTTCCCATACATACATACATACATACATACATACATACATACATACATACATACATACATACATACATACATACATACATACATACATACATGCCTGCCTGCCTGCCTGCCTGCCTGCCTGCCTGCCCGCCCGCCCGCCCGCCCGCCCGCACGCACGCACGCACGCACACACACACACACACACACACACACACATATATATATATATATATATATATATATATATATATATATATATATATATATATATATATATATATATATATATATATATATATATATATATATATATATATATATATATATATATATATATTACTATGGGAATTTTAATGCGTGAAACTCGCTACTGGATGTCAAAGTCATTTGATGCTGGAATCTTAGCGCATAGAATGATGATTCATGAACCACCACTGCACGGGCTGGTGATTGCTTTTTTGATAGTTTCGTAAAGAGAACTAAAAAGCGTAAGGTAGTTCCAGGTTCCTTATGGAACAGGGAGAGAAAGATGAAAGACATGATGTACATTCTAAGTATTATACTTACATTTTCAAAGCAGGGTAAATGTCCCTATAAACATTGTCACTTTAAAATTAATGTAAGTTTTCAAGTTTTAAACCAGTGTAAATGTCTATGTCTGCTATCACCGGTGTCAATACCTTGTCGAGGTATGGCGGCTTGCATACCCTGATTACCCCCAGAGCTATGCCAGTGGGAGTTTTACTCCTGGAAGGTTCTACCAAGCTGGACAGGTTTGCGTGGGCAGGGGTCAGACGAAAGCAAACACTCTGGTCCTCCAGGTTGGGTGTTTTAGCATAGGGCTGACACCCCTGTCCATGTAAAAAAAAATTGAAGTTACGGAACTAACAACGAATAAACAAACTTTGCTGCGGGACGGACATCCGGAGTCTGAAGCTCGCATGACCGTCAGTGGTGAAAGCCGAAAGGAAGCCACTGACATGAGAACGGACGTCCTGACCGCAAAACATGATACAAGAATAGGATTTTGGAATGTCAGGACAATGAATGAGACGGTAAACTAAAACAGGTCACGGCAGAAAGGAGAAACTATAGGTTACACATTCTAGGGATAAGCGAGAGCAGATGGACAGGAACAGGAAATGTTAAAACAGCAACAAGAAAAACAGTACTTTACTCTGGAAGAGAGGATGGACAACACAATGAAGGAGTAGTCATTATTCTACAGAAAGAAATAGAAAGGACATTACTGGAATGAAAACCCATCAACAACAGACTGATAAGATTAAGATTGAGAGGTAGATTCCCCAATACTACAATAATACAATGCTACGCACCAACGAATGACAGCAATGAAGAGGTTAAGGATGAGTTCTATCAACAACTGCAGAAAGAAATGGAAGACACACCTAGATATGATCTTATTATAGTAATGGGAGACCTCAATGCGAAAGTTGGAACACAATACATATAATGAAAGAGTAATAGGGAAATCCAGTGGACTCTGACTAAACAGTTGGATGATCTTGATTTTGCTGATGACTTGGCTCTCCTGTCCCATAACCGTAATCAGATGCAAGACAAATTGAAAACACTCGATGAGAAGTCACAGCAATTGGGTCCGAAAATACACAGGCAAAAGACAAAAGTAATGAGAATAAATGCAGGTAATGTTAACAGGGTTGAACTTGAAGAAACACCAATACAAGATGTAGAATCGTACACATATCTTAGCAGTAATATAGACAAAGTTGGAGGGACAGATAGCGATATCAAAATAAGAATACAAAAAGCAAGAGGAGCTTTCATTGCATTGGGAAATATATGGAGATCAAGAGAAATCGGATCCAACACGAAAATAAGAATCTTCAACTCAAATGTTTAGTCAGTCCTATTGTATGGCTCTGAGACATGGAGAACAATAAAGACAACAACTAAAAAGCTAAAGACTTCCATAAATGGGTGCTTGCATAGAATAGAGGGATTAAAGTGGTATGACAAGGTAACCAATGTGGAACTGATGACAAGAACTAGACAAGTGCCAGTGAAACAAGAGATGAGAAGAAGACGATGGCGATGGATAGGACACACACTGAGGGAACCTGATGATAGCATTACAAGGCAGTCCTTGTTCTTGAACCCCAGGGCAAGAGAGGCAGAGGTAGACCAAGAAGCACATGGAGAAGAGAGCTGGAAAAAGAAGTGAAAATGATGAGGAGAACGTGGAAAGAACTTGAGATGATGGCACGTGACAGGAGGACTTGGCACGTGTTTGTTGAAGGCCTAGGAGGGTTATGAGATGATGAATGGGGAAATGCGGCAGTGGAACAGCAAACGAAAATGGGGATAAATTAATAAGTTTCTGTAGTATCGGATACCACGACAAGCATGGGAAACAAAGAGCCAAGGATCCAGACCCCGAGGACGACCCAGAGTCCGCTGGGAGGACAACATTAGACAATCTTTGAAGGATCGAGGACTAGAATGGAACCAGGCCAGGAGGAAGACAGCCGATAGGATAGTCTGGCGCTCTCTCTTCCAAACCTCTACACCTTACGGTAGAAGGGGAACAACTAAGTAAGTATTAACAACCTGGTCATTGGAGGAACACTTTTCCCACATAAAGAAATTCACAAATTAACATGGGAATCACCAAATGGTGGGACAGAAACCAGATAGACCACATCATGATTAACGGTACATGAAGACATGCATTATAAGATGTGAAGGTAAGAAGAGGTGCAGATGTGGGAAGTGATCACCATTTAGTAGTAGCAAAACTGAAAGTGAAACTAAGAACGGCTGAACCAACTGTAACTACACAGAAAAGGTTGACATCAGCAAATTGAGGGACCCCCTTACCAGAAAAGCTTTTGCGGCTGACATAAAGAAACGATATCAATTTGCCAAATGTCAGGAAAAGACATTGACTGATGATATAGACCAGAAATTCAACACCATTTCAACAATATATAAGGAAAGCAGCAAATCATGCTTGGGATTCCAGGAAAGGAAAAAAAAAGGCTGGATAACACCAGAAACATTAAACACCATAACATTGAGAAAGGAAATGAAAAGAAAGAAAACATAAGCGACGTCCCCCAGGTTAAAGCAACTATATAGCGAACAGTACAGTCAGCTGGACAAGAAAGTTAAACGCCAAACCCAAGCCAACAAAAGGAATTTCCTAGACGATCTTGCAAGACCAGCAGAAGAGGCAGCACTGAGAAATGAACAAAGCACAGTATACAAAATAACTAAATTCATCAGCGGAAAACGAGGTACAAACAATATTACATTAGTAAGAGATAAGCAACGAAATCTCATCACGACAGCAGAGGGACAGGAAACAAGATGGGCAGAGCACTTCAGAGAAACTCTGAACAAGGAACCACCAGAGACACAATTGAATGTTCCTGAGGCTGAAAGCGGTTTAGATGTAAATGCAGACATTCCACGAAAAGAAGAAATCATCACAGCAATCAAAGGGTTAAAGAACGGCAAAGCTCCGGGCCATGATAACTAAAATGCAGAGCTATTTAAGACAGACCCTGAGCTAGCAGTAGAACTATTAGAACCACTATTTGCACAAGTCTGGAAAACGGGGCAGACTGCAATAATTGGATAGGAATCACTCTTCTCTCAGTTCCCAGCAAAATACTAGACAGGATAAGTATACAGAGAATTTCAAAAGCAGTAGACCACAAGCTGAGGAAGGAACAAGCAGGATTTAGAAAGAACAGAAGATGTGAAGATCATATATTCACTCTCAGGAACATTATAGAGCAGTGCTCAGAATGGCAAAGACAGCTGTACATTAATTTCGTTGATTTTGAAAAGGATTTTGACAGCACACATAGGGACAGTTTATGGAAAATACTGAGCGCTTATGGAATATTCCAAGCTGCATAGTGTCAATCATAAAAAGCCTCTATGCAAACTTTACGTGTAGTATTGGGCAGAGCAACCTAACCTTTGAGGTGAAGACAGGAGTACGACAGGGATGCCCCTTATCAACCACTCTATTTTTAACAGGCATAGACTGGGGGATGCGCCAGACAACAGAGGGCAGTTCAAGAGGAATAAGATGGACTACATTTTCTACATTGGAAGATCTGGAATATGCAGATGACATTGCACTACTAGCACATTCACATCAACACATCCAGGAAAAAACGGATAGACTTAATAAGTTTAGCCAGCAGGTGGGCTTGAACATCAATTTAAAGAAGACAGAGGTCATGACGCTCAATGTGAGCAACCCTGAGCCCATATCAGTAAGGAATAAGCAACTGGTACAGACAGGCACCTTCACATTCCTAGGATGCATAGTAACACCAGACGGCGGGGCAGGCAAAGACATCAACATCAGAATGAATAAGGCAAGAACAGCCTTTTTTAGCCTAAACATCATCTGTAAGTCCTCTCAATACAGCACAAGCACAAAATTAAGATTATATCAGAGCTGTGTGCTTTCTGTGCTTCTCTATGGTGCGGAATGCTGGAGAGTTACAGAGAAAGAAATGTCGAAATTGTCCTCTTTTCACACAACATGCCTAAGAAAAATTCACCGAATCTTTTGGACGAATACCATCACCAACCAAGATCTGCTTACTCGGAGCAAGCAAGAGGACATGCACACCATCATAGCTGGCAGACGCTGGAGCTGGGTTGGCCATGTCCTCAGAAGAGACCCCGATGCCATCACAAGAATAGCTATGCTGTTGACCCCTGAAAGAAAACGATAGAGAGGCCGACCAAAAACAACCTGGCGGAGGACTGTGGAGGCTGAGATGCAAAGAATGAACCAGAGTTGGGGCACTGTACGAAGGATGGCCACCGACTGAGCAAAGTGGAATCAATTTGGTGTTGCCCTACAAGACGCCACTAGGCTTGATGGCCACTGACTGCTTTGATAGTCGGCGGCTAAGGATCAAAGAAGAAGAAGAAATGTCTATGTGAAAATACTCATTTTAAGTAATAGAAGTTTCAAACTTTTCAACAAGTGTAAATATAAAGGAAACATAAATGAATTTATATTGTGAACACTTTTCAAACAGTGGAGATGTAAATGTAAAACATATTATATCTGTACATTTAACCTTTTCATTTAAAGGTAATGTAAAGCTAAAGCTATGCAGTTTAAATGTAAAGAAAATTTTATCCCGAGGGATTAAATTTAATTCTCATCGAGGGTAAATTCTGACATGAGATGGTGGTATTGGAAGATAGGAACCTATAACTGTGGGTTGGAAAACGCAATACTCAGAAGAGCATTCGTTTCTATTCTTCTATCATAGTTATTGGTGGTACCAGCAGAAAGTACTATTGTTAAGTCCTTTTTGCGCGTGTAATTTAAATGTTGAGCACATCTAAGAAAATATATATATGATTAATTATTTACGCGCTGTCATACACGATGTTGAACACAAAAGTGCAACGCGGTGCGCTCGGGTTTGTTGCCAAAGAACAATTACGTTATAAGAGAGATTGCCTAATGTCTATGACCTGAGCCGGTCGTCTTTGGACGGAGCTGATTGTAAGTCTTGCCCAAATTGTGGGAAGCATTCATGAAGATATTATAAACCTCCTTGTATGGAGTATCTACGTTAGCCAGTACAGGGCTCGTTTGCATGTTATATATTATGCTATTTTCGTCATTGCCAAGATCTTGCTGAACTTCGACACACATACGCCATGTCGTGTCGCTAGTGATCCTTACCGAATATTATCGGGATTATTCTTCAATATATTTAGAAAGTTATTCAGTAAAACCCCTGTCGTTTTATACAAGCTCCGTAATGAAAGCCATGGTGGAACTACTTGCCGTAAAGTTCATCGCCGTCCTTGAAGTGTCGGCCGTTGTGATGAAAAATTCTAATACCCATATATAAATTAGAACATAAATGTAAAGCCGAACGAAATAATACGATAGGAAGAAGAATGGAGAAAGACCAGTGCTTTCCCAGTATAGATAACGCCTTCGTTGTATAACGCCGTAATGGCTAACACAAGAATCCTACTTGTCCTAATTCGTTCGTTCATAAATAAAATGCTTAGACTGAACTATACGGCGATAACCGTAATTCTAAAAATAGAATGTGTAGTCAAATTTTCTAGACGACCTTGATTTTAAAAACTAACATTAGTGCAAAATCGCGCCCAAGGTTAGCCTTGGAAAGACAGACGGGCTTAGAAGAAGAGAGAGAGAGAGATAGACGGACTGTGGAACACGGTCACACAAGCAGCTCGCCGCGTGTTTAAAAAATAAACCAACTCGCAGTTGGCATGGCCTAATTTTTTCAAATAAACAGTGATGAAAAAAACTAACGACACGACATTAGGTTTTGAAAACATGTTTAATTTTTATTAGGACACCTGATACTCTACTGTTTTACGTCTGAGCTCCTGACTTTATACTGATAGTACAGTTAAAAGGATGCAGACAGATGATAGTTAAAATAAACAACTAAGATCGAAAAAAGACAGTATTTTTAAATAAGCCATTTAGTCTCATGATAATTGTATATTCGGGTTTCTGAAAACTTGTGGACAAAGAATATGTAATTGGTTGTTTAAATAGTCCATTAGATAATTAGATATTGATAGTAAAACATATAGAGAACAGAGATACTGTCAGGTTTGGTCATATCTGCTTGGGATGGAATTCCCTGAATTTTTGTTGAAACATAGTAGTGACAGGAAGTCTAAGATAGTACGAGGGAGGACATTGGCTGAACTTTGAAGTTAAAAGAAATTTAATTGGGTGACCTATGAATAACAAATAAATGCCTAGAAACGGAGTAAAATTGAATGACTGTGTACTCTTTTGAAAATATTCAAAACGATTGGTCAGTGTACTGGATATTGGCAGAAAAAATCTTAGAGGGGACGCCATATCGTTACACAAAAGAGAGATGAGAGCAGGCAGTGTTATTCAAAATTAAATATATATATAACAGCCTGGACATACCGCAGATCAAACTGTGTCAGTCCTCTTTAGTGTGTTTTCCTTACGAATTGTGGTAAGCTAGACATTTTTAATATGTATTTATATGAAAATTGAATGTGAAATTATAAATTATGTCTGTATGTGTGTGGTTCAGTAGCAAACATGAGGCAAAGCCTAGATATTGCTCCACGATGTAAAAGATTGTCAGAGAGGAGTACAACTACATATATATATTGGATTGCCATATAGTAACATAACACCTATCCTATTGTATGGAAGGGATTACAGCTGGAATTGCAGAGGCGTTGTAACCATTAGGGAGAGGAATACTGGTGTATATTGTCACATGAAAAGCTAGCAGTTGGCCTAAAGCGCTGAACTTTATGTTTGTACTGTCATGTACTTCAGTGTGGAATAATAATTGTATATTAGTTATGAAGAAGGAGGCACAACCTTCTCATTTCAGGGACCGTGGTATAGATGGTGATATTGCATCGTCCGGTCTGAGTACTGCGTGATCCAGAAAGCTGGCAGCAGACTCCTTGCACAAGATAGCGGCCATTGTCTATCTTACTATCAAACTGAGAAGCAATCGAGCAGAGGATACAGGTTTTCTGCAACTGCATTATGAGATAAGAGCTTGTCAGCACGAAAAGACTCAACATTGAATCAAATAACCCTGAAATGAACTTATTATATAAAAGGGGACATAAATTTTAAAGAAACAGAATCTGTGAATCCCTCAATAAGATTTCCACCAATAACAAACACATGAAGTCATGATGACAACCAACAGTCTAGCTATTAATGACAATATTACCTCATAATATTACACAACAACACCACACTCATATTGCTATAACAGTCTATGACTGGATAAATATCCAGTGTATAAATACTTGTATATAGATATTGTGATTACATTTTTATTGTGATTCCTGATTCACAAATACAATAGAATCAAGAAAGATATTGAAAGATCATTAATACATTTTAAAAACTTAACCCTTGACTTAATAAGATAGTCTTTTAGAGTGTTATGTGTTTGTGATTGTCAAAGTGCTGTAAATTGTGGAAATTATTAAAGCAATTGTGTATATGTCAGTTGGTTGTTATACTTACACTTCATCACTATCATAACCCTAGACACTTAACGAAGCTATTATTCATTACTCAAGAATAAGTCTGATTGAGATCGAAATGTGGTAGCAAGTAAGGTCTTCTGTATACACACCAAAATTATTATCTTCAGAAACCTTCACAGCTGATCTCATTCAGTACACTAAGTCCCCTATAAATATATTTATTTCCCAACTCACCACAGCCGTTATAGAATGTCGATCAAGTCCATGATCAAAGTTATATGAGAATGCAATGAACTATGATGTCTCGATGTTATAACCTAAACTATTGAAATGATGCCTACTACTACAGTGATTGATCGTCTGTATTGTGTCCACCAAATAAACGTGTGTCTGATGTCAAGCCATGACTCCAATCAACATTGATTACCAGTTGGTCAAATTATGTATTAACCTTGGCCCATCTTTCGGCCCACGATGTTTTATTATTCGCGTTCTATATTAGTCGGCAATCCTTGTAAGCCCGACCAAGACTGACAACATTTTAAGTCAGTAGACATATTGACAGTCTCGTATAAAGACACGCCGTGTTAAACAAATATATATAAATAAAACTCGGCGTATCATATATCTCTGGAACCAAGTGAAGGTAGAAGTGGACTGACGTTGTGCGAGACGCCATCATAAGAGGGTCTTATAGACAGGCGCAGAACCAGCTTGGCCGTTACTCCTTGACGTTCTGAGAACGTGCGGAGCCTGAACGTGGACCAGAGACGAGTGCGAGCAGAGTGAAAAGACCCAACCCATAAGGAGGATTAGAATCATCATTGGCAACTAAGTTAACCTATATGCTGAAACTTGAACTTCTTATCAAAAAACCATCACCCGAGTGATGAAAATTTCATTTTGTAATTAACTATTATTCCTTTCTTTTAAACTGTTAAACTTAACGTGATTATTAAATTGTGTTATTTGTAATTATTCAAATTTAACTTCGATTCAATCATTTTAAATGTACTACATGTTTGCTTCAGTCAAAGTTACTAAACTTACTTACTTACGTAGTCGTTCCCCTTCTACCGTGAGGTGCAGAGGTTTGGAAGAGAGAGCGCCAGACTATCCTATCGGCTGTCTTCCTCCTGGCCTGGTTCCATTCTAAGTTACTAAACACCCTCTCTAAACAGAGCTATATTATAATCCATGAGGAACTCAGTGGTGGGGGCTTAACAAGCTAGAATAAACCATTCCTTAAATTCTTCATAAAATGTATCGGCAGATTACAGAATTAATGTGCTCAGCAACAGCCAGCATTGTTTTCGCTTACCTGAATATCTTGTAAAGACTCCCAGGTGATAGAAGCTTTACTACTCTTCTATCTACATTTCTGCCAAGAGTAATCTTATGTAAAGATAGACTCCATTCAAGCCTATAATAGATACTCTTGAGTTTTAGCCACTGTTGGACCACTACTGCAAAGTAGGGGAAGCAATACCGTCACACTGATCTAAATCAGGAAAACAAATACTTAGCAGCATAATGTGTTCTTTTATTCCCTCTAAAGTTGGTGGTACGGATTTGATACCATTTGAGGTTCTACCCACGTTACAAGCTGTACTAGTCTGTGGTTCGAAGATTGAGATCGACGTGTGAAATCTGCATCCTACGGGTAGTGAAGATCCCTGCCTTGACCAGAAGCGGTTACCTCCAGAATCCTTTGGAGAATTGCCCTTGCCACAGGGACGAAGTGATGGAACCAGCAGCACCAACATTTAAGCAATTTGGAAGCTAAGTTATAAGTTTAGCAGGCTACACCAAAAGACTATTTTTCCAAAACGAGATCTGTGATGAACCATAATTTCTCATAATTACCATTTCATATTTATTTACATTTGTTTCAAAGTAATTGAGCATTAAATTTATATAGGTTGATTTCGAAAAATTCATAGTGGAATTAATCATGACATAGAGAGAGGCATATGTATGATCCATAACCTCTAATATATATTCGATTATATATATATATATATATATATATATATATATATATATATATATATATATATATATATATATATATATATATATATATATATATATATATATACATACATATATCGATATTGAGCTAATAAAAGGAATTTCAATGAATTAAATCAGCTGGGTGCTTGAACGAGTAAATCATTTATATCCATCTTCATTAAAGGCGGCGGGTCAGATACAAAATTAACGGGCTAAGACTTATTTAGCATTGCTCTTGACTTCAGGAACATCTTGTGAAACCTCCCTCGAGGTAGAAGCATCCTTATCCTTCTATCTACAACTCTGCCAAGAGTAATCTTGTGCAGACCTTTGAAGACCCATATTACATACTCTAAGCTTTGACCACTGTTGGACCACTACTGCAGTGCAAAGAGAGGCAACTGTGACAGCTAAGAGTAATTTTGTGAGAAAGTAGATACATTTGAAGACCCACATTCGATACTTTGGGCTTTGGCCATTGATGGACCATCACTATAGAGCAAAGGGGAGGCAACCTATGACAGGGAATATTTTTGTATCTTAGTTGCCACCAAACGTAACATAATTGATTCAACCTATGGATCAAGGAGTCATTAGGATTTTTTATTGTCATTATAAAAATGATTTTATGATGAAAATGTTGAATAAAGGTATAGACCCTACAGAATGTCACCTCAGTTTTACAATCAAAGTTGCAATATTTTCTCTTATGAAATGCAATCAAGCTTGTAAATCTATTAAGACCGTGGCGAAAGTTGTGGCCGAACGTGGAATTTGCTGATCTAGAGTGTGATCGAGACGAAGATTTTGAAGCGTTCCTCGTGAAGCAGGGGGCATCTGAAGTACACAAATTGACAGAATCTGTCAAATAAGCTCGGGAAGAAACCCTCTGTGTAAACGCAATAAAGATGACACAGAAGAGTGGATACGCACCGAAGATGATGTTGAAGTTTCAGCCACTTTCACATTTCAAGAAATCTTTGACAGCATTACAACTCCTGACAAGCTAGAAGAGAATTTTTCAGAAGAATCTGGCAAAGAAGACGACAAAGTTGAAAAAGACAAGACTTCTTGGGCAACTGCAGAAAATTGCATGGACACAGTTATTAAATTCGGGGAACAGAACCTTAGCATTCGTCTTTAAGACGTCATGTGTGTGCACATTGTCAGAAAAAAACTATTTATACTGTGGATTTAACACATGATAAATATATACTCTTTGGCTCAATATCTAAGGATACGACAATTGCATATAATAGCTGACAATAAGTAAACATAACACCTGAAACAGGTAAGTTCCCTTTTAATGATCACTGCACACACAGAAGCCACACACGGCTAGCAATACATATGAAATACAATGCAACAGAAATGCCAGTATAACTTGCAATAACCAACCACTCAATCTATCAGTATCAAAGTCGCTGGTAGGTCATACCGAGTAAACAACACAATGACTTTCGCTCACATCGGCTAAGTCCTGTACTATGATAAAGCCATACTTAAATACAAATGAGTTACCAACGATGGTCTAAGGAAAATCACTAGAAACTACACCACCATTCTAGAATTATGCAAACTAATCCTGACCACATGAATAAATGACAAGCACTATCAATGAACAACCATGGCATCCAAATCCCAGCAAAATGCTGACAGGGAACACAAAGACGTCTAACCCGGACGCTAGCCAGAACTCCACTACGTTTTGCGCCAGAATGTGAGTTCACTTCCCTTCCAGGTCACCTGACCAAAACGGGTTTTTTATTCTCTCGGTGTCGCCACTTACAGCGTGACCAAATTAA
Organism: Oreohelix idahoensis; assembly: GCA_024509875.1. Taxonomy (NCBI): domain Eukaryota; kingdom Metazoa; phylum Mollusca; class Gastropoda; order Stylommatophora; family Oreohelicidae; genus Oreohelix; species Oreohelix idahoensis. Next base: position 208,419 of record JAMPIV010001261.1, on the reverse strand, counting down.
CATGTTGCCTACCATATATACTGTGACATCCACCCCCCCCCCCTTTTAAGAAAGAAAACGAAGTTTTCTTCCACCGGAGGAGTCACGCCCAACCCCCTTCGGAGCATGGACGAACAACATGCCGAGACAGCACCTCCTCATTTACCTAGAGAATGCCAAAGTTGTCCAACACCATTGTCGTTCATGCCTTCTCACCCTATGTACTAAATACAAAATGAGCATGAATCAAACCACCCCCCGGGTACTGGTAGTCGTGAAAAATAACAACGACTGTCCAAACCTGGTCTAGCAAAACACAACATATGTTACATATTAGTAATACATATCTAAACATCAATAATAAGACATAATCTCATAGTATGAACACTCCTTTCTTCACACTATAAATATACATATATTATAACATGATCTATAAATAAGTTGAGTATAACGTTATCCATATTGCCTTTATGGCATCGTAACACATAAAACTTATACCATAATACATCTTCATAAACATCAACTCTAATGATTATAATACATTTCTTCCAAAAACCAATGTAAATACTCTCTACGGATGCTCATGTTCCACACCAACCTCATAACCTGGACAGGACATCCGCTACAATGTTATGTACACCCTGAATTGGTAAAATAGTAAATGCCCAGCGTGTCAACTTAGCACTGGTGGATTTAGCCGACTGCAAAAATAGCAATGGTTTGTGATCTGTTTGGAGGAAAAAATGCGCCCCAACAGGTATCGTACCAAATTAGACACCGCCCAGACAATCGCAAGGCACTCCCTCTCAATCGTGCAGTATCTAGTGTCTGCTGGCAACAACTTCCGACTGACATACATTGTAAAGCGTAACATATTACGACATAACCATACATTACAAGCATTACATAATATTTACCCGTTTACAAAATCCACATATTCATATCAGAATAGAACTGGGGGCGTGGGTCAGACTCTAAGGTTCGGTTCGCATCAACCGAAACACCTTACTGAACACGAACCCGACCTCTAACCCTAGCTATTGCTGGACTATTAGCAGGTGGTTCTGAAACAACAACAAATGCTTCCGCAGACCCACGTCTGCGGACTACCTTCTTGTCAGATGGTGCTACGTCGACCACCTGATCATCCGTCTCGGACCTTTGGTGTTGCGGAGCGTCTGCTCCAACCACACCCACCGCACTATGCACCTCACGTACATTGCCGACGATTAAATCGGCAATCTAATCATCGAGAACAAACGCGTTCACTCTACCCGAGAGGAACGGAGTGTCCACATTAATACTCGCCTGGGGGTAACTCAACTTTGCCCCCGAACGTGGTGCACTTTACAGTTTTGCCTGTAAGGCAGGAATCGTCGATAAACGACCGACGCACCCCAATTGTAGTGCATCCAGTGTCCCTCAACAACCGGACTGCTCTATTCTCCATCTTGCCTTCGTGGAGAATCATATTGCCAGTCTCATGGACTGTCGACAGACATGGTGCCTCATGCCCGCATTTTAACACTAGCCTCTCGTTCACATGAAACAGAGGACGACACCACGCACATTCCTCGTTGTTGATTGTGTCCAACACCACCGCGGAATTCGCGTGTTCGATTGGGGTAGTGCATACGTCAGCATGATGACCCCAGCCACCACAATTGGTACAAAGGCGATCTTTCTTCATGTCATCACGTATACTTTTGCTGGAGCTTTTAGATGACGAAGACCACGCATCAGAGTCGGAAGATCGACTCTCTGAGGAACCACTACTCTGATTCGGATGTTTGGTTTTATACCAAAACCGGTCTTCGTCCAGAGAGTCCTCGAAGCGTATCTGCTTTCGCGTTTGGCGCTCCCCTACGTTGGTATAACTTTTACATTGTCGGTTCTGCCACGTCGGCCGATCATTCTGATAGGATCGGAAATTCGCATAATATCCTCTACATGACTGATAGGGACTTTAGGGCTTCTCATACTTCTGCTCTTGATCCCTGTCTGCATCGCCTGGCTGATTTCGCCAAGAATGGCTCTGAACTTTGCCGACGCCTGCCACTACGGCGTCTGTCAGACCCGACTTCTCGATAGGCTTGCCCGGATGGGCAAGGACATAATGGTACCCCAATTGGGCCATGGACTCAATGTCCTTCGGTTGACGTTCCTGAAAGAACGCAACCAACTCACTGGAACCGAGGACAACACTTTGTCTCGTAGCACCAAGTCTAGCAAGCCGTTAAAGTCCTTAGAAATCCCCTCCATTTCGATCCATCTATTAAGCAGGAGCTTTATCTTTGAGATAAAGTCCACGAAGTCCTAGTCTGCGCTTGGCATCGCGTTTTTAAAACGCGTCCGGTAACCGTCAGCAGTCAGACGGAACTTCCGGAGCAACCTTTCCTTTACTTTGTCGTAATCGGCCTTTTCCTCTAATGGGAAGCTATAAAAAGTCTCCATCGCAGGCCCCACTAGCAGCGTCAATAACAGAGATGGCCACTGATCTCTGTCAGCCTTATAGGCCACGCAATCTTCCTCGAATCTTTCAAGGAAGAAATCTAAGCTGTCAGTTTTATCATTAAAATTCGGCAGACGCAGCCTAAAGGGGCGATTAGCCACCCAAGAAGTCGAGTTCTGACCACTCGCACCCACTTCCAATTTCTTCAATTGCATTTCCTTATCCATCATCTTCTCTTCCAGAGCTATTCTCAATCTCTCCTTCTCTAACTCGAATTCTCTATCTTCTCTCATCTTCTTTTCTTTCAATTCAAACTCTCTCTGTTTCCACTCGTTCTCTTCTTCCATCTTCTTTTCTCTTCATTTCTTGTAATTCGAATTCTTTTCTTTTTATCTCTAGCTGTTCAGCTCGAGCATCTCTTAAGGTATTTTGATTCTCGACTGAATAAAATTTTGCTTCAGCAAAATCGATGAGTTCTTTCTAGGTGTACCCACATTCTTTGCTTATCTGAATAAAAGCCTGTAGGTCCATGATGTACACTCAGAATACTCAATATTATCTCTTATTATAGATAATTACTATGCAACTACTCAACTGTTTGTACTCCACTTTTATCCGAAGATATAAGTTAATTCTTTGCTTACAAAGTATGTAGTAATAATTGTCAATAGTGAAAATACTACTCTAATATATATATATATATATATATATATATATATATATATATATATATATATATATATATATATATATATATATATATATATATATATATATATATATGCAAGTATATTTCATCTCACTCCTCACTGTATACACATCAGCAACCTTTACTTCTTATAGTATAAATATAGTTTTACTTTGCCACTTGGCTACTGTCTCAACACTCTGAAAATGTAGTCTTCCTGACCACTTTCTCTGTGATACACTCAAACAAACTTACAATAGTCGACAAATGTATAATAACAACTGATGAAACTTTCTGGTGCTCTGACACTACTATACCACCTTGACTATAAATCAGCTTTTACTCCAAAGTCTGTTACTGGCACCCACACTGGTGCTATACTCAGATAATATTTCACTTACTACTAATCTCAATAATATTTGTAATGCAAGTGCTTCAAATGGCAAAATGAGCACTACACAGATGAAAGAAACACATACATCACATTACGAAAACAAAATTCCAGTCACGAGGAACAAGATGACAGACCAAGAAGAGAAGAGGTAGATTAATATATACAATGCGTGACTGCACACGAACGAGAACAAGGGATACCTGTGAACGTATTTACAAGATAGACAGATGGAACAAGAGAACACACCACTTAACACAACAAAAGAATTACTGAATGTACACGACAATGTAAATGCAAACTACACGAATACGCCTAACACCAACAGGGCTTGGAATGTTAAGTAAGGCAGTCGCAGGAAAATCCTCTGCCTTACTCCACCACTAAACATACACAGCCACACCCTATAAAGAATCTGTCTAATTCAATCTTTTCCTACAAATAGGCCAAGAATGAATTAAACTTACCACCTTTCATCCCTTGAACACACCAATAAACTAATACACCAAAGACTAAACAACAACTACAGTCAACAATGAGGTGCTGGAAGCTATCTCCTTAGTAGGCACTAACGAATCACTCCAGTGAAAATAAGCTAAATATCCTATAGGCAAAATTAACCCTATAACATATCAAACTATATAATATAAATACCTCCCCGTACTAAGGAATATAGAGAAAGATCTGATCTTTGTAACTACTCACATACATACCTACAGACTAAATTCTACCCAGAAAGTAGGGGAAAAGACAAAACAAAATGAAAGAAAAACAATAACAAACCAAGAAGCAAGCTTCAAGAAGCAAATAAAGAAACAGCACTATACTACTCCACAGTTCAGGCTATATGATAACTAGTATCAGATAGAAAGATAGAAAAGAAAATTTAGAGTTTAAAGGAAAAACAAGAAAATATCAATATAACACATTATACAAAAGAAACAAACAAAAACTTAACTTAAGCTCCTCAGCGACGCTTGTCCACGAAGCTTCCTCAGCACTGGTGATGAGTGATGACAACAGCACAAACAAGTCTCCACACTTGAAAACGTTGACCAAAATCAATTTAAGTCCAGGAAATCAGGCTTCTGTGTAAGTCTGTGTGCCAGATACTAACAATGGGGTCCCTTGGCACGGTACTGCAGCAAAATCTCAATACGCATGAACTGTTCTATACGGTGCTAACAAAGCACTGTCCACAATAGAAGCACAACTGTCTATTCGCACTATAGTTCAGCTACACAGCCGGTTTCATAAGTCTATGTGTCGGATCATACAAATACGTCCCTAGGCACAAGGATATGTAGGCACGTGCAAAGTTTACTTCACAGTTCGACACACCAGGGATCACCGTAGTCTTCAGCACAGTACACTCCAGGCATCACTGCAATCTTCAGGAGACCAGCAAACTTGAAGGTAGAGTACTCCAGACCCACTCCGGTCAGCGGGCTTCACTGCTTATAAGTATTCACCCCTGGCAGGGCACATCATTGTGGTAACGTCAAGACAAACAAAATGTCCAAACAGATCACCAGAGATCCCTATCAATCTCTTAACATCTATACCTTCCTAACAACAATCTCCTTCCACCCTATACCAAGCTTGACCGAACTATCTTCCATCTGACACCCAATTGCCGTCTGGGCCAATCTAACCTAGATGTTACGGCCAACTCAAAACTCCTCTGCTCCAACTGGATCACTGTCATTAAACCACCAAGTAGACCTTGAAATATATCAAACTGTACTGCCTTAAGCAAGCTGCAATCCTAACCTATCACTTCGACACACTTCTAACCATACTTGGAAGCTCCAACTCAAACAATTACACAATTGCTTGTGCAACACAGTGTCGACGACAAAACTGAAAAGTATTTACCGACTGAAAATAGCAATTATCACTGAGACGCTGTAACTAGGTCAGCTACCGTAATCGAGGTCAAACGACCGTAAACAGTACACTACACTGACTGACAAGCACACTGACTTTACACTGGACAACCGAAAAAAACTCCCCACCGTGAGTTAGCAGTAACTATGAAGGCGCCAACACACCGTGACCTACAACCTTCTAACATTCTGTGTGCATAAATCGTTCTGGCCTTAATATAGAAAATATAGACTTTACGGCCTAAACAAAACGAACAAGCGCTCCCCAACTGTCAGCTGGTTATATAACGCTATCAACTACAGGCCCCAAGGCCTTTAAGAGTAGACGAGCGCCCAGATGTTAGAAAAACTATTTGTACTGTGGATTTAACACATGATAAATCTATACTCTTTGGCTCAATATCTAAGAATACGACCACAGCATATAATAGCTGACAATAAGTAAACATAATATCTGAAACAGGTAAGTTCCCTTTTAATGATCACTGCATACACAGAAGATACATACGGCTAGCAATACAAATGAAATACAATGCAACACTGCCATCACCGGTGACAATACCTTGTCGAGGTATGGCGGCTTGCGAACCCTGATTATCCCCAGAGCTATGCCAGTGGGAGTTTTACTCTTGGAAGGTTCTACTAAGCTGTCTATGCAAAAATAATTTGAAGTTACGGAAACAACAACGAATAAACAAACTTTGCCGTGGGACGGACATCCGGAGTCTGAGGCTCACATGACTGTCAGTGGTGAAAGCCGAAAGGAAGCCACTGACATGAGAACGGACTTCCTGACCGCAAAACATGATTCAAGAATAGGATTTTGGAATGTCAGGACAATGAATGAGACGGGTAAACTAAAACAGGTCACGGCAGAAATGAGCAACTATAGGTTCCACATTTTAAGGATAAGCGAGAGCAGATGGACAGGGGCCGGAAAAGTTAAAACAGCAACAGGAGAAACAGTACTTTACTCTGGAAGAGAGGATGGACAGCACAATGAAGGTGTAGCCATTATTCTACAGAAAGGAATAGAAAGGACATTACTGGAATGGAAACCCATCAACAACAGACTGATAAGATTAAGATTGAGAGGTAGATTTACCAATACTACAATAATACAATGCTACACACCAACGAATGACAGCGATGAAGAGGTCAAGGATGAATTCTATCAACAACTGCAGAAAGAAATGGAAGACACACCTAGATAGGATCTTATTATAGTAATGGGAAACCTCAATGCGAAAGTTGGTACACACAATACATATAATGAAAGAGTAATGGGGAAATGCGGCAGCGGAACAGCAAACGAAAATGGGGATAAATTAATAACTTTCTGTATTCATTGGAGGAACACTTTTCCCACATAAAGAAATTCACAAATTAACATGGGAATCACCAAATGGTCGGAACTGAAACCAGATAGACCACATCATGATTAACGGTAGATGGAGACATGCATTACAAGATGTGAAGGTAAGAAGAGGTGCAGATGTGGGAAGTGATCACCATTTAGTAGTAGTAACACTGAAAGTGGAACTAAGAAGGGCTGGACCAACTGTAACTACACAGAAAAGGTTTGACATCAGCAAATTGAAGGACCCCTTACCAGAAAAGCTTTTGCGGCTGACATAAAGAAACGATATCAATTTGCCAAAAGCCAGGAAAAGACATTGACTGATGATATAGACCAGAATTTCAACACCATTTCAACAATATATAAGGAAAGCAGCAAATCATGCTTGGGATTCCAGGAAAGGAAGAAGTAAGACTGGATAACACCAGAAACATTAAACACCATAACACTGAGAAAGGAAATGAAAAGAAAGAAAACAGAAGCGAAGTCGCCTAGGTTAAAGCAACTATATTGTGAACAGTACAGTCAGCTGGACAAGGAAATCAAACGCCAAACCCGAGCCAACAAAAGGAATTTCCCAGAAGATCTTGCAAGACAGGCAGAAGAGGCAGCACTGAGATATGAACAAAGCACAGTATACAAAATAACTAAATTCATCAGCGGAAAACGAGGAGCAAACAATATTACATTTGTAAGAGATAAGCAAAGAAATCTCATCACGACAGCAGAGGGACAGGAAACAAGATGGGCAGAGCACTTCAGAGAAACTCTGAACAAGGAACCACCAAAGACACAGTTGAATGTTCCTGAGGCTAAAAATGTTCCAGATGTAAATACAGACATTCCACGAAAAGAAGAAATCATCACAGCAATCAAAGGGTTAAGGAACGGAAAAGCTCCGGGCCATGATAACTTAAATGCAGAGCTATTTAAGACAGACCCTGAGCTAGGAGCAGAACTATTAGAACCACTATTTGCACAAGTCTGGAAAACGGGGACAACACCATCAGAGTGGAACAAAGGATAAATAACTAACATAGTCACTGAAAACTAGAAAGTTCCTTTGCCAGTGGAAGTCAGCAAATTCCTTCGGCACTACAATTACTATTTATCAATCAGTGAGAAAGCACACAGTGTGTCAGTCAATATGAATCAAACATCGACACCATGTTCATGGCAGATGTGATAGGACGTCTGCTGCTACATTATCTGTTCCTTGAATTGGGTCTACATAAAAAAACATTTTCCGGAAAGAGTAGGACTCAACGCGCCACTCTGGAGTTGACAGATTTGCTGCTGTTGATAAACATAAGAGGTTTGTGGTCAGTTTCAAGTACAAACATTGCTCCGAGCAAGTAGCTTGACCGTTTACTAATACAGTAAACTATTGCTAGGCTGGAAGTAACTTGCAACTAATATACATCACCGGAAGGCGTGTACCATTACATTCCTGCATTAGGCATCAACCAACACTTACGGATAATGCATCAGTTCTGAGGATAGATTTACGACTCAGATAAGGTAAGATGAGTATAGGTTGTCTAGAAAAAACTCTCTGCAACTTTCGCAACGCATCGTCGCACTCTGGCGTTCACACTATCTTCTTTTACACTTTTCTTGCCAGAGATGACAGGATAGCTGACAGAAACGAGAAGTGGGGAAAGACCCTTTAATAAAGAATGAGATCCAATAGATTTCTCGGTTAGTTCTAAATTTTGGGACTCCCAAGCATCTACATATTATATTGTCACTAACATATTGTTGACTTGGAAACTACAAATTTTAACTCTCTCATTGACTGCAAAATTGAAATAATTGGGCCTTTCAAATTTCTACTATTCAGCCAAATTTAGTATTGGGGATGAAATAAGTGTCTGTTCTTCCATACTTCCATCTGCTCTAGATTACGTTCTTTCACTCGTGGCACATTACCTAGGATTAAACCTACAACTGGTAAATCGAGCACACATGCAATAACCCATCCCGACAGGAAAGGTGTGTCAATCTTGACGACAGCTATAGGATGCTTTTCCATCTTACCTCCAAATGTTATGCAAGTAGCTGTTTTACTGGTGAATACTGAGCTATCCACGATGATCTTCTCACACAAATGGTTGCACAACCACTATCTCGCTACACAGTTACCGGTTTATTACCAACTAAACCACTATGAAATTTCAAACATTTCAAACTATGTACTGCTGAAAGAGCAGGCAACGGATGGCATCAACTAAGAGTTGGCTTACTCCCTGGTTGAAACATAGACTGACAATTTCCACATTATGTATCATCCGTCGTTTCAATCCTTTGCACTAGATTGACATGTTCTTGTTTAGGGCCTGATGCGTGTCGTTTTAATATAAATATGCCGGAGAAGGTCTCCGTGGCCAAAGTAGACTCCAGGGGTAGTCACACAACACGTATCAGCATAACTGCAGTGAGCTGACAAACCCCTCCTTCACAATTTCACAAATATGCAGTTTATTAATCTTGACATAAAGCTCCATGAAGTCAGTTCTCGGCAAGAGGCAAATGCAGCAGTTAATAGTAGTCCAGTCCGTTCACTATTAAACGCTGGTCAATGGCAATCATACAAACTTTATTATTCATCGTCCACTGGACATCTTTATGAATAGGAATACATTTCTTGCATCTAGTAAACCAGGGACACCGAAACTAAGTATATTGATGTCCTGGTGATGGAATGATGCAGGAAAACACAGTGTACTGCAGGAGCTCAATACATATACGTCCGCTCACATTCAAACACCGGCCGCATCTCTGGTGCAGACGATCAATTCACTTCTACTTCAAAGTTCGCGTCTGCCTTTCCACCTTATCGGCATGACGTCACTTCCTTTATAAATAAGTAAGTCCATCTAAAATTATCAGAACAGGAACACTGAAGAGCCAACTATTATACCGACATTGGAGCCGCGCTAGCGTAGTAGTTACAACACCGCTCTGGCGACCTGGTGATTCAGGATCAAACCCGGGCGACGGCATTTGAGGATTTTTCGTCGACCGGGAATTGGACTAGATTAACTCGAGCCCTGGCGAGAACATTTGAAGGAGTGTCGTCGACCAGGGATTGGCGGCTCCTGAGCCGACCCAGCTCTAATGGGTACCTCCGAAATCGGCGAGTATTTGCCTGAATGGCGAGGGACATCTATCTCTGTACAAGAAAAGGGATATTCACGTAAAATCAATGTCAGGCTAGACATTAACAATAACCTTAGATTTCGCCTCGAGTATTAGCGGGCGTACGAAAAAAAACCAAAAAAAAAACCGACATAATCGTTATGAATTTTAATCATAACAGGGCCCTTACAAAACCTTGCAATATGTACATAGGATCCACACTGACAACAGTGTCTCTCATTTCATTGTTTACTTTCTGAAGACTGCCATGTGGGCTGCTTTGGGGGAGCCTCTTGTATATTCTCTTGCATTCCTACATTATCTTGCGATATGGTCACATAATCCACAATTATAGCAACTCTTTCTATCCTGTACTTTCTGAGAACTTCTTCTCCTATGATGTGTTTGCATTGGTGGCCTAGAGTTCCTGGAACGATCCCACCTACAGTTTCTGGGATTATCATAGTGCCTTTGTTGTGCTGATTACGTCACACAGTCATGTAAAGCTGACACAGAAGGGACATGCTCTGCACATCCTTCCTGGATAAATGCCTCTAGGTCAAGGTGACATGCTGTCATAACCTTTTATCTGAGAATAAGTGTGCCCACGTCAGTTGAATGTGGCACTAGTAGTTATATTGATTTTATTTATTCAGAGTTAATCCTTCATATGTTGTGGTGGTTCAAGTGCTAACTGGCCTTCCACCAGAGATGGTGATACTTGACCTTTTGTTATTTTTTTTCAACCCAGGAATGTTCTTCCCTTTATGTTTGGTGATAAGCAAAACAGTTTCAGCACAACAACGTATATCCACAAGAAATTATTGTAAAGTTCCACAAACAGCTATGTAGAAAATTTAATTAGAGTTTATTGATGTAATAAGACAAACGCTGTAAATTTCACAATGATGATTGGTTATCCAAGATGAGAAAATATGTAATCCAAACGAATAATATATGTATATCCAAATAGAATAATATATGTATATCCAAATAGAATAATATACTGATTTGTCTTCTCAAAAACTTGTCTTGGTATCCTCAAAGACGAAGTTCACCTAACGCTATCTGTAAAAATCCTCTAGTCTAAAGTTATGGTTTCATTAGAATCATAAATCCTGAAATCTCTCCTATCGCCCACAACTCTTCTATTTATACTATTTCTTCTTTTTCCCCGCCTTTTTTCACACGACCCGTCCTTTTTTCACACGGTACAATAATCTACATTTGCACTCCTTTCCTCAGCTTTTCGACCTTTTTGCACACGACATTCTGTTATTTCGACTTCTTTTAACATGCGCGATCTTTTCCAACTTAACAATTGGATTTTTAAAAAAACCAGATCACACAAACATTCATTTCCCACTTTCGCGCTTATATAACCCATTCATTATTATCTGGGACTGACCTACGTTTGCCCTGTCACAGCAGTACCTGCCGACTGAACTTTGAATGAATACTGCGTTTTGTGTAAAAACGTCTTATTTGCTTTTAAGGTCTGGCATTCTTACATGTAGCATATTATAGCACGCATAAAAGTTTAGCGTGGAAGTAGGAGGGACAAAGCTAGCGTGAAAGGCCAAGCGGTCACATAAGGTCTCTCAAACTGTTCATAATCCTTTGGTGTCCCTGACAATTCTACCCAACGATCCAGTTCCTACGATATTTTACTGATAAATAAATGAAAGTTTTCTCCTTTGACCAGGGTTATCTGGTGGAGCCTTAATCGAAACCCATTTTCTGTAAGACGATATTTCCGCAGTAAGACCTCCTTAAGGATGTCACAGTTAGCCCGGACCTTCTCTGTGAGCCAGATACAAGCTTCAAGCACCTGACCAGATACAAAATTGTTAAGGATAGAACCCCATTCGTTCTTCTCCCATCTAAACACTTTACCCCAAATTTTATAGCGAGAAACATATGAGTCCATGATGTCGCATTTCTAGTTAAATACACTGACAAACAAAATGTTTCTTTCTTATATAAGAATACGTGTTCTTAGGTCACTTTCTTGCGCTGATTTCAAATTTGAAATCCGTTTATCTCTATCACATCGGGTTCTTAAGATATTTGTGAATAAATATATTTTTGGGAAACCGTTATTTGCTCCGTTTCATTTTGACTATATAACTTATTAAAAATTAATAAAATGCAAAATAATTCTACTTTTTTATACTGCTAAAAGATGCATGACATATATTACGCTATTTTTCAAATAGTTACTGTATTTTGAAATAATTCTGAGCAAAATATGGCTTCTAGAAGTTGTAGAAGTTCGGCTGATCTGTTCTGTTACGTGTGCGGATATTTTACCGATCGTGTTCACGAGAAAAACTTTACACCTTTACTAAAGAAAGCATATGAACTTTATTTCGATTTGAAAGTTGATGATGTAAATAAATCCTGGAAGCCAACTGCAGTTTGTTCGACTTGTGCAAATACATTGGCAGGTTGGTTACGAAAATCGCCGAAGCATAAGTCGATGCCTTTTGGAGTGCCAGTAATAAGGCGTGAACCGTCAAATCACGCTACTGATTGTTACTTCTGCTGACAAATATCCATGGTTTCACTTTTAAAACTAGAAAGTTTGTGGTTTATCCAAATATTGAATCGGTTTCGAAACCACTGCCTCATGATCCAATTACGTGTCCAATCCCAGTTCCACCAGAACAATATCCGTTGGACGTGAATGAACCATCAGAAAGTGATAGTTTACCTGCTTTAGAAACTAATTCTGCCTGGGATTATATAAAGGTGACTTATGGTGTTCACTTAATTAACCATTCAGAACTTTCAGATCTAATACGTGATCTCGCTCTTACCAAAGGACAAGCGGAATTACTCCGTTCGCGACTCAAAGAATGGAATCTTTTAGCGCCCAATACTCCGATATCTAAATTTTGTCATAGACACAGAGAACTTGTTCAATACTTTGAGATGGATGATGACATTTGCTATTGCAAAGATGTAAACGGTCTAATGGTGCACCTCGGTCATGAAACCATAGTCAACGAATGGCGACTTTTCATCGACTCTTCCAAGACTAGTCTAAAAGCTGTGTTATTGCATAACGGAAATTTATTTTCATCAATTCCAGTCGCCTACTCTGTTCATATGAAAGAAATGTTTATGACAATATGGCTATACGTTTGGCAAAAATAAAGTTCAATGACTAGCAATGGTGGATTTGGGGAGACCTAAAGGTCATTGCAATTCTCACAGGCATGCAGACTGGGTCTACTAAATTTTGTTGCTTCCTATGTGATTGAGACAGCCGCAACAGACAGGAACATTATGCAAGAAAGGTGTGGCCTATCAGGGATCGTATGCAGCTCGGGCATAAAAATGTAATACACGAGCCATTAGTTAACAAAGACAGCATCATTTTACCACCGTTACATATAAATTTGGGGCTCATGAAGAATTTCGTAAAAGCGTTAGATAAAACGAGCAAAGCTTTCACTTATCTTCGAGAAAAGTTTCCGCAAGTTAGCGATGCAAAGATAAAGGAAGGTATCTTTGTAGGACCTCAGATTAGGAAAGTTATTGCAGACAAACAATTCGAGAACTTGTTACATGGTAGTGAACTTCGCGCATGGATGGCATTCAAATCGATCGTCGATAACTTTCTGGGAAATCACAAATCTGTCGACTATGTGCATATTGTTAAGCAGTGCATAGATGCATACAGAATTATGGGCTGGAACATGTCCCTCAAAATCCATTTACTCGATTCGCATCTTGACTTTTTCCTTGACAACCTTGGCGAAGTCAGCGATGAACATGGAGAATGATTCCATCAAGATATCGCCGTAATGGAGTCACGTTATCAAGGACGGTGGAGTGTGACCATGCTTGCCGATTATTGTTGGATGCTTCATCGCGATGTACCACATGCCATTCACCGACGAAAGTCTACTGCAAAGAAATTCAAGCCTACATAACTGTTATACTTCTTGTACGAATGATGTTGTAATACTGTATGCGTTGTTAAAAAACTTAAATTGTGTATTTCTAGAGATCCCGTCCTGATAGAGAAAAACGGTTTGCAGATTTAAAAACAGCGCATTAAAATTGACCATAAAAACATAGAAATGTTAGAGAAAGAAAAAAAAATTTTTTGTTAGCCAGTGATATTGGTAATTTAGGTTTATGTGCAGAACCATTAAATTTCTTTTCACGTTCTGACCCTCATAATTGAAGTTCCAATTTCTTTAGCTTCAATTCCTCTGCTAGTTTTTTTTTTGCATCAATGTTTTTCATCTCTAACACAGCATCTATTTTAGCTTTCTGAAGATCACTGTCTGCTAGTCTATCAGCCCTGTCATTATCTTATTTTCGCTTCCTTTCTGACCTTTCTTCTTCTTCTTCTGCCTGCTTCTTCTCTGCCCTTTCTTCTTCCTGTTCTTTTTGCTTCTTCTCTCCATATTCTGCGAGAACAGATCCCGATCTTCCAAACAACTGACAAGCGTTGATTAAATCTAGTAAACTGAACATTCTTGTTGATTACACTAAACCAACCATTGGTGCTGTCTTTAGATAGTATCTGAAATATCAAATTATTCTATACTATTTCTTTATACCACCTATATTCATCACCAAGAAATAATATGCAGTACTATATTCGTCATCCAACCACTCAATCTTCCAACAATCTATAATTCCAGAAATTTAATGAAAAATACTAATTGATAAACATTAATGACTCACTAATACAATTATGAATGGTGATTTAAGATTATAATGACCTAACAACACGATAGAAAAACTATCAGGCTAGGCGAATAGGAATGAAAGAAAAAGTGAGAACAGAATTAGATGTATTTACACATCCATGCCTGCATGACGTACAAAAACAGTGGAAGTGCTGTAAAAGTATATATATATATATATATATATATATATATATATATATATATATATATATATATATATATATATATATATATATATATATATATATATATATATATATATATATATATATATATATATATATATATATATATATATATATATATATATATATATATATATATATATATATAATATATATATATATATATATATATATATATATATATATATATATATATATATATATATATATATATATATATATATATATATATATATATATATATATATATATATATATATATATATATATATATATATATATATATATATATATATATATATATATATTTATACGATAGAAGAAAATGTCATGTGGAAACCACACAAAAACCCCGACGAGAGTACTCAGTATATACAATACATTATGTAAACGTACCCCACAGTGCACACACAACGCTTACAATGCAATAAATATTCAAACAGGCCTTTAAAACTACCACACTTGCAACGACAAGATTCCCCCACAAGAATAAAAAATGCAACCTTAAAGATAAATGAGTTAGCAGAGTGTTCTAAAGCAAAAAGCTAGTTTTTTATATACAAAGAATAATTACACATATTGGCAACCAACAACAAAGAAAAATTGTACCGAAAAGGTATGCAGATAGACAGTGTGAACCTGGAGTGTGGTAAAAAAAAACACGAATGAATTTTCTACTTAGCTTCTTTTCCAGCTGATGTGTTTATGCCTGCTAAACTTGTTTAGCAGCAAATTTCAGTTGGCACTTGAAACAGTAAATGAGTGCTGGATGGGCCTTCAACTTCAGGAATTTGCTAGAATAATTGTCTGACTTTATCATGCAATATAAACTTTGAAACTGGGATCCACAGGCCTTTGCTAGTTCATGGTGAAGCCCGTGACAGAAACACACTTGTTACACACAGGTCAGCAATCCGATATTTGGGTGAAAAGTGCATCTGCTTTGTTGACTTTTCGCTACCGAGGGCAGGTAGTACACGAACTAGAGCGAGCTTGGTATTCACTTTAGAGGGGGGGGGGAAGGGGGGGGGGCGAGGTCGAATGTAAATGGTTGTTACCAACAGATTACTGGTGACAATGTATGTGTTTATTGTAATATTTATTTGTCTTAGGAAAAATATTTATTTTGTGTATCGAAATATTTTCCTGGTCAAAGCGATATCACCCATGTTGAATTTATACTTTTATTATATGGGTTATCTCTCCTGAATATCGAACTCAGCGTAGGAATCTAGGTTTACAGCGATCTATTCTTTGTTTGGTTAGAAATAGATTGTTCTTGCTTCAGAATATCTATGGCCCGAACCTATGTGTATTTATTGTCTATGTAGGACGAGTATGTCTTATATCTTAATATCTTTGTATGTCTAAGTCGAACTATATCTTCGGTGTCGAACTCGGGGTTAAAGGTTGTTTGGCGGATGTGTCGCTAAGTCGAGGTGAGAAGGTTCCGCCCTGATGGGTGCTGAGTTGTTGTAGCGGCCTGTCGCCGAAAAGTGATCTCTATATTAGTGGGGAAAGAGGTAGTCTCTTTAGACATATCATGTATTATTCACCCCAGTGTTTATTCTTACTGCCAAGGAATGGCAGAATCATATATTCTAGTGTATTTCTGATACCAAGGTAAAGACGCATTTCTTATGAACTTTTCCTGAGGCATTGTATTCGATGGGCAGTCGTACGGTTGTACGTTTAGATGAATATTAACCAGATGAAGATGACATTCATACCTAGCAGCACCATATTATGTGATGAAGTCAATAGTATCAATGGTAGAATCTACAAAGCAATGAGGACATTTAATGAATGATCAGCTTTGATTACGCTTCATAGTTTGTATCCTGGGTGAGCGACAACTCAATGGGAGGAGAAGCCATTTTGAATCCTATATTTTTCAATCATCAAGGAGAGAACAGGGATGGCTCCTTACTATCACCTGATGAGTCCAGAGATCACTGCTACAGAAGAGAACCCACTACTAGTGGTTCAATATTGTTATCAAAAAAATATGTGCTGAACTTTACCTAAAGGAATCTTCGCTAGACGAGGTTAGGTCTAGGAACCATCTTGAACCTTGTTTATGAACTGACGTGCTCTGTCAGTAAAGTCAGACGATATATATTGGAATTACTGAGTGCTTGTCTACTGACATTCCATGGTACTGTTATGCAACATGAATGCCCATGTGATAGTGTATTTCATTGATCAACATTATTATGATTTATGCCAACCTGTCTGCTGTCACTGTACCCGTGCTGTCAAGTGTGATCGTTCCAATTAAACTGTATGAAACGTACACAGTAGTTGGCGTAAATGACTTCCAGCCATAAGTGAGTGAGATTGGTCTATTTGACAACTCTAACGAACGTTTGCCATCATTCGCATGTACTGTATCCTCACTCCATGTCTACACACCACTGCTTAGGTCGAGTTGACCTTTTGTTTGTCTTCATTTTGACAACACCCATCAACACCCTCCGAACACGATTGCAACCATGCAAGCAACACTGGTGGCCAGCTTTCTGGGTTTGACCTCGCAGAAATTGAGAAGTCAACAGACTACTGATACCAGACCGTTTCCTGTGGATGATACGACACACCTGCAGTACTAGTTTGCTCTTTGTCAACACGTTGTCACGTGACCTATCGAGCGAATACTGGAACTAGGTCAGCGCTTGTGGACATTTTTCATTGTACATCACAGGACGTTTGCAGGCAGAAATTAATTGTGTTAACAAGTATTACAGTGAACTGAGAGGTCCTACGTGTCGTAGTTATTGGAACTGTCATCGATGGATCCTCTTGTGTATTTTTCACATTGTTGAACATTGTAATAAGTTAATTCAAAAATTTAATATTGATTAAAGTGGCAGTTTATTTTCATTAGTAATTAGAAACTGTAGCATTGCATTCTAAAGCTGAGCCTTTACAACACATCTTATGCACATGATATGTATTTATGTTTATATTACATGTATTTATTTCTCGTTGTGTTTATGTTGTGGGCGACTAATATAGATTTCCCAAGTAACATAGGGCTATATTAGTGTTCTGTAGGGAGCAATTTTCTTAATTGAAAATTTGCTAGTAACATCGGTTGCTATTTTTGTTAGCTGTGATGATCTGTCCCATCATTGTTTTCGTAATATTTTTTCTGTTCTTCAGTTTTGTTTTGATTTGTTCGTATTTGTAGATCTACCCTTTTCTAAAATTTAGTTATATATACCATTTATATTTATACACTGTGACGTCATTTGTCTTGTTTATTTCCTCGCAGTTATCATCACATACTTTGTGACATTATTTTTGGTTAAGCTTTTTCATTTATTTGATTTCTGCAAATGTTTTCATGTTGTCTTTGATAATTGTCCTTTGTCTATGTTGTCAGTTGACATATACTATATAAGGTATATTTGATCATACACTACTAGCTGTGTAGTGAACTGGTGGTATAAAATAAACTGATAGTTTATCATTATTATTATTATACAAGACCTTATTAAAGGCTTGTTTCCCACAGATTGTTGGGATAAAGGGAGCTGGTTATTCAAGTTATCAAGAACTTGTTTACATTTACTTTGAAATAGATTTCATTATTATTTCAGGTAATTAGTCAACATTATGGCAACTTTAGACTACTTTATTGAGCAAGGGAGAGCCCTTGGGATGACTCCTGAGGAGTTAAAAGAGTTTGCACTTTCTCATTATGCCAAAGCGCAAAAGGATGAAGAAAAAAAACTAAAAGCTGAGGAGAAAAGATTAGAATCTGAGGCTGAACAAAAAAGATTACAAAGAGCAGCTGAGGCTGAGGAAAAAAGATTACAAAGAGAGACTAAGAACAAAAGACTAGAAATAGAGGCTGAAAGTAAAAGATTAGAAGCTGAAGAGAGAAAAACAAAGATGGAACATGAACATCAGGAAAAGCTGTTAGCATTTGAGTTAGAAAAATTGAAATTGACAAATATGAGTAATGTTAATCAGTCCTCTAGTGGTAATGGTAAACCCTTTACTTACAAGGTCAAGGTACCATCGTTCAATCCTTCCAGTGATGACATAACATTCTGGCTGGATAGATTTGAACGCTCTTGTCCAGCTCATAATGTGGATAAATCACAATATGCTAACCAGTTATCAGAAAATTTGAAAGGTGATTCTCTGACTAGTTTAAGTTTGGTTGAAGAGGCTGACAAGGATAATTATGATGTTATTAGAGCAGCCTTATTGAAGAAATATCAATTAACAGAGGAAGGTTACCGTATTTTGTTTAAGAAAATGGTACCTGAATCAGGGGTAGAATTCTCAGAATTCATTGCAAGGACACGTCTTACATTTAATCGTTGGATTGAGTTGTCCAAAACAGAAAAGACATATGAAGCCCTTGTTGACTTGTTGCTCAGGGACAAGATTATGTCAAGTGTAAATAAACCATTTCTTGAATTCCTACATGAGCGTAAACCCAAGACACTAAAAGAAATGGAAGAATATTGTACCCAATACGTCACGGCACATCCGGACGTAGCTTTTAGCAATGCTAAGGTTAAGGAGGGCATGCCAGTTGCTTCAGCAACACCATACAACCCTAATTATTCACACAAATTTCAGGGACCACAAAACAGGTTTGATAAAAAGGGTAACCATAATAGTTATCAAAACCAAGGTAACCAGTCATTTCAGGGTTCTTCTGCGAAGTACTGGAGACGAGCTGACAGCCCTTGATTCAGGAGTGGTCATAATTATATGAATTTCCGCAGAGGAAGTCATTATAGGAACTATCCAAGTCATCCATCATGGAGACAACAAGATCATGATTATAGAGATACTCATTATAATGAATATGATAATGCTAACCATGAGAACTATGATCCAAACCCAAATAGGGGTTACAATAGAGGAAACAATAATGATTACAGAGGCAATAATAATAATCGAGGTAGATCACAATTCAAAAAACATAAACCACATTATCAGGGAAACTCTGCACAGCAAGAGTCCCATGAAGCCTATAAACAGACTAAAGATAATAATGACGCTAATAATATGGCATGTTCCGCTTTTGATTTTGGGAGAGCATCTCAATGCCCCAAAGCAAAGCATTATTTGAGCCAACTACAGTGTCAACTTTGAGCTGTGGTCACCCTCTTCCTGCTCTTCCTGCGTCAGTAGCGCATGATGGAAGAGGATCTCTTGTCTTACATAAAGGTCTAGTTAACGACAGTCCAGTCTCTATTCTTTTCGATTCTGGATGCACCACCATTGGTGTTAGGCAGTCACTCATAGATCCTTCCCATGCTACAGGCAAGGTAGTCAAATGTTTAACATTTGGCGGCACCTTAGAGAAATACTCTACTGCTATCATTAACATAGCTACTCCTTTCTTTACAGGAGATGTGCACGCATGTCTTCTGCCGAATCCGATCGCTGATCTTATCATTGGTCGTATTCATGGAGTCAAAGAATGCACTCCGCAACAAATTGCTGATTGGGAAAATCAAAATATACAAACTGCTAATGCGGTAGTCACAAGAGCACAAGCTCTCAATATGCCTCAAACTTCATCTACTGAAGATATTGAAGTGCATAACCAAGACGATCCCTTGGTAATTTCTCGTGACTCATTTATTAAACAGCAAGAAGATGATCCCACTCTAAAGAAATTTTTCACTCTTGCAACAAAAGGTGATCCAAATAAAGATACAGATCAAAAATCTTGGATTACAATAAAGAATGGCGTACTTGTGCGTATGGTCCAAGACTCTACTACGTCAATGCATTCTCAAATTATTGTTCCAAAGAATTTAAGAGTTAAAATTTTGCAGCACGCGCATGATTCTCAGTGTGCTGGACACATGGGTTTTTCCCGTACTAAGTCAAGAATTCTGGCGGCTTTCTTTTGGCCTTTTGTGAACAAAGACATACGGATTTATTGTCGTTCTTGCAAGGTATGTCAAGAAGTGAAATCCAAAGGTCCACGCCATGCTGCACCTATTCAGGCTGCAGATATTCCTATTCGGCCGTTTCAGAAAATCGCGATAGACATCATTGGTCCATTTAAGATCAAATCTGCTAGAGGACATCAATTTATCTTAACGTGTGTTGACATGTGCACACGTTGGCCAGAGGCTATTCCTCTGAAGAGCATTTCTACTGCAGATATCGCAGACACTCTTTGGCTAATATTTTCTCGTCTGGGATTCCCCGGAGAAATATTATCAGATCGTGGCACCCAATTGATATCTGATACCATGTCTCAAGTAATGTCTACTCTTCAGATAGAAAGATCTTTAAGTAGTATCTATCACCCCATGTCTAATGGGATGGTTGAGAGACTAAATAGAACTCTCAAAAACTTGCTAGGGAAGATAACTGAGGACCATCCTCAAGATTGGGATAGGGTTTTGCCGCGGCCCTCTTTGCGTACAGAGAGGTCCCAAATGAACATACAGGATTTTCTCCCTTTGAACTTGTCTTCAGTGCGCGACCACGCGGCCCTATGCCTCTGCTTCATGATCTTATAACCGCTGATAATATTAGCGATGACAAAATCTTCTTACGAATATGTCATCGCGCTGAGACAAAAGATTATCGAAGCATGCAAATTAGCAACTTCTTCTTCTGAATTTGCCAAACAGAAGGCAAGGCAATTTGCCAATAAGAAAAGAACCTTACGACAGCTTTGTCCTGGGGACAAAGCATTTGTTTTGCTACCCTGTAGGGAAAACAGACTCTTAATCTCTTGGAAATGTCCATTCGAGATAATCTCGAAAATTTCCGATGTTGACTATATTGTCAATATTGATGGGAAGCATAAAACTTTCCACATCAACATGCTTACAGAATTCCATGAACGTCCGGATTATTTGCTACCTATTTTCCAGGCAACGGACGATTCACCAGTCCAACATGGTCATTACTCATCACTGTCCGTAATACAGGATCAGGAAACAAGTTTTTCGGATGTTAATCTTCCGCTTCCGATGATTCCACTTCATTCTAGTGAATCATGGAAAAATGTTACTGTCTCTCCTGATTTATCTCTAGAAGAACAGCGACAAGTTTCGGCTATGTTACAAACATTTCATGATGTCCTTACTGACATCCCTGGACAAACTCATGTCATTGAACATGACATTATTCTAACTGACCATAATCCTATTAGGGTCAGACCTTATCCTATCCCTATAAATTTCCAAGCACAGGTTGAGAAGGAGTTGGATGAGATGATAGATTTAAAAATAATTGAACCATCCACTTCTGCATATTCTTCGCCGATGGTTATTTTACGGAAAAAAGACAATAACATACGTCTTTGCGTTGACTATCGCAAATTGAATCAAGTTACGAAGTTTGATGCTGAACCTATGCCTTTATTAGAAGAGCTACTTACTAAGCTTTCTAAATCTCATTTTTTCACTAAACTTGATTTGTCTAAAGGATATTGGCAAGTTCCTTTATCTGAACGCGCCAAACCAATTACGTCTTTTTCTACACCTAGAGGCCTTTTTCAATGGAATTTCATGCCTTTTGGCCTTATTAACGCACCAGCTACATTCGTACGCATGATGCGTCGAATCCTATCTTATCGGTCAGATGTCATTGCGTACCTAGACGACATCTGTCTTTTCAGCGATACTTGGAAAGATCACTATTCGGGGTTAGTTGAATTACTATCTACTCTACGCGAGTATAACCTGACAGCTAAACCCTCTAAAGCCTGCATTGGTTTTAGCGAAAGTTCTTTCCTAGGCCATCGAGTTGGTCATGGTTTCCTAAAGACAGAGGACCATAATATCACATAATTGCTCAGTCCTAAAATTTCTGTCGTCGGAAGGTAGAGACCTAGTCTTAGCTTGCCAGCTTATTAGAGTAGGGACATTCCGCACTGATCTCGCAACACCTGGTTACCTCCGACAGAGTTCTGAGTCATCAGCTTGGAATTACCTTCCTGCATTTCTATACGGCCGGACAAACTAGCGACCCCTTTACATCGGGGTAGTCCACAACATACTGCAGTGGTGGTTCTTCAGTCCGACTCCTTAGTATGGACCCTCGCTGGGAACAACTGCCAACGCCTACTCGCAAAGCAAGTGGAGCGCCCTGCTCCACAGGTGTCATATGCATTTACCTTCTAAATAATTGCGCGCGACTTCCCAAGAGTGGCGGTCCTTTCTACAAGTGGAGGGATTACCTTCGGCGTCTCATTAAATCTGAGGTGCATGCATTGATTACCTCGGGGTTTTATCTAACATCTACAACACCTTGTCTGGGTAGAGGGCTAGCCTTGGGTCGAAGATTCGTTCCAGTGGTGGAGATACGGTGAGTTGGTTCTACGGATTTGCAGCATTTTAGGGAAAGGAGAGGGTAATAATCTTTCCTGTTAGCGATCCGCCTATTTCTAGCGGAATATATAACAAGAGTTCCAAAAGGAGAAAGATTATTAATTTTGACGGGGAATTAGGCGCAGAGAATTGACGCATTTTAAGAACTGTTGGACACTAGTGCATTTACTGGTTATATCGTTGACAAGGATAATTCGGCAGGGTCATTTTGTGGTGTAGGAACTGGTTTGTTTCAGGGTTCCTGTTGAAGGATTAGCTGACACTTCTTCCCAATAACAGCTGGGGTTAAATCAGGGTGGATTAAGCTTAATATTATGTTTGCTAGCATTGTGGTCACTTAATTAATTTTTTTGTAATGCGTGTGTTTGGGTGTATTTACTTGTGATTTGACATTTCTCGTTCTTTACATGGGTCTTTTTTTTTTTTTTTTTTTGGTTGTGAAATAAAAATTTACAATTTATTAGCGAATCAGATCCTCTGTCTATTCTATCTTAAACTTAGTTGTTTGTGGAGTCACTAATGTGTACTAAACCTTATCTCCAAGAAGAGAGAGAGAGGCAGTGTGACAGCAGTTAAAACATACTCAGAGCTTAGCAGGAGGGCGAGTCAGTTTTTGTTCTTTACTCCTGATAACTATAAGTCACTCTATCCACATTCTTCTTAACATCTAAACCCACCACATATATTGGGGTCTCTAAGTCCGAGATTTGAATTTGGCACATATAGATGAATGTTTGAAATAGGAATCTCA
This sequence comes from Oreohelix idahoensis, assembly GCA_024509875.1. Lineage (NCBI taxonomy): Eukaryota > Metazoa > Mollusca > Gastropoda > Stylommatophora > Oreohelicidae > Oreohelix > Oreohelix idahoensis. Next base: position 184,532 of record JAMPIV010001261.1, on the reverse strand, counting down.
TACAGCATATATTAACTAACTCCAGGAATAAAAATTAGCAGTAGTACCTTGTATATAAATTCCAGATTGTATTACTAGTGTTAGTAGAGGTTAGGAACACCCCCCTAAGAAGATAAAAATAGTTAAGAGGAGATTTACAGTGATAGGTTGTCACAGCCAGTAGTAATTAGTTAATTATCTTCTTCTTCCGTCCTTAGCAACCGACCGTCAAAGCAGTCAGTGGCCATTACGCCTAGTGGCGTCTTAGGGCAACAGCAGATAGGTTTTCTTTGCCATTGTTTCCCATCACGCCTATTGGCGTCTTTAGGGCAACGGCACATCAATCCATTTGCTGTTGTTTCCGTAATCTAAGTGACTGGCAAACGGGTGATCAGCCCGTTGGTAATTAGTTAATTATAGTTGGTATTTATTTTAGTTAAGTTTAAGATTGTCTTAGAACCTTATTAGACCTGCTTGAATTAGAATGGCTGATTTGGCCAAGTTCAGATCTGCCGCTGTGCAGACTGCTAAAGAAATGGGAATGAACGGTTAAGGTCTAGTTGCTTATGTAACTTCAGAATGTGACAAATTTATTGAACGAGATAGGGAAGACAGGAAGTTAGAAGCAGAAAGAAAGTTAGAGGCTGAAAAAGAAATTAAGAGGCTGCAGATTGAGGCTGACATGGAGGCTAGTGCATTGAAGGCAGATAGGGAGGCGGAGATTAAAAGGCTCCAATTAGAAGAGAAAAAGGCTGAAAGAGAAGCAGAGGAAAGAAGATTGACTGCCGAAAGGGAGGCAGAAGAAAAACGACTGCAAAGGGAGGCAGAAAAGGAGGAAAAGAGGTTACAAATGGAGCATGAGCTACGACTAAGAGAGTTGGAATTTCAACGCCATGCTCCTGAAAATGGTGCCAGTCCCTTTGCCTCAGATGCCACTGCTGGTCAGGGAGCCCCAACATCAGCTATGGGTTTTCATGTAGACCATTTTGTTGAGAAAGATGATGACATAGAAGGGTATTTAAGTAGATTTGAACTTTTGGCTACTACATATGGGTTAGAGAGAGAGAGAGGTGGAGCCTCAAATTATCCCAGGGTCTTAGGGGAATGGCTTATGAAGTTTTTGCCAAGATGAGCAGAGATGACCAAGACAATTACGACATGTTAAAGCAGGTTCTTTTGTTAAGATATGAAAAAAATGAAGAATTTTATAGAAAAAAAATTAGGAATGCCAAACTACTGTTGGGTGAGACCTATCACCAGTTCTCTGCACGGTTAGAGACCTACTTGGAGAAATGGACTGCTCTGGGGAAAACCAAAGATCTTAAGGAAATGATCCTTATTGAGCAGCTAAGAGAGTCCATGGCTCCAGACCTGAGAAAGTTTATCATGGAACAAGGTGCAGAGAGGCTGGGTGAGTTACTCAATGTCGCTGAGAGGTATCAGGCAGCCCAAGCAGAGGTAGTTGGTAATAAAAAGAAACAGGTAGACAATTTTAAGGCACCACAAAATTTTAATAGGCTTGACCATAGAGAACAGAACAAAGGTAAGCACCAGTTTGATAGGCCACGCAATGACTATAAAAATAAAACCCCACAATTCAATGAAAATAAATATGATGAAAGAAAACCTTTTAACCACGGAAAGAGGTGGTGTAAAAATTGTCGGATGGAAAACCATAACACCGAAAATTGTAGAAGGAAACCTCCTAATTTCGCTGCAATGAAAATTGGGAGAAAGGGAGTAAAGGTCAACCCGACTGAACAACAGGAACCTTACCACCCCCCAGTGTGTGAAGATGTAACATGCAATGGAGTCACTATAAGGTGTTTGTATGATACTGGATTAGATTATGATTCAGTTGTGAGTTCTCCCCTGCTGCAGGCAGATCCAATACACCACAGAAACAGTGGAGATTCAAGCTGCAACCAAGGACGTAGCGACCATGACACTTCCCATCGCCAGGATAAATGTGAAAACACGATATGTGGAAGGAATCATCAAAGCAGCAGTGATAAATGAACCAATCTACCCTCTGATATTGGGGTGTAGATATGTCTTCTTGGGGAATCCCAAGAGACCTGTGATCATGGCAACAGTGCAGACCAGATCACAGTCTAAAAAGGAGGAGGATAATCCCATAAATACCCATCCAGATGAGATGAGGAAGGCACAGGCTGAGGATAAGACCCTCAAGCCTTGTTTTAAGAAGTTGCCCAAATGTCATACACCTCCAGGCAAGGGAGACTTCTATATGAAGAACAAATTGATTTATAGGAAGACTGGAACTGGATCCAATGGTCATGGACAGCTGGTCCTTCCCATTTCATATAGGACAAAAGTGTTGGAACTAGGGCATGCGATTCCCTTCAGTGGTCATATGGGGATCAGCGCAACAGGACAGCGTATAGCTTGTCATCATTATTTTTGGCCAGGGATAACTGAAGACATAAAGAGATATGTAAAATCCTGTCCAGAATGCCAACGGGTAGCTCCAAAACATTGGACTGCTCCAGCAACTTTAGGGGAAATGCCCATAGTGGGAACACCCTTTGAAAAAGTTGCAGTGGACATTGTGGGACCTCTCATTTGGACCAAGAGGAGGAACAGTTACATTCTGACTCTGGTGGACACTTGTTCTATGTGGGGAGAGGCGGTAGCCCTGTCATCAATCGATTCGAAACATGTAGCAGAGGCATTACTCACAATCTTCACCAGGTTAGGCTTTCCCAACCAAATCTTGACTGATAATGGCTCTCAGTTCAAGGGGAAACTAACGGAAGAAGTATTCAGGATCGTTCAAGCCAAACACTTTCATTGTAGCCCGTACCATCCCCAAGGAAATGGCCAAGTGGAAAGATTTAACGGGACACTCATGTCGATCCTGAGAAAGTTGGCACATAAAAAACCAGATACATAGGACCAATACCTTCCCGCCGCACTGTTTGCCTATCGGGAGGTACCCCATAGTTCAACCGGTATGGCCCCGGCAACCTTGTTATTTGGAAGGCCAATAAAAGGTCCATTGGAAGCCTTGTTAAGGACATGGACCGATGAAAAGGCAGAAGAAAATATTACCTCATCATATCAATGTGTGAACGAGCTGACCACTCGTCTTAAAACTGGATGGAAACTTGCCAATGAAAATTTGAGACAAGCCAGGAAAAAGCATGCTGCCTCTTACAATAAGAAAGCGAAGGACAGAGAATTGGCTGTGGGAGAGAAGGTGCTGCTTCTACTGCCCGGCAGCCAGAATAAATTGCAAATTGGATGGCAAGGTCCATATACAGTTCTAGAGAATGTGTCTAGAACAATTTATAAGATAGATAAGAAGGGGAAAGAGAAAATCTATCATGTGAATCTCCTGAAAAAATATCTGGATAGAGAAAACCAGGAGGAGTCGCACCTACTGACCTTGTCTGTTGCAATGGAAATGAAAAAGGAACCACTCACCTCTCATGAATATCCTTTACATCCCTGTGAGACCGCTGAACAGGTAAAAATCAGTACGCACTTAACGAAAAATCAGAGGGAGAGGGTTCAACAGGTTCTGGATGATCATACAGATGTGTTAATGGACCGACCGGGACATACTAATTTATTAGAGTATAATATGAAACTCATAGACCTAACACAAATCTGTATGAGAGCCTATTCGATTCCGTTCGGTAAGGAAAAAGCTTTGAAGGAGGAGATAGATTATCTGTTGAGAGAAGGAATTATCTCGCACAGTGAATCTCCTTACAGCTCCAGTGTGGTTATGTTAAGAAAACCCTCTGGAGAACACAGACTGCGTATAGATTACATGAAACTGAATGCTGTCACAGAAGGTCAGGTGGATCCATTACCTGATACAAATCAGCTGTTTGCCAGGCTGAATAAAGCTAAATATATCTCTAAAGTGGATCTGAGCAAAGGCTACTATCAGATTCCAGTAAAGCCGGAGGTTAGACCTTTTTTAGCCTTTAGCACCTCGGAAGGACATTATGAATTTAACATGTTGCCATTCGGGCTGAAAAATGCACCGAATGTGTTTTCGAGGATGATGAGAAAATTACTGGATCCCCTGAATAATCCATGCATCACCAACTTCATGGATGATATTCTCATAGCGACTGAAACATTTGAGGAACACATTAACTCTCTGGATATGTTGTTTAATTGACTTAGAGAGACAAATTTGACCGCTAGACCGACGAAATGCTGTGTTGGATGTAAAGAGCTGGAATTCTTGGGGGACACAGTACATCAGGGAAACATGACCCCTGACCCCAAGAACCTGGAGAAGTTGAAAAGAGCACCAAGACCACAGACAAAGAAAGATGTGCGATATTTTGTCTCATTATATGGTTTCTACCAAAAGTATATTAAAAACTTTAACTCCATATGTGCTCCATTGACTGATTTAACGCGCAAAGGAAATCCTGATAGAATTACTTGGTCAGCGCAGTGTGAATTGGCCTACCAAGAGTTGAAGGAAAAGCTCACAAGCAGGCCTATTTTGAAATTACCTGACTTGAGTCAAGAATTCATTGTGAGAACGGATGCTAGTAATATAGGTTTGGGTGCAGCTCAGTTACAAAGGTCAACTTCACTTGATGGGGAATTAACCCCAGTAGCTTATGCTAGACGTAAGTTGAACTCAGCAGAACAAAAATATTCAACAAGTGAAAAAGAATGTTTAGCTGTCATATGGGCTATAAAAAAATTCCAGATTTATCTATATGGTAAATCATTTAAGATCTAAACAGATCATAAACCACTCGTGTGTCTGTCACAAGCAAGGCATGAAAATGCTAGATTATTACTTTGGTCGTTGCTCCTACAGCCATACCAGTTTACCATAGAATATATTCCAGGCAAAACCAATGTAGGTGCCGATTTTTTTTAAGCAGACATCCTTACGACGAACATCAGAGTAGTCACCAGGCATAGGTAGTAAATTTATCTATGTGTATTTAGAAGTAAGAAGAGACATGGTCCGCAACCAGACGATACGTCAAGGCCTAAAATCCCACCCGCTGCAGACCCAAATAGAACAGTCCCAACTAAGATGGTTTGGCCATGTCTGCAGAATGGGAGAAGATCGGCTACCACGACAAGCATGGGAAACAAAGAGCCAGGGATCCAGACCTCCAGGACGACCCAGAGTCCGCTGGGAGGACAACATTAGACAATCTTTGAAGGACCGAGGACTAGAATGGAACCAGGCCAGAAAGAAGACAGCTGATAGAATAGTCTGGCGCTCTCTCTTCCAAACCTCTACACCCCACGGTAGAAGGGGAACGACTAAGTAAGTAAGTAAGTATTTAGAAGTAGGAACTGACATATGATAGTCTGTTCTAAGTGGGGAGATATGTGGTGAACTTCTAAATACAATATCTAAATTAGAATATAACAGTATAGTGCATAAAGTCAAAGCTAGGATAGTACTACAAATTTTCGGCGAGAATTATAGTCGTCGCCTACGCCTGCAGCGTATTATTTGATAACGCATTGGCCGAACCAAAAGGCGTACCCTATTTTTCAAATTCGTCCTTGAGACAGACGTACCACTTTCCGTAGTTCAAATGAAGTATTTGCCTAGAATACATTGTGGAAGGGAGAGGGACGGATAGATGACCAACGCAAATCACGTCTCACATTGTTTCTAAAAATAAATCTAACTTGCTAGCCTTGCCTTTAGGCGGTTTTCAGAATACGAGGAAAACGTTAGAAAATGTGGACACTACGGTTATGAAAACACGCTTAGCTCTTATTGCGAATGACGTAAGTCTAGACGTGTTACGAGAGACTCTCGTATTTAGCTTGAAAGTACACGGAAAAAGAATTGAACAGGAAGTAGTTTAAAAATAAACAACTAACATAGAAAAAAGATAGAATTTTGAACCAAGCCACTTAGCCCCATAAAAATCATATATTCGTGTACCTGAAGACTTTGTTACCAAGAATATGTTGTTAGTTATCTAAATAGTCCATTAAATAATCAAATATTGGTAATAATACATAGAGAATCGGAAATACTGTCAGGTCAAGTCATGTCTGCTTGGATTGGATAGCATATTTTTTTTTGGAAAAAAATTAGGTGAAAGAAAGGCTAAGATAGTACGATGAAGGGGATTGGATGAAATTTGAAGGAAGCCGAAATATTATTGGCTAACCTAAATATACAAATCTAGTTGGTAATAGTAACACATAGAGGTTTGAGATATTTTTTTAAAATAAAGTTTCATTCAAGAAAAGAGATGCTTGGTCTCATTGGCCAAATTCCTTTTACTTTAACGAAATAGTAAGCTGCTCGCTGCCATTTTTTCAAAATATTCTGAGGAACAAGCAGCGATGAGCAGACTTGTGCTTTGTTTTAAACTAATATAACAACAGAAAGCAGTCTGAACAGAGGCAGTGATGAAAGTGTGCCATATTCTATTGCCAAATTCATCGTTACTTGTTTACATTTCCTTGATATGTGGTAAGATTGATTTTATTGACTTTTTAATTAAAAAAGGGTTGTGTATAAGAAAAGGCCATGGAAAAAGAGTGTAATTAAATGGTTCCATAGCAGATTTAGGCATGACCTAGATGTTGCTCCATCATATAAGGGACTATCTAAGAAGTTTAAAACTACAGGACTATATATATATATATGATGGTCATACAGGAACATTACACCTATCTTATTGCATGGAAAAGATTACTGCAGGAATGACAGAGGCGTAGCATCCATTAGGGAAGAGAAAAGAAAACTGGTACGATTTGTTCCATCAAACTAAAGTGGAGAAGCCGGGTTGTCAGAGAGAGCTGACCATGTTCTTTTGTATTGAATGTATGTTTACATGTAAATTAGGAGGAATTAGTTTGATATTAAGACAGAACCATAACTTGCATCGACAGGGGTTCCTGCTGGCACTTGTCTGGTGCTGGTACTCGATGATAGAGAAATTAAGCACGATTTCTAATAGTCTCTGGTACAGTATATGTTTGTATATGTTTTTGTATTGAGATTCTTCAACAACACTCTTACAATACCCTAGACACTTTATGTAGCTTTCAGTCACGCTAGTCAATAAAAATATAACTTAGAGTGAGATCGTAGGGTGGTAACAAGAAAGGTACTCTGTAACACAGCTGTCCATTGTTTACCTCAGAGACCTTCACAGTTGATCTCACTCAAGTACAGCTATATGCACACCATTCTTCTTAACATCTAAACCCACCACAAATATTTCAGACGTGTTTAAAAATTAGAGTTATAACGCATCAAAGGTTGAGAGTAGTAACAAAATATGAGTCAGCGACATGAACTCCTTTCATCTTTTTTGCTGACCCGTGTCATAATCCTCATTGTTCTCAGTTCTGTCTTTCTTCTTGGATGGCTGGTCAAAGTTTTCTTAGCTAACACATGTTTTACACGATGAGTTAGCCAGATACATACCCGAACTCTTCTTAGTCTTTTCTGACATGTCTGACGAGTTAGACCTGCCCTCCTACCCACGCGAGTGACACCAAATACTACTATTGCCAATATTAGTATGATTTTCCCTACATTTACTTCTGATGCTACTACTACAACTAGATTTACTAAAACTACTTTTACATTTGATTATACGACCACTTTTACTACCACCATTCTTACCCAAATTATTTGTAACATTACCATCACTGCTACGACACTAGTGCTATTATACGCAACAACTACTACTAACACACAGGCTTTTATTATGGTTATATTTGCTAACACGATCTCAACTACTACCAATATGACTTCAACTAGGAAGCTATTGTTAGCATGACTGCTACAGTATAACTACGTTTAGTTCTGTACCTTTATGTTAGTCCACGGTTCAACACTTTCATTCAGTCATTTATTGAATCTACCAACGAGCAAACGCCTTCAACAAACATATGACCGCAATCTTCTATCCTGTGCCATCAGCTCAATGTCTGTCCGTGTATGTCTCATCATTTTTGTCTCTAGTTCTCTTCTACACGTTTTTAGTGAATCTATCTCCTCTTCTCTTTCCCTGTGGATTCCAGAACAAGTACTGCCTTGTAATGCTATCAACAGGTTTCCTCATTGTGTGTATTATTCATCCCTAGCGTCTTCTTATAATCTTTTTGTTCAACTAGTTCTTGTCTTATTCATATCATTACAAGACAATCCTTTTTTGAAATCCCCAGGGGGAAGAGATGCGGAGGTAAATGAAAAAAAAATATTAACATAACTAGAGACAGAAAAAAAATGATGAGAAGTAGATGAGAAATATTTGAAGTCCTATACTCGATGTCATTGTAGATAATTGTATACTCTAAAACGATCGCTGCAAAGGTGCCAAGTTTGGAATCACGGTACCGACACGCTCCAGTCTACCCAGCTGTAAATGGGTACCTGACTCTGTTCGTTGAGTTAGAGAAGGAAAAGGCAGCAAATAAGGGAACTGGTAACCCCATCTCTGGATGCTGGGCGGACCTAGTATGGTGAAGTCTCTAACACTTCACTCCCCACCGACAAAATCTGCTATGGGACTATGATTACCTTTTATACTCGATGACGGTGGTGGCGTTTTAATCATTCTAATCTACTATTAAGTTGTTCTGGGTACTATCGGCCTGTCTCTAATCTATCTTCCTTCCTCTCTGCCAGTAACTATGTCTTTGTCTCTCTCTGAGACTAACTGTAAGTTCACACCTGCCTCAGTTGCGCTGTTATTGATATCTAATACACATTATAAAAGCTCTTCTATTGATTTTCTGAGCTGATGAAAAACTCCGTTAATGTTAGTAGATTTTAATAACAGATGCTTACAATAGATGTTTTCCTCGTAATGATGACTGAATAAAGTGTGTGTGGTACAAGAGGATTAATAACTACCAGTGATTTAGCAACCAACATTCCCCGATGATCATTCAATGTTAAACACTACTATTTGTCCAGTTGGATTCTATCTGCGATGCGAATCTTTCACGTTCTTGTTGTCTATACACAATTTTGCATAAATTCCATAGTTAGTTCTCGATTAATCTTTGATATTAAACAAGAAACTGAGAATTAGCTTTGTAGTTTTCGCTAATATCTGAATAAGTCTGCTCATAAATGAATGAAATTTGTACAATGTTATTTTCGTCTCAAGCCATTTCACGCTCTTTGTACCGGATCTAATAGTAAAGGAATGTACAATTACTAGTGAATTTTCCATGTATTAAATATGGAATACTCTATATGCCAAGATATTGTTGAAGTGAATTAGCTTCAAGTTGAAACATTTTTAACTGTAGATAGATCAATATTCATAGTTACACAAAGATTTTTTTTTACAGAATGCAATTATGAAAAGCTTCTGTGCTTGTATTATCCAATCAGCAGGCATTTCATGAGATTCCGTCCGGTCATGACTACGTCAGACATTGAGCTAATGTTGTTATAAAGTGAGATAGTTGCAGTACGGTAAAGTGTTTGGTTAGATTGATCTCACTGATCACGTCATCTACTTTACATTTCATTCTATTTTTTGTTTTTTATGTCATTATCTGGAACTCTTTAGAAATGTGGTCTTTCATTGTTGTCTTGCTCTCTATTTTGCAAATGCAAAGAAGAAGCAAAGAGTTTTATCACAAGCAGATACGGCACACATAAGATGCAGAGTATCCATGCCACCAAAAAATGATGCATATTAGCAGCTCAGCAGACGAGAACAATTAGTAATCTTCAGACTCCGCACGACATATTGGGATACCATATTTTCAACAAGCTGAAGATAGGGACTACCGATGAATATAACTGTGGCACCGTAAAATGTCTGCTTCAAACATGCCCAACATATGAGGAACTGAGAAAGCGCATATGGCCATCATCAGCACCCTTCCTGGAAAAACTCTATGGAGATCCAAATAGCTTCAATCTCACCTATGCTTTCTCTGAAAACATTTAAGTAGACGTCTGAGAGTGTATGAAGATAAAGTAGAAGTAAATGTAGACAGTTATTAATGTTTCTGAATAGTTGACTTCAGTTCACAAGCTGATTTCGTGACCTTTACAAATTGTTTTTGCCAAAGAGAAAACCCACCAGATATGAACATTGGCAATGTCTCACATAATAATTATCCTTTGGTCAGCGACAAAATCATATACTATATTAACTTTACCCTAGTTATAGGGACAAGTACGTTTGTGAGTTTGTTCGGTATAGCAGCCAACACCATCAACATGGTCGTATACTGGAAACAAGGAATCAAAGACAGTGCTACTGTTCAGTTCTTCTCTTTGTCAGTTATAGACTTTGTTTATTGTATACTAGTTTTGATTTCATCGATCTGTTTTCTTTTAGTTTACGTTTGTCCAGACGTTACAGTTCTTGATCCTTTTTCTTTATTTTTTTGCCTATTTCAAGTCAAAGAGAAAGTGTATTCTCTGTCAACATTTATAACTATTTATCTGTCATTGGAGCGGTGCTTTTGTGTTATGCTTCCCTTTAAAGTCAAATTAATATTTACGAAGTCCCGTTCTGTCAAGGCCGTTATTTGTGTGGCCTTTATTTTAGGGTCTCTACTAATCCCAGATTACATAACCCAAGGTTTATCATGGAAGCATGACAAAAGATATAATTCAACTCGGCTACTGATCTGGGAGGCACAAGATAGAATCGACTTAGATCTGTTCAAGAATGTTATTTTTTCTGGCGTGCAGCCAGTTATTGCTGGTGTTACCAACACGATCTGTGCAGTAGTTATGATTGCAAAGATCAAAGCGTCCAGGAAATTGCGTCAGTCCGATGGAACAGGTATTCCCTCGTACGTTAAAGGTGAACGATTGAGAGAAAAATCAAATATATTTAACCGTTATTTGACGATACAAGACGCTAGATTGTCTAAAACAATAATTGCTATAGCTGTGATCTTTATTATATGTAATATTCCCAAATGCATGTTCCTTCCCGTTTCCATTGAAGAGCATTATATTGCTGAATTCAGCATTCGTGTCCCAGGTAGATACCAAAATTTAGTGATGTTAATTATTGACTTAGCTTATTTCACGGAGTGTGTCAATGCCGCAGTTAGTTTTTTAATTTACTTTTATTCCAGTCGGAAGTTTAGGTCAGTGTGCAGACAAATATTTTGTAATTGTTTGTTTTATCGCAAAAAAACAAGTCCCGTGAAGACTTAAAAGGAATACCGTCACATTTGATAATTGTAAATTCATGAAATATCAGCAGGAATTTAAGATTATATTGTTCATCACAAACATATAGACTGCTCAACTCTGTGGTATGGAAACAAGAAATTTGTCCCAAAAAAGAAAACTAATAAAAATAGATGGTACTTTAAACCACGAAACAATAACGTTGGCTACAACAAGATACATAAGGTGTTGGTACACGATATGGCCGTCAGATGTTGCGTACTTCTCGCCATTTAACTTGCACATTTCTGAATCAAGTCAGAGTAAGACAGTGATAGAAGTTTTCAACAAGTAAAACTGACAGGTCCAACATGTTGTCGTCAAGTATCACGGGTTGTCTTCTTTGCTCTGCAGTGATGGTCCAACAATGGCCAAAACCTAGAGTATCTAATGTGGGTCTTCAAAGGTACGGCACAAGATTACTCCTGGCAGAGATACAGATAGAAGGATGATGATGTTCCTACCTCGAAGAAGTCTTCACAAGATATTTCAGAAGTCATGAACAATTCTCACCCGTGTGTTACCGGGGCCCGAAAGGGGAGCAAAGAATAGTAACATTGTTCCCTGTCATGCATGTCGTAGAAAGCGACTAAGGAGGTTTGGGCACGGGGCTGGTTACCACATCCAGAAAAAAATTTAAACCACAAAAAACTTCAACAAACATGGACAAGTCAATTAAGGAAAATAAAACACAGCCATCCAAGACAGGGGAAGGTCCTCTCGCAGGGAGGCGTATGATGCAACACAGAGAAAGCCGAAAGGACTATGTGTTGCTGACTAACCTTCTTTCTTCTAGGAGAACTTCCAGATTTGGCACCTGGAATGTTCGGACATTAAACGAACAAGGGAAAGTGGCACAAGTAGCAGCAGAAATAAGGGAATATAAAATCGAGGTTCTGGGACTGTGTGAAACAAAGTGGAAGGGGGTAGACAAGAAGAAACTCATCCCAGGTGAATTGGTGCTGTCCTCAGGACATGAAGACGAAAGTTCACACCACATTGAAGGGGTAGCTTTTATGTTATCTAAAGACGCACAGAAAGCACTCATTGAATGGGAAGCCGTTGGACCCAGAATAATAACAGCTACTTTTAAAACAGCTAAAAAGAAAATAAATGTCATCCAATGTTATGCACCAACTAATGTCAAAGAAGAGTCTGTGAAAGAAGCATTTTATACTAGACTACAGGAAATTATGGAAAAAGTAAAAAGAAAAGACATCAAAATTTTGATGGGTGACGTGAATGCAAAGATAGGTACAGTCAACACCGGCTTTGAAGAAGTCATGGGAAAACATGGGCTAGGAATAATGAATGAAAATGGGGAACTATTCTCAAACTTCTGTGCTTCAAATCGACTGGCTATAGGGGGAAGCATGTTTCCACATACGAGCATACACAAGGCAACATTGATATCACCAGACCATAGAACAGAAAATCAGATTGATCATATATGCATAAACAAGGAGTTTAGATCATCATTGCAGGATGTAAAGGTATATAGAGGAGCAGATGTGGCACCATATCACCACCTTCTGATAGCCAAAGTAAATATGAATCTCAAGAGATATGCAACAATGCAAAATTATAGACAACAATTTAATGTAGGACATCTAAGAAATCAAGAAACAAGAGACAAATTTGCGGTCACAATATCCAACAAATTCCAAGTGCTCCAACAGCTGGAAGATGTAGATAATACAGAAGACCATTGGCAGCAAATCAAAATTGTATGGAATGAGACATGTGAGGAAATAATGGGGAAAAGGGAACGACGACAAAAAGCATGGATAACAACAGAAACCATCAATAAGATAAAAGACAGAAAAAAACCAGAAAGCAGATTTAAACACAAGCAAAACCAGAAGTTCCAAAGCCAAGGCTCAAGAAGTGTACACAGAAGCAAACAAAGAACTAAAAAGAAGTATCAAAAGAGACAAGAGGAAGTATATTGAGGAGTTGGCAAGAGAGGCAGAAGATGCTGCAGCCAAACGAAATATGAGAGAACTGTATAGCAGCACAAAGAAGGTAACAGGGAAATACAAGCAAACAAGTTGCTTCATAAAAGACAAGAATGGGAAACTGCTCAGCAATATACGGAGCAAATGAAGAGGTTGACAGAATATTTTGGTGACCTTCTCAATAGACCAGCTCCACAACCCCCCCCCCCCCCCCCCCCCCCCCCCCCCCCCCCCCCCCCCCCCCCGGACATCCAGCCAGCAGAAGAAGAGCTACAAATTAACGGTGAAGACCAACGAAGGAAGAAATAAAGAAAGCCATAAAGCTTCTAAGAGATGGAAAAGTGGCTGGACCTGATGGCATTCCAGCAGATGCCATAAAAGCAGATATCGACACGGCTACAGAGATGTTATATAAATTACTTGGTAAAGTCTGGGGACAGGAGGAGATACCAGCAGAATGGAAGGAAGGATATCTGGTTAAGTTGCCTAAGAAGGGAAATTTACAAGACTGCACAAATTATAGAGGAATAATGTTACTATAAGTGCCAGGAAAAGTATTAAACAGGATTATCCTTGAGAGATTAAAAGAGTCCATAGACAAGAAACTGAGAGATGAACAAGCAGGTTTTTGACAAAACAGATCATGTACAGATCAGATAGCCACTTTGAGAATAATAGTTGAACAAAGTCTGGAATGGAATTCACTATTATACATCGGATTAGTGGACTACGAAAAGGCATTTGACAGTGTAGACAGATAATCACTTTGGAAATTGATGAGGCATTATGGAGTTCCCCTGAAGATCATTAATTTAATAAAGAAAACATATGAAGACATGACATGCAGAGTTCTTCACAAAGGACAGCTTACAGAACCGTTTGGGATAAGAACAGGAGTGCGACAGGGATGCCTCTTGTCTCCATTTCTCTCCATTTCTTTTCTTACTTGCAATAGACTGGGTTATGAGATCATCGACAACACACAACAGAAATGGAATCCAGTGGACTCTGACTAAGCAGTTGGATGATCTGGATTTTGCTGATGACTTGGCTCGTCTGTCCCCTAACCGTAATCAGATGCAGGACAAATTAAAAACACTCGATGAGAAGTCACAGCAATTGGGTCAGAAAATACACAGGGAAAAGACAAAAGTAATGAGAATAAATGCAGGTAATGATAACAGGATTGAACTTGAAGAAACACCAATACAAGATGTAGAATCGTACACATATATTGGCAGTAATATAGACAAAGTTAGAGGGACAGACAGCAATATCAAAATAAGAATACAAAAAGCAAGAGGAGCTTTCATTGCAATGGGAATAATATGGAGATGAAGAGAAATTGGATCCAACACGAAAATAAGAATCTTGAACTCAAATGTCAAGTCAGTCCTATTGTATGGCTCTGAGACATGGAGAACAACAAAGACAACAACCAAAAAGCTACAGACTTTCATAAATGGGTGCTTGCGTAGAATAGAGGGATTAAAATGGTATGACAAGGTTACCAACGTGGAACTGATGACAAGAACTAGACAAGTGCCAGTGGAACAAGAGATGAGAAGAAGACGATGGCGATGGATAGGACCCACACTGAGGAAAACTGTTGATAGCATTACAAGGCAATCTTTGTTCTGGAACCCCTAGGGCAAAATAGGCAGAGGTAGACCAAGAAGCACATGGAGAAGAGAGCTGGAAACAGAGGTGAAAAGGATGAGAAGAACGTGGAAAGAACTTGAGATGATGGCACGTGACAGGAGGACTTGGCATGTGTTTGTTGAAGGCCTATGCTCCTTTGGAAGTGGAGGGTTATGAATGAATGAATGATCTATATTTATGAACGTCTGTCGGTTTGTCCCCTACAGAAACAGGGGACGCAATGTTTTTTATAATGAAAGTTAGACATTATCTGTATAGCATCCCTTAACATTAATTCTGGGTCAATATATCAATGATTTCTCATTAAAGAAAAAAGGATTCGACAAGATCACTGGTTGCAATTTTTTTGGTTTCTCTACTTTCAGAGTCTTCATTATCGTACACAGCATGAGACATCAGATAATATTCTATATACTTAGAACTTTTGGAGTTGGTAACTCACTAGCACTAAGGATGAAATACTGAGATGATCTTACCGAAGACTTTTAACATCAGGTCGAGTTAATTTACTCTGAAATGGAAATTGGTTACAGTGATGAAATTTACAATACAGCTTTAATTGTCATAGAAAATAAGGTTATTTATATGGAAGGGGAGGAACTGCATATTCTTGGTCTCCCTCAAACTAACCAAACTGGATGATGTACAGTGGAAGAAACGATTGGCGTAGATGTGCTAGGTGCTAAAGGTATAGTGGAAGACATGATTAAAGTAGATATGTTAGAGATGAGAGGTATGGTGGAGGATATGATTGTATTGGATGTGCTGGAGATGAAATGTATAGGGGAGGAAATGATTGGAATTGAAGTGCTCGGAGTGAGAGGTATAAGGGAGGGCATGATTGGGGTAGATGTCCTGGTAGAGAGAGGTATAGTGGAGGACATGATTGGAGTAGATATGCGGATGTGGGAGGTACAATGGAGGACATGACTAGAGTAGATGTGCAGGAGGTAAGAGGAACAATGGAGGACGTGATTGGAGTGGGTGTACTGGGAGTGAGGTATCGTTGAGAACAAGATTGGAGTAGATGTGTTGGAGGTGAGAGGAGCGATGGAGGACATAATTGGAGCATATGTACTGCTGGTGAGATGTATAGTTGTCATTAGATTAGTCCGAGAATTAACCGTGGAGGGTTGGTCATGGTAGCTCAGAAAATAATGGTGGCTGAGAAGTACCACAACCAGATGATATATTAAAAGTTCAGTTACTTATTTTACTCAGGTGACGTCGGGTATTTCTGTTAGTATTGGATTTTTTTTTTAATTTGTACCGGGCGCTTTCAATGTTACCGGACCTTTAAAAGTACACGAGTGTCTTAAATAATTCTCTGGCATCTGGTGGCGTTTCATCTGCAGCCTCGTATTCGAACAACCTCTTATTCTGTCAGCTTCAACCTACTGTTAAAAACTGGCCTCATCCCAGACTGCCGCCAAAGTGTCCAAACGCTTCTCAAATAGATCTGAAACGTGTATCAAATCCATAGTTTCAGATTGCATAGCCTAATTACAATATTGACTTGGAACGAACAGGGTATCATACCAAGCCAATTTTTGTTAGTAATAACTCAAACCTAGCTGTTGATGCCGTGACTGGGTCATTCGCCGCTTCCTGGTAGAGGCCTTTAAGGCCTTGGAGTACTGAAAAAAAAAAAGCATCAAGGTTGGAAACTCTTTTCTCCCATCGAGTTTTGCAAATTTTTTTCAACGAGAGTCTACCTACAAGCTTGGCTATTACATCCCATTACTTCGGTGAGCCAGAAAATGAAACGAACAAACTTTGGATAACTCCGAACAAAGATACACATTTTATTGATGTTTTGACAGCATCAGCTACGACTAACTTCGAGCTGCAACTAGCAGACGGATATATAAGTGCTCGTGAATATTGGTTCTTAATTCTTGTTTACATGGTATTTTTTACTGGAACAGTTTTTCGTCATTGTCATATCCTTGACCCCACAATCATCCATGTCCACATCAAACAGCTTCAAAATTTCATCAAGGAAGAGACCAGTCAGGCAGTTGGCTGAACAGTCAATCACCTGCTTGTAATCAGTGTGACTGACATCAGGAGTACAGTCATGTGTAACAGACAAGAATTTCGCTTATTTAACCTTCGATAAAAGCTGCTATCAAAATCTTGCCTTAAATTAAGCTGATTTACTCGTCTTTTATGTTCTGCCACAATAGTGGATACAGAACTTTACAAGGTACTCCATCTTAACAGAATCAATGTGTTCTAACAATTCAACTTAAAATAGAGAGTTGCCATTGTTAGGACATGCGTCCAAATTTCCCAAGTTCCTGCTTTGCTGAGAAGAAAAAGATTGCCATTATCCGCAGTCCACAGTCACATCATGATATACTATTGTGATTTTTTTTATTGATAGCGGTTTACTTCTGCAGTTTTTTCAAGTTCATCTTTCCAAGTTTCTATCACACGCTGATGAGCTGGGGATGTGTATGACTTTTCAGACTGGCTGATAAGTTATTTTATTCGTCGAAATATACTATACATTACCAAGAAGAGATCACGGGATAATTTCAGATTACGAAACCTGCCATTACAGACTCAAATACCATGTGTTCAACTTAATGAAAATCGGAAAGAGAAACATGTGTTCATGTGGGGAGAACAAATAACAGTAAAACATGTCTTCCAAGATTGTCAGCTCCATGGGAAGAGTAGGGTGGTAGCGTGGCCTTCTCTAACTTAGTTGAGGGAAAAACTGTATGTTGATGAGACAGACTGCCACTTTTGTATAGGGAGATAAATGTAACGATTTAAAGCGAAAGACGAAGAAGAGGCTACCTTGTTTGCTTAAAGTAGAATAGAAATGTCGGTAGAACAAACCAGAGTATAATCAACTGGACCAGAAGAGTAGGAATAAACTAGCCATATTCTGTTAATAATTTCTTTATTTGGCATTGTTCTTCGAAAATGTACATTATAAAAGTGGCGTCCATCACTATTTAGCGGATATTTATAATCGAGAGTGTTCCAGTTCAAAGGTACTCAAATGATCATCTGTGGTGGCGGAGTCCATAGGCGGAAGTCTGCAAATGACTTAATAGTCTGCATTTTGATTTAACAAAGCTGATGGCAACAGTGTGTCACGTGTCAATAATGGTTTCTCAATGTGTTGGTTCTCCTCTTTTATTCCATAGTGAACTTCTCAAATGATGGATCAGGAATCACAGGTTGCTCTTCGTGCTATCGGCATGCTTCTCCTTCCTGCCAGTCCTACGCAGAACATGCTCCTGTTTCAATTCTCAACGATCTTATCAGCCGCTTGTCTTTTGCGTTTTGAAAAAATAAATAAATAAACTAATTCATTTCTGACAATCCAGTCGACATATCAGTTTCATTTAAGCAAATAATTCTCTTTGCTTTGGAACATGTTTCATTTGTTTTGTTCTTTTAACTTTTCAATTTGTTGAAAATAAATTTCGACACCCCCTCACAACAGCGCAGCCGCACTGCCCAAAAACTGCCCCTGACTGTCACATTCAAGCTCTGGACCTTCATAAACTAATGTCTCCGTCGTTAACGTATTATAAGATGACCATAAATAATACCAATGGAAGACTTGTCGATTTACCCGGAGAAAAACAATTCCGTAAAGAAATTAAATAAATAAAACGCGAGATGGGTCACAACTACAGAAATCAATAACGTCAAACAAGACTCGTGGCGGTGCTTTGAAAACAAACAACCCCCATGTTCATTCTTTAGAGAGTTAGATGGCAGCGTCGAGAATATAGTGCCCACAAAAATTTATGGTCTTCAAATAGCCTTACATTATTCCTGATCAAGACATGGCAGTAAATGTTGCATCATTGTGATGATATAAATAATGCATAGAATTCTATATTTGTTTGCAATTTAAATATAATGCAGTTTGAAATAGTATAACGTTCATTAACGTACCAAACGTGTATAATACATGTGAAGATTTATAAATATTAATTAGTTTTAAGTACCCGGCGTTGCCCGGTTTCTATTGGCGGCTTATAAAAACTTTCAGTACCACGATTTGTGATTAAGTAAAGATCAAATTGTGATACTTTGAGTAATTCATTTTGTTTATTCTTTTAAGTCACATTAGGAACATTTAATATAATTTGTTTTATCGTTTCTTATTTATTACTGTTTGCTACAATGATTATTGCATTATGATTATTATTCCAATGCTTTTTAATAAACTATTTTTTTAGATTTATTAATTGACGCGAAACTAAATCTAAATTTCTTGCGGACCTGTTATGGAGCAAACAGCCTATGGTTATCAGTATGAAAAGCATGGGTTTTCCAAAGTTATGCTTCCTGAGACTGTCCTTAAGCCTTATGTATAGTAATTGCAGCTGCAAGTTGCCCGTGATATTGCAGTCACTTAAAAACGAAAAGCGTGTCTGTGGATGTGTGACATAGGTTATGTTATTGATTTCATATATCTTTCTCTTTGTCTTTATTTTCGTCTTCTACGTCTCCATCACCCACGCCCGTTGGGACTAAATTTTCCCATTCAAACGTTTGTCTTTCTTTTCTAATTTAGCAAGCAGTTTATGGCTGTTAGCATTTAATTGCATTTTCTTTGATGTAGGTTTACGAACAGACGAAATGAGTAACGCGAGTCGGGTTCTATGTTAATTTTAAACGCAAGAGATCGAATCGTGTTAACTCGTTCTAGACAAGTGATATAAGGGAATCTTAGATCTAAGACGAGTTCGCTTATATTACGTTTTATGGCCATAGTCTGCAGACAGTATTCGTGTGATCCTGTAAGTCGAGGAAATCTTCGCACGGGGTCTGGTCTATTACGTTACGTCGGTTCTCAAATGAGTCCGTACGCAACAGAGTGAATCTGGTTCGGCATGAGGGCGAAGAAATTTGTTTGATGCGCAGAACGAGTTTAAGGAATATGTAGATCTTCCCTAGGTGTAAACATCTGGAATGTGAGTCTGTCTCGGGTTTTAGACGTAACCATTTTCCTTTCATCAGAGAGATATTTATACTAGAGCAGTTTAGACTCTCATTCATTCAGTACTCCGCAGTCAAGACTAGAACCATCTAGCGTTCGATTCCTAAGATCTCTGTTGATAGAAGCATCATTTAGTTAGTCGATTGCCATCTAGCTTTCGATTCCTAAGATCTCTGTTAATAGAAGCATCATTTAGTTGGTCGAATTGGAAATAGTTCTTAGTAGTTCTGTGTTGAGGTAAATATATTGATAGTATTTGTGAGTGATTGAAGTGGAAATCGCCTATTATATTTCACTAGTTTCTTTTGTGCAGAGTGATTATGTAGAAAGTCAGTTATTTCTCTAGTTATTGTGTTACAGTGGAAAGCAGAATAAATTATAATTTCTAGCTAAAAAACTTATACAGCTATTAATAAAATTGATTAAACTGCTAGTAACCAGCAAGAGAATAGTTTAACTAACTAAGTAAATGCACTGATGACTCATGAGTATTGACGAAATATATTTTTATGTATTTCTAATTCATGATGTTGATTTTTTTAAATGACTAGAATTTATTTCACGGAAGTTTTAACGATGAGTCAAGCTCTAAGCTTATAGTTTCTGACTTAAAGTTAATAAACGAAGTGAATATTTTATGTTAACCGGGGTAGGATAGGATGTGTGTATAATATTGTGGCTTAGTATTTTGTACTTTTCTCTTCCTTATACAGTTGGGTCAGCCCAACCTCTACCAGCGGTTTTGTTCAGTATATGAGAAGAAACTAGAAGAAACATTGATGTAATTTAAATAAGTGAGTTTCCAAGTTATCACCTGTCTGGCATGGTGTGTGCATCCAGAAATAGACAGAGTACTCACCTGACTAACTTTAATACTAAATGAAATAACTGTGTCTATCGAGCCAGATTATAATTCTTCCCAGCAATCTCATTGTGCTTCAGCCTCCGTGGCGAGAGAAATATTATAATTGACAGATACCTTTTTGTTGTACGCCATAATTGTTGAAGGCGATGAAGACTTAGTATGGTATCTGTGGTCTGGTTTGTGTTAGATGCAGCTGATGTTCTCAAACAGTGAGCATTACAAAACAGGGCAATCCACACAAGGACGTCACGTTAACTCACGATGTGTAAAGTCAATGATGCTTGCAACAGCTAGTGACGTTTTTTTGTATAATTTATTATGGACGCCACAACGACGAGATACATGAAGATAATTATGCAGTAACATTACTGGTATAGAACAATAGTCATTACATCATCGCAGTAGTCAATACAGCAGGAACAGCAGACAGCATCAATAATAATGGTACATTATATGCCTTCTTAGGATATCATAAACAGCTGTGCATGTAGTCAGGTGGTAAGCTTTCCCTTTCCATCATAGCTAGTAGATATCAAATGGGAGATTAAATCTAGTCTCCTATATTCGACCTCAACAAGACAGGCATGTCTTTTGAGCGTCACATTATCGTCCTCTATGTTCCTTAAACAACAAAGGTATCAAACCTAGATCCATCAATAAAGTTCAGGAAGCAAATGGTCCTTAGGACAGGCATCAATCGATGCGTGACAATATAAGTGGATCGTGAGCTGAGCAAACTCGTCATATCATAGACTCTTTACTAAGGCAGGCTAGGCAAAAATGTCAACATCACAAGATGGCGATAAAGTTACTCAGAAAAGATTCCATTACCTGTTCATCTGGAATTAAATCACATAAATCACATAGGCCTCCCGGCACTTTGAATAGCATAGAGATATATCATCTCAAAAAAGGAACAACAATGATGAGGACTCCTTCCTGAATAATATAAGCGAAGACGCTAGCACAACGCTACGTCTCGCTTTACCAGCAATTCTGCTCAGACTGACCTGGGCGGAAATCATTCAAACAATCACAAACTAGGACATGCGCAGAACACGCGAATCGAATACAGCTCAGCTAACTTACGAAACGAAGAATGTTCTACGATGTTCGTCTGAAGATTTCGAACCTTAAAAGGAAATGACATCGCAAGTTGCCAACTGTTTCTATGAAAACGCTCCATACATGGTTATGACTTAAAATCGCTCACACACAAATTATCAACAACCCTCGCTATCAAGATAAGACAACTTCTTGGCGATGCTATCAAGATTAGACGACTGTAGAAATAAAAGTGACTACAATTCCATGAGTTACTTCTGAAAATACAATATAAATATGCAAGTTCACATCATTATAATCAAATAGCGGTGTCATACTCTAATACCGCTTAGAATGGATGTACACATCTGATATAGAATGTTAAATAGTACATTATCTAAATGTTTAATAATATCATTACATAATGAGATTAAACATAAATGACGATCCAGGACACATCTCCTGTCGTTCCAAGGGAAGTGTACAATGCGGAACTCTCCATGTTTGACAACAGAAAGGTAGCTTCTCAGATCAACAATAACGTGCTGAGAAAAAACAACCAATATAATTCTATTTAATAGCCATTAAGTTTCATACTATACAATACATTATTATTAACAATTGTGGCCGAGTGAACTTTCGGCCCTTATATTAACTACTCAGTCTTCCTTTTATATTAAAGATGGGAACAGAAGAAGATGATAACAAAGCACAATAGTATGTGTTCACCTAAAGTGAGGACAGATGTGCTAATGTATTGTAGTAATATAGGTGTGTTACGACTCTGTCGTATATCTAGAAATAGGACAGAAGTATTAGTTGGAATCATGTGGGCATCTGGACAGAATGTCAGCTATCACATTATCCGACCCACGGATAGCTCGTACCGTGAAGTGAAAAGGTTGAAGAGCAATAGCATATCGGGTGGATCTCGAACTCTTCAAGTTCTTAGTCTGAATAGCTGTAAGAGCTTTCTGATCAGTTTCTAGAATGAAATGTGCGCCCAGGAGGAATCTTTGTAGTTTGAGAATAGACCAAACCATAGCCAACAATTCACGGTCTAAAACCGAGTAGTTCCTCTCTGCCGCATTTAGTTTTCTAGAAATGTACATAACAGGATGCAGAGTTTCCGCATATTCCTGCATAAGTGCTGCTCCGATCCCAGTGGATGAAGCATCACTTCGAAGAACAAAAGTCCTATCAAGAGTAGGTAATCTTAGGATGGGAGGAGAAGAAAATATTTTCTTGATCTGGTCTAAGGAAGATTGACATTCCTGAGACCAACGAACCAGATTAGGCGACTCTTTCTTCAACAAAGTTGAGAGAGGTGCCATGATCGAAGATAGATTCGGGATGAATCTCCCATAGAATTGAATTAACCCCAAGAGACTACGGACTTGTTTCTTCGTCTTAGGTACAGAGATGTTCAATATTTTCGAAGTATTGTGGTCTTCTGTCTTCAAGAGACCATGACCAACACGATGACCCAAGAAAGAAATTTCACCAAAACCAATATAAGCTTTAGAAGGTTTTGCTGTCAGATTATACTCACGTAGAGTAAACAGTAGGTCATATAAACCCAGATAGTGATCTTCCCAAGAATCACTGAAGAGACAGATATCATCTAAGTATGCGATGACATCTGAACGATGAGAAAGAATTCGACGCATCATGCGAACGAAAGTAGCAGGGGCGTTCATAAGACCAAAGGACATTACATTCCATTGAAATAAACCCCTAGGTGTAGAGAAAGCAGTCAGAGGTTTGGCATGATCTGCTAAAGGCACTTGCCAATAACCTTTTGACAAGTCAAGTTTAGTGAAAAATCTAGAATTAGACAGTCTAATAAGTAGATCTTCTAGTAAAGGCATAGGTTCAGCATCGAACTTTGTGACTTGATTTAATTTGCGATAGTCAACGCAAATTCGTATGTTCTTATCTTTCTTCCGGACAATAACCATGGAAGAAGAATATGGTGAAGTCGATGGTTCAATTATGTTCAATTGAATCATTTCATCCAATTTCTTTTCCACTTGTGACTGAAAGTGTATAGGGATAGGATAAGGCTTAACCCTAATAGGATTATTGTCGGTAAGAATTATATCATGTTCTATGACATGCGTGTGACCAGGGATGTCGGTTAGAACATCCTTAAATGTCTGTAACATCGACGAGACTTGACGATGTTCATCAACAGAAAGATTAGGAGAAATGGAGACATCTTTCCAAGATTCCATGGAATGTAGTGGAACCACTGGAAGAGGAAGATCGACATCAGAAAAAACAGATTCCTCATCCTGTATGACAGACAGGGATGAGTAATGACCATGAGCTACAGAAGATTCGTCCGTTGCCTGAAAAATAGGCAGCAAATAGTCTGGACGCTCATGAAATTCCGTCAGCATGTTGATATGGAAAGTTTTATGCTTTCCATCTATATCGACCACATAGTCAACATCGGAAATTCGTGAGACTATTGCATACGGACCTTTCCATGCAATAAGAAGTTTATTTTCCCTACTGGGGAGTAGGACGAATGCTTTGTCACCTGGACAAAGTTGTCGCAGACATCTGTTCTTGTTAGCAAACTGTCTTGCTTTTTCTTTAGCAATTTCTGACGAAGCAGTCGCTTGTTTGCATGCCTCAATGATCTTTTGCCTAAGAGCAATGACATACTCATATGAAGATTGAGTGTCATCACTAATATCATCGGCAGTGATGAGATCGTGTAACAAAGACATAGGGCCGCGCGGACGCGCGCCAAAAACAAGTTCAAAGGGAGAAAATCCTGTGTGTTCGTTTGGGACATATCTATAGGCAAAGAGAGCCGCAGGTAAAACCCTGTCCCAATATTGAGGATGATCTTCAGTTATCTTACCAAGCAAAGTCTTGAGCGTTCTATTCAGACGCTCAACTAACCCATTAGACACAGGATGATAGATGCTACTGAGAGATCTTTTAATGTGTAAGGTAGACATTACTTGAGACATAGTATCAGATATGAGTTGAGTACCATGGTCTGATAGTATTTCTCTGGGGAACCCCAAGCGAGAAAATATCAGCCAAAGAGCATCTGCGATATCTGTAGTAGATATGCTCTTTAGAGGGATAGCCTCTGGCCAACGTGTGCACATATCGACACATGTAAGGATAAACTGATGTCCTCTGGCCGACTTTATCTTAAAAGGGCCAATAATATCTATGGCCATTTTCTGAAATGGCCGAATAGGGATGTCAGCAGCCTGGATAGGCGCAGCATGTCGTGGTCCTCTAGATTTGACCTCCTGACATACCTGACATGATCGGCAGTATATACGAATGTCTTTGTTGACAAAAGGCCAAAAGAAAGCCGCAATGACTCTCGACTTTGTACGGGAAAATCCCATGTGTCCAGCACATTGCGAGTCATGAGCATGTTGCAATATTTGCACTCTCATACTCTTGGGAACAAGAATTTGCGAATGTGCCGACGTGGTCGAGTCTTGTACCATACGTACAAGTACGCCGTTTCTCATTGCTATCCAAGATTTTCTTTGTGTATCCTTATTTGGATCACCTTTCTTCGCAAGAATGAAGAATTTTTTAGCGTAGGATATTCTTCTTGTAATTTTATGAACGAGTCACGAGAAATAACCAAGGTACTATCTTGGCTATCATTATCACTATCCAATGAAGTTTGCGGTGTTTGTAGAGCTTGTGCTCTTGTAACCACTGCATTGGTAGCTTGCATATTATGATCTTCCCAAGCAGCAATCTGCTGTGGGGTACATTCCCTAACTCCGTGGATACGACCAATAATAAGGTCCGCAATAGGATTAGGTAAGAGACAGGCATGCACATCTCCTGTAAAGAAAGGAGTGGCAATGTGAATTACAGCAGTAGAATATTTCTCTAGAGTGCCGCCAAATGTGACACATTTGATAACCTTTCCTGTAGCACAGGATGGTTCTACAAGCGATTGTCTAACACCAATAGTGGTGCATCCAGAATCGAAAAGTAATGAGACCGGAGTATTATTAACAAGACCCTTATGTAGGATTAGAGAACCTCTTCCGTCATGCGCAACCGAAGCAGGAAGAGCGGGGAGAGGGTGACCACAATTCAAAGTCGATATTGTAGTCGGTTCGAACAAAGTACTGCATTGGGGGCACTTATTTGCTCTCCCAAAGTCAAAAGAAGAACAAGTGACAGCGTCAGAGTTTTTATTATCAGAAACCTGATTACAGGCTCCCTGAGATTCTTGTTGAACCGAGTTAGCCTGCTGATATCTCTTTTTTTGTATTGAGATCTACCGCGACTACTATTACCTCTGAAGTTATCACTGTTGTTATTATCTCTGTAGTTATTATTGTCTCTATTATAACTGTTATCCTGTTTTGAACTACAGTTTCCATGATTATTATCATGTCCACATTGATGTGAACATCTATTTGTTTGGTTTTGAGGTCTACGCGAGGAAAAGCCTCTGTTACCATATCCTCTTCTGAAATGCCTAAAATTATTAGGTTGGAAGTAACGAGGACTGTCAGCTCGTCTCCAATTCTTCGAAGAAGAATCACCCTGAAATTGATTTCCATAATTTTGACCGTAACTACGGTTACTTTTCCTATCAAAATTTTGTTGGAATCTATGACTAAAGTTTTGACCATAAGGTGCTGCCGAAGCAACTGGCAGACCTTCTTTTACTTTAGAGTTACCAATGGTTACGTGAGGATGCGCAGTTATATACTGGCAACAGAAATCTTCCATTTCTTTTATTGTTTTAGGTTTACGTTCGTGAAGGAAAGCAAGGAAAGACTCATTGACAGAAGACATGACTTTGTCTCTAAGTATTAAGTCCACCCAACTTAAAAAAGTAAGACGTATCTTTGAAATGAATTCAGAGAATTGCACACCAGTTTCTGGCAACATATTTTTAAATTGAAAACGTTAGCCGTCTTCGTCAAGTTGGTATTTTTTTAACAATATAGCCCTGACAACCTCATAGTTGTTCTTGTCAGGCTCATCTACCATGCTTAACATACTCAAAGCATCACCTCTAAGTATCTTGGACAAATGATAAACCTGCAATGATTTATCTATGTTATGTACTTTACATGAAGTTTCAAATCTGTCCAGATAGAATGTTATATCGTCGATGGAAGCATTGAATGGTGGTAGATTAAGCTTGAAAGTGCTTGCATTAGTCTTATCTGAGACCTTATTTGCATCATTAGCATTACCCATGTTCATCACCTTTAATTTCTCAACTTCCAAAGCTAAGAGTTTTTCTTCATGCTCCATTTTTGCTTTTCTCTCATCAGACTCTCTTTGTAACTTCCTTTCTTCAGCCTCTTTTTCAAGTCTTTTATTGTCAGCTTCTTTTTCAAGTCTTTTATTTTCAGACTCAATCTGTAGTCTCTTCTCTTCAGCATCTGCTTCTCTTTTTTGTTTTTCCATTTCCATTTGGAATCTTTTTTCATCCACCTGCATCTGCAGTTTCTTTTGTTCAGTTTCCATTTTTAATGCTTTATCATATTGAGTAGTTGCAAATTCTTCTAACTTATCACCAGTCTTCCCAAGCGATTTACCCTGCTCAATAAAGTATTCAAGTGTAGACATGTTGAGTAATAATATGAGTCCACAACCTGAAATAATTAATTATCTTATTTCAAATTTAATTATAACAAGTCTTAAATGAAGTACTTGCTTACTCACAACACTATATTATCATCCCAATCTCTATGGGAAACAAGTCTTATATCAAAGAACTTGTGTATAGCCCTTGTTGAAATATCATCAATCAACTCTTGATCATAGGTGCACTTCCCATTCAATAGTGCACAATACTATTCATCATTTATTTATCAACAGTATAGTAGTGGTGCATCAGCATAATCCATTATCCAATCTGAATTAATTACTGTAAGTAATATTATTCATCATTTATTAATCATCAGTGTAGTAGTAATGCATAAGCATAACCCACTATCAAATGTGAATTAACTACTATAAGTGTAACCAATGACTATGTAAACACAATCACAATGTAAACAATAACAATGTAAACATTACACTGTAAACAATACAATGTAAACAATACAATGTAAACAATAACAAAGATTTAGCAACTATACGAAAACATTCGCAGAAATCAACAAAAAATAAAGCGAAAATTAAAGAAATATCACAAAAAATGTGATGATATCTGCGAGAAGATATTACAAATACAAGACACCACAGTGTATAAACAAAAATGGTGTATGAAACTAAACAATAGGAAAGAGTAGGCTAGCAAATACAAACAAATCAAAACAGAACTAAAGAATGCAGAAAAATAACGAAAACAATACTAACACATGACATCACAACTAACAAAAAATAGCAACAGAAGTCGCTTTGCAAATTCCAGTATCGGAAATTTGCACACCCTACAGAACACTCTCAATAGAAGACCTCTATGACGTGGTATGATCTATAGGAGTCGCCTCCCATCCAGACCCGCAGAAACATAAACATTTAAATATAAATATACAAATAACAAAAAAACATATAACATGTAAACAAAAGAATTAGAAATACAGAAGACTCAGTAGAAGTATAAGGGCACAGTTCACGAACAAACAGGCCACTTAACTTATTGATATCCAACCGTCAGCAGGGCAAAGAACATGTGAAGATCAGCATTCTCTGGAAAGAAGATCCAACGTTGATCGAACATGTTGATCTTGCTTGGTAACTGCCAGGACGATGGTAAACTTGAGCTTCTGATATAATGTATGTTGTGTTGTTTCGGCACTTGACCCTCTTATCCAATAGTAAATTGATTGAAATCGGTACTTGGCCTTCTTGAGAAAACAACTCGTATCAACCGGCACTTGACCTTCACAAACGACAGCAACTTGATGCAAGGAGGACAGCAACACGTTTCAACTGGCAATGTATGACTCAACGCCGAGTACTGTCATTTAAAATAAGTTAGTTGCTTATCCTTTACAGGACGTGGCAATCAACCCCAGCTTTTATTGGCTGTTTGTGATTTTTCTAGGCAATTTTTACGTTCAGTAGTTTGCCATTGCTTTCTGAACGGTACGGCGCTTATACCATTGTTAAAAATCCACACAAAGCGATCTGCCACCAAACCGCCTGCAGCAGGTTTCGAACCTGGTATATCTGGATTATGAAACTGCGTTCATATCCATTAGGCCACAGACGCCGACACTGTCATTTAGGCACCCAAAAATTGCAACAAAAATTTTTAAGTCCAGAAGGTACCGGACAACGCCGAGTAGTTTCAGGATTTTTTATGTAGATGTAGAATGTCTTGAAAAATGCTGCATGTTGATTTCTTGAAGGATGCAGTTTGTTGAATTCTTGTTGAATGAAGTGGGTAAGGGACCCCGAGTATGTTGGTACCAGACCAAACCAGCTTATGGCCACCAAATGATCGATACCTCTTTGTTGTACGCCATAATTGTTGAAGGCGATGAAGACTTAGTATGGTATCTGTGGTCTGGTTTGTGTAGGATGCAGATGTGTACTCAAGCAGTGAGCATTACAAAACAGGGCAATCCACACAAGGACGTCACGTTAACTCACGATGTGTAAAGTCAATGATGCTTGCAACAGCTAGTGACGTTTTTTTGTATAATTTATTATAGACGCCACAACGACGAGATACATGAAGATAATTATGCAGTAACATCACTGGTATAGAACAATAGTCATTACATCATCGCAGTAGTCAATACAGCAGGAACAGCAGACAGCATCAATAATAATGGTACATTATATGCCTTCTTAGGATATCATAAACAGCTGTGCATGTAGTCAGGTGGTAAGCTTTCCCTTTCCATCATAGCTAGTAGATATCAAATGGGAGATTAAATCTAGTCTCCTATATTCGACCTCAACAAGACAGGCATGTCTTTTGAGCGTCACATTATCGTCCTCTATGTTCCTTAAACAACAAAGGTATCAAACCTAGACCCATCAATAAAGTTCAGGAAGCAAATGGTCCTTAGGACAGGCATCAATCGATGCGTGACAATATAAGTGGATCGTGAGCTGAGCAAACTCGTCATATCATAGACTCTTTACTAAGGCAGGCTAGGCAAAAATGTCAACATCACAAGATGGCGATAAAGTTACTCAGAAAAGATTCCATTACCTGTTCATCGGGAATTAAATCACATAAATCACATAGGCCTCCCGGCACTTTGAATAGCATAGAGATATATCATCTCAAAAAAGGAACAACAATGATGAGGACTCCTTCCTGAATAATATAAGCGAAGACGCTAGCACAACGCTACGTCTCGCTTTACCAGCAATTCTGCTCAGACTGACCTGGGCGGAAATCATTCAAACAATCACAAACTAGGACATGCGCAGAACACGCGAATCGAATACAGCTCAGCTAACTTACGAAACGAAGAATGTTCTACGATGTTCGTCTGAAGATTTCGAACCTTAAAAGGAAATGACATCGCAAGTTGCCAACTGTTTCTATGAAAACGCTCCATACATGGTTATGACTTAAAATCGCTCACACACAAATTATCAACAACCCTCGCTATCAAGATAAGACAACTTCTTGACGATGCTATCAAGATTAGACGACTGTAGAAATAAAAGTGACTACAATTCCATGAGTTACTTCCCATGCATTAAAAAAATTAAATATAGTCAGAATGCATGGTCAGAATATATAGTCAGAATAAGTTGCGACAAGTTTAGCGCAACAATAATCAATAACATTTCCGACATTTTTGACTAAATTGTGGTGTGACCAAAAATTGTTATATGGAGAGAAATCACCGACCTGTCATTCCTAGTTACTGGAAACTTCAAGCTATTGACACTGTGCGCACTGTTAACTTTCTTGCTTGGACAAATTAAATGTGACCTAACCAGAACTCCTAAATAATAATAACCGAGAAAACGTTCCCTGAAGAAGTGAATTCGACCTGTCTTTGTGGAATTGGGGTTTTCGTGGCCAAAAATAACACGGGAGTTGCTTTATGTGCGTGTCCTAAGTATTGTTCCAGAAGTTACTACACAAGTTGTAGGTAAGAAAGTACGCCTGTGGCCACGGCTGAATGAAGAGAGAGAATGCAGGACTGAGTGATTCCTTTATGATTTGATTTATGCACCCACTTTGAAAATTCATTTATGCAAGTTGGTTACTAATGCTGTTTTCTTCTTAGACTAGATTCAGGTATTAACTCTGTTCTTAAACTATAGAGGAGAAATCTTAGACTATAGCGTATAAATCCGTGACTCTTTGGGGCTATCACTTTTCTTCTAACAGGATCGTGGGCTAAACATAGAGAGAAAAGATTACACTTATGGGTCTATTATTCTTTTAGTAATTCATAAACCAATGTGTAGTTATATGTGCTTGATATGCTAACTTATTCGTTGTGGAACATTTTCTTTATGTTAATAAAATTTACATAAACTCATACAAGTGTGTCAGTCAGCTTGTCCCACAATATTCATATTCCATAGATATAGTGTCACGTCTGTACGTCTAAACGTTCGTCACTTATGTGTGCGTGTCTGTGAGTGGGTGATATAGAATATATATATATATTACTGAGTAATTTGTCTGACATACATTTTCTATTGTAGAGAGATAGGCTGAGCGAGAGATTTTCTCGGGTTCAGGGACAGAATTACTTATTTTTCCACCATCTCACTCGTGAAAACTATTTTTTTATATCTTCTCTCACTGAGTCACCTCATGTTCTAGTCTATTCAGAAGGGACCAATCTGAGTCTTAATTCACCTATCATAAATCTACGACATGATGTCATTGGAATGTGTGGAATGAACGCATCGTCTCTTCTAGCACAGTTTGGTAACACTGCGGCCTTTTTCACGTTTGATGTGATGTTTGTCACACATTATTTTGGGCCATTACACAATTTATCAGGATCCAGATTTTCTTTTAATTCTTGTGGGAATGATCTAAGTATTAACTCATTTGTTTGCCACAAATTATTCATCCTGTTCTTCTTCCTGGCCTGGTTCCATTCTAGTCCTCGGTCCTTCAAAGATTGTCTAATGTTGTCCTCCCAGCGGACTCTGGGTCGTCCTGGAGGTCTGGATCCCTGGCTCTTTGTTTCCCATGCTTGTCGTGGTAGCCGATCTTCTCCCATTCTGCAGACATGGCCAAACCATCTTAGTTGGGACTGTTCTATTTGGGTCTGCAGCGGATGGGATTTTAGGCCTTGACGGATCGTCTGGTTGCGGACCATGTCTCTTCTTGTTACTTCAACCACTTTCCTCAGATACCTCATTTCTGAGGTTTGGATCTGGCTTTTGTGGGTTGTAGTCATTGCCCACGACTCGCATCCATATGTCAAGACTGGGACATAGGTGGAGCGGTATACAGCCATCTTCGTTTTCTTACCAACCTCTTTCTTGCTGAGGAATCCACGATTTATGGCCTGAAAAAGTCTCCCAGCCGCTGCTTTTCGAGTGGCCAACTCTTCTTTGATGCCTCCCTTTCGGTCTATAATAGCTCCGAGATATCTAAAGTGGTCGACCTGCTCCAGGACCTGTTCTCCCAACTTAATCTGATGTTTTCTTTCTTCTCGTGATATCACCATGGATTTTGTTTTAGAGCTGCTTATGACCATCCCTCTCTTCTCCAGCTCTTCCTTCCAGACTTGCAGGTTGGATTGGAGATGTGCCTCTGATTTAGCAATCAGGGCAACATCATCAGCAAATGCCAGCTCCGAAATATAGACCTGTCTCATCTTCCAGTACCCCACTGAATACTTTCTTGTTCTCTCCTTACATGCCTTGATGACATCGTCCATAAGGAGTATGAAGAGGTAAGGTGATAGGATATCACCTTGTCTTACACCAGTGGTGGTCCTGAACTCTTCTGACTTATGGTTTGCTGTCCTCACATAATTTCTGCAAGACTTGTAGAAGCTCTGTATAGCATGAATCAGAGGTGCTGGAATATTCTTCCTTGCCAAACAGTCCCAAAGTTTGCTCCAGGGGACCCTGTCAAATGCCTTTTCCAGATCTATGAAACAAAGATGGATCTCACTCTTATACTCAAGGGCCTTTTCACTCAGCTGTCTGAGTGTGAAGATTAGGTCTTGAGTACTTCGGTTTGCTCGGAATCCGCACTGGACCTCATCCAATTGTGGCTCAGCTAGGCGTCGGAGTCTCTGCTCTAGGATTCTAGAGTAGATTTTACCAGGGACACTGAGAAGGGATATGCCTCTATGGTTTCCACACTGTCGATTGTCACCCTTTTTGAAAATTGGTGTTATGATGGCAATCTCCCAATCCTTTGGTATGGTCTTGTTGCACCATGCTGCCTGTAGGACCTTTAAGAGTAATAGGTCGCCTGATGCTCCCATGTACTTAACCATTTCTGGTGTTATACCATCATGCCCTGCTGCTTTGCCCATCTTGATTTTCTCTAGTGCTGCCCTCAGTTCTTCCATCTTTATGTCATCTTCACCATCATTGGTTTCCTCTTCTGTGTCAGTGGTTATCATTTCTGATGCTTCATCATGCTCACCATCCAGGAGTTCTGAGAAATATTCTTTCCATCTTTCCATTACTTCCTTCGGGGCAGTAAGCAATTTGCCTTGCTTGTCCTTTATAAATTTGAGAGGGCATTGTTTTTCTTTCCTCATGTTCTTTAGGGTCTTATAGAACAATTTCTGGTTTTCTTGTGCATCTTTTTCTAGCTTTTCTCCAAATTCTTCCCAGGACTTCTGTTTTGCTGCTAGCACTTTGTTCTTTGCTTCTGTTCTGAGTGTCACATATTCTCTATATTTTTCCATTTGTCCTGTTGTGTTTTTAGCTCCCAAGTATTGTTTCCATGCCATTTTCTTCTCTCTTATTTTCTCTTTGACTTCCTCTGTCCACCAAGGTGTCCTCTTTCTCTGGTTCCCAAGTCGGACTTCACCGCATGCTTCTGCAGCAGCTGTCTTTATGATATCCTTGAATTTATTCCAGAGGGTTTCCAAGTCATCAGGTCGTTCTTCTGTATTGCTCACTGCTGTAGCAATAAGCCCCTGATATCTGGTCTTAATTTCTGGCTCTCTCAGCTTGTAGGTCCTAATGCTCATTTCTCCTGTTCGTTTACTTTGTTTCTTGCGTGATGTTGGGCAGTTCCTAGGCTGAGCAACTCTTTCAGTTGTTCGTTTGATTGTTAGCAGGTAGTGATCACTTCCAATCTCTGGCCCCCTCCAGACTCTTGCATCTCGGACATATCTGAATGAGCTTCTCCGAACAATGGCATAGTCGATCACTGACTTCTCATTCTTGGTTGGTTCACATCTAGTGTATGCATGTATGCGCTTATGGGGGAACTTTGTGTTTGTAATGATCAGATTCTGCTCACTGCAGAATCTAAGGAGTCGCTTTCCATTGTCATTGAGAGTATCTTCTCCATATCTTCCGATAACTCCACCCCATCTAGCATGGTCATTTCCAACTCTGGCATTAAAATCTCCGAGCATAATAACTTCATCTAGGCAGTCATCCACTGTCCTTTGAAGCAGCTCGAAGAATTCCTCCTTGACCTCTGCTCTCTCATCCTCATTTGGCCCATACACTATGACCAGGTTGACTATGGTTTCTCCTTCTTTTAGTTTTACAACCATAATGCGCTCCGAGATAAAGTTCCATCCCTTGATACTATCTTTTTGATTTTGGGCCACAATGCAACCCACGCCCCCTTTAGCTCTTTCAGATATGGGTACACCACTGTAGAGCAACGTGTTGCCATCGAGATCCATGACTCCTTGTCCTTTTTTCTTCGTTTCCGTTATAGCCAGGATTTCTAGTTTTGCTTTCCTCATCTCTTCCACCAGCTCCTCTTCCTTCCCATTTATACTTCTTGTGTTCCAAGTTCCATAAGTCGTAGTCCGTAGTCCGTTCCAGTTCGTCGCCTTTAGAATCAGTCCGGTTTTCTCTCTTGTAGTTCGCGTAATCATGATTTAAAGCAAACAGGTGATTGGCCTGTTGTGCCTTTGCATGGTGGAGGGGCTGCCTCCTTACGGCCTCCATGCAGGCCGCCCTCCTCCTTTTTCATCCGGGCTTGGGACCGGCATTGGCGGAGTTATCTTGTATATACGCTTTTTTAAATTATTTATTTATTTATGTATTTTTACATCTGACACATAGATTAATACAAGTATTTGAACACATTTGTCACTGAATATAGAATACAGAACAGACAGGAAAGAGATAAGAGCACAAGAATACTTAAGTGTAATTAAGCTTCCAGCAAGCTAACTCTAAATTGTACGACATTTCTTGATTAAATTTTGAATTTTTATTTATTTACAATATATTTGCAATTGGGCTTATTTTGGCTTTTCTTTCATAAAGTTTGAATTGTTTTTACTCTGGTATTAGACTTGTGCACTTGACGGTTTGACTGACAACACAACTATATTAGCCATACAACTACACAAAGCTAGTCTGGGAAGTGAAACAGTTAGACTGTCGTAAATTTATTTTGAGAGAAAAGAGTCGTAGAAATAGTGGTCCGGTTTAGAGTGGAAAATGATGATGGAAAGCTCAGTGATAGAAAATGTAGAGATTTAATAGTTACTTCACAGCGTGCTGGAGGAGAGTAAAGACAGACTTATTTACGACAAATCGCTTCTCTCAATCTTCTCTTCCGCTCTCCTGGTCAAACAATTATTTGCCAGTTTTCCAGACTCGCATTTGCGCGCACACCGATTTGGTGTTTTCAAACACACACATGACGTTGATACAAACTATATTAAACGAATAGGGGAAAAGTTGGGCTTTGGGTATATCCAACACACAGAACTAAATGAGTTTAGGTGATTTTATTCACTTTAAAACATCAATCACTAAAAATATCAGATATTACATAAATTATCATAAGTACACAAATGCAAATAACAAGTTTGGGAGGGGGTGAAGAAGATTGGTATCGACTAAGCCCTTCCCGCTCATTAGACAAAGACAAACCCAGTCCAGAGATAGATAATATCAGGAACACGGGTACGTTAACCTAACAGTAAAGTTAATTACTCTGAAAGAGGTGTTACCAAGTTAGGTATAAGTGATAGAAAAAAAAAAAAAAAAAAAAAACCTGTTCTTCCCAGCTGTTCTTCCCTTTACTAAGCAAATGGAAAGGAGGTGGTTTTAAACAGAGTTAACAAATTATCAACTATCCCACTTAAAGGAACAATGTAGGGTATACAGAAAAGATATATGTTACCAGGTAAGCAAGTTAACAAAATGGTCACACAAAAGAATTAATTTCCTGTCATTCATACACGCGCTAGCAAAGGCCTTCACTCATCTTGCTCTCACTTACCGATTGTGAAAAAATCTTGCATTCCATAGAATAACACAACAGCAGTTACACCTCAAACTAAATGTATGAGTGTTTGTTCAAGTTCTAGCCCCAGATTAGCGGGTAGGCGGTCAGCACATAAAAGGATCCCGTAATCGCTGGAAAATGAATCTGTAGTTGTGTCTCTTTTCTTAATAACAGTTTCTATGGGAGGGCACGGTCTCTGATACCGGGGTGAGGATGGTGTGGTCTATTTGACTATGCCGCTGATAATAAAATTCTTACGCGTGCTGGTACACTTTATCCGTGAGGTATGGTTTAAGTCCAGTGAGAAAACTAGTCACATCACTGTTCAGGAAATTATGAATTATCTCTCTGTGTCAGTAAACTAACAAAGCTCGGGCCAGTGTTCTTCTTCCCGTTACGACTTAAGTTGTTTGATGGTGCGTTAAATTTGTCTTTGGGTGTGCTTTCTTTGCTATAAGTTAGATAGCGGAATTCCAAACATAGAATCGCCTCAAAGATTAAAAATTTACACAGTCTCAACAAGTTCTGCGTCAGGGGAACTCTACACACTGTTTATGCTTTGCTTTGCTTAGATTGATTTCTTTATTGCTTTCTTAATGCTGGGATCGCACAGGTTACGATCACTCTGTATGAAAGAAAAAAAAGACATGTAATATACCGAAAACAAATAACCTTCTAAAGCGCGATGAATTTCCCGTTAAGCCTATAATACATATGCTCGCGTATTTAATTATGTATTTAATAAACACTGCGCGAATTCTAGTGGTTAAAAACCCACATCTATAAAACTAGGACTTAACTGAATTTATTAATTATAAATTCCTTCGCGACTTTAAAAGTTAATTTACGCATCTATTATCTTTTGAAATAATATAATAGATAGATCATTATATTTAAAACTGGAACTCTTGAGATGGTTTAATTAGATAGATTTAAATTAACACAGCATCCCTTGAAATAGAATGACTAGACCACTGATCACTTTACACAATATATATTTTACCGCTTTGCACAGAATTTGAAATCACTGCAAATATATATAAAATCCAGGGGAAAATCTATAACAAGATTTCAATAAAGCTAGTGCTACTGTAAAGGTCTGGCCAGCGAGTGATAACGTGTCTAGTTCTACATGGTCTATTTAGCTAAAATGGAATGTAAGTTGAGTGGGACATGATAAACTTGACAACTTATTTGATCTCACGAACTTTTGGGGATCTGACCGCCAAATCAAGAGAAGAAGCCGCCCCCTGGTCTTCGTATCCGCTCGCTGCTGCCCGTTTCGCTTTCCCCCGTTCGCTCGGTTCCTCGATTGACACCGAGACGCGAAATTAGCGGCAAGCAACTGCGTCTCGTATCAGGGAAAACTACTGTCTTTGATAACGCCGATAGTCTCCCCTAAAATCCCTCGGTCTGTCTCTTTGATCTCGTCGCTGTATCCTACATGAGTCCCGGTGGAATGAGTTCTGGCAAACGAAAAGTTACAACAAATGTTCAGGGGTTCTAATGTTATGAAAAGCTAAAGGTCCCTTTAAATCATCCATCATATCAGGGAAAATTCACTTGTCAAACTAGACGTACGTCACAATCGACCCCACTTTTAGACATGAAACCATTTTTCATGTTTTCATTTTTGACAATGGAGGTGACCTGATTGGTGATTTTAGGATGAGTGGTATCTTCCGTTTGCTCTTCTTCCTCTGTAGACCAGTTTCTACTCAGGAAATCAGCCCCGACATTCTGTCTTCCCGGAATATATTCCACTTTGAAAGAATAGACGCTTAGAAGGAGGGCCCAACGCATGATCCTAGCGTTAAATTTTTTATTGGCACCAAGAAATGCTAACGGAGCGTGGTCTGTTTGCACCGTGAACGATGTACCATAAAGAAACTCATGATGGCGTCTGATACCGTCAATCAGAGCAAGACATTCCCTTTCAACTACGCTGTAGTTCCGTTCCGCTTTATTTAATTTCCGACTGCCATAGGCAACTGGAAATAGCATGTTCAGGTCACTGTCATCGGCTTAAAGCAGTGTTGACCCGATGCCCTGACCTGACGCGTCAACTCTCAGTACAAAAGGTTTCTTGAGGTCAGGCAACCTCAAGATGGGGTATGCGGACAACTGTCCTTTCAAAGTGCTATACGCGTGTTCGCACTTTTGATCCCATATGACCTTATCAGGACAACCTTTCTTTGTGAGGTCAGTCAGAGGTGCCGTCAGTCCGTTGAAGTTCTGGATGTACTTCTGATAGTATGCACATAGCGATATGAAGGAACGTACGTCTTTCTTCGTTCGGGGTCTTTTTGCTGCCACTATTTTCTCCACGTTCTTCTTAATAGGCCAACTGCATCCGTGAGAAATAGTGTGCCCCAGGAAGTCTAACTGTTCAAACCCGATGAGACATTTGCTAGGTCTGGCTTTGAGACCCGTTTCCTGTAGTCTCCTGAGGAGCATAGCAACCGTAGCAATATGTTCTTCATAGGTTTCCGATGCAATTAAGATGTCATCCATGAAATTATGGATATGGGGACTTTGCAAAGGTTCTAGAAGCTTCCTCATCATCCTGGTGAACACTCCTGGTGCGTTATGCAAACCGAACGGCATCACGTTAAATGTGTAATGTCCTTCACTAGTGCTGAAAGCTAACAAAGGTTTAATTTCCTCCTTGACTGGTATTTGATAATAACCTTTACTGAGGTCAATCTTGGAGAAGATCTTAGCTTTGCTGAGCTTGGTGAACAACTCAGAAACAGTTTGGAGAGGTTCGGGCTGGAATTCCGTTACAGCGTTTAGCAACCTGTAATCAATGCACAGCCGAACTTCCTTATTGGGCTTCTGCAACAGCACTACGCTCGAGCTGTAAGGAGATGTAGACTCACTGATAATTCCTGCATGACGCAGCTTGTCTATTTCTCCGCGAAGTGCATCAGCTTTAGCGTACGGGATGGGGTAAACTCTGGTTTGAACAGGGGTCTCGTTTGTTAATTTCATATCAAATTCAATGAGATTTGTTCGACCAGGTACATCCGTTAAAACTGCACTGTACTGTTTTAGTAGAGCCCTAGTTTCTGTTTGTTGTTCTGGTGAGAGATTGTCGCCGAACTTGACATCTTTAAAGGATTCTGTGGGTTGCAGTGGATACTCCATGCAACCATCATCATCTTCCTCGTCTTCCGTTGCTATGGCGACAGCCAGGAGATGCTCGGAGGATGGCACCGGTCTTTCCAAATATTTCTTTAGCAGATTTATGTGGAAGACCTTCTCCTTTCCTTTGATGGAGATCTTGTAGTTGGTACGTGAGATCTTTTTAAGGACGGTAAACGGTCCTTGCCATCCGATGCGAAGTTTATTGCTTCCGGTTGGAAGTAGCAATAGGACTTTCTCCCCTGGTTGTAGTTCTCTCTCTTTTGCAACTTTGTTGTATCTTTTAGTAATTTTAGCGCGGGCTTTCTTAAGGTTGGTAGTAGCTAGATCCCATCCTAGCTTTAGCCTTTCCTTAAGCTCAGATACATGCTTGCAGAGACGACTGTCTCGTCAGCCTTCTGGTCTGTCAGGGACCGAAGTAAGGCTTCTAGTGGCCCCTTAATAGGTCTGCCAAATAAAAGTGTAGCTGGCGCAAAACCCGTAGACGCTTGGGGTACCTCTCGGTAGGCGAATAAGGCAGCCGATATATATTGGTCCCAGTCTTCCGGTTTCTCCTGACCCAGCTTACGTAACATCATGGTGAGGGTACCGTTAAAACGTTCCACGAGCCCATTTCCGGCCGGATGGTAGGGACTTGTGTGGATATGTTTGGCCCTCAAGATCTTAAAGATCTCCTCCATTAACAGGCTACGGAATTGGGATCCATTGTCCGTCAAAACTTGTTGAGGGAATCCCAACCGTGTAAAAATTTGCACAAGGACTTCTGCGACATGCTTGGAATTAGTGCATGGTAGCAGTACGGCTTCGGCCCACATAGTGCAAGTGTCAACTAAGGTCAGGATGAACCTGTTCCTTCTTTTGGTCTTTTCCAGAGGACCAATAATGTCGACAGCAACCCGTTCAAATGGAGTCCCTACTATTGGCATTTGCCCCATAGGTACTGGGGGTGTCAAGTGCTTGGGTGCTACCCGTTTGCACTGGGCGCAGGATTTCACGTACCTGACAATGTCAGAGTTCATTCCTGGCCACCAATAGTGGTTTTTTATTCGCTGAATAGTGGCGTTTTGTCCCATGTGTCCGCTAAAGGGAAGAGAGTGCCCCATTTCTAAGATCTGGTTTCTGTACTGCGTCGGTACTAGGAGCTGGTTATTCCCCGTGTCCGGGTTGCCCGTTCTACGATACAATACACCATCCTTAGAAAAGATGTCTCCGTTGTGTCTGGGGTCCTTAGCCATGGGCAGTTTTTTAAAGCAGGGCGCCAGAGTAGGGTCCTTTTGTTGCGCTCTTTCAGTTCATTCGGCAACAAGTTTGGCGCAGGCTCCCTCTCCTTCTTGGCTTGCCCTCTTGTGGTTACCGCTGCCACAATCGGCTCCTTAGGTCTCCCAATGAACACATATCTACATCCCAGGATAACTGGGTAGATCGGATCATCCATTATGGCCGCTTTAATAACTCCTCTGACAAAGTCAGAGTGTATTTCTACCAGTGCGATAGGAAGCGTCCTGGGTGCATCACTCCTGAAAACTCCACTAAGTTTGACGGTTTCCTCTGTCTCCTGACCGGGTTTGACTAGGTGCCTAGCGACAATACAATCAAAACTTAATCCAGTGTCAAAAAGACAAGTAGTGGAGGTACCGTTCAAAATTACAGTTCCTCGAGTTGAGGGTCGGTCCCCCTCAGGTTGAGAATCACTGACATTGACTCTACCTTTCGAGGCTGTATGCAAACATCCAATGCGGTTTGCACCGGTTTGTTTGCCCTGATCAGACGTTCCTGGTGTAGGGGTCTTCCCTTTTCCTTGACCTTGGTGGCCGCGCTGCCACGTAGGCTTGTTGGGTTGATCAGAATTGTTGTTGGGGGGGTATCGGGTTTTGTAGAATTTCGATTTTTCCTGGGGAGGTTTCTGGGTATTGTTATCTCGTTGGTTATAATGTTGAGAGGAAGTGGAAGAATAGGATGCCTGCTCTAGATTCTGTTTACGAGATGGCTCATCTGTGGGTTTACGTTTAGTGCTGGGAAGTTCGGCCATTGCATTGCTATAGCGTTCGGCTTTATTGAGTATGTCTTCAAGCCTGACTGCCCCCTGTTCCGCCAAAAATCTACGTGTTTCATTCGACAAAGTGGATTTTATCTGCTCCACAAGAACAAGTTCGAGGAGTCCCTCATATGAAAGAGGTAGGTCAGATAATTCAATGCACTTTGTCAGATAACCCGTGAGACGTGAAGAGAACTGGGAAATGTTTCCGTGCTCTCTTTTCGGCTGTTTCTGAACAACTGCAGAAACTTTCGGGCAGTCATCTCAAACTGCTGTAGTAAGGCCTTTTTCAACATGTCGTAATCATGTTGATTCGGTCCCAGCTTTGTGTACACGTCATAAGCATTGCCTTTCAGTGACGTTGAAAGTTTGAGCGCCCAGCGGGTACTCTCTAACCCATAAAGATTCGCGAGTCTCTCGAATTTTTCTAGGTAGCTGTCAATTTTTTCGTTAGGGCTAGGAAAAGATTCTAAAGAAAACGACATAGCAGTTAATTGGGCAGATTGAGTACTGGAGAGGTCCATTGATTGAGACTGGGGCGAAGACGGCTCTCCGTTAGTCGAAGTAGAGGCGCCCCGACTCTCTAGAGCCTTAAGCGCCAGTTGATGCTGTCTTTCCTTGTCTCTCTCTCTCTCTCTGCGAGTTTCCATCTCTGCTTCAATTTTCTTCTGTTCCAAAAGACGTTCTTCCGCTTCTTTCTTATCTGCCCTCTCCTGGGCTTCTCTCCTCTCTGTTCTTTCTTTCTCTTCCTTCCTCTCAGCTTCTGCTCTCTGTTGCTCCTCCTTCCTCTCAGCTTCGGCTCTCTGTTGCTCCGCGTCATATATTTCCAATTCCTGGTTAATAAACGCGTTTGCAGCTTCTGCATCTAATCCTGCCTCTTTCGCTTCCAGCCTCAAGATGGACCTCATCTTTATCCTCTCTGCCATTGTTAAAGAATAAGATGAAGTATGCTTAGAGAACTAGTAAGAAGAAACGCGAAAGGGAGGAACTCTGAACCGCTATGAGAAAAAAAACACAAGTATAAATTTACCTGTGTTACCTCCTACCTGTACTGTGCAAACTTATCGCTGCTATTATCTGGCAATTAAGGCTCTAAACGCAAGCGACTATGCCACTAAATGGTAAGTTACACTGGAAAAGAATCTACTATTACTAACAGTAGAGAAAAATTTATATTAAAACAATTTAAAAGAAAAAAAAATTTCCCCTAAATTTTAAATCTCTGACAACAAACTCCGTCCCTAAAGTCAATTATTGA
Source organism: Oreohelix idahoensis (assembly GCA_024509875.1). Lineage (NCBI taxonomy): Eukaryota > Metazoa > Mollusca > Gastropoda > Stylommatophora > Oreohelicidae > Oreohelix > Oreohelix idahoensis. Next base: position 142,104 of record JAMPIV010001261.1, on the reverse strand, counting down.
GATGAGACGTTGTTAACTTAATTTTTAAAAATCAGAACAATCCGTCTTTAGCTAAGCTCAACTCTTCTTAACTTCAAAAACCTTAGTGACTGTAAAACAATCACGCAATCCCAGCAACTTTTATAAAGAAAGAAATATAATTATCTCCGCCAGAGGATAATAAAATAGCAAATATATTTGTTTATCTGTACTTTCTACTGCTGTGGAGAGAAAACAACCTGTAAATATGCTGTGTGGACAACCCAAATACTTAAAGAACGTTTGTCTAGGGGTGTAATTATTTATTTATTTCCCTAATTCACAAAGACAAATCATTCACACTCTACCTAGTTAGACCCAAACTAAATCAGACTCAAAATATCTTTAACCCGGCTATGCGATTGCCTCAAATGTAGCTCAAGATCCCAGAACCAGCCCACAAATATGTGTGCATCAAATATATCTCAAAATTATCCCAGACGAGCCAGCCAAATATTGTCGTAAATTTATTTTGAGAGAAAAGAGTCGTAGAAATAGTGGTCCGGTTTAGAGTGGAAAATGATGATGGAAAGCTCAGTGATAGAAAATGTAAAGATTTAATAGTTACTTCACAGCGTGCTGGAGGAGAGTAAAGACAGACTTATTTACGACAAATCGCTTCTCTCAATCTTCTCTTCCGCTCTCCTGGTCAAACAATTATTTGCCAGTTTTCCAGACTCGCATTTGCGCGCACACCGATTTGGTGTTTTCAAACACACACACGACGTTGATACAAACTATATTAAACGAATAGGGGAAAAGTTGGGCTTTGGGTATATCCAACACACAGAACTAAATGAGTTTAGGTGATTTTATTCACTTTAAAACATCAATCACTAAAAATATCAGATATTACATAAATTATCATAAGTACACAAATGCAAATAACAAGTTTGGGAGGGGGTGAAGAAGATTGGTATCGACTAAGCCCTTCCCGCTCATTAGACAAAGACAAACCCAGTCCAGAGATAGATAATATCAGGAACACGGGTACGTTAACCTAACAGTAAAGTTAATTACTCTGAAAGAGGTGTTACCAAGTTAGGTATAAGTGATAGAAAAAAAAACCTGTTCTTCCCAGCTGTTCTTCCCTTTACTAAGCAAATGGAAAGGCGGTGGTTTTAAACAGAGTTAACAAATTATCAACTATCCCACTTAAAGGAACAATGTAGGGTATACAGAAAAGATATATGTTACCAGGTAAGCAAGTTAACAAAATGGTCACACAAAAGAATTAATTTCCTGTCATTCATACACGCGCTAGCAAAGGCCTTCACTCATCTTGCTCTCACTTACCGATTGTGAAAAAATCTTGCACTCCATAGAATAACACAACAGCAGTTACACCTCAAACTAAATGTATGAGTGTTTGTTCAAGTTCTAGCCCCAGATTAGCGGGTAGGCGGTCAGCACATAAAAGGATCCCGTAATCGCTGGAAAATGAATCTGTAGTTGTGTCTCTTTTCTTAATAACAGTTTCTATGGGAGGGCACGGTCTCTGATACCGGGGTGAGGATGGTGTGGTCTATTTGACTATGCCGCTGATAATAAAATTCTTACGCGTGCTGGTACACTTTATCCGTGAGGTATGGTTTAAGTCCAGTGAGAAAACTAGTCACATCACTGTTCAGGAAATTATGAATTATCTCTCTGTGTCAGTAAACTAACAAAGCTCGGGCCAGTGTTCTTCTTCCCGTTACGACTTAAGTTGTTTGATGGTGCGTTAAATTTGTCTTTGGGTGTGCTTTCTTTGCTATAAGTTAGATAGCGGAATTCCAAACATAGAATCGCCTCAAAGATTAAAAATTTACACAGTCTCAACAAGTTCTGCGTCAGGGGAACTCTACACACTGTTTATGCTTTGCTTTGCTTAGATTGATTTCTTTATTGCTTTCTTAATGCTGGGATCGCACAGGTTACGATCACTCTGTATGAAAGAAAAAAAAGACATGTAATATACCGAAAACAAATAACCTTCTAAAGCGCGATGAATTTCCCGTTAAGCCTATAATACATATGCTCGCGTATTTAATTATGTATTTAATAAACACTGCGCGAATTCTAGTGGTTAAAAACCCACATCTATAAAACTAAGACTTAACTGAATTTATTAATTATAAATTCCTTCGCGACTTTAAAAGTTAATTTACGCATCTATTATCTTTTGAAATAATATAATAGATAGATCATTATATTTAAAACTGGAACTCTTGAGATGGTTTAATTAAATAGATTTAAATTAACACAGCATCCCTTGAAATAGAATGACTAGACCACTGATCACTTTACACAATATATATTTTACCGCTTTGCACAGAATTTGAAATCACTGCAAATATATATAAAATCCAGGGGAAAATCTATAACAAGATTTCAATAAAGCTAGTGCTACTGTAAAGGTCTGGCCAGCGAGTGATAACGTGTCTAGTTCTACAAGGTCTATTTAGCTAAAATGGAATGTAAGTTGAGTGGGACATGATAAACTTGACAACTTATTTGATCTCACGAACTTTTGGGGATCTGACCGCCAAATCAAGAGAAGAAGCCGCCCCCTGGTCTTCGTATCCGCTCGCTGCTGCCCGTTTCGCTTTCCCCCGTTCGCTCGGTTCCTCGATTGACACCGAGACGCGAAATTAGCGGCAAGCCACTGCGTCTCGTATCAGGGAAAACTACTGTCTTTGATAACGCCGATAGTCTCCCCTAAAATCCCTCGGTCTGTCTCTTTGATCTCGTCGCTGTATCCTACATGAGTCCCGGTGGAATGAGTTCTGGCAAACGAAAAGTTACAACAAATGTTCAGGGGTTCTAATGTTATGAAAAGCTAAAGGTCCCTTTAAATCATCCATCATATCAGGGAAAATTCACTTGTCAAACTAGACGTACGTCACATAGACATATTTGGTTTTGTTTTGTTTAAAGGACCATCTTCATTGTACACGAACAACGTCATCAGTGTTCCGATCTCCTCCCTTAGATCACACAAGGAGGATCACAGCACTTTATACGAACTTCGTAGCACCGGCGAGGATCACAATTTGCGTATACAGGAATCACACATTTTATAAAGGTTTTTGTGGTGGGTCGGTTTCCTAATTTATATTTTAGCCTGGGCAGCGGCCGTATGGCCCATTCTCTATAATTTCCAACTGCCGAGGGATTTTTAAATCACCATTTAAATTGTCGTGACCAGAAGCTTTTCCATTCTTTAACCCTTTGATAGTTGTGATGATTTCTTCTCTTCATGGAATGTTTGTATTTACGTCTAGATCATTTTAGCCTCAGGAACATTCAGCTGCGTCTCTGGCGATTCCTTATTCAGTGTTTCTCTGAAGTGCTCTGCCTATCCTGTTTCCTGCCCCTGTGCTGTGGTGATGAGATTTCCGTGATTGTCTCTTACTAACGAAATATTGTTAGCACCCCGTTTTCTGCTGATATATGTGTAGGATGTGTGAGAACTTTAGTGTAACCAGACAGATATACAACTAAGTGAGGTTTCTTATGCATCATCATTTTCACCATCATCCTCGTAGCTCTCTGCCTAGCATGGAGACACCAATGTAGCTTGTTTACATGCAAAAACCCTACGTCCAGGCATTGGCTTAAGTAATGTAACATCATGATGATACTCTGACAGCTGGTGTAACCAGGCACATAACATTTCTGTGTTGTACAAATGACTTCTAAAATACTGCATTGTACCTCGTCTTGCGGTATCCCAACTTTTCACTCTATAAGTGTCTTCTGAATCTAACGTGACAGCATTAACGCCACACTTTTAGCTTGAGATGCACGTTAGTCTTCATGTCCTGAGACCAGCACTATTTCTACTCCACGGGGTGATTCAGAAGTCTCTGTACATAGGGAATAATGTTTCTTTTGGTCGACGTGGTCCCGTGGAGTGGCCTCCGAGGTCCTCAGACCTCAGCACACTCGATATTTACTTGTTGAGGCACTTGACGGCCATGGTGTACCAGGAAAAGATACAAATCATGAATCACCTAATGCAGTGTTTCTTAACCAGAGGTGCACGCACCCCCTGGGGATGCGAGATCCACCTTTTACTGGTGCCAGACATGCTCATGTTTTAGAGAGCGATTCTTTATAAACATTATATAATGCACAAAACTCAAAAGTATGTGTATAAAATAGAAAATTGGCAACGTGAATTGCATACCGAACCTTAGTACATTTTGTAAATAAAGTTGTCACAAAACATACTTTCATCGCTTTTTTTTTTTTTTTTTTTTTTTTTGGTCCTCATTTCTGGAATATTTCTCGAACTAGAAGATAATAAGTTGCGAGGCTTCTTAAGATGTTGTACAGGGTAGCTAGACTTTATAAGATGTTGGAAAGGGGTGCAAGACCTCTAAAAGATTAAGAAACACTGACCTAAAGGAACGCATTCCAAATGCAGTTCCGCGCATAACACCGAATGTATGTGTTAACGAGAGTTCACCATGAATTGGAGAGACGCATCAGTATGTGTTTTCACAAGAACGGCAACCATGTTGAGCATGTTTTGTGAATAAAGGGACTGTTTGTTTTTTTAAAAAAAAGAGACCAATTTTTCTATGTATATAGATTTTTTAATAACTTATTTTGTGAACAGAGTGACAGTTTGAGTAAAAAAATAAAAAGTTAACATTTTTCCAATGTATAGAGAATGTTGAATCACACTGCAGTGACTCCATTCTTAATCCTTCTCCTTTCCCTCTTGTTGCGTGAAAAGTCGTGTACTAACAACTCTCAAAAAGCTAATGAAGAAAATAGAAACACTGCTATAAACTTGAAACAGCATGATAAGTCCTCTCTGTCGCATGAATTATGTGAGAAAATTAATGGCTATACAAAATCCAAGTAATTAAACAGCTCACACAAAAAATATTGTACTGATATACCAATGACAGTGATTTCTCTGTTGGTTTGGGGAGGAATCTTTATATATATATATATATATATATATATATATATATATATATATATATATATATATATATATATATATATATATATATATATATATATATATTGGTACGTTACTTGAATCGATTCTCTAAATTTGAAATGAAAAATTACAATGGCAATCTATAATTCAAATAATTCGCATCACGCGATATTCGAAATACTTAAAAAACACGAAAAATGGAAAGTCCTAACATTAGATGAGTCCGCGATTATGACTCTATTCATCATTTTCCACTCTGATTTGCGTCATAATCCGCTTTATTCGGAGAACTTTTTTTTCATTTTTGATAGTGAACTAAGTTTCACAAGCGACTACTCGATGAGGGAGCCAGGACCATAACATTTCTCGGTCGCCTCTTATGACAACAACTACTATTGTCTGATGCCTGTATCATTATGACTCTCGCTATAGTTACTACTACTTGTACTCCTACTACAACTAGTTTTCTACTACTACTACTTCTACTACTGCTACAGGTTTCTTACTGCTGCTGCTAGAATGACTTTTAACACAAGTGACACTGCTACAACAATTAGTGCTATTATAATTAGCAACTATTTCTAGTAATCAATCTTTCAATATGGTTATGTATGCTCATACTGTTTCAACTATAACCAATGTGACTTCAAAGTAGAAGGAATTTTCGATTCCCAGTTGAAGTGGGATTTGATAAACCGCAAACCGCTCCAGGGTGGACCTTTCCTCATGAATTGGGTACCAGGGCAGCTCCAGAAAGGTTAACGGTGCTGACCACATCATCCCTAGTGTGCCGTATGATCAAGAAAATATGGGCCTAAAACCATATTCCCAATATTCCTTACATTAAGAATTCTAGAACTACGATTACCTGGCAACACTATCAACAGATTACCTGGCAATGCCATCAACAGATTACCTGGCAATGCTATTGTGACCGTGGTGGTGGTGGTCTTTTCTATTTACTAGGTGACTGAGGCAGGCCTAGTTATTGCCTACTCAACTTATCAGTCTTGTTCTTCTGCTTATCTTCCAAGTGAGACTATCTCTCTTACTGGCCCTTTTCGCCAGAGGTGGAAATTCCTGGATGAGATATGGTTTGGTTCGTTTCTACTCCCAGGATCCGTTCTTCCCTCCTAGATGTTATATGGCGACTGGATCGTATTTTGGTGTACTCTGATTTTTTCTAATTATGTGTTGTTACTCCTATACTTCCATACCCACTCCACAACCTTTTATAAATCAACTCAACTTGTGCGGAGAAAGTTCAACTTATAACCAATTTATTTACAAGAGGCAGATTCCAACATTATTCAATAGTGCATGTTTCAAAAACTCCATTTCACCTACCCACTCCACAATTAAATCAACTCAACTTGTGCGGAGAAAGTTCAACTTATAACCAATTTATTTACAAGAGGCAGATTCCAACATTATTCAATAGTGCATGTTTCAAAAACTCCATTTCACTTCAAGGTGTCCTGCCCTTAATTCAATTTATGTTCCACTGTCACGTAGGGTTTATATTCATTTAATTTCCTACATCTTCTTCCTATTCTTTCACCCGAATTCTCTCTTTTATTATCTCTGTATTTCCTTTTTCCTGTATATTTTTCATCCATTCGTTTTGCGAATATTATTTTCATATAATTCGCAAACTTTACCTGTTTTCCTTTCTCTAAAACTGAGAATCGCACCTGGGTGGTATTGCGTACATGTCAGTCGCGCTGGTCGGATGATAGGCGTGAATTTACAGCATTCGCTAGACATTCGTCTGAGGGTCTCTGGCCTGGGGCGTGAAAATTCACCCGAGGGACATGGAAAGTAGACAGAGAGTCTGCATTTCAGTAAACGCATGAGGTTTTTCGTCAGGAAAAACCCGGCTTAGCGTGAAAATCCACTCCGCACTGCAGACGGTGGTCTGAGATTTGCAACTCATGCAAGCCCTCGGCCACTGATGGCTGTTACGTCACGCGATAAGCGGACGAGGTGTTATACGGACAGGGGAGACTATTTCGCTTGGCGAAATAAGATTAGGATCCTGTGTCCGATTTTAAAGATATTGGCCAAGTTTGAAACTTTAATTTCATTCTCGCTCATAGACTCACAGTAGATAGGTTGCTCGTAAACAGAATAGCTGTTAGCGAAGATCTCAGTTTGTTTCGGCAATTTGTCGAACTTCTAGACTTCCAGAAATATTTTCAGCATTTTTATTCTTAAGTTGTGCGACTACCTGTAATTCTGTGGTTGAGGTAATTAATATGATAGATATATAGATTTTGTGAGTGTTAAAGTGTTTAATCGCTTAATTCATTTTAATCTATTTCTTTAGCGTAGAAGAGAAATAAAGTGGTAGGCTATTATATTTTCTAGGGAAGCATTCAGTGGAAAGCAGAATAAAATTAAAATTTCTAGCTTATAACGGCAATTGTAGCTATTTATGAATTTAATTTAACCGCTAATACTCAGTCGAGTGTATTTTTCTAAACTAACGTATAAACTCTAGAATCGAGCCTCATGAATGGTGACGGAATACGCACGTGTTCCTAATTCATGAGGATTGCTGATTTTTTTAAATATAACTTACGTCACGGGAAGTTTAAATGATAAGCAAAGCTCTCTGCTTGCAAGTTTAAATGTAAGTTATAACCAGTACAGATTCTGTTTATTATATTATATGTGTTATTTTTTCCTCCACACAGTGAAAGTTTTGGGGTGACCCTAACTTTACCAGCACCTAGTAGTAGTTTCCATACTTGTGAAGAAATAGACAGTCCTTATTTTGAACCACGTGGGTTTCTTAAGTACCACTGGTCTAAACAGTGCATATGCAACCCGAGTTAGCCAGAAATACTATATCCCAATAACGGGTTTTCAAAGACTGTAATGATAAATACTGGACCTTGGAGCCAGATCTCAATTTCTTCTAGAAACTCTACGTAATTTTTCTGCCTGGTGGCGCGAAATACTTCAAGTATTAACTAACATTTCCCGACTATATATATATATATATTTTTTGTGGACAAATCTGTGGTGTGACTAAAGTGAATCCTATACTGAGGGAAGGCACCGACCTGACATTCATCATTTTTAGAAACCTACGCTATTGACACTGTGCTCTGCTAACTCCCGCGCCTGGAATAATTGTTAGGTGACTTAATCAGACATTTGAACAAATTTGCACACCCAAGTAGTCGTTCCCGGAGACTCCGAGTTAAATACGTCTTTTGGAACTGGGGACTTCTTGGCAGAAGACTGCATTTTTTGAGTCTGTGTGAAAATCTAAAATCAGTGTGTTCCGAGAGGCAGCGAGCAAAGTCGTGAGTACATGTATGAGAGGCCATGGCGGAATGAATGAGTGTACGCTGGTTTGAGTGATATTTTCACTATTATATCTTTGACACCCTGTTGCTGTCCTAATTTGTTTTTTCAATCTGCATAATTTGTTGCTAAGGCTAGAGTTCTTGTGTTTTTGTCTTAGGTTAAATCAGATTTTTTTTTTTCAAACTCTGTGCATATAATTACGAGATAAAACATAGAAAACTCTTAGACTCAAACCCTATGTATCTGTGACTCGGGCGCCATCATCTGTTCTCTTAACGGGGCCGGGCTAAACCTAGAGTTAACACTATAATGGGGCTAACATCCTTGCAACATTTCTTTGAATTTTTATGACTATGTGTATATGTATTTTCCTTGATGTACTTTCTTTGATGTTGTGAGCCGATTTTTCCTGATATTAAAATCGCTCTTGAACTTAATAATCGTGTTTGGTCAGCTCGTTCTAGATAATATATATATATCATTGTTATAGTTTTCCCACGTCTGTGTGTTTACCGGTCGTCACGTGTATGTGCGTGCCTGTGAGTGATAGAAATATACGTAATATGTATATTGGTGTATTCTGTCTGACGCTGTAACAACTGTTGTAGAAGATAGGTGAGAGAGAGAAGAATTCTTTTCGCTTTCAGAGACAGCCACTATATCAAAATCTATCATCTCACGTGTGTGGAAATTCTATTACCTTTCACTAACTCTCACTGAGTCTATCACCTATTCAAACTTATTCAGAAGGGACCAAACCTAGTCTTAATTCTCCTATCGAAAATCTACGACAAATGGTCGCTCGTTACCGGGAATTGAACCCAAAATCCTAAGGCGATACGACAAATGGGTTCTCGTCCGTAGGATTTTTGAACTTAGAATAGGAAGACGAGTACGACAAATGTGGACTCGTCTATCTGGATTTTGAACTTAAGATTCTGTATTCTGATATAGAGTAAGAGTGTGATGTCTTGTGACTGTGTATCTTTTAAAAAAAATATTACCCCCTAGACTAGCGATCTGTTTACGGGCGTGCTGACCACACAAACTAATAAGTTTTTTTTTCCACAGCATCTTTGAATAATATACATTTTGGTTACAGGTTGATTTTGTCGGGATATATGTTAACTGCTGATTGTAATACTAAATGCTGGTAAAGTGGTGAGTGTATAACATTCACTGGGTACTGAGGCAGAACGGCGTTTGAACTAAGTTAAGGAGTGTGTTTCGGACTTTTTGTCCAGATTAATTCCCTCCCTTACCCGATCTGACTTCAGGGGCGAACTTATAGTGGATTTTTAAAAATTAAGGGATTATTTTTCTCTTTAATTTTTGCAATATTCTTTTGCTTTTCCACTGTAGCAACTTATTTTTCAGTTGTAATCTTAACTACCATTTATTTGGCGTAGTCGTGTTTTGCATTGAGTGCTTTATTGCCGATTAATAGCAGCGATAGTTAGATTTTAATTTGGAGGAGGTATCCCAGGGTTAAGGATATCATCTTTTGATTTTTGGTAATTTTTTTTCTCGTAAGTGGTAGGAACCAGTGTATCCTTTTTCCTATTTTCGTTCTCCACTAGTCTCAGTCACTGACATAATATGGCCGAGAGGGCAAAGCTTAGACAACTTCTCAGGGACGAAGCGAGAGAGGAGGGACTGGAAGGAGAGGAAGCGAAAGCTTTTGTCAGAGACGAACTGGAGAGATATGATGCGGAGAGGAAAGCAGCTGAAGCTTTACAGCAGAAGAAGATGGATGAAGAAATGGAAATTCGCAGGGCGAACGAACGAGAGAAGGAGAGACAACATGAGGAAAGAGAGAAAGAGACAGCATGAGGAAAAAGAGAAGCAGAGGCAGCATGAGGAAAGAGAGAAGGAGAGACAGCATGAGAAGGAGAGAGAAGGAGAGACAGCATGAGTTAGCTCTTAAAACTCTGGAATTCCAAAGGCGTGGGGCTGCCTCTACCTCCAGCAATGGAGAGTCTTCTCCTCATTCTTCCTTAACTGACCCTGCTAACACTCAATCTCTTCAACTAAATGCTATGTCTTTCACTCTTGAATCTTTTCCTTGTCCAAATGAGAAGATTGACACATGGTTAGAAAAATTTGAGAAAATTGCAACTCTGTACGGGTTAGAGAGGTCGCGTTGGAATATGAAACTTTCCCAGGCCCTAAAAGGTTCTGCTTATGATGTTTATTCTAAGCTGGAAAGTAGCCAACAAGACGACTACGATGTGTTGAAGAAAGCGTTACTGGAGCGCTTTGAAATGAACGCTCGCAAGTTTTTGCAACTGTTTCGCAACAGCCGGAAAGAGAATTCTGAAACTTTTCACCAGTTCTCATCTCGTCTTAAGGGATATCTAACAAAGTGCCTTGAGCTTTCGCAGCTCCCCTCTACCTATGAAGGTCTTGAGGAACTTGTTCTAACTGAACAAATAAAGAACACTTTGTCTGCTGATACCCGGAGATTTCTCGCTGAGCAGGGGGCAGAAAAACTTGAAGACATTTTGGAAAAGTCTGAGCGTTATCACAATGCGCTGGCTGAACTACCGGCCACAAAGCGGAAACCGACAGAGGAGCATTTTCGAAAACATAACCTAGAGCAATCTTCTCAGGCTTCTAACCAAAACAACCACAGAGAAACTGGACCTCAAAACCCCCCTCCTGAAAAATCCAAGTTCTACAAGAACAAGTACCCCAACCACCCCAAACAGCCTGATCAACCCGACCGCCCTACATGGCAGCGCAGCCAGAAAGGACAAGGTGGCAAAGGGAGAACCCCTGAGCACGGGACATATGATCAGACCGAGCACACCGAGCCGAAACGCATCGGATGCTTATTGACAGTCTCGCAAGGCGGAATTATTGACAGTGATTCCCAACCTGTTGGGGATAGACCCTCAACGCGAGGTACTGTTACTTTGAACGGTTCTCAAACTTCTTGCTTATTTGACACGGGGCTTTCTTATGATTGCATTGTTGCCAGAAACCTGGTTAAACCCGGTCAAGAGACAGGAGAGACCGTCCAACTTTGTGGAGTTCGTAAGAGTGATGCACCTACAGCGCTTCCCATCGCATTGGTGGAGATACACTCTGACTTTGTCAGAGGTGTGATCAAAGCGGCTGTTATGGATGATCCCATCTACCCAGTCATACTTGGCGGGAGATACGTGTGTATTGGGAAACCGGAAGAGCCGATTGTGGCAGCAGTAACTATAAGAGGGCAAACCAAGAAGGAACGGGAGCCTGCGCCAAATTTGTTACCTATGGAACTTAAAGAAGCGCAATACAAGGACCCTACCTTGGCACCCTGCTTTAGGAAACTGCCCATGGCGAAGGAACCAAAACAGCACGGGGACATTTTTTCTGAGGATGGCGTACTTTATCGGAGAACGGGCAAGCCTGACCAAGGTTACAACCAGCTCCTAGTACCGAAACAGTACAGAAGCCAAATCCTAGAAATGGGGCACTCTCTTCCCTTTAGCGGACATATGGGACAGAACGCCACAAACCAACGTATAACCACTCATTATTGGTGGCCAGGAGTGAATACTGATATTATCAGGTACGTCAAATCCTGTGCCCAGTGCCAACGTGTACCACCCAAGCAACGGACACCCCCAGTCCACATGGGTGAAATGCCAATAATGGGAACACCATTCGAACGGGTTGTGATCGACATTTTAGGGCCTTTCGAAAGGACTAAAAGAAGGAACAGGTTTATCCTGACCTTAGTCGATACATGCACTTTATGGGCAGAAGCTATCCCGCTAACATGCGCAGATGCCAAGCATGTCGCAGAAGCCCTCGTGCAGATTTTCACTCGGTTGGGATTCCCTCAGCAAGTGTTGACGGATAATGGATCTCCATACCGAAACCTGTTGATGGATGAGATCGTTAAGATCTTGAGGACCCAGCACATCCACACTAAGCCATATACTCCGGCCGGAAATGGGCTCGTGGAACGTGCTAATGGAAACCTCACCATGATGCTAAGTAAGCTGGCACAAGTGAAACCTGAAGATTGGGATCTCTGTATTCCTGCAGCATTATTTGGCTACAGAGAATCTCCTCATACTTCCACAGGATTTCCGCCAGCTACACTCTTATTCGGCAGACCCATTAAGGGCCCGCTTGAAGCCTTACTTCAGTCTCTGACAGAGAAGAAGGCTGATGAGACAGTTGTCTCAGCCAGTAAATATGTGTCGGTTTTAAAGGAACGGTTGAAACTAGGGTGGGACCTAGCAACGACTAACTTTAAGCGAGCACGCACCAAGCACGCTAACCGATACAGGAAAGTCGCGGAAGAGAGAGAACTGGAAGCAGGAGAGAAAGTTTTGGTGTTGCTCCCTACCGAGAACAACCAACTGAAGATCGGATGGCAAGGGCCGTTTACCGTCCTGAAAAAGATTTCTAAGGCTAACTACCAGATCTCTATTGAAGGAAAGGAGAAGGTTTTCCATTTAAATCTCTTAAAGAGATACTTGGAAAAACCAGTGCCAACCTCCGACCATCTCCTGACGATCGCCAAAACTGACGAAGATGACGATAGTGGCAGGGATATTCCACCGCTATCACAGGAAATCTTTCAAAAATGTCAGAAGCGGCGACGCTCTTTTCAAGCGCGCATATGAGACATTCCAGGGGAAGGAAACTTTGAGGAGTGGACTTGAGTAGGAATTGGACAGAGATGGAGGGGGAAGAGGAGAGGGAAGAAGACAGACACCCCGAAGCTACGGTTATAGGAAATTAAACTCCATAACGTAGACATGGAGTGCTTCCATATCTTAAAGGGGGGAGGCTCTGTCACGTAGGGTTTATATTCATTTAATTTCCTACATCTTCTTCCTATTCTTTCACCCGAATTCTCTCTTTTATTATCTCTGTATTTCCTTTTTCCTGTATATTTTTCATCCATTCGTTTTGCGAATATTATTTTCATATAATTCGCAAACTTTACCTGTTTTCCTTTCTCTAAAACTGAGAATCGCACCTGGGTGGTATTGCGTACATGTCAGTCGCGCTGGTCGGATGATAGGCGTGAATTTACAGCATTCGCTAGACATTCGTCTGAGGGTCTCTGGCCTGGGGCGTGAAAATTCACCCGAGGGACATGGAAAGTAGACAGAGAGTCTGCATTTCAGTAAACGCATGAGGTTTTTCGTCAGGAAAAACCCGGCTTAGCGTGAAAATCCACTCCGCACTGCAGACGGTGGTCTGAGATTTGCAACTCATGCAAGCCCTCGGCCACTGATGGCTGTTACGTCACGCGATAAGCGGACGAAGGTGTTATACGGACAGGGGAGACTATTTCGCTTGGCGAAATAAGATTAGGATCCTGTGTCCGATTTTAAAGATATTGGCCAAGTTTGAAACTTTAATTTCATTCTCGCTCATAGACTCACAGTAGATAGGTTGCTCGTAAACAGAATAGCTGTTAGCGAAGATCTCAGTTTGTTTCGGCAATTTGTCGAACTTCTAGACTTCCAGAAATATTTTCAGCATTTTTATTCTTAAGTTGTGCGACTACCTGTAATTCTGTGGTTGAGGTAATTAATATGATAGATATATAGATTTTGTGAGTGTTAAAGTGTTTAATCGCTTAATTCATTTTAATCTATTTCTTTAGCGTAGAAGAGAAATAAAGTGGTAGGCTATTATATTTTTCTAGGGAAGCATTCAGTGGAAAGCAGAATAAAATTAAAATTTCTAGCTTATAACGGCAATTGTAGCTATTTATGAATTTAATTTAACCGCTAATACTCAGTCGAGTGTATTTTTCTAAACTAACGTATAAACTCTAGAATCGAGCCTCATGAATGGTGACGGAATACGCACGTGTTCCTAATTCATGAGGATTGCTGATTTTTAAATATAACTTACGTCACGGGAAGTTTAAATGATAAGCAAAGCTCTCTGCTTGCAAGTTTAAATGTAAGTTATAACCAGTACAGATTCTGTTTATTATATTATATGTGTTATTTTTCCTCCACACAGTGAAAGTTTTGGGGTGACCCTAACTTTACCAGCACCTAGTAGTAGTTTCCATACTTGTGAAGAAATAGACAGTCCTTATTTTGAACCACGTGGGTTTCTTAAGTACCACTGGTCTAAACAGTGCATATGCAACCCGAGTTAGCCAGAAATACTATATCCCAATAACGGGTTTTCAAAGACTGTAATGATAAATACTGGACCTTGGAGCCAGATCTCAATTTCTTCTAGAAACTCTACGTAATTTTTCTGCCTGGTGGCGCGAAATACTTCAAGTATTAACTAACATTTCCCGACTATATATATATATATTTTTGTGGACAAATCTGTGGTGTGACTAAAGTAAATCCTATACTGAGGGAAGGCACCGACCTGACATTCATCATTTTTAGAAACCTACGCTATTGACACTGTGCTCTGCTAACTCCCGCGCCTGGAATAATTGTTAGGTGACTTAATCAGACATTTGAACAAATTTGCACACCCAAGTAGTCGTTCCCGGAGACTCCGAGTTAAATACGTCTTTTGGAACTGGGGACTTCTTAGCAGAAGACTGCATTTTTTGAGTCTGTGTGAAAATCTAAAATCAGTGTGTTCCGAGAGGCAGCGAGCAAAGTCGTGAGTACATGTATGAGAGGCCATGGCGGAATGAATGAGTGTACGCTGGTTTGAGTGATATTTTCACTATTATATCTTTGACACCCTGTTGCTGTCCTAATTTGTTTTTTCAATCTGCATAATTTGTTGCTAAGGCTAGAGTTCTTGTGTTTTTGTCTTAGGTTAAATCAGATTTTTTTCAAACTCTGTGCATATAATTACGAGATAAAACATAGAAAACTCTTAGACTCAAACCCTATGTATCTGTGACTCGGGCGCCATCATCTGTTCTCTTAACGGGGCCGGGCTAAACCTAGAGTTAACACTATAACGGGGCTAACATCCCTGCAACATTTCCTTGAATTTTTATGACTATGTGTATATGTATTTTCCTTGATGTACTTTCTTTGATGTTGTGAGCCGATTTTTCCTGATATTAAAATCGCTCTTGAACTTAATAATCGTGTTTGGTCAGCTCGTTCTAGATAATATATATATCATTGTTATAGTTTTCCCACGTCTGTGTGTTTACCGGTCGTCACGTGTATGTGCGTGCCTGTGAGTGATAGAAATATACGTAATATGTATATTGGTGTAGTCTGTCTGACGCTGTAACAACTGTTGTAGAAGATAGGTGAGAGAGAGAAGAATTCTTTTCGCTTTCAGAGACAGCCACTATATCAAAATCTATCATCTCACGTGTGTGGAAATTCTATTACCTTTCACTAACTCTCACTGAGTCTATCACCTATTCAAACTTATTCAGAAGGGACCAAACCTAGTCTTAATTCTCCTATCGAAAATCTACGACATCCACAAGTGTAATATTTATTGCCTTTTATACAGACTCCTGCACATATGGATATATGTAGTCTGCCCAAAATTTATCCTCCTTTCCTATCTCTCTATCTTACCGTTTACCTCTATAAACCTGTCACTGGTTAACTTATACAATGGCATCAATCGCTATACATGTTTCGTATATAATACATCAAATACTGTCAATTACTGCTGTTGTGGCCTCCTCATACTTACTGTTCAAATGAGAGAGCGCACAAGTAGTTTCATAGATGTCATAGGTTCATAACCTTTGTTCACTTATTCATGCCAGTGACGATACCTCGTCTTATTTATACCACAGCCTATCTGGCAGTCAGCAAATTACATGGTTATTCTCTTTATACTCTCTCTATAAACCTGTCACTGGTTAACTTATACAATGGCATCAATCGCTATACATGTTTCGTATATAATACATCAAATACTGTCAATTACTGCTGTTGTGGCCTCCTCATACTTACTGTTCAAATGAGAGAGCGCATAAGTAGTTTCATAGATGTCATAGGTTCATAACCTTTGTTCACTTATTCATGCCAGTGACGATACCTCGTCTTATTTATACCACAGCTTATCTGGCAGTCAGCAAATTACAATGTTATTCTCTTTATACTCTCTCTCTATAAACCTGTCACTGGTTAACTTATACAATGGCATCAATCGCTATACATGTTTCGTATATAAAACATCAAATACTGTCAATTACTGCTGTTGTGGCCTCCTCATACTTACTGTTCAAATGAGAGAGCGCACAAGTAGTTTCATAGATGTCATAGGTTCATAACCTTTGTTCACTTATTCATGCCAGTGACGATACCTCGTCTTATTTATACCACAGCCTATCTGGCAGTCAGCAAATTACAATGTTATTCTCTTTATACTCTCTCTATAAACCTGTCACTGGTTAACTTATACAATGGCATCAATGGCTATACATGTTTCGTATATAATACATCAAATACTGTCAATTACTGCTGTTGTGGCCTCCTCATACTTACTGTTCAAATGAGAGAGCGCATAAGTAGTTTCATAGATGTCATAGGTTCATAACCTTTGTTCATTTATTCATGCCAGTGACGATACCTCGTCTTATTTATACCACAGCCTATCTGGCAGTCAGCAAATTACAATGTTATTCTCTTTATACTCTTCCCAACAGTCCGTATAACCTGTTTCATATGTTCTTTCTGGTTGCTCGTCCCTTGAAATGTAAGCTTCATTAACCTCTTGATAAAATAATTTGCCTGAAAGTCAAAAAAATTGTTCAAGAGTTCTCTTACCGTTATAAGCGAATTCCAGCACCTATCACATTTCCTACTAGTCACCCCTATGCTAATCCTATATGTTCAGCACAGATTTGTTAACCACAAATTAAGCTATTCTCCAGAATTGCTACCGCTAATAAATCTAAGTCTAGCTACTTCATTTGGGTAACCTCCTGTCAACCACAGGTTTTCATTTTCTTTACAGCCCAGCAAGGCACGTCTTGCCTCGTCAACTTTTCTATTAGGACTAACTTCTTTTGTCCTTCAATTCATTCACATGATCCGTTATCTGTTTTGCAGTCAATACGATTGGTCCATTGTTCAGTTCACTCACCGATCACAAACTCACGGTTAATTCCTCGCTGGCAAGTCAGTGAGCTTCGTTTCATGACTGTCTACATCTTACTCACATTTTTCTCGGTCGTTTGTTCCTATTCCCAACTCACAAAACCTGTAAGGGGCGTTAATTATTTATTGTCTCCCTTGGAGGTTTTTGCTTAAATGTTACATTCCCTTCTTAAGGCTTACTAAAACCAACATGGTATGCAAATTTCCTTAACCATAACTGTGTACTCACAAAAACAATGTAAGTGTAAGCTAGCCTTATTTTCAATAGCTCAAATTTAAAGGGTTCTCTCCCTTTCCCTCTAAGCATAAGTGCACAATCTTTCATCTCCCATTTTTAGAACAAATACCCCTTTTCCAAATTATTCAAATTTCCCAAACCATTTTTTTATGCACTCCTGTTTCAACAAAACCAGATTATTATCCTACCAAACCTCACGGTGACACTATCAACAGATTACCTGGCAATGCTATCAACAGTTTTCTTTCTTTTCATTTCCTTTCTCATCGTTATGGTATTTAATGTTTCTGGTGTTATCCAGTCTTGCTTCTTCCTTTCCTGGAATCCCAAGCATGATTTGCTGCTTTCCTTGTATATTGTTGAAATGGTGTTGAAATTCTGGTCTATATCATCAGTCAATGTCTTTTCCTGACTTTTGGCAAATTGATATCGTTTCTTTATGTCGGCCGCACAAGCTTTTTTGGTAATGGAGTCCTTCAATTTGCTGATGTCAAACCTTTTCTGTGTAGTTACAGTTGGTCCAGCCCTTCTTAGTTTCACTTTCAGTTTTGCTACTACTAAATGGTGATCACTTCCCACATCTGCACCTCTTCTTACCTTCACATCTTGTAATGCATGTCTCCATCTACCGTTAATCATGATGTGGTCTATCTGGTTTCTTGTGGTAAGTTGGGATTATATAAATAGTTATAGGGGACTTAGTGTACTGACTGAGATCAGCTGTGAAGGTATCTGTATCTAATAAGTGTAGTGTGTATAATGACATTAATGTAATATTATATCTAGGTCATTAAGCAGTGTGCCTATCAAGGTCGTATAAGAAATACGGTACCAGTTTTATTTTTAGAAACGCGTGTAGTTTATGCAGACGGAGCAGAAAAAAGGGGTTTTTCGTGTTCAGCCATTATGGCGTTCTACAACACTGGCGTACGCTATTGTGACAGCACTGATCTTTTACCATTCTTCTTTCTTTCTATTGAATTACTTCGTTAGGCTTTACATTTATTTTCTCATTTATATATGTGGATTAGAATTTTTCACGACAAATTCTCCCCACTTAAAACAGACATCATATGTCAGTCTCAAATTATATATACACATAGATAAATTTAATATTATTCCTGGTGATCACGGTGATTCTCATCACACGGATGGCGGCTTAGAAAATCAGCTCAATTCTTGGTATGCCAATTCACACTGTGCTGTCCAGGTAATTCGATCTGGATTTCCCTTGCGTGTCAAATCAGTCAACGGTGCACATATGGAATTAAAGTTTTTGATATACTTTTGGTAGAAACCACATTAATGAGACAAAGGATCTCACGTCTTTCTTTGTTTGTGGTCTCGGGGCTTTCTTTAGTTTCTCTAAATTCTTGGGGTCAGGGGTCATGTTTCCCTGATGGACTGTGTGTCCCAAGAATTCTAATTCTTTACATCCAACGCAACATTTGGTTGGTCGGGCTGTCAAATTCGCTTCTTTAAGTCGATCAAACAACATGTTCAGAGAGTCAATGTGTTCCTAAAATGTTTCTGTCGCTATAAGGATATCACCCATGAAGTTTGTGATGCATGGATTATTCAGAGGATCCAACAATTTTCTCATCATTCTAGAGAAGACACTAGGCGCATTCTTCAATCCAAATGGCAATCTGTTAAACTCATAGTGTCCCTCTGAGGTACTAAAAGCTAGGTACGGTCTACCCTCAGGCTTTACTGGAATCTGATAGTATCCCTTGCTCAGATCCACTTTTGAGAAATATTTAGCTTTATTTAGCCTGGCAAACAGCTGATTTGTATCCGGCAATGGATCCACCTGACCTTCTGTGATAGCATTCTTCTTCTTCTTCTTCTTCCGTCCTTAGCCACCGACCTTCAAAGCAGTCAGTGGCCATTACGCCTAGTGGCGTCTTAGGGCAACAGCAGATAGGTTTTCTTTGCCATTGTTTCCCATCACGCCTAGTGGCGTCTTTAGGGCAACGGCAAATCAACCCATTTGCTGTTGTTTCCGTAATCGAAGTGACTGGCAAACGGGTGATCAGCCCGTTGTAGCATTCAGTCTCCTGTAATCTATACAGAGTCTATGTTCTCCACAGGGTTTTCTTAAGAGCACCACACTGGAACTATACGAAGATTCACTGTGTGAAATTATTCCTTCCTTCAACAAATAGTCTATCTCTTCCTTCAAGGCTTTCTCCTTAGCGAAAAGAATCGAATAGGCTTTCATACAGACAGGTGTGGGGTCTATAAGTTTCATATCATATTCCAATAAGTTTGTAAGCCCCGGTCGGTCCGTTAACACCTGTGTATGATCATCTAGAACCTGTTGCACTCTCTCCTTCTGATTTTTCGTTAAATGTGTACTGATTTTCACCTGTGCAGCTGTCTCACAGGGGTGTAATGGATATTTAAATGAAGAAAGTGGTTCCTTTTTCATCTCCATTGCAATAGACAAGGTCAACAAATGTGTCTCTTCCTGATTTTCTCTTTCCAAATATTTCTTCAGGAGATTCACATGATAGATTTTTTTCTTTACCCTTCTTATCAATCTTATAATTTGTTCTAGATACCTTCTCTAGAACTGTATATGGACCTTGCCATCCAATTTGCAACTTATTCTGACTACCGGGTAGAAGAAGCAGTACCTTCTCTCCCACAGCCAAATCTCTGTCTTTAGCTTTCTTGTTGTAATAGGCAGCATGTTTTTTCCTGGCTTGTCTCAAATTTTCATTGGCAAGTTTCCAGCCAGTTTTTAAACGAGTGGTCAGCTCATTCACATATTGGTATGATGATGTAATATTTTCCTCTGCCTTTTCATCAGTCCACGTTCTTAACAGAGCTTCGAGTGGACCTTTTATTGGCCATCCAAATAATAATGTTGCCGGGGCCATACCGGTTGAACTATGGGGTACCTCCCGATAAGCAAAGAGGGCGGCGTGAAGGTACTGGTCCCATGTATCTGGTTTTTCATGTGCCAACTTTCTCAGGATCGACATTAATGTCCCATTAAATCTTTCCACTTGACCGTTTCCTTGGGGATGGTACAGACTACATTGGAAGTGTTTGGCCTGAAAGATCCTGAAAACTTCTTCTGTTAGTTTCCCCTTGAACTGAGAGCCATTATCAGTCAAGAATTGGTTGGGAAAGCCTAACCTTGTGAAGATTGTGAGTAATGCCTCTGCCACATGTTTAGAGTCAATGGATGACAGGGCTACCGCCTCTCCCCACATAGAACAGGTATCCAATAGAGTCAGAATGTAGCTGTTCCTCCTCTTGGTTCGAGTGAGAGGTCCCACAATGTCCACGGCAACTCTCTCAAAAGGTGTTCCCACTATGGGCATTTCCCCTAGAGTTGCTGGTGCAGTCCAATGCTTAGGTGCTACTCGTTGGCACTCTGGACAGGATTTTACATATCTTTTGATATCTTCAGTTATTCCTGGCCAGAAATAGTGACAAGCTATCCGCTGTCCTGTTGCGCTGATCCCCATATGACCACTGAAGGGAATCGCATGCCCTAGTTCCAACACTTTAGTCCTATATGAAGTGGGAAGGACCAGCTGTCCGTGACCATTGGATTCAGATCCAGCCTTCCTATAAATCAGCTTGTTCTTCATATAAAATTCTCTTTTTCCTGTAGGTGTATGACATTTGGGCAATTTCTTGAAACACGGCTTGAGTGTTTTATCCTCCGCCTGTGCCTTCCTCATCTCATCTGGATGAGTATTTATTGGATTATCCTCCTCCTTTTTAGACTGTGATCTGGTCTGCACCGTTGCCAATATCACAGGTCTCTTGGGATTCCCTAGGAAGACATATCTACACCCCAATATCAGAGGGTAGATTGGCTCATTTAGCACTGCTGCTTTGATTACTCCCTCCACATATCGCGTTTTCACATGTATCTTAGCGATAGGGAGTGTCATGGTCGCTACTTCCTTGGTTGCAGCTTGAATCTCCACTGTTTCTGTGGTGTATTTATCTGCTTGCACCAAGTGAGAACTCACAACTGAATCATAATCTAAATCTGTATCATATAAGCACCTTATGGTGACTCCATTACAGATTACATCTTCACACACTGGGGGGTGGTACGGTTCCTGTAGTTCCTCAGGTTTGATCTTTGTTCCCTTCTTCCCAGATTTCATAGCAGCAAAATTAGGAGTTTTATTCCTACAATTTTCAGTGGTATGATTGTTCATCTTACACTTCTTACACCACTTCCTTCCTTGGTTGAAAGATTTTCTTTCATCAAATTTCCTTTCATCGAATTGTGGGGTTTTATTTTTATTTTCATACCGTGACCTATCAAACTGGTGCTTACCTTTGTTATGCTCTCTATGATCAAACTTATTAAAGTTTTGTGGTGCCTTAAAATTGTCTACCTGTTTCTTTTTATTACCTGTTACCTCTGCTTGAGCTGCCTGATATCTTTCAGCAACATTTAGTAACTCACCCAGCCTCTCTGCACCTTGTTCCATGATAAACTTTCTCAGGTCTGGAGCCATGGACTCTCTTAGTTGTTCTATAAGGATCATTTCCTTAAGATCTTGGGTTTTCCCCAGAGCCGTCCATTTCTCCAAGTATGTCTCTAACCGTGCAGAGAACTGGTGATATGTTTCACCTGACAGTAGTTTAGCATTCCTGAACTTTTTTCTATAAAATTCTCCATTCTTTTCATATCTTAACAAAAGAGCCTGCTTTAACATGTCATAATTGTCTTGATCATCTCTGCTTATTTTGGCAAAAACATCATAAGCTGTACCACGAAGCCCTTGAGATAACTTTAAGCTCCACCTTTCTCTCTCTAACCCATACGTGGTAGCTAATAGTTCATATCTATTTAGATAGCTCTCAATATCATCGTCTTTCTCAACAAAATGATCTAAATGAAAACTCATAGCTGAGGTTGAGGCTCCCTGACTAGCAGTAGCATCGGACTCAAAGGGACTGGCACCATTTTCAGGAGCATGGACTTGAAAATACAACTCCCTTAGTCGTAACTCGTGCTCCCTCTGTAATCTCTTATCTTCTGCTTCCCTCTCTGCACCCTGCCTTCTTTCCTCTCTTTCTGTAGCTTGCCTTCTTTCCTCTCTTTCTGCCTCCAATTGTAACTTCTTAGCCTCAGCCTCCAATGCCCTAGCCTCTTTGTCAGCCTCAATCTGCAACCTCTTAATTTCCTTTTCAGCCTCTAACTTTCTTTCAGTCTCTTTTTCTATTCTTTTTTCTCACGTTCAATAAATTTGTCACATCAGTAGTGACATAAGCAATCATAACTTGCCCGTCCATTCCTAACTCTTTAGCAGCCTGCATAGCAGCAGATCGAAATTTTGCCAGGTCCGCCATTTTCTAACAGGCAAATGTATACAATGTTTAACTAAACAATTTTATCTATGACTAATTAACTAAGGACAACCACAAGCACTGAGAGCTCAACCTTATTTTTCCACCCAAGAATACCTTTTTAATTTTTATAATTTCCAGAAGTGATTTACTCCCAATATATGTAATATGAGAAGATTCAAAATCCCGGACAGGACCCCAATATATGTGGTAAGTTGGGATTATATAAATAGTTATAGGGGACTTAGTGTACTGACTGAGATCAGCTGTGAAGGTATCTGTATCTAATAAGTGTAGTGTGTATAATGACATTAATGTAATATTATATCTAGGTCATTAAGCAGTGTGCCTATCAAGGTCGTATAAGAAATACAGTACCAGTTTTATTTTTAGAAACGCGTGTAGTTTATGCAGACGGAGCAGAAAAAGGGGTTTTTCGTGTTCAGCCATTATGGCGTTCTACAACACAGGCGTACGCTATTGTGACAGCACTGATCTTTTACCATTCTTCTTTCTTTCTATTGAATTACTTCGTTAGGCTTTACATTTATTTTCTCATTTATATATGTGGATTAGAATTTTTCACGACATTTCTGTCCCGACAATTTGGTGATTCCCATGTAATCTTGTGAATTTCTTTATGTGTGAAAAGTGTTCCTCCATTGACCAGGTTGTTAATGCTACAGAAACTTATTAGTTTATCCCCATTTTCGTTTGCTGTTCCGTTGCCGCATTTCCCCATTCT
This sequence comes from Oreohelix idahoensis, assembly GCA_024509875.1. NCBI lineage: Eukaryota > Metazoa > Mollusca > Gastropoda > Stylommatophora > Oreohelicidae > Oreohelix > Oreohelix idahoensis. The sequence goes on along the minus strand of JAMPIV010001261.1, from coordinate 118,462 downwards.
TTCATTATATGTATTGTGTGTACTAACTTTCACATTGAGGTCTCCCATTACTATAACAAGATCATATCTAGGTGGGTCTTCCATTTCTTTCTGCAGTTGTTGATAGAATTCATCCTTGACCTCCTCATTGCTATCATTCGTTGGTGCGTAGCATTGTATTATTGTAGTGTTGGTGAATCTCCCTCTCAATCTTAATCTTATCAGTCTGTTGTTGATGGGTTTCCATTCCAGTAATGTCCTTTCTATTCCTTTCTGTAGAATAATGGCTACGCCTTCATTGTGCTGTCCATCCTCTCTTCCAGAGTAAAGTACTGTTTCTCCTGTTGCTGTTTTAACTTTTCTTGCCCCTGCCCCTCTGCTCTCGCTTATCCCTAGAATGTGTAACCTATAGTTTCTCATTTCTGCCGTGACCTGTCTTAGTTTACCTGTCTCGTTCATTGTCCTGACATTCCAAAATCCTATTCTTGTATCCTGTTTTGTGGTCAGGACATCCGTTTTCATGTCAGGGGCTTCCTTTCGGCTTTCACCACTGATAGTCATACGAGCCACAGACTCCAAATGTCCATCCCGCAGCAAAGTTTGTTCATTTATTGTTGTTTCCGTAACTTTATTGTTTTTTTTTTTTTTACATAGACAGGGCGGAGGACTGTGGAGGCTGAGATGCGAGGTATGAACCAGAGTTGGGGCACTGTACGAAGGATGGCCACCAACCGAGCAAAGTGGAAACAATTTGTTGTTGCCTTACACGACGCCACTAGGCGTGATGGCCACTGACTGCTTTGACGGTCGGCGGCTAAGGATCAAAGAAGAAGAAGAAGCTATTAACAGATTACCTGGCAATGCTATCAACAGATTACCTGGCAATGCTATCAATAGATAACCTGGCAATGCTATCAACAGATTACCTCAGTGTGTTACTTGTCTATCGCCTGCGTCATCTTCGCACTTACCTGGTTCTTGTCATCAGTTCCACATTGATGACCTTGTCATACCATTTCAGTTGTACTGTTCTATTTTCATATTTCTTTGGTACAATCTGCCTGTACTCTCTCTCTCTCTCTGTGTCTTTATTTCTTTCTCTCTCTTTCTCTCTCTCTCTCTCTCTCTCTCTCTCTCTCTCTCTCTCTCTCTCTCTCTCTCTCTCTCTCTCTCTCTCTTATTTTTGTTCCTGTTTTGTTTTTGTTTTTTTTTTGTTTTTTTTTAAATAAAAGTGTTCCTCGTTTTTGCGAGGCGCATCCCGTTCAGCCTAGTCTGTTATATTAGGGCGCACGTCCAAATCTAAAAGACCTTTAGCTCTGATAACTTTCTTTTTTTGGTTCCTGTGTTGACTTGCCGCTAGTATATTCATACCAGTAACATCGCAGCTAAAACAGTTATCATACATTCGTATGACAACTCCTATATTGATTTTCTGAGCCAATGAAACATTCTGTATTTGTTCATAAATTTGAATAATAGATAATGACAGTCGATTTTTTAATGTGGTAATGATAACTGAAGACAGTGTGTGTGGTATATGAAAATGAATAATAACCAGCGATTTAGCACACACAATTTACCGATTTTTGCTCAATTATTTGCCTTTATTCTGTTTGAAATCTGAATCTTTGAAGTTTATGTTGTTAATACAGATTTATGTAGCACATCCATTGTGATGTGTCCGAATATTCTTTGAAACTACACACAAATTTAAGCATTAACTATGTAATTTCCGATAATGTTTCAACAACTTCTGCAGTTAAACGAATGAAACTGCAAGTAATTTTATACTCTTTGTATTCTATCTAATAACATAGGAATGTAATACAGCTAGTAACTGTTCTAAGAATTAAATTTTCAATATTACATTTGACTAGACATTTATGGAGTGAATTTGTTTGAGACAGAAATTGAAAATTCTGGATAAATCAATGTTCATGCAAAGACCTTTTTACAGAAATTAATATCAAATGCATTTGTAATGTATATGCCAGTCAATAGCAGTTTCATAAGATATTGCTCACGTTGTTTTTCTACGTCAGACGTTTATCCAGTTTTATCATAAATCGAGATTTTTATCATAAATCGAGATAGTTGCAGTGCGGTAACTCGGTTAGTTAGATAGATCTCACTCATCATTTGATAAGTTTCTGATCTCACTCTGATCTTAAAAGTCAATTTTTAGAACACACCGAGACGTGACCTTTCATTCGTGCCTTTCATTCGATATTGTCAATTCAAAGAATTTTCACATCTCATACTCTATCTCATCTACTGTTTGGTGTAGACGTGTCCCTGGAAAGTGACTTCAGGGAGAACATAGTCAAATGTTTAGACAAACAGATGATTGGCCTTTTGTGTCCGAACTGGCCTTAAAGATTGCATTAAATCGCTTTGAAACCAGTGATCACTTCTAGTTCATTTCCAGCCCTTAAAATGGGGTTTCGGTTCGTCTTTTACCGGAAGGTGTCGAGGGTCGCCCATTCCTCTTCTATCCAAAGGTATATGTAGAGGTTTGCACTAAATAAGGTGAGCCTCGGTAGCGCAGTGGAAGCGCAACTTCCCAGTTGAGGTGAGATTTTTAGACCGCAAACGACTCCAGGGTCGACCCAGCCTGATGAATTGGGTACCAGAGCAACTCTGGGAAGGTTACGGCCGCTGCGTGAAGACCACATCATCCCTAGTGTGCCGATGGTCAAGAAAATATATGCCAAACACCATATTTCCAATATGCCCCAATATAGTGCTATAATTTCCTCGTTTACGCGAAGGTGTCGAGGAATGCTGGAGAGAGCTTGGTCCGAACAGACATGCCATATATAACTAGGAAGGCCTGTAGTCTGGAACACCATGCACAGTCTTTTAAGACAGTGTTCATGTTTCTGATCAGTTGACTCTGGTTCGAAAGTTTATTTCGTGAACTTTACCATGTGTATTTTGTGTGTGCAAGCATTATTTTTCTATAGGAGGAAATGCTGTTATCAGACATGAAGAATGTCTCACACAACAACGTGGAGCCACATTATGATCCCGTGATCAGCGACAAAACCATATATTACATTAACTTTGGTCTAATCATAGTGACAAGTTCATGTGTGTCCTTGTTCGGTATAGCAGGCAACGCCATCAACATGGTCGTATACTGGAAACAAGGAATCAAAGACAGTACTACTGTTCAGTTCTTCAGTTTGTCTATTACAGACTTTGTTTTGTGTACACTGATTTTGGCTTCGTCACTCGGCGTTCTTCTGGGCAACGTTCGTCCAGACATAACAGTTCTTGATCCCTCATCCTTATCTTATTGCCTATCACAGGCGAGAGATAAAGTGTATTCTCTCTCAACATTTATAACTATGTGTCTGTCAGTGGAGCGGTGCTGTTCTGTTTTGTTTCCCTTTAATGTCAAATTAATGTTTACAAAGTCACGTTCTATCAAGGCCGTCACTTGCGTGGCCTTTATCTTTGGGGCGCTGCTGATCCCAGATTACACAACCCAGGGTTTGAAATGGCAGTACGACTCAAGATTTAATTCAACTCGACTACTTTTCTGGTACGCAGAGGACAGGATCAAATTTGGTCTGTTTAATTACGTTATTTGTACCAGTGTGCTGCCACTTGCTGCTTGTATCACCAACACGATCTGTGCAGTAGTTATGATTGCGGTGATCAAAACGTCGAGCAAATTTCGACAGTCACATGGATTAGCTATTACAAATGCGCATACCTCATACAGTATAGGTAAAAGCGTAACACAGAAATCAAAATCTAACATTGCATTAACGAACAAAGACAGAAGACTGGCTAGAACAATGATTGCTGTAGATGTGATCTTTATTATATGTAATATCCCACAATGTATGCTCCTTGTCGTTATCATTGTACAGTTATACATTCCTGAGTTCAACATTCGGGTCCCAGGCAGATATCAAAATGTGGTGTCGTTAATTATAATTTTAGATTATACCATGGTGTCTGTCCATGGGGCAGTTAGCTTTTTAATTTATATTTTTTCCAGTTTGAAGTTTAGAATAGTTTGCAAACACATTTTGTTTTGGTAATATTAGTATATTAAACTGAAAAAGCATACCCTGTTAATGTTGATATTTGTGAAATGCACGAGAACTTTCTTCAGAATTAAAGATTTAAATGTTCATTACAAAGTCTGCTAGATCTATGGATAGGAAATATGACATTTTACTAAAGAATTCAATATGTATTTTTCAATGCAATGTTTTTTGGGGTTTTTTTTTGTTTTTTTGATTGGGTTTTGCCTTCTTGTGGCGAGGCGCGTTCCTTTCAACCTAATTGGTTATATCAGAGTGCAATTTGCCAGTCAAAAATAAGTGAACTCTGTTAACTGAAGCGATGTGTTGATAAACTCTAAGCCCTGAAAAGGGCTACTAGCTTCTATCCGCTAGCATGAAGAAGCCCTGAAAAGGACTGCTAGCCCAGTCAGCGTTGATAGATGCTAAGTCCTGAAAAGTACTAACATTATTGTCGTACAGATAGATTGTGAGTTATTTTTGTCCCGTCTGAGTAGACTGGATGGTGATAGATACGTGAGAAAAAGGTGTGAGAAATGGATTTCACGGGTGATAGCTTAAGGAGAAGATATGTCTCTGGAATGAGTAAGTTTCTATATTCCAGCCTATCTATAAGACTAAAATTTAGTACATTTAAATATAAGTTTAACTACACACATACGCACAGCTATGTGACAACAGGACACACAAACGTGAAAAACTACGGATAATTGAGTATGGGTCTGACCAACACACAAAGAAAAGTTTTTTCTTTGTCGTTTATTATCATTAAACTTGACAACACCAAATATCTAAAGAAAGATCAAAAATAAAATCAGATTTACATACATATGAAATAGCAGAATAAATGTGCCCTCCCTCTATGGAGAAAAGAACCCAAAAGTTAATAACCCAAAGGTCAAAGGTTAGCACTATGTTACAGACTAGACAGTAAAGTAAAAAAATTCCTACTATAGGCTACCCAGTAAATTAAACAAATTTAAGCAAAATCCAATGTTGGTAAAGTCCCTGTAACAAAGAAAAATATTCACTCTCTCTGTCATACAGTGGCCACTCAGTCACTCTTACCTACTATTATTGATATTCCTTGGAATTACAATGTTTCCTGAATATATAAAATGTCAGGTTTATTTCCCAAATTGGCCCCAGTCCATCCTCTAACAAATAAAGACTAGTGAGGTGAACGCCGAATCTAGTGTGGATTTTTCCTTGATGAAGACAACGTCACTGTCAATAGTTAATGCAAGAGCGTGATCTTGGGGTTTACAGTTAAAAGAGGAAAATACTTTAAGTAATGGAAAACCTCTGGTTGCTAAAAATGTTACAAGTGATAAATGATGATAATCCTATCGGCGGACTTTATGGTAGAGTGCCGATTCTGAAACAGCAGAAATTCTGGACGCTACGCTTGAATACGACTGTCAGAAGTCGGGAATAAAAGTTATTTTAGCACACCCCAGTGGGCTGATAAAAATTGAAAAAATATTGCTGGGTTTGGTAAGTCCAGTTAAATTTACAAGTTAAAATGTTTCTCGTGTATCGTTGGCAAATACTTGCTCACAAATAAAATTGGTGACGCACAAGCCAAGAAAAGACAACATTAACCAATCAGTAAAAGAAAAAGAAATACCGCTGGGCGTCCTTGATCAGGTCTGCTAGGAATATATAAGAAACATTTATGGAATAATGCTACTATTCTACATAGCTACATATATGCACACGAGCGAGGGACTAAGACGAACCCTTATCCACTTCGTCAGTCCTGATTAAATTTAAAAGGCACACGGTGTTTTTAGCCTACCCTATCGCCCGTCGCTAGCGCTGAGTTTTCAGGTCGGAGGGAGTTATGAAACTCTCCCCGCCCCTTGCTAGCGCTTAACGATCAGCGGACAATGTCATTTATCACAAACTATAGCCGATCGTTAAGTAGCTATTAATTTGGTCGGCGTCTGATAGTTGAGTCGTATGATATTAAATAATAGGCACTTATAATAAATACGCACAATGAAACAAAACGTTAATTCTTTTCTGTCACTATCAGTCGCGCCTAGCATTTAAAATAGTTAGCTAAAACTGTCTCTTCTTGTGTGAGAAAGCGTGTGGTGAAAATTAACATGATAACTGAACATCTGGTATGAAATAGCTACGCGTTATTTTATTTCACTAGTTCTAACAGCTAGGACTTTAAGTGAATTATACTGGTAAAAGCTTAACACTTTTAATTGGAAAAAAGGTAACATTTTTAAACACGTAAACACTAATTTCTATTACCAGAAAATCAGAATGAAAATCCCCACGAATGCTATTAACACATTTAGCGAAATGGTTCTAGAACTGCGTGCTTAGACTATCCAAAAATTCTGAGTGACAACTGATTGCAGGTTTAAGAAAACACAGATTATATCTAATTATGTTTCTCTGATCTATAGATGATGTTACTTTTCGCACTATTGTGTGTACCGAGGAACAGAAACAGAGTTTCCATATAAAAGCTTACGCCCATCTTCTGTCCAGCGCTTTCGGTCCTCATCAAAAGACATGTACGGGTAACGGGTTTCTCTATGATTTTCTCTGTACGAATGCCCACTTCTGAAGATCAAAGAGCCCAGGGGGTTTCTGACTTCCCCCTGAGTACGAACTTCAAAGATTCTGGGTTATTCACGTGCGGTCTGTCAGGTATCGTATGATTGATAGATAAGCTCGCGTGAGGAGCCGAGGTAAACAAACCTAATTCGCTACCTGTTATGACGGGTGGTCACGAAAGTAGTAAACACTTCGTTTGCTCATGTTCAGAGAAAAGAGGCGTGGATGAAAAAATAGGCTTGTGTGAGTAAGACAGGCAGAAAATGCATGGTTTTGCTAGCAAATCATAGAACGCTACGAGGTCACAAAAGACTGTCAGATTACTGTAGGCTCTATTTTCATTATCCGTCACAATTATCCACCTGCTAGCATAAAGCCCTGAAAAGTACTTGCCCTAAAAAAGGACTCACCAGCTACGCCAACGCTGCCCGTACTTCTTCAGTTTTCAGCGAAACACCGGTTGTATCATCATGAGCAATCTTAAAAGGATTGCTAGACCGTCCAGCGTTGATAGATACTAAGTCCTGAAAAGGACTAACATTATCCATCTGCTAACCTGAAGCCCTGAAAAGGACTTGCCTTAAAAAGGACTCGCCAGCTACATCAACGCTGCCGACGGTGTCAATGTAATGGAAGCTCATTGTTACCGATGCGTTTCTGATATTGGTGACTTATGTTGCGAATGTTGTTGTAGGCCGTCGCTTCGTTATGGATAATGATGACAAGACAGACGTAATGGTAACGATTGTGTCTTAAGACTGACCAATTGGTAAGTAAGGCATACTGGACCCATTGTTGAACGTGAATAACGATACAATTTATACAGAAAAGACGTTGACAGCATATACAAGTACAGTTCATCGATATGGTTCTGACAGTATATACATTGGTATACATAATAATCAACACGGACGTTGATTGACAGCACTCGCCGTTACGACGTCATGGTTAACGGCTTGGTAGTATACATGGTTCTGTCGAATTGACCGTTCATATTCTTTACGTAGTTATATATTCCTTTACGCTTCAATCAGCTCCTAGCGTTAGAGGGGACGCAATAGCAATTTGACATATCTGGTCAAATTGAAGCTCTGCCATAACGTTTACAGGAGACGAAGTATCGGAGGCAAGATACTTAAAAAATAAGCCGTTTTTCTGGCTAAATATTCAAATCAAGCAAGTCTTGATATTTTCTCATCAAGAACTACATCTTCATCTTATACATGATTATAATTACTTTATGACCGTGTCTTTCCTGAACTAAGGATAAGCACACGAAAAATTCACGTCTATACAAGACGGAGGATATCGGGATCTGCCTCAAGTACGTTTGCTGGATAGCAACAGATCACCGCGACAAATCGTGCCATACCCGTTTAAGAATGGTGCACGATCGTACGCAAATAATACAATGAACCTACAATTAAATTAGATGCGCTCAAATGTGCGTCTATAAAAGACTACTCACATGTGAGGATCTCAAACATTTAACACCTTCTCTGTTGGGAGTAGAACATGCATTAATTTTAACGCCGAGTTTGGCACTTTGCCACTTCACCCAAATAGCCACTCTATGTCACGTGATGAGACTGGCTGGGGAAGTTTTGCTAACAAGGCAGGTAAAAAAAAACGAGAGAGAGTTTAGCAGCGAGGAGAAGCATTGAGTGACCAGCCGTTAGGCGGCACAGATGTGTGTGTGGGCATGTGTGGATAACCCTAGTGTATATTCCTGTTTTTACATGGAAGTATTATAATGTATGGCATATTTAACATTCATAATTGTTCATGCAAATGAGTGACTTTTATTATTATTATTAATCTGGATTATGTTCTTATTGCCTGACCACATCAATGGGTCTAATGTGAAGTTCGTCGTCATGTGTAATAAAGTTACAAACCGTCATTCAGTTATTATGACTTTCATTGGAGAAAGAGATGTGTGCACAAAGTAAGTTAATACTAAGAATTAATGTTTATTCGCCAGGCACATAAAGAGAGAACCCTGGACATCACATTCCTTTCTATATGGGATACAAACAAACAGTCGTGCAAACGCAAAAGGCAGGAATAAGCACGAAAAATATAAATAAACACACACCCCTCGAAAGATGGTCTTAACAGATGGGTAGCCAAGCCATTGTGCCTGAATTAATTATGTGCACCAAGTTTATCTAAAATGCATTTGCATCAATTGAACTATAATATGAGTGAATATTAAACAGGAGTTCAGATGCACTTTTAAGGCAACGTGTTTTAAGCTATTTTGAAGAACTGGGCTGTTTAACAATGACTTTTTGTTCGTGTATATGAAATATCTTGCAAACGAACCTTTTTTGCAAAAACTGCGGTGAAACCAGCAGTCGCGCTAATGAACTTCCCGTACAAAGCGAAACTTTTCGACGCACTGCGGCAAATTAGCCACGCCCCGTGACCTTTAACGGCAGCAGGAATTTACGTCAACAAACACGCATGATTTCTGTTGATGGAATATTTTAAAGACAAACGAAGTACCTATTTTTCCAAAAACATTGAAGGCTTTCAGGGACCATACGTGTACTAACATTTATAAATCTATAAAAGAAACTTTACCGACCTTATTATTAAGAAATAAATAAAATAGTTCGACCAGACGACATATTATAAAACAAGTTTTCAGAACTATAGTTTCTATTTTGGCTTAGTGTTCCTGATTCATGCGAGACAGTGTAAACTAAATTACGCCGTGTTCAGACCAAAACACTTTAGTCTGCATTTTACGATACGTTTAGCTTCATTTTAAAAGCTTCTTTAAAGCCTCTTGTGCTTTCATAGCGTGCTCCATCTTTGCTATTTTTCTTTTTTTTTTCTATTCTATATGTTCAGTGTTGCCAATTTTTTTTTTTTTTTTTAGGTATCATTTTTTTTCATTCATCGTCGGAAGTATGATGAAAGGTGATCTTCTATAGGTTTATGTGAGGTTTGCATTTAAGGAATTTTAGCGCTTTGACGCATTCATACTGACAGTCCTTTTTTGCATTGCGAACATTTAATTTGTAATTAGATGTGGCGTTAGGTATCACGTTTTGTTATTGTTTCGTATATATATGTCTCACATTGTCAGTTGTTGTAATAGTGCTTTCTATACCTTCTTCTCCTTAGTTGTTATTGTGACGGTTGTTTCGTTTTATTTGTGAATTATTTGTAGTGTCTAATAGTTATTATTTTTTTTTTTTACATCTTAATATAGAATATTGTTGTTGTTGTCTTATTTTAGTTAATTTTGATTTGTTTTTGTGTGTGTGTTGTATTTGAAAATATACCATCATCATCATCATTGTCATTGACATCATTGCCTTCATCTTTTCATTGTACATTTGTCTGGACCCATTGATATATATGGCATAATTTTGCATTTTTTTTTTCTTTTATTATAACATGTATTGAGCACTGCAGTGTTCATTAACAATATCACCATAATTTAACACATTCTAATTATGTCCTTGGTGGGTTTGTACGACTTACATAGGTATTGAGTTTTGTATTGTTCATCATTATAAATATCACTATATTTTGAACAGAAAGTAGTTTCTGGTAGGAAACCATGTCTTCCTTTCAGGACTTTATAGAAATTGGGATTAAATTTAATAAATCAGGAGCGGAACTAGAGGCATTTGCTACTGCACAATTTGACAGCTATAATGCAAGAATTGAAAGACAGAATGAACGTGAATTAAAACGTCTTCAGTTAGAACATGAAGAGAAAGAAAAAGATCTTGCACAAGCTCTTGCGCTAGAAAAACTAAAGATTAACGCTGAGCAAGAAAAAAACTAAAGATTGACGCTGAGCAAGATAAANTAAAGATTGACGCTGAGAAAAAAAAACTAAAGATTGACGCTGAGCAAGAAAAACTAAAGATTGACGCTGAGAAAGAAAAATTAAGATTAGCTGCTGCAACTGCTCAGAAAGCAACTGATTTGGAGATAGAGAAATTGCGTATTCAGAAAGATATAGATGTTGCTGTCGCCCTAAGAAAAGTGGAGTTGGACGCTCCAAACACATCATCTAGTACACCTGTGACAAAACCGGATACGATTGCCTAATTTCAACCAACAAATCGACTGCGTCGATAGTTTCTTACAACGTTTTGAGCTAAAGGTCAGCGCGTTGAAGATCCCCAAGGGTCAATGGAGTGCAACATTATGCGATTTTTTAACAGCGGACGCTCTACAGGCTTATTTTGCTCTGGACAGCGGTAGTAGAGAAGACTACGATGTTGTCAAGGAGACATTGCTACGTAAATTTCAGCTTACAGAAGCAGGATTCCGTGATAAATTTCATTCCTGTCTGCCTAGCAGGAAAGCTGACTTTGGAGAATTTATCTCATTAATAAAATTATATTCTAAAAGATGGATAGAATTGTCCGGAATTGATAAGACCTTCACTGGCTTACTTGATCTAATGTTACGTGACAAGGTGTTGTCGGCATGTAGCACCGATCTTGCCTCATTTTTTCAAGAAAGAAAACCGAAAGACCTTGAGGCAATGGAGATACTTGGGAGACAATATATGACAGCTCACCCAGATAAAGAGGTTCACAAACCAACTATAAAGGACGCACTCCCAGTATGTGTGGCTCGTCATGACTTTAGAGATGGTGGTCATAGACCTCGATCACAGAGTGTGGACAGCAGAGTAAGGCAAAGCTATAGATCCAACTACCGAGGAAAATATAACTTCCCAAGGCAGAGGTCACCATCTAACTTCCCACAGAGGCGAGACTATGGTTATTCAAACCAAGGTCAGTGGCGGCAGAATTCTAGCCGTAATGAGGAAATGCATCACAAACGGATGGATCATAGACCCACACAAGACAATGCATCCTACAGTGGTAATAGGAATAGTGGCAGATGTTGGTCATGTGCTAGGAATAGACCTTATAAGAAATATTATGGAAACAGCACTAACAAACACTGTGGGCATAATGACAATAGCAATCATGAGAAGGGTAATGCATGTGTAACTGCAAAGAAGAATGATGAGAAGGGAGCCGACCATGCCAATGCATGTATTGTTAGCTCACTTAATGATGAAAATTGTTATGGATGCAAATCTTTATTCCAACCTGGTTCACAACCCAGATTAATTTGCGGGCATGCTCTACCTGCTATGTCATCTTGTGAGAACGTGGGACGCCTCACATTATATACTGGTTTTCTGTATAACAGACATGTAAGTGTCCTTCGTGATTCTGGCTGTACCACTGTCGGAGTCCGTAGATCGCTAATTGATGAATCTGCCTTTACTGGTAAAACAGTGAAGTGCATAACATTTGGTGGGAGTATAGAGTGTTACCCAGTGGCAGAAATAGATATTGCCACACCCTTCTTTACAGGTAAGGTAAGGGCATGTGTCCTTGAGGAACCAGTATCAGACATTATCCTTGGTAATATACCAGGTATTAAGGATTGCTCCCCAGAGGAGATACATAAATGGGTTGAATCTCACCCAATGTTGGCTAACGCTGTGGTCACTAGGGCCCAGCATGCCGCTGAATCCAAGGCAGAGCCAGCTATACCATTTAGTGAGAGAGCATCTCTTCAGAATGTTCATAATGTTTCCCCCCAGTCGTTCGCGACCAAACAGCGTGAAGATGTTGCTTTGCAACCATTGTTTGCTCTAGCAGAGAGCAAGCATGTGAAGAAGACAAAAACTTCACGTTACTGGTTTGAATTTAAGAACTCAGTACTGACTAGATGCTTTGACAACTATGTTTTAGTCAGGAGACAGGTAGTTATTCCAAAGAGTTTTAGACCTATTGTATTGAATACTGCCCATGACTCGCTTTTAGCTGGTCATATGGGGATTAAGCGTACTCTGTTTCGTGTCACCTCAAATTTTTATTGGCCCTGTGTTAACAAAGATGTAAAGCTATACTGCAGGTCATGTACAACTTGTCAAAAGGTAGCACGTAGGGGCAAGCACCACGCTGCACCCTTACAAGTCACTGATGTGCCATTACGGCCTTTCACCAAGATTGCAATTGACATAGTTGGTCCTATGTCAGTCATGTCAGATAGAGGATATCGATATATCCTAACGTGTATAGACTTATGTACACGTTGGCCGGAGGCCATACCATTGAAGACTATCACCTCAGCAGCTGTCTCTGATGCTTTATTTGTTATTTTTTTTGTCGCATAGGATTTCCTGATGAAATCTTATCAGATCGTGGTACTCAATTTATGTCTCAAATGATGAAAGATATTGAGAACATGTTAGCAATTAAGCATTCGTTCACAAGCCCATACCATCCGGAAAGCAATGGCGTTTGCGAGCGTTTCAATGGCTCGTTGAAGCAGTTGTTAGGCAAAGTCACCGAGACATGTCCTCGTGACTGGGACCGAATGTTACCAGCAGTCTTATTTGCTTACAGAGAAGTGCCCCATGAGAGCACTGGCTTTTCGCCATTTGAGTTGGTATATGGTGCCAACCCTAGAGGTCCTATGCACATACTCAAGGATTTGTTGTTGGGATCAGTGGAGGATGTTACTGTCCGTACCAGCTATGAACTGGTCATTGATCTCAGACAACGCCTTGTAGATGCATGTACTTATGCATCAGGTATGATACGTAATGCTTCACAGAGGTCGAGAGTGCGCTGCAACCAATCTCGAAAATTACGTTCGTTCCTACCAGGAGAACAAGTATGGCTACTTCTTCCAACCAAGGAAAATAAACTGCTAATTTCCTGGCAGGGCCCTTTTAAGGTTGTTGAGAAGAAAAATGATGTAGATTATGCCATTGACATAAGGGGCAAAGTTAAAACATTTCACATCAATATGTTAAAATTGTATGTGGAGCGCCCTGCAGAGTTAGAACCTATCTTGGACAGTATTTCTGATGAACCAGTTCGACAGACTTTGTCAGCTGTTGTGGAATCTGATGATTCTACAGCGAGCGATATTTCTTTTAATTTTCCTCTGCTGCCTTTAACATCTTCCGAATCTTGGAGAGATGTAACTGTATCAGGTGATTTAGATTCTAGTTATCGAGAACAGGCTCTTGCTGTTTTAGAATCTTTCTCTGATGTGCTGACTGAACTTCCAGGTCGCACTGATGTTATCTCTCATGATATTACATTGACTGATGATCACCCTATCAAACTCAGACCGTATACTATACCCTTACACTACAGATCTCAGGTGGATAGTGAACTTAAGGATATGCTACGCATGGGCATCATTTCTCCTTCTGAATCATCCTATTCTTCTCTTATGGTTCTAGTTAGAAAGAAGGACAAATCTCTTCGTATCTGCATTGATTTTAGACGTCTTAACAGTGTCACTCTCACAGATGCCGAGACCATGCCTGTTTTTGAGGATCTCTTATCACAACTATCCCAGGCTACATACTTTAGCAAACTAGATCTTTCCAAGGGATATTGGCAGATCCCTTTAACTGATAAAGCCAAACCTCTAACTGCATTTATGACTCCATATGGTTTATTCCAATGGAATTATATGTGTTTTGGCCTTGTCAATGCTCCCGCGACTTTTGTGCGCATGATGCGGAGACTCTTAGGAGATAGATCTGATGTCATCACATACATAGATGACATCTGTTTATTCCATAGTTCTTGGCAAGAACATATCACAGGATTAAAATCTTTATTAATGCTACTCAGAAAGCATGGTTTGACAGTTAGACCTTCAAAGGTTCAGATTGGTTGTCGAGAAATTTCATTTCTTGGTCACCGTGTTGGTAACCACATGTTATACCCTGATGAGCACACTGTCAAACGCATATTAGAATTAGATATCCCTCGGACAAAGAAACAGGTTAGGAGCATGTTAGGACTCATTAACTTCTATCACAAGTTCATTCCGAACTTTTCATCTATTTCTTCTGTCCTGTCATCTTTGACTAAAAAGGGAGCTCCTAATAAAATTGTTTGGTCCGATACTTGCAGTGGAGCTTTGAACAAAATTAAAACTGTATTTTCCAAGGCACCTATTTTGATGTTACCTAATATCACTATGCCATTTCTTCTGAGGACTGATGCTTCTCAGACTGGCATTGGTGGTTGCCTGTTGCAATGGTTCAATGATACTCCACATCCATGCTTGTATGTAAGCAGAAAGTTGCTACCAGCAGAAACTCGGTATTCCACCAGTGAAAGAGAACTCTTGTCCATCATTTGGTGTATGGGCAAGTTATCACGCTATTTACTTGGCGCACATTTCTACCTCCAGACGGATCACCGTCCACTAACATCCCTAAATCAAAAAACTACAACAAACAGTAGATTACACAGATGGTTCTTGCTTATCCAAGAATATAGATATACAATTATCCCCATCAAGGGATCAGAAAACTTTCTGGCAGACTTATTGTCAAGGAATGTAACTGGAAAGTGAAATTGTTTGTGCCAGATGTTGACATTGTCTGATCTTGTTTTGTTTTTCAGGTGATATACTATTGAAACATTCATGTTACGACTTTAATTGCATTTTTTGAAAGATTGGATTACATTTTGTCTAAACTGTTTACATATATCTGTTTTCATGTCATTTCGCACTACAATTAATACTTCATATATATTATTCTGAACAGTAGGATTTTTCTTTTCTAATAGATTAATAGTTCTTGGGCTAACTATCCACTGTTCTCAGGCGAAAACCCTTGGTTTCCGCTCGGGAACAGGGGGGGCAATGTTGGGAGTAGAAAATGCAGTAATTTTAACGCCGAGTTTGGCACTTTGCCACTTCACCCAAATAGCCACTCTATGTCACGTGATGAGACTGGCTGGGGAAGTTTTGCTAACAAGGCAGGTAAAAAAAACGAGAGAGAGTTTAGCAGCGAGGAGAAGCATTGAGTGACCAGCCGTTAGGCGGCACAGATGTGAGTGTGGGCATGTGTGGATAACCCTAGTGTATATTCCTGTTTTTACATGGAAGTATTATAATGTATGGCATATTTAACATTCATAATTGTTCATGCAAATGAGTGACTTTTATTATTATTATTAATCTGGATTATGTTCTTATTGCCTGACCACATCAATGGGTCTAATGTGAAGTTCGTCGTCATGTGTAATAAAGTTACAAACCGTCATTCAGTTATTATGACTTTCATTGGAGAAAGAGATGTGTGCACAAAGTAAGTTAATACTAAGAATTAATGTTTATTCGCCAGGCACATAAAGAGAGAACCCTGGACATCACATTCCTTTCTATATGGGATACAAACAAACAGTCGTGCAAACGCAAAAGGCAGGAATAAGCACGAAAAATATAAATAAACACACATCCCTCGAAAGATGGTCTTAACATTCTCTATGAATAGAAAATAACTTAACACCCATCTTGCCTTTTACATCTTCATGTTGAAATCAAAATATTAAGTTGACATAAAGTTGTCCTTCCAACTCTGTACAGCTGCCAAAATATATGTAAGTTTCTACATCTTGGAGCC
This sequence comes from Oreohelix idahoensis, assembly GCA_024509875.1. NCBI lineage: Eukaryota > Metazoa > Mollusca > Gastropoda > Stylommatophora > Oreohelicidae > Oreohelix > Oreohelix idahoensis. The sequence goes on along the minus strand of JAMPIV010001261.1, from coordinate 102,403 downwards.
GTGGCAGCACAGTGGTTAGTGCACTGGCTTCCTAGCTCAGTGGTCCATGGTTCAATCCCCAGTTGAGGTGAGATTTTTTAGACTGCAAACGGCTCCGGGGTCGACCCAGCCTCATGAATTGGGTACCAGAGAAACTCTGGGAAGGTTAAGGCCGCCGACGTGATGCTGACCACATCACCCCCTAGTGTGCCGATGGTCAAGAAAATATGGGCCTAACACCATATTCCCAATATGCCTCAATTGGCGTGTAAAGGGATCCTTTACCTTTACCTTCCACATCTTGTAAGGGTGTTTCTTCAAGTGCAAGCTTGCTATTGTTTGCGGAATTTTTTCTTATTTTCTTCGTATTTTCCCTGCATATTTTCTGACTCCCCTGCTGCCACCTTTCATCAAGTATTTTCATTTCCTCTTGAATCTGGTTACGTTTATGGGAGAGAAGAGCAAGGCCGTTGGCAGAATCTAGATCATCAAGGTTAAGTCCACTGATATTTCATTTTTTGGTGGCTAGTGTTTTCATTACCAAATCTGTAGCCAGTAATTGGAAAAATTGTAACAATAGGCATCCCTGTCACACTCCAATTCTTATCTTGAACGGTTTCTTAAGAATTCGGCATGCAATATCTTTATATGTTTTCTTTACTAAGCTAATTATTTTCAGGCTACCTCCATTATAAGGAGCCGTGGTAGCATAGTGGTTAGTGCACTGGCTTCCTAGCGCAGTGGTCTGTGGTTGGATCCCCAGATGAGGTGGGATTTTTTTAGGCCACAAACGGCTCCTGGGTGGACCCTGCCCCAATTGGGTACCAGAGCAACTCTGGGAAGGTTAAGGCGGCCGGCGTGATGCCGACCACATCACCCCTAGTGTGCCGACGGTCAAGATAATAGGGGCCTAACACCATATTCCTAATATGCCACAATGGGCTAGTAACGGGTTCCTTTACCTTTTTTTTCTACCTTCCATTATGCCTCACCAGTTTTGAATGTGATTCTCTGCCAACGCTGTGAGATGCCTTTTCATAGTCAACAAATCCTTTGTTAAATGTGTTTACCAAGGTCAGAAAGGGGACAAAAAAAAACAGTAACTTTGTAACCTACCTAGCACCTCGTAAGTGATTAAAAGCGAGTTGATGTCGTGGGGTGAATGAAAAGAAAAGAAAGGCAAAGGCATCCAAATTGGACTTCCAATTTATTGCAGTGCAGAAGTAGCAGGACAGACCGTCCCACACGATGTGAGGGTTGAGTGACATACGACAACCAAGAGAACAGGTTGCTAAGAGACCTCCATCTTGGTTTTCACCTCCACGTCTGTTTTAGTATTTTTTCTGATCAGACAGATAGAGAGGACAAATTAAAGATTGGGAACATTTTTTGGTTGGGATATATCTTTTGTATCGATTTAGTAAAGACCAAATCGTTCAAATCAAAAGATGCAAAAAGGAAAACATCTATCAAGTTAACTATAAATGCAAAGAACAAATAGAATTTTTTTTTTAAACTAAGCCTTATGACCTCACATATGAAAAAAAAAACAGTTGGTTTTATAAAAGAGAAAAGATAAAAATTTAACAAACAGTACACACAGAGTCACGATACTGGACAGGACAACATTTCCACATGAGGGATAAGTACAAGGAATTGTCTCCTAGAGTTGGCTGGCCGAGTTGTCAGCGAAGCTTGAGCTTCCTAGAAGGTGAACAATTCCAACACCAAGTCTAATCCAACTGTGTAATACGCAGTAAAAAAGTGTCTACTATCCTGGCTCTCTGAAAAACTTTGTTTATATAGGGGGTTTACTTGACGAAGAATTAGGCTTGAGTAGGCCTACCTTTTCCAGTCAATTACTGACTGGTGACTGAAGAAGTCTGAAGAGGGGCCAGAAGAATTGATATATATTTAAAATTTATATTCACGAAGCTTATCTGCCTAACACACTAGGCTTTTTGAATCAGATGAGATGTGAAAACTCACGAGTTTAGTCACTATGCGACTGAATACCGTCTGTGCTACTTTGAGGTGGCACACTTAGTAAGCTCCCTATAATGTCGTTGGCAGCATAGCTGTAGTAAACAGTCTCCTTATGTCCGCGTTACTGCGTAGATTAAGAGATGATGTTGGTTAGTGCTCGATTCTGACTTAAACCGATGGTTTTACTTTTTGACTTGCGTGCAACAGAACTGGTTGCTGTGCCTAGAACAAGGTATGACCCACAAACGTATTTAACGCCCATAAAACATTTATTACATAAAGGATAAACTTATGACAGATAAGCAAGTTACTCATTCCCGCTCCCCTTCACAAATTACAAATACACCGTTTCTCCGCTTTACAAAATACAGCTCAACTCTCTCTCCCTCTCGCGGACAGGTGTAAAAAACACATTAAAAACGCACCACTATTATATATACTGATGCCGAGAAGCTGGCAAAAAAAAAGTGTGGGAATGGATTTTCCCCGTGTTTGCCATGAGGTAGAGAGCGAATGGCTGCTGGAATGGAAAGTGCAAGATTCAACCCACGGGTGTGTGTACAGACTACATGAAAACGATGAAAGTTACACGTGCAACACGATTCCCAACAGCTATGACCCTGAAAATGTGTACGCGTTGTGGCAGTATACTCGGTATAAAAAGGCCGTTGAGACAAAACACCCAGTACATGTGCTTGAAATGCCACGACTATCTGAAAACGACCGCCAACGAGCCATTGGTATGTTGGAGACCGGAATGAGCTCGCGGGCCATTGCCAGAAGGATGAATTGCCACCACAGCATTATTGTACGTCTCAATGAACGTTACGGAACCACTGGCAGTGCCCGGGATAGACTTCGGAGTGGCCAACCACGAGTTACTACCCCTGCGCAAGATCGTCATATTGTGCTGAGTCATCTAAGGAATCGTTCTCTCCCGGCAAGTCAAACAGCAAGAGCAATAGTGGGTAGACATGGGCAAGTCTCTCGAATGACAGTCAAACGACGACTCAGAGATACAGGCCTTACTGCAAGACGACCTTATGTTGGGCCAAACTTGACTCACAGACATCGTTAGCAGCGCCTGCAATGGGCAGAGCAACATATCAGATGGACTAGACTGCAGTGGAATGCTGTCCTATTCACAGACGAGAACAGATTCAACATATCCTTTGCAGATGGACGTATGCGGATTTAGCGACGGTGTGAAGAGCGCTTTGCAGATTGCTGTGTCAACCGATTTCGAGGTGGCAGTATTCACATTTGGGGAGGATTCAGTTTTCACCATCGCTTGCCTCTTCACGTCTTCCGTGGAAATGTTAATGCTGTGACATATCGAGATGAGGTTCTGGATGCACTGGTTGCTCCTGCGTTCACAATTTATCCAGACTTGCAGCTTCTCCAGCAGGATAACGCACGTGCATTTTTTTTTATTTTTGGTTTTCTCCCTTGCCTGCACAAAATGCAATGAATTTCATAACAATCAAATGTACAAATTAATGACCAGCATGGATTCATAGGAAAATGAATAAAGATTCCAAATATGTAAACTTGTACACTTTTATATTTTCATTTCACACTCTGTTCCTGGATTATACAGGTGGTGCGTTTTTAATGTGCTTCAATATATATATATATATATATATATATATATATATATATATATATATATATATATATATATATATATATATATATATATATATATATATATATACGAGGGAAGGTCAAAAAGTAATGCCTCCTATTTTTTATGTATGTAAATACTACATCGGTGTTGTAGCAAAGTTTGATTTGCTGGGGAGGTTATGATGGTATCCTAAAAGAATGAAATCCGTGTCTGTATTAACCGTGTGAGGTCAAGCACATGTAGGCCCCTGACTCTATAAATGATGATGATGAATTATGTGCAGGGAACCTAACGCTACCTAACTGATCTCACACGGTCACTATTTTGGCTCTAGTGTCTGGTGTATGATGTACCTAGTGTCTAGGGGAGAAATGAAATGATAGTACACAACACAAAAACACTTTAAGTTTCTATGAGGAAGTGAATAAAATCAGTGGTTAAGTTTTTCTTTAAAAGGAATGATTTTTTTCTGTACAATTTAATCTGCCTGTCCAGCCATATCTTTTGGACAGGTCTTTGAAAATGAGGACAAGATAGTTTACAGAAAAGATCAACTAAAATATCTGGACTCTTTGTCCACTAACTAAACAGTCAATATATATCTTTCCTGTTGGAATGTTCACAGCTTACACTTTATTCATCTAAGAGGGAGAGTCACTGTGTATGAGGGGCTGTAGTTTCATCATACCCCATACACTTCCTGAGTATGATTTGAAATACCAGTGTTTATTAAACGAAAATGTCAGATATACCCAGGGGCTTAACTCATCACCTGGGATTCCTTGTAGAATGATAATACAGTATGAAGTTTCAGAAAATCTCGATCTCTCAATATGCCCAAGCTTCTCCCGTTATCTTTTGACAGCATAAACGAATGGTCAGAGACTTGATGGCTTTATTCTCACTCAGCAGGTTTCCTGTTACCAGCTGGCAACAGGAAATAAAACCTCTGCAACAAAAGGACACCCTGGCCTTTTATATCTGATCACTTTTTATATTTATTATTTTCCTACGGTGCTATGGGGTCAGTGATAAAGACTGCAAATCTTGGTATATACAATGGTGATAAATTATATCCCTCTTGATGTGATTAGACTGTTGTAGTACATGCGCCCACACAGAGCAGATGATAAATAGGTTAGCTCTGTATTGTCCCTGTGTATAAAGTCTGTAGTGAGTGGTATGAAGGGTACAGTCACTCACCCTGTACTGTCAAGCATAGATCAACGAATCAGACTAGTGTTCATTTCCAATTGACAGCACATCATTTATTTACACAGCAACATCAATCCGATACGATACACTACACAGGTACAACAGGATACACAAAAATCAATAATAATCAATTGCGCAGAATGTTACAGCTGTTCAGTATGATGTAAACCCTGTTTACATCGCAGTTCTAATGTTACATCAGTAAATTCACCAGAACGACTGCTGACACTGCAGTTACAAAACGCCACCCAGGCTTAAATCTATATATACTCAAAAGACTGTCCGCTCTGTAGTCTATAAGTAATCTGGCCTACACAACTCCTGGCCTTATAATCTTTTCGATAACTCTCCCTTCATAAGGAACAATGGCCTAACTATCTCCTAGCGCCGTTCCTGCACAATAGAAATCTATCAGGGAGGTAAATATGATCCCAAAACATCGGCCTGTATACACCAAGGCCTCAGAACATGTCCTTAACATAAAGTACACCTTATCTTCTCTTATCTTCCCTTATCTCATCTTATCTGCAGATTTATCACATCTTATCTGCAGATAAACACACCTAAATAGGCAAGTACTAGTACACCTCGAAAAATGGCCAAATATCGTTCCCTTACACTACCCTTGGGAACACACACAAGACACTAGGCTGACTCCAGTCAACCGCCCAACTTAGACTGTCACGGGATGACACATCTCCCGCACAAACAGACACCGGACTCGGCTGTTCACGGACTCCCCGTGAGCTATTCACAGCCGGCCGAAACCAGTACAGAATAACTACATGACCAGCGCTCACACGCTTTCTGTACACTCTGTTTTCTAACATATAAATGTTTAAACAACTCACAATTAAACCAGCTAACAAGTGCGACAACCCTGAATTCACACTGTATAATCAGTATAGTACGTATCATTCCCCTTTGACCTTTACAGTTACCACCCGGTCCGGAGAAAAAAATGATTTATCATTTTTTTGAAAAAACTACATCACCGACAAATGAGGGGTCAGCTAAGCTCTAATATATGCTTACAACAATAGTTTTATGATAAGGTCAAAATAATACATCGCCAAAAAATAAAGCAAGTGTACAATAAACAAATTACCCATAATAATTTGCCAAATACACCGAAATAATCATTTACAAACAAAGTTAAGTATTATTACTGTAGACCAAACATGACACAATAAATAGAAAGTAAAGTCAAGATCAAACAAAAGAAGCATGATCAGCACAGAAAATCAACAAAGAAATCGAAATAGGAAGAAAGATCCATAATACCTAATAGTAATAATTGAGCTAATCAATTCCTGCATGAAATACATAGAACTGTCACTAATAATTACATATACTAATCCATATTACAATACGTAAGAATACAAAGTATGGAAATATAAGAAGTGTAAGAAGTAAACGTATACAAATAGTATCAAGTAACATCCAGATGAAACATGGAAGCATAACCCAAGTATAGACCGCTTCCAAAGAAATGGAGTGAAACGAAGAATCATCCGAAAAGGCAGAAGGAAATACAAAATAATGAATGCATAGAAAAACGACAACAATACATCCCAACAACAATCCAAGTAACTAACGCATAATAAATAATTTTAGCTAAATTACAAAACTTATTCATAACTAAAATGATTTATCACAGACATCACACAAAAAAGTGCGATATATAAAATTATCACAATCTCAAAACAAAACAAAAATTACTATTTTAAATGGAATATCAACATATATTATTACACCTAATTAAGCGCTTTGGCGCAGAAAAAATATAACAATGTCAACGAAAAATACATTTCCCTAAAAATTACAATACAAAAAAGTTTCTTTAAAGCTAAGTTAAATAAAAATAGTATTTTAATTTTCCCTAGATTAAATCTATAACTAATATACCAAAATAAAATTATCTTTTAACCAAATGAATGACATCTAACAAAAAGAATTCCAATTCTTAAGTAGACTCATAATAAACACATACTAGTTTAAACAGAACTCAGCAGAAAAAAGCACATGGCAAAAAAAAAATACCAGAAATCAATGTTTCAAAATATGTTTACAAATACAAATACAAAATCATAACTCAAAAATCAACACATACAAGTTTAGTTTCAAAATTACATTTCACAACACAATAGTTACTGCATATAACCTCTGTATATGGTAATATTAATTAGACATAGCACCAGAATATAAGAAAAGAAAAAAATAAATTTAATGAATAACAAGACTCTCTGAAACAACTAACGCATATTCGACGCTAATGAGTTTGTGCATAGGGCTGGCAATCTCATCAAATCCAAAATTTTCCTAAGAATCAACGCTGCAAAACATATCAATGTTTGATGAATTAACTATCATTGCTTCAACTTCACAAACAGCACCTATGGTCATACATAATATGGTCTAAGTGGAATAGTCTTCCGACTAGCGTATGAAAAAATCACAAATCCACAATCTCATTACAAAAATTAAAGATAAGTCACTACAAAGTGATATGTCATCATTTCATTGCAATCATAACACATGCAATGTTTATCAACAAAACAATCATGTAAATAATGACAGAGTCATAACAGTGCATACATATGAACATACACAATACCTAAGACATTATGTAATGTAAGTTACTATACAATACAGTAATTCATTAACCAAAAAATAAATTAAGTGTAAAAAACACTATAGCAATCTTAAACTAACTCCTAAACAAACAAAAAAAATAAATAGGTCACAAATCCGCGGTCCTCGATAGCATTCTGTAAAACCGCACGGGGCGATGTCATACAACACCGTGTCAACAGGCTGGCTGGGTTGCGCTTGACTAGACATCTGGTCACAGGTTGACCCACATTCCTCTCACAGTAAAAAATAACCTCGGTGCGAAGATTCTTAACAAGCCGAATACTGTGGGAAAATATAAATGAAAATGTCTATTTCAATCAACTTGTGAGATTTATTGAAGTAAAACAGAAAATTAGTCTTACATTTACCCAAACGTGTGGCAGTGAAAACGTCTGGTTTCTATATGATGCCATCATTTCCTCGTCACACAGCAGATAACACAGAAGGATAAGACATCCTGACAGAAATGAAGGTCATCACAACAGTAGGCTGAAATAAAATCCTACTTACACACAACAAGATATTCTCTCGAACTCAAAATGCATAACAAGCAGTAGTATTTGAAACAATACCCTTACTGTTACCTTGTTTATAACCAAGTTTGTTCTTTTGTTGTGCAACATTACTATGATTAGTATTTCTACTTCTATAAAAATATCTAACCGATGGATTTTGTTGTGTTCTAGAATCATCGTTATAAGGCTGATAACCTTTATTGTAGTTATTTCTTTCACCAAAACTGTTTTTATTCTCCTTTGTAACAATATTCTTACTAAATTGATCAGTACCAGTGATAACAAAATTCTTATGGTTATCAACATGTTGAGTTTTATTTTGGGTACAAGTCTTACTAATAGCTTTGTCCCTTATTATTTGTTTATCAGTATTTCCATCATTAAAATAATGGTTGGTCTTTTTAGATCTGCCTTGAAATTTATCTCCATTTTTTTTTGCAATCTATAGAACTGACTGTTATAGCAGAATTATCTTTGCTGGCCTGACGCCACGAGTCAGTAATGTTACCAGAAGTAGCACGTGGGAAATTGTATTTGCCACGTAGTGATCTCCGTCCATCATGTTCGACTTTCGTCTCAGCTTGTGTAAAGGGCTGGCTTCTTGCTTGTTTTATTTGGTGATAAACATTCTGTCTACCTTTGTCAACATTGACAGTAGACAAACCCTTAATACCTAAAACCACATCTACCAAACCATAAACTCTATTTCTCAGATCACTAATCTCAGCATTTCTAAGTGAGATGTCTTCAGTTTGTTTCTTAATTAAGTTATTAGATGTTAAAAGCTTACTCTTCTCCTGCATGAGTAATTTCTCAATATCAGTCATTTTCCTTTTGTACATCGTTAACTCTTCTAATCTCTCCTTATCATCCTTTTCTTCATTAGCACTCAACTGTGTTAAATCCATCTGAAGTTCCTTAGTGTTACTATTCTGGCCATTCCCAAGCTCATTAACATTCTCGGGAGGTACAAAATACTTTTCTTTAAGTCGGTGACTAACAATCACATTGTCACACAATAAGCCAGTAAGTGTTTCATTACATAAGTTTTCACATTTCTTGGTTTGAACTTTTAATTTCTCACAAATATCATTCTTCTCTTGAATTTCTCGAGTGAGATTACCCATTACGCTATTCATATGTTCTATCTGAACTTCCAAATCTTTTACTTTACTGCCTGCAGAGTCTAATGCTGTTGTTACATTAGCAAGATCCAAGTTTGATTTCTGTAACTCACTTGTGAGCCTAGACACTGTTTCTTGTAATTTTTTTCTTTTCAGCATCATCTTGTAAAAACTTATCACTTTCCTGTAAAGCACTCTGTTTGTTTACTTTTGTTTGTTTCTCAATATTCAATTCCCTTTTATGCAGGTCAGAAACACTGTTGTGGATTATCTTGAATATACTTTGCACAATATGTCCGTGTTCAATCTCTATATATTGTTGCACAAACACACGAAGGTGCCGTAGCAAATCAACCAAATCCTTAGCCATTACAAAATTACAAACTAACTTAAAGTTATGTTCAGCAAATGACTCTAGGGATGCTGACACATTAATCAAAAAATCCTCCATCACCCATGCTCCAAGTCGTGGGCCTCTCAATCCCTTTTTATCTCTTCCTACCACCAATGCATACTCCAACATAGGTCTTATATCTGTAGGATCTACATCACACCACTTAGCATCCATATCAAAATTAATTATAATAAGTTTATGTCCCTGGAAATTTAGATAATTAATTTCCACCTCACACAATAAATATTTCTTCAAGAGATTAATGTATTAAATAATGTATCAATTCTCAATTATTATGCACCAAAACCTATACTAAACAGTTAATAGAATATATAATGCGCAATATGAGAAGACTTGATAGCATACATACATAAACACAGTTTTCACAACAACACAACCACTTATCTTGCAAATAGCAAAGTTCCTTCTTTTCTTGTTATAATCGATGGGCATCAACATCAAAGATGACACAACATAAGCAGAGTCCCATGTCAACTCTCACTACACCTTGACACAGCATGCTATGTTGTCATACACAGCATAGGAAACTGGAAACTGGAAACAGTATGCTATGTGATCGTACACAGCACTGGAAACTGGAAACAGCGCAAGTTACCCACTTGTTCCCTCTGTCGTCGCGAAGGTACACTGTCTGTCACTCTTGTTGGAAAGAGCTACTTGATATTTCGCACTTGCATATAAAACTGGAACATACTGTAATTCTCATAATTCCCCATACTGGCCACCACTGATAAAGACTGCAAATCTTGGTATATACAATGGTGATAAATTATATCCCTCTTGATGTGATTAGACTGTTGTAGTACATGCGCACACACAGAGCAGATGATAAATAGGTTAGCTCTGTATTGTCCCTGTGTATAAAGTCTGTAGTGAGTGGTATGAAGGGTACAGTCACTCACCCTGTACTGTCAAGCATAGATCAACGAATCAGACTAGTGTTCATTTCCAATTGACAGCACATCATTTATTTACACAGCAACATCAATCCGATACGATACACTACACAGGTACAACAGGATACACAAAAATCAATAATAATCAATTGCGCAGAATGTTACAGCTGTTCAGTATGATGTAAACCCTGTTTACATCGCAGTTCTAATGTTACATCAGTAAATTCACCAGAACGACTGCTGACACTGCAGTTACAAAACGCCACCCAGGCTTAAATCTATATATACTCAAAAGACTGTCCGCTCTGTAGTCTATAAGTAATCTGGCCTACACAACTCCTGGCCTTATAATCTTTTCGATAACTCTCCCTTCATAAGGAACAATGGCCTAACTATCTCCTAGCGCCGTTCCTGCACAATAGAAATCTATCAGGGAGGTAAATATGATCCCAAAACATCGGCCTGTATACACCAAGGCCTCAGAACATGTCCTTAACATAAAGTACACCTTATCTTCTCTTATCTTCCCTTATCTCATCTTATCTGCAGATTTATCACATCTTATCTGCAGATAAACACACCTAAATAGGCAAGTACTAGTACACCTCGAAAAATGGCCAAATATCGTTCCCTTACACTACCCTTGGGAACACACACAAGACACTAGGCTGACTCCAGTCAACCGCCCAACTTAGACTGTCACGGGATGACACATCTCCCGCACAAACAGACACCGGACTCGGCTGTTCACGGACTCCCCGTGAGCTATTCACAGCCGGCCGAAACCATTACAGAATAACTACATGACCAGCGCTCACACGCTTTCTGTACACTCTGTTTTCTAACATATAAATGTTTAAACAACTCACAATTAAACCAGCTAACAAGTGCGACAACCCTGAATTCACACTGTATAATCAGTATAGTACGTATCATTCCCCTTTGACCTTTACAGTCAGCCTCGCGTGCATTACAGGTGCACTCGCCCCTAATTTTACTTGACTCACACCTTGCTGTGACCACACCTCAGGTCCCTATGGCAGATACGCCACTGTACGTTTACATAGTTTTCCTCAATAAAATAATGTGGAGTAACTACATTTCCTTTGGTATGATTTCCTCTTCTTTTCTTTTTTAAATATAAATGCTTCAGGCATGTTGAACAGTGTTCATGGAACATGGAGGCTTACTAATATATTCTAATACGAGGGGCGTTCAGAAAGTAATGCACCACATCGTTTTTCTCAGGAGCTGTTTGTTCAAAAAGCATGAAATTTATACACAATATACATGGATATGTCATGTAAACATCGGTATTATTCAACATAATCCCCATCAAATTGTACGGCTTTATGCCAGCGCGAAACAAGTGCATGTATTCCTAGCCCGTACCAGATTTGGTCTTGATCATGTAGCCATTTCTTCGCTGCATGAATCACTCCTTCATCATCTTCAAACCTTGTCCCACGGAGTGCATCTTTAAGTGGACCAAATAGATGAAGATCAGAGGGTGCCAAATCGGGACTATAGGGTGGATGGGGTAGTACAGTCCAACCCAATTTGGTGATTGCTTCCCGTGTTGCCAGACTTGTGTGAGGTCACGCACTGTCGTGAAGGAGAAGCAGGTCTGCTGGATTCTTGTGCGGCCGAACTCTGCGAAAACGTTGAGTTTTTTCAATGTCTTAATGTAAGCTTGTGAATTGATTGTCTCTCCTCTTGGCATAACGTCCACAAGAATCACACCTTCAATGTCCCAAAAGACAGTGATCATGACCTTTCCAGCTGAAGGAATTGTCTTGAATTTCTTTCTTCGTGGTGATTGCGGTTGATGCCACTCCATTGATTGTCTTTTTGTCTCAGGTTCAAAATGATGTACCCAGGTTTCGTCACCTGTAACGATCTTAGCCAAAACGTTCTCTCCATCAGCATTGAAACGCTCCAACAATTCAGAAGAAATTGCTTTCCTTTGCAATCGGTGGTCATTTGTGAGACTTCGAGGAACCCATCTTGCGCAAACCTTAGAAAATCCGAGAGTTTTTATAACTGCATTTGCACCACCAATGCTGACTGACAGCTGTTAGGCCAATTATTGAGTAGTGATTCGCCTATCAGTAAGAATAATGCCCTCAGCGCATTTCAACATTTCTGCGTTGGTGGCTGTGACAGGACGTCCACAGCGCGGCCGATCAAGCAGCTCCATATCTCCACTTCCTGATTCTTTGATTCTCTGAACCCAGCGACAGACTGTACTCCTGTCGACTGCAAAACTTCCATATACATCACATAGACGCTTGTGAATGTTCACAACAGTTTCCTTCTCTGCAACGAGAAATTCTATCACAATTCCCTGCTTATAACGCAAGTTGCTAACACGTTCCATTTCAACGGTTTAGGGCAGCCGTATTATTTGGCCAGTTGCGGTGCAATTTGGTGCACACACAATTGGCACATGCCATATTTGAAGTGTGCAAAATTTCATGTTTCTATCTTCATTAATAGCTGAGAAAAACGATGTGGTGCATTACTTTCTGAACGCCCCTCGTACAATAATATGAAAACACCATCATGACAACATACATCAGTTAGATACAGTTCAATGTGAGGACTCAACAATGTCTGCTCCCGGCACGTCCTTCACTTTTCCCAATAGCAGTATCTAACTTTGCAGTTGGATTAAACATATTAAATTCATAAAGCATTCTTACCACAAATATCAAGAAATATAAACAAATGACGCTGACTTGCAAATAAATGGCCTCAGTTTCCTCCGCACTGCCCAGACTGTGAATACTCCTTTATTTATTTTTACAATTAACACAGCTGATCTCAGCGTATTTGAAATGAAAAGTTTTGTTCAACTGGCAATGAATTGTGAAAGCCTCTTGCTAATATTTATTAGCACTGGCCAATCGAAAGCTTGCGACTACCAGAATTCAAATGTAGTTTTTGAAAAACAAAAATAATTCCAAACAAACTCTGCGTCTGGTAGTCGATTTGCCAGTCTGCTTTAGTTATGCCAATACATAAAGATGTTAGTTTTGGGTAACAATTTTCCTACCGCTCCCCTTTCCTCCTTATACTCTTTTTACTCAAGCGAATTTGAAACCACCTCAATGCCTCTCTCTAAGCTGGCGTCCCCACTAACGTTATGAAAAACAAGCAGGAACAGCAGTCTGTCTGGTCACGCGTCCGTAGATATTTAGTATTTTCTCAATAGCTTGGTTAATACTTATACTATCATATTATTTAAAACATATTCTTGCTCAGTGGACTTTAAGCTATACTACCATATGATTTTTATGACTAGATTCATTATGGTTTCGATTTTGAATTTTGTCACCGGCAATCGTCAAATAAAAATTTTACACAAGGCGGCAATCTTTTCCCCTCTTCACCTCTCGCTAACATGTATTTTTCAAATAACTACTTGTTTTAGTGACGTCAGAATTACTATCGCGAGGAGGAAATAAAATTGTCTGCGTGTTTGCCTCTGTTGGCTATGCCACATCGTGTATATACTATTAGTCTCGCGTGCAGAACGACGCGGGTTTTGGCATGAGTTGGTAGCATTTTGCGTTAATGTATTACAGTCGTCTTGTTATTGCTACTAGAAAAAGTCCAAAAGACTACCAAATTTTTCGTTACTGTTGACAGATTACGTTACTACAGACAGCAGTTTGGCGTTACATTTCTAACAAATCGTTAATTATAAGGCTAGGCTGCATTGTGTATGCAGCAGATCTGGCAAAATGTTAAATATTAGTAGTACGTTTTCGAAACCGAAACTAAAACGCGTGTTAGATTTTTACCGTGGGATCGGTCTATAGGCGTTAGCACTGCACAAAATTCAGCGCTATGCTGGCGTGTGAGAGTATCACCGTCAGACACAATAGGGCGGGTTTATTTATTATCATTTTATGACTAAAATCTTACTGAAATGAGCGATTATTCTCGCAGATTTTACTACAGGTGTGCAATTTGTAAATTTAGCAGGATTCCTCAAACACTCTTCTGCACTGTATAGCATTACCAACCAGTTTCAGTAACAGGTGGCACCACTGTAACAGTTTAAAAATGGCTGCCAAAGACGTTCGGTTAAAACAACGTTATGTCATAGAATTCCTCAATGCTGAAGGCGAGACACCAATTCGCATCCACGAACGTTTGCAGAATGTTTATGGAGATTCAACAGTGGATGTTAGCACTGTCCGTCGTTGGGTACATCGTTGTGACGAAGCTGAAGTAGGTCAATCCTCAATGGCTGACGCAAAGCAGACTGGCCGTCCGTCTACCGCAGTGACTCCACACAACATTTATCGAGCGAAACCAGAATTGGATTCTAGAACGTCAGAACTATGAATGAGGCACGAAAACAGAGGCAGATCACACCAGAAATGAGAAACTACAGATTACGTATCCTGGAAATAGGTAAGAGCAGGTGGTCCGGAATAGGGAGAGAAAAAAAGCAGCAGGAGAAACAGTACTTTACTCTGGAAGAGATGACGGACATCTCAATGAAGGCGTATCCATTGTCCTAGAGAAAAGAATAGAAAGGTCATTACTGGAATGGAAACGCATTAACAACAGACGGTTAAGAACAAGACTGAGAGGGAGATTCACCACACCACAATAAAACAATTTTTAAGGGGATTCTTTTTTAAAGTTCTTCACGCTCATCCTCTGTACTACTACAGAAACGATATATATGTATATAAACGAGGTGTGGTCAAAAAGTATTTGGAATGGTAGCATAAGCCGGGAGCTGCTAGGCACAGGTTGATTTGGAACCTAACGTGCGTGTGGCGTGAGTCACGTCTGCCCTGCTCGTCTGGTTTGTTAACAGTAGTGCTTTGTTTTTACGTGTGTGAACCGTGTTTGTCGCATTTGACATGGCGGAAAAAATTGATCAACGAATTTGCATCAGATTTTGTCAAAAACTTGGCGAGATCTGGCGAATAAAGTGGTTGTCGGACCTGTGTTTTTTAAGTTTTCCCCCACTCAAGCATGTCACGAGCAGCTGAAACACGGGGCCTGTTTCTGGTCAGCTGAGAGCAATTTTGGATGGACGCGTCTCATGCCCAAATCGTCCGTAAGAATCGACCAATGTGTACGTCTTCAGATAACTTACGAATAGTGATTTGGCGATTTTCCAGCACAGCTGTGCGCACAAGTTCGACATTGTTTTCACCTTTGCTGGTATCGGGCCTCCCAGATCGTTCATCACTCTCAACACTTTCACAACCATCTTTGAAACGTTTATACCACCCATAAACTTGTGTATGACTCATACAATCTTCCCCATAGACTGTCTGTAACTAAGTATGTGTCTGTGCATGTTTCGCCAAGTTTTTTACAAAATCTGATGCAAATTCGTTGATTAATTTTTTTCCGCGATGACAAATGCGCTTTTTGTCAATTTGATGTTACATTTTTAAACTGCAAGATATAAACTCCTTGAAAAATTATTTTTGGGTTTTTAGTGCATTACGAGCGTGTGTTTAAAATATTTTTTATTCACACTTGCTACTCACCGTAAACTACCCTCTCCATCACACTTTGCTGCCCATTCTTTCCCTTCTACCTGTGTTCACCAAAACACGTGAAATTGTTACTCACCTCACTGAACATAATTTACTACCACATAGTTTACTCCGTGACTGAATTCCAGCTCATAACACCAGTTGTTGTAAAATCATAACAGCACACTGAAAACTCGCACATATCAAATATAGCTTCCATTGCAGCAGAGGACCATTCATTCAAGCAAAAACACTCAAATCACTCCCTGACAATAATTAACAGAGCAAATGGTCATTACTATAGAGACCATTGTGAATCTGCTACTGCCTTAACACGGACATCAAAAGCGTTAAAAGACTGATACTGTCAGTCGAAATGCTGAACGTTAGCAGAGAGGAAACAACAGGAAAGTAACACTCCTTAACGACTTTATTGTCAATGAATGTGATGAGCACATAGGCATCTATCTACTTCCAGATAATAATAATGTCCTTACCTGAGCTTAGATTATGTCCATGTCAGATTTGTTTTTAATAATTTCACTGTTAAAAAAGAACGCTATAACATTCGATTATTTTTTGACGAAATTTAACTAATTCTAAAAGAGTTATATGCACAAATAAAAGCTTAATCTTATGTGACAATTCAAATATCCAATCCTTACATTTTTCTGTGACTTTCTTCATTGTCTCTCCTGTGTCCTTCCTGTTCTTTTTTTCTCACCTGATCCTTATCGTGGTTTCCGCTTTCATCGTCCAAGGTTTTCTTATCACATCTATTCACACATCTAACCCACCCCTCTCTCCTATTTATCTTCTCCTTTGTTATCAGCGACGTGTGGCAAAGAAGTTGACTTGCCACATTGATTTTTCGCTTATTTGTAGCTCCAGACGGAGCAAGAGTCTACACAGAGCGACACTACTATTATTAACTCCAACTTCTTGTCTGGGAAGATACACGCTACTGTGTACCGCATGATAAAGTGCGAGCTTGTGACAAAATGACTTCATAAATAGCGCGGCAGGGACATGTAAAGAAAATATCTTGTGTGTCATTGTCGTAGATTTTATTGAGATAGGATGAAGATTTTTAAGGTCCCGTCTGAGCAGAGGTGATAATGGTAAGAATAAGGGGTAAGAAATATCTTTACTTTTCACAAGGTGAGTGTGTAAAAGAAAGGACAGTCTCTGGATTGAGTAATTGCTCTAATCCAGCCTATCTTACGACAATATTTAACTAGACGCACTTTCTCTCCTGGTACATGTATATCAGTTACACTTCACTTACATATACACAATTCTGTGACATAATACGTCACCAAGCTATGGATAACATATAATGGGCAGGGGTTGACCAACACTATAACTTAAGGTTTATTATGTTTATTATCTATAAAAAAATCACAACATCAATATTATCTATCAGAACGTATAGTTTACAGACATAAAAATGCAAGAAAATTGTTAACCCAAAAGGCCCTTGTTAAGGTCTTGTTTTTGGTCTAGGGGAGTTAAATCGTTTAAATACTTGTATATACAGACCGGATTGCTGTTATCTCCCTTGAGTAGCTGTTTGTGTGTTTTTAAAAATAACATCGCGAATCTTCGCGAATGTTCTGGATACAGAACAGCTAGAACGTGGGTGAAAGAAATTCAGCTCAGGCGCTGAATTCGCGCTGGGATGATTCTTGAGTGAGCGATGGTCTCTCGCGTTCACTGAGCTCTTTTTTAGGCGTGGAGATTTTTGGTGACATTCGAATGCTGAGATAGCTTAGAGAAGGGACTGACGATAATGGTCAGTGTGTCTTGATATGGAGAATTGTTTTGGTGAAAAGGATTATGATATTTCCTAAGATTTCATAAAGCCGTGGATATAAAGGCTGAAATATGTATTCTGCAGAATGTACATTGTTAAAGATTTTTTCGGGCCTTGGATTATAGGCCGTTGTGTGTTGATATCTCCGATGAGGGAGATTTGTGAAGGTGGACAAATTATTATTATAGGGAAGGTGTTTTCCTCCCATGAGTTATGTTGAGTCTGACGATACAGACATTATTGTACTGCGATATAGGCAGTTCCCTTTGCTGTAGGGATAATTTATCATTATAAACTGCCGTACTTATGCAGCTGTTGTGCCTGGGATTTGGTATGCTATGCACTAAACTATCTATGGATTTGGTGCTTATGAGATATATCCTATTTTTGCTGTGTACTGTATTTGTGACAATGTACTTAGTGATGTCCTCGTGACTGTGGAGTATTAAACACTGTAGAACGATTTGGAGTGTCAACCTTTTCATGACTCCTACATGTGCGTTGGTGTGTGTGTGTGAATATTGTGGACTTACTTTAGAACTACATGCATTCGCGTTCTCTGATGCCAGTACACCCACACACCTGGTCGGCCACCTGTAAGCCCGACGAATGCTGATGTACCTTCATCAGCTCACCTTTCATAACAGCACATTTACCATCCTTCCTGAACCACCACAGTTCTACTCCAATATTAGCTGTAAGTACCCGGCGTTGCCCGGAAGTCTCTCACCCGTCAACAAACCAAGATTTATCAGGAAGTGTCAGGAAGTTTATCAGCCCTCCTCTCTGGTAAAGGAATCCCAAAGTAGGTCCCGACAGAGGTATTTAACCCAAAAGATTACAGTTTATAATAAAGTATATGGATAGACGATAAAGTAAAAGAACCAAGTCTTTAGTTAATCTATCCTGAAAAAACAAAGAAGAAAAGAAATGATATAACAGTATTTGCGAACCCGAAAAGACAGAAGTGAGTATAATGATTATATAAAATATGAAATATTCATTTCTCTTTCTTACAATCTGTCAGTCTGTGGCCACAAGCACTCACACTTACCTACTACTCTTGAACATGTCTGTGTATTTTTACATATTTTAGGGTGGTGCTATCCAAGGGACCCCAGTTCCTCCAAGAAAGATTAATTTTTTCCTAATGGGGGAACGTCCGCTTAAATAGTGCTAATTTTATGTGTCAAAGTTCACGTCAGGTAGTGCAGGTAAATATATATTGCGATCAAAATGTTCACCAGGGGCAGCACACAGAAGTCCGATATTTAAGGAAAATGTCTGGTGGGTACACTGTTAGAAAACCAATAAGGATAAGCAAAGGATCTCCTATCTGTTTTTATCTCTCACTCTGGGGTTGGGTGCCGGTTATGGACCCAAGTATTCCGTTTTCTGGATAAATCCACTTGAGAAAAGAAAAAAACTACGATAGTCAATATTCTGGAACAAATGTTTACCGCACAGGTCCAAATCTAAAACCTAATAATATTTTAAGAATGTTTCTGGAGCTATTCAGACCTCTAGATTGCAGGGTTGATCGCCTAGATGAAGAAAAACAAAATTTTAACAATGATATCATTATTATATTCTACACTCGTTAGGTAATATCTCTTGATATTAAATTATATTTAAAACCCACAAAACTCTAGTAATTCACAAAATTACGCATGATGAATAAAAGTATATTTATCTCTAATTATCAGTCGCCTAGCGTGTACTAATTAAAGTTACTTATTACAGCTGGAACTACTTAATATGCTTATGTAAAAAAACACAGAAATCCCAGTGAAAAACTTTAACACGTTAAGACACTCAAAATACTAATATATATCATGATTACCGCCATGCAAGGACAAAGACACTCTCCGCGACTCTAAGGAATTATCTCTATATAAAAACTCCAAGATTCGCGCTAGCAGATATCACCAATTCCTGGGCAGACTGATAAGGAATTTTAGAAGACTGCGCATATATACTGAATCGGTCCGATGTCCCCATGTCTGGCAAAAACGCACCTCGAGCGAATTCTTCGTCCATTGACATCGTAACGTGATCGCCGGTGGCCCGCCTCTCTGTGGGAATGTCAGTAAGAGATACCGAAATAGTTTTATTTTAATAGCTCGAGAGAGAAGACAACAAAGGGCGAATGTCGTGGCTGCTGGCACGATAACTTATTGCATACCAACCAGCAAGCGTGGGAATTCCACTCGAGTTGTTTAGTTGTAATTAAAGAGAGGCTTGATTTTCATACGTCACAGTCATGCAGAATGCTCTACAGATGAGGGGTGGGGGAAAAAAGCCTTATCTTTATCAAGCACTAATTCGTTATTGGATTGGCATGGAAGCGCTAAACTAAAACCACTTCTGATTGAAGTTATTTTTACAACGAAACCACATGAGTATGTGGGTGAAAATGTCGCTTATAATCTGCAACATTTTAAGACTACTTCACTGCATTTCCATCTCGTCAAGAAGACAATTAATACAACCGGGATAAAGAATAAAAACAGGATTCAAACATAAGGACAATATCAAGTATTAGACGATCTCTGATATTAGACAGAAAGAAAACTCGACAGAAGTACAGGCAACCACGAGTTCTAGAAAACTACATTCAGAATAACATTGGGATTATTGGATTCATAAACCACCACTGCAGGAGCTGGTGACTGCTTCATGAGAGTATCCTCCCATAGAACCCAAAAGCAGAGGTAACCCCAGGCTCCATGTGGAGCAGGGAGTGGATGATGAGGACATAATAGTATACATATTTATTATTTTAACATTTTAATAAGTTTATGTGTATATTCAAAATAATGCAACTGTAGTTTCTGCTGTCCAAACGACTTTCATCCAACTCACTGGATTCAACATTAATGCACATGAAAGGGAACGTTTCTGAGGAAGATGAAATGGTGGGATGGAAGCAGAAGGTGCCTGATTCTCATGCAGGAGACCCTATGTTTAGAAGAGACATTTGTTTTATCTTAGCTTGTGGTGCAAGTCTGTGGTTCAAGTTGTTAACAGTCTACGCTAGATGTCTATTCGACGGGTCTTGAAGACGCTTGCCTTGACAACTGGACTAGTTACCCCCAACATTACAACATTACCGCCAGGGAGATGCTACTGCCTCAGAATTTGACGATTGACGGAACAGTCAACAACACCCTTGAAAGCCAACAGTGACGAAACCCAATACCAACAACAAATCATCGTCAACACCCGGCTAATTACGTATTACAGTTCCAGCTAAAGAATTTATTTTAACGATAGCCACTTTAAAGTCTATACCAGTGATGAAAATACCACTGCTTCATTTTTTTTATAAACAACTGTATTTTAACTATAATTTATTATTAAATGCGTAATGTGCAAATGCAAGTTGATAGTTTATTTAATCATTATTGAGTGAAATGCATCCTTATGACTCCTTTATTTTAAATATGTAACCATACAAAGCTATTAAAGTAATATTTTACTGAATCGTTTTAGTGGGGCGGGGTGGGGGGGGGGGGGTCAGAAAATACGAGCAAATTATTTTTTTCTTACAGAAGGAACGGGATGATAACTAGTTCATAACAGCTTAGATGGTCTCAGTTTCTTTGCTTGATTTATTAAAACTCTATGTGAGGCTTCCTGAAATAGACGCATCATTCTTCTATGTGTATCTTTGCCAAGAATAATCTTGAGCGAAGGTTGATACCTTTCAAGACCCACATTGTTGTACTCTTAGTTTGGCCATTACATCGAGGTGACCTGTTGATAGCATTACAAGACAGTACTTGTTCTGGATTCCACAGGGAAAGAGAGGCAGAGGTAGACCAAAAAACACGTGGAGAAGAGAACTGGATACAGAGGTGAAAATGATGATGAAAACATGGAAAGAATTTGAGCGGGTGGCACAGGACATCCAGACTTGGCATGTGTTTGTTGAAGGCCTATGCTCCTCGGGGAACTAAAGGGTAATGATTGATTGATTGATTGAGTTTGGCCATTGTTGGGTCACCACTGCAGAGGAGGGTAGACAATCCTGTGACAACCTATAACCATCAAATAGAACAAGCTGAGACTATAAAAGCTTACACTGAATAAATGGCATACAGTTATCGATTCGTGGAAGACATTAGTGGATAGGCAGCATTGAAATAGTAACGAAAGATCTGTATATCACAACTTCCAATTCTATAATCGTCTTCAACGTCTCGCTTGACAGCATCAGAACCCCACCTTCACAGTGAGACGTGTGTTTGTCGTAGATTTGGATAGGTATTTAAGATAGATTCTGAACAGAACTGAAAAGGTGGTAATTCAGTGAGAGATAAGGTAAAAGAAATAGATTCACGAGTGAATAGTTAAAGGAATAATCTGTCCCTGGATTGAGAAGATACTCTAGTCCAGCCTATCTTTACGACTGTAATTTGTCTATCAGACAATCCTCCTTTCCGTATATAATATTAACATATACACTATTAACCACTCACATACACACACACAGAGGTAAGTGACGACAACTAGACGCACAAACGTGAAACTATAGTAAATGGAGTAGGGATATTGGGCCGAGCTGACCAACACATGTAATTAAGTTTTGTTGTTTATTATCATTAAAAAAAAACTTCACAACACACAATATATCAATAGCAATAGAAATCATAGGTTACAGAAATAATAACAATAAACCCATAAGTGCAATCCCCTCTATTGAGACAAGATCCCTCAAGCAGAAGTTATTAACCCCAAAAGGTCAAAAGATTTGCGCTATGGTATAGAATTTGACTATACTTTAAAGAACGGAGTTCCTAATTAATCTATCCTGAAAATAACAGGAAGAAAAACAAAGTGAGTACAATGATTATATAACGGAAGAATTATTCACCGCACTTTCTCTCGCTTCTGACAAACCTGTGGCCACATTCAGTCTCGCTTACCTAATAGTTGTTTAACAACATCTGGAACATATCTCCATGATACACGTAACAAATCCAGTGTTGGGTTTTGGCAAAATAAGCCCCAGTTCCTCCAAGACTGATTAATCCTCCTATGGGGAACGCTTACTTTGTTACTGATAATTGGATCTGTTTATGTCACATCAATTAGTCCAGGTAGGAAA
Source organism: Oreohelix idahoensis (assembly GCA_024509875.1). Lineage (NCBI taxonomy): Eukaryota > Metazoa > Mollusca > Gastropoda > Stylommatophora > Oreohelicidae > Oreohelix > Oreohelix idahoensis. Next base: position 79,558 of record JAMPIV010001261.1, on the reverse strand, counting down.
AAAATTGCGAGATCTAGTGTTCACAGTGTACAGTAGCTTGAAATTCCAATAGTTAAAAAGAATGTAAAGTAGGTAAATCTCTCTGGATAAATCCTCGCCACAACACAGTAGTCGGTAGTTGGGTAGTGTTAAGTTTGATATTTTCGCCACAGCGGGCTGAATGTAAATGAAAAATGAAAAAAAAGAAATCTGGGTAGCTAAATGTCCAGTTATATTGATTCTTATTGTCATATGTTTGTACTCTCTCTCTCTCTCTCTCTCTCTCTCTCTCTCTCTCTGGGTGAAACAAGAGAGCCGAACAGGTCAACCTCGAAGACCCGATATTACATAAGAAAGTTCTTGGTACTATTGGACTTGGACCCCTTTTCTCAGATTTAGGCCGCTGGTAGGTTTGGTTTGTGACATGTACTAGATTTAGGAAAAAAATACAAAACATTTAACCACAATATCAGTATTCTTTCCTTAGCCCGCGTAACGGTATGATGTCTGTCCACTCGGTTATTACATTTGATTCGAAACCCCAAGTGTCTAGCTTATCTTATCGTCTTTATTTACCCGTGAAATAAGCGCTAGTCATTTACAAAATTACACATAACGAATTAGTAATAAATATATATTTGGTCAGTACTCAATCGCCTAGTGCATTTACTAATCAATTAAAACACCTCTTACTGGGTGATAGCGAGTTATTAAATTTACGTTACGGCTGGAAAAATAAGCTATATGTTATTTAATAGGCTAGACAATAAACACAGTAAATCCTAGTGAAATATATTGACGAACTTTAACAATTAAATCACTCAAGTGCTTATATATATATATATATATATATATATATAGATATATATATATATATATATATATATATATATATATATATATATATATATTAACCGCAACACAGAAAATGAAACTATCTCCAACTAAATTTTAAGTAATCTACTTTGTACAATGGCTCTATTATTCGAGCTAGATATTCCGAAAATTCTGAGACTAGTAGATAATTTGATTTTAAAGATAGGGTATTTATATAAAATTGGTATACTTTCGCTAGCTAGTGCGAGATATCGCGCCTTAGCCCGTATTTTGGGAAAATCTGCGGTTCCATTCCAAATCAAAGCTTTATTTCTCGCCTATGCCGACAGCATAGACGTTGCCAACGAGCAACCCGTCTTTTGATCACATCTGGTTCTGTAGCTAATTACGTCCCGCTCGGATCACGAACAAACGGATGTGGTCGGTAACTGTGGTTATCGCCCCTTTCTTTTCTTCATTCGCTTAATTCCCCCTGAGAAAATGTAACCATCAAAGGTACGTCTTTTGACTTATCGCCCTTGATTCTACAAATAGACGACTCGTCTTCTTTCTACACGCGTTCTTTGTCTGATCTGTCACTATTCAACGATTTCCCAATCGCTCGCGTGATAATCAGTTAACGGCTCTTACTCGCTGGCTGTTACCTGTCCAATCGTGGACTAGCTAATAGGCCTGTTTGTAAACGTTCACTAGTGCCTGTAAGACATAGAGAAAAGAAAAAATAGGCGTGGCTAAAATATGAGTTAGACAGATATCGAAGTACATGGGTTCTGCGTTTAACAAAACGTGCATACTAATAAGGAAACAAAGGTGGAAACCCAGGTGAAAGCAAAGACGTGCGGATTCACGTAATCTATTTACATAACCTGTCACAGTGTTAATCTTCGTGACTTAAGAATAGTATTTTTTCTACTCTAGTGTTTTCTTTTTTATATCTTCTCCCTTCTATCTTGTTCTGATAAAACGTGTGAAATAATAACTCTCGACAACCTAATAAAGGATAAGTCTGGATAACCTAGTGCATTACAACTCTCGAAAGCCTAATGAAGGACAACGCTCGAAAACCTAATGAAGGACAACTCTAGAAACCTAATGAAGGAAAATTCTCGAAAACTTAATGAAGGAAACAGAAGCATTGTTAAATTTAAGTGCGAAAACTGAGACATAACTAAGACTTATAGCACAACTAAAATTGAGAGTCCTAACAATTATGAGTCAGCGCAGATGACTTCCTTCGCCCTTCTGCCCATTCCGCGTCATAATCCTCTTTGTTCGAGGGTCTTTGCTTTTTTTAAATCTTTGACAGCTGATTGAAGTTTTCATAGGTAACTAAATTTTTATAGGATGAGTGAGCCAGGACCATACTGTCGCATGAAAATATAATTAATAGTAGGTAAAGCTTGACAGCTGTATAGGCGTGATGGACAATAGTGCACACGGACGTGTGATAGTGATGCGCAAGAGAGATAGGCAGAAGGCACAGGCTGAGTCAGTGAGTTCTTCACTAAGAAAACCATACACACAGCTCTTCTTGTTTTTTCTGGCGACAATATTACTCTGTTGCACACACTGTGTCACTCACAAATAGTAGGGTAAAGGAGTAAAGTTAGATTGAGGATTTGGTAGTCTGAACTGAACGAACAATCCTATCGAGGTTAACTCAATTTTATTCAATTTAGAAATGTAAATAAATCAATAAGGATTTTTACAGCAAATAATAATAAAGATTATCACGAGAAAACAAACTCACAACAATTTGATGATTTTAAAGAAGAAGAAAATTATTACACCAAGAGTGAAAACAAGGATTATGAATGAATTGTGTTAGTAAAGTTCCCGGCAGGCCTGATAGGCTTTTGCTGGAAAATATGTGAAATACTGTTTGTGTGTAAATGAATGTTTGTTCCTTTGTTCCTTTGATGTGAATGTTGGAAACAACTTATATCCTGGGGTTCTCTTGGAAAAATATATCGTAATCCAATGCTTGAAATTAACTTCACTGTTCGAAGAAGGTATCCACAAAGAGCACAGAATCTGAACCCGATTTTATAAATCCAAGATTGGGGTAACGACTTCACTGTTCGAATAAGTTATCCACAAAGGGCACATAATCTGAACACGATTTTATAAATCCAAGAAAGGTGTAACGTATCCACAGTTGATGCGATATCCACAGATAACGAATTTGCTTCCAAAGGTGGGATGGAGGGTTAAAATGGGTGGAGTATGGTACGGGTGATGGTTGTTAAGGGAAATATCTGGTGTTGAGAATCGTTGCAATAATTGCAGTAATTGAAGTAATTGAAATGATTGAAATGATTGAAATAATTGAAGGGAATTATTGTGACTGGTGGACGAGGACTATATGGCCACTGGCCAAAGGTAACCTCTTTTCAGCAATACGAGACAAGACTTGCACTGCGTAAATCTGTTAGACAAAACAAAAATACATGTGTAACTACTCTTCTGCTGCAACATGCAGATTACAACAGAAACAATTTAAGCAGTGTCCAGCGTCGGCATGTTGATATCCATGCATGCGTCTCATTCCTAAAATAGGTCAGTCCATTCTTAAACATTCCTGTCTGCTGTGAATGAATTAGCTGGCCAGTCCAGATACATACACAATAACAAGACTTGCTTCCTCCCCTGTCAGACAAAGTTACATGAGGGTCCGCTAGAGAATCCTTCTTTGCTTTCCACCGTTCATTCCTTCCAGCATTCATAATAATATGCTCATACATTAATGTTACAAACATTGAAAAGTAAAATGATCATTGAAATTATGAATGATACAAACATTGTAACATAACATCGCTTTAAAATACAAGCAGTGAAAATAAATGAATTTTCGTAAGCATTTATGATACATACATGATAAAGGAAACCCGTTTATATAATACACTTAGACTTTCACCATGATAGTAATATATTTCATTAGACTTTCACCATGATAATAATATATTTCATATCTATATATTTGAGCTAATTTCCTATATACTGGAAAAGCGAATACATACCCGCTCCGGAATTTTAGTCTGTTAAGTTAAACTAGAGGGCACTATGTGTGTTTAACTCAAGTCTCCCTATGCATAGTTTTTTTTCTTTACAAGGCTAAGACGTGCGTCTCTCTCTTACAGTATGCTATCACCAAGTGAAGTCTAAACTAGTTTCTTAAAGACAGAAAGAAAGAAAGAATTATTTTCGATTTACCCGCTACATTTTAAACGTTCCCACGATAGCAAAAGTCTCGCTGCAAATTAGTTTGCATATAGAATGTCACTAGTACGTGCTGTGGTTCCGAGCTCAGAAGTATTAACAATGAGGAAGAAGACAGGCCATAAATTTCTAGACAGACGAGTCTGGAAATTCCTAACGAACGTGAACGCTGGTTGACCGTATCTTCACCTGGGTTAAGGTGGGGAAAAGGCAAGTGCGTGAGAAACATTTTTTTTTCGGAAACTTAGGATATACAGAAAATAAAGCAATATACAGGATGGACAGAAAATTTCAAATAGACAAATTATCTTCACTCTGCGACAGATACCCCGAACTTAAGTTAGTTGCCCAACTAAATCAGAGAGAGATGATAATTTGGCTAGTGTGTATCATTCCCGGTGTCGTCCATTAGTTCCTTCTCTGTACTTCTTCCGAGGTTTCCTCAGATTGTTTCTTATCTGCTGGCGTTAGAAGATTATTTTCTCCACAACTAGCGAGTTCCTCTACTGAATGTCTGCTTAAAAAATCGGCTCCTACATTTTCAGGACCTGGGATGTACTCGACCCTGAAAGAATAGACACTTAGCAAAATAGCCCATCGCATTACTTTTGCATTTTGGTTTTTGCAAGCTGCTAGAAACGTGAGGGGTGCGTGATCCGTTTGCACGACAAATGAGACTCCATAAAGAAATTCGTGGTGCCTTTTTACTCCCGCCACTAGAGCCAAGCATTCTTTTTCAATGGTTGAATAGTTGCGTTCTGCAGCGTTCAATTTTCGGCTAGCATAGGCCACGGGAAAAAAGCATTTCCGGGTAGTTTTCATCAGCTTGAAGCAACGTTGATCCTATTCCAAGATTACTGGCATCTACTCTTAGCACAAAGGTCTTTGTGAGGTCTGGGAGGCGTAATATGGGCTTCGTCGTCAGCTTTTCTTTGAGTGTGGTGTAGGCGCTCTCACATTGAGCCGTCCATGTTACCTTTTCAGGTTGACCTTTCTTTGTGAGGTCAGTCAACGGTGCAGTCAAACTATTAAAGTTCTCAATGAACCGTTGATAATAACCACAGAGTGACAAAAACGACCTAGTGTCCTTTTTCGTTATGGGTCGCTTTGCATTTCGGATTTTTTCAACGTTTTTCTCTACTGGCCACAAGCAACCATGAGTTATCGTATGTCCTAAAAATTCAAGTTCTCTGAATCCAATCAGACACTTGCTTGGGCGTGCTGTTAAACCAGTTTCCTTGAGCCGCCTGAGGAGCAGGGCTAACGCTTCTTCATGTTCTTCAAATGTAGCCGTTGCGATAAGAATATCATCCATAAAATTATGAATGGTGTTGCTTTGTAAAGGGTGTAACAGTTTTCTCATCATCCGGGTAAAAGCTCCAGGTGCATTATGTAATCCAAAAGGCATTACATTGAACGTGTAATGTCCGTCACTGGTACTAAAGGCGAGCAATGGTCTAATCTCTTCCTTTACCGGAATTTGGTAATAGCCTTTACTAAGGTCTATTTTAGAGAAAATGGTTGCTCTGCTCAGCTTTGTAAAGAGTTCATTAGGGCTCGGTAATGGTTCTGGTTGGAACTCTGTTACAGTGTTGAGTAACCTATAATCGATGCATAACCGAGTTTCCCCGTTGGGTTTCTGTAGAAGCACTACACTCGAACTGTATGGGGATGTCGATTCAGAGATTATGTTATCTTGCAGTAGCTTGTCAATCTCTTCTCGTAAAGCGTTGGCTTTAGCGTATGGGACTGGGTAAATCTTAGTCCTGACAGGCTTAGGATCTAATACTTTTATATCAAACTCCAAGAGGTTGGTTAGTCCCGGTTTATCGGTGAGCACTTCTGAATATTCGGCTAACAGTTGTTTGACATTATGCTGTTGCAATTCAGTTAATGTTTCACAAAGCTTCACATCCGTGTGTGATTCTTCCTGTTTTAGCGGGTATTCAGCATATTCGTGGGGGTCATTATCCGCTTCCATTGCAACCGCTAAGGTCAGGAGATGTGCTTGAGGAGCAGCGAGGCGTTCCATGTACTTTTTAAGTAAGTTAACATGATAAATCTTTTCCTTCCCTCGTATGGAGATTTTGTAGTTTGTTCGAGAGATTTTCTCGAGTACTTCAAATGGTCCCTGCCATCCTATCTGAAGTTTGTTATTCCCTGTTGGGAGTAACAGCAGTACTTTCTCTCCAGGTTGTAGTACTCTTTCCTTCGCAGTCTTATTGTACCGTTTTGCATGCTTGGCACGAGCTTGTCGGAGGTTAGTGTTGGCTAATTCCCAACCTATCTTTAACCTTTCCTTCAGTTCTTGCACATATTTTGATGCAGATACAATAGATTCGTCTGCTTTCTGGTCTGTTAAAGACCTAAGCAATGCTTCCAGGGGTCCCTTTATTGGCCGTCCAAATAATAATGTTGCAGGAGGTAGACCAGTGGAGGCATGCGGCACTTCCCTATAGGCAAATAAGGCAGCCGGCAAGAATAAGTCCCAGTTTTCGGGTCTTTCTTGTGCTAATTTTCGCAGCATGGTGATGAGGGTCCCGTTATATCTCTCTACCTGTCCGTTTGCTTGTGGATTATAGGGTGAGGTGTGATATGCTGAGTACGGAAGATCTTAAAGACTTCTTCCATCAGATGTCCTCTAAACTGCGATCCATTATCAGTGAGTATTTGCTGTGGAAATCCGAGCCTTGTGAAAATACTCACGAGCGCTTCTGCGACATGCACAGAATCAGAAGAAGGGAGCGCCACTGCTTCTGACCACATAGTACAAGTGTCGACTAGAGTCAAAATACAACAATTTCTCCGCTTTGTTCTTAAGAGTGGGCCTACTATATCTACAGCTACTCTTTCGAATGGCGTACCGACAATAGGCATTTCCCCCAATGGAGCAGGGGGTGTCCAGTGTCTTGGTGCCACCCTTTGGCACTGCGCACAGGATTTTACAAATCGGATGATGTCCATGTTCATCCCAGGCCAGTAATAGTGCGCTGCTATTCTTTGCATGGTAGCATTTTGTCCCATGTGGCCGCTAAAAGGAAGAGCGTGTCCCATCTCTAAAATTTGTGACCTATAAGTAGTTGGAACAACCAACTGGCTATGTTCTTGTCCAGTGTTGCCCGACCTACGGTATAGGAATCCCGATTTTGAATAAAAGTTTCCCTTTTTCAACGGGTTACTGGCAAGTGGCAGTTTCTTAAAACATGGTCCCAGTGTTGGATCCTTGTGTTGAGCATCCTTTAATTCCCGTGGTAGCAGGTTTGTCACTGGTCCTGGTTCCTGTTCTGTCCTCGCCTGACCTCTTGTAGTTACTGCTGCAGCTATCAGAGGTTTTCTTGGTTCCCCCAAGAACACATAGCGACATCCAAGAATTACGTCGTAGATTGGATTCTCCATAATGGCAGCTCGAATCCATCCTTTAACAAATTTTGAATCAATATAAACGTTTGCTATTTCAATGTCATAGGAGTGTCTCCTTTCACGGCTCCACACAGATCTACTGTCTCCGAGGTTATCTGCTCAGGTGTGACCAAATGTGAAGCGATTATACAGTCAAACTGTAATCCTGTGTCATAAAGACAGCGCACAAATTTCCCGTTTGCGATAATCTGATCCGTTACAGAATTCCGTTCTGGTTTACCACCTTTTGTTCTGTCTTGACGCTGTTCTGGTGCGTCTCCTTGTAAACACGCCGCCAAGTGCGGGCTGGGCCGATTTCTACATTCTTTTGTATTGTGCGAGGTCTGCTTACAATGATGACAATATTTCCTCTCCCTCCTCATGAAGTAAGGGGGGTTTTCCTGTGCATTTTTCGTGTTTGAGTTAGTTGACCGGTCTCTGCGTGTATCTTGCGTTGGAGCGTTTAACTGTGATCGCTGGTTTTGGGTGGGCTGGGTGATTGGTTTAGGTTGAAGTTCGGCAGGTTTCCGTTTGAAGGTTTGAGTCTCTGCTATAGCATTTTGAAACCTTTCTGCTAACGTAAGGATTGGTTCGAGTCGGTCTGCCCCGTGCTCCACTAGGAACTTTCTCATCTCTGGTGACATTGTTTCCTTGATTTGCTCTACCAGGAAGAGTTCATGTAATCCTTCGTAAGTCTTAGGAAATTTTCCCAAATCGCGCCACTTTTCGAGATATGATTCAATCCTAGCAGCAAATTGGCCAAATGTTTCTCCTCCTTCTTTGTGAGATCGGCGAAAACGCTTTCGGTAATTGTCGGCTGTAAGCTGAAAACGCCGTAACAGTGCTTGCTTGAGAGCGTCATAATCATTCTGTTCTGCTGGGGTTAATTTTGTAAAAACTTCGTAAGCCGTCCCTCTTAATCCTTGAGAAAGTTTAAGATTCCACATGCTTTTGGGCAGGCCATACGATGAAGCAGTTCGCTCATATCTATCCAGGAACAGATCAATTTGTTCATTTCGCTCGCAAAATTTTTCCATTGGGAAAGTCATTGCAGGTGAGTTGAGTGCTAGATCAGCAGAGGCGTTGTCAGGTGATGAAGCGTTAGTGGGAGAAGCGGGACGATTTTGAACCTCTAGTTCTTTGAGCCGGAACTCATGAGCCCGTATCCTTTCGTTTTCTTCTCTTTGTTTTTCTATTTCGGCCTCTATGAATGCATTACCTTCTACTTCACTCATTCCAACCTCTTTAGTGTATTTTAAAAGACCCATCCTTAGTTTTAGTAAATCAGTCATTTTCTATATTTCTGTGCAGGTTGTTACACTCTCCCAGTATGTTACACTAGTTTCTGGGTATTACTAATATTTCTATGAAGTATTGTAATACAACAAACCAATACAACTAACTGATAATCAATTTACTAAGCCCCAGGGAGTACTATTAATTCTATGAAGTAATGTAACTCATTAATGGAAGTTTAGTATAATTGGATTTTTTGACAATTCCTTATTTCTGCTGAATTAAGGTCTCATCACTTGAGTAATACTCAAGTATAAACAATTCCCTTCAATATCTCACACACATACACACTCTACTGTCTGTTAAATGTACCACTTAATTACTTTAGTTAACTATTTAACGTAATTATATAACCCTGAATTAAATTAGTGACAGCAACGTTCTGTTACTTTAAAATTATAATTGTTCTGTTCAGATACTACCAGAAGTGTCGTTGTCTAGGGCGTTATAAAATTATAGTCCACAGTATAGACTAATAGTTCAAGATTCCTTACAGTTTCTGCAGAACAATTTAAAGACAAGATTCCCTGTAGTCACTGTGAAATAAGAATCCAGAAATTCAAATCCAAGGACGAGATTCCCAATTATTGTCGCATGAAAATATAATTAATAGTAGGTAAAGCTTGACAGCTGTATAGGCGTGATGGACAATAGTGCACACGGACGTGTGATAGTGATGCGCAAGAGAGATAGGCAGAAGGCACAGGCTGAGTCAGTGAGTTCTTCACTAAGAAAACCATACACACACAGCTCTTCTTGTTTTTTCTGGCGACAATATTACTCTGTTGCACACACTGTGTCACTCACAAATAGTAGGGTAAAGGAGTAAAGTTAGATTGAGGATTTGGTAGTCTGAACTGAACGAACAATCCTATCGAGGTTAACTCAATTTTATTCAATTTAGAAATGTAAATAAATCAATAAGGATTTTTACAGCAAATAATAATAAAGATTATCACGAGAAAACAAACTCACAACAATTTGATGATTTTAAAGAAGAAAAAAATTATTACACCAAGAGTGAAAACAAGGATTATGAATGAATTGTGTTAGTAAAGTTCCCGGCAGGCCTGATAGGCTTTTGCTGGAAAATATGTGAAATACTGTTTGTGTGTAAATGAATGTTTGTTCCTTTGTTCCTTTGGTGTGAATGTTGGAAACAACTTATATCCTGGGATTCTCTTGGAAAAATATATCGTAATCCAATGCTTGAAATTAACTTCACTGTTCGAAGAAGGTATCCACAAAGAGCACAGAATCTGAACCCGATTTTATAAATCCAAGATTGGGGTAACGACTTCACTGTTCGAATAAGTTATCCACAAAGGGCACATAATCTGAACACGATTTTATAAATCCAAGAAAGGTGTAACGTATCCACAGTTGATGCGATATCCACAGATAACGAATTTGCTTCCAAAGGTGGGATGGAGGGTTAAAATGGGTGGAGTATGGTACGGGTGATGGTTGTTAAGGGTAATATCTGGTGTTGAGAATCGTTGCAATAATTGCAGTAATTGAAGTAATTGAAATGATTGAAATGATTGAAATAATTGAAGGGAATTATTGTGACTGGTGGACGAGGACTATATGGCCACTGGCCAAAGGTAACCTCTTTTCAGCAATACGAGACAAGACTTGCACTGCGTAAATCTGTTAGACAAAACAAAAATACATGTGTAACTACTCTTCTGCTGCAACATGCAGATTACAACAGAAACAATTTAAGCAGTGTCCAGCGTCGGCATGTTGATATCCATGCATGCGTCTCATTCCTAAAATAGGTCAGTCCATTCTTAAACATTCCTGTCTGCTGTGAATGAATTAGCTGGCCAGTCCAGATACATACACAATAACAAGACTTGCTTCCTCCCCTGTCAGACAAAGTTACATGAGGGTCCGCTAGAGAATCCTTCTTTGCTTTCCACCGTTCATTCCTTCCAGCATTCATAATAATATGCTCATACATTAATGTTACAAACATTGAAAAGTAAAATGATCATTGAAATTATGAATGATACAAACATTGTAACATAACATCGCTTTAAAATACAAGCAGTGAAAATAAATGAATTTTCGTAAGCATTTATGATACATACATGATAAAGGAAACCCGTTTATATAATACACTTAGACTTTCACCATGATAGTAATATATTTCATTAGACTTTCACCATGATAATAATATATTTCATATCTATATATTTGAGCTAATTTCCTATATACTGGAAAAGCGAATACATACCCGCTCCGGAATTTTAGTCTGTTAAGTTAAACTAGAGGGCACTATGTGTGTTTAACTCAAGTCTCCCTATGCATAGTTTTTTTCTTTACAAGGCTAAGACGTGCGTCTCTCTCTTACAGTATGCTATCACCAAGTGAAGTCTAAACTAGTTTCTTAAAGACAGAAAGAAAGAAAGAATTATTTTCGATTTACCCGCTACATTTTAAACGTTCCCACGATAGCAAAAGTCTCGCTGCAAATTAGTTTGCATATAGAATGTCACTAGTACGTGCTGTGGTTCCGAGCTCAGAAGTATTAACAATGAGGAAGAAGACAGGCCATAAATTTCTAGACAGACGAGTCTGGAAATTCCTAACGAACGTGAACGCTGGTTGACCGTATCTTCACCTGGGTTAAGGTGGGGAAAAGGCAAGTGCGTGAGAAACATTTTTTTCGGAAACTTAGGATATACAGAAAATAAAGCAATATACAGGATGGACAGAAAATTTCAAATAGACAAATTATCTTCACTCTGCGACACATACCCAACCCACCTTAGTCACCTTATCTGAAGTCTGGTGGGTAGGACTTATCCTAATATCTACGCTTGTGACAACACCTACTATTATGACTTTCGCTGCAGTTACTACTTGTGATACTATACTGAAGCACATTAAAAACGCACCACTATTATATATACTGATGCCGAGAAGCTGGGAAAAAAAAGTGTGGGAATGGATTTTCCCCGTGTTTGTCATGAGGTAGAGAGCAAATGGCTGCTGGAATGGAAAGTGCATGATTCAACCCACGGGTTTGTGTACAGACTACATGAAAACAATGAAAGTTACACGTGCAACACGATTCCCAACAGCTATGACCCTGAAAATGTGTACGCGTTGTGGCAGTATACTCGGTATATAAAGGCCGTTGAGACAAAACACCCAGTACATGTGCTTGAAATGCCACGACTATCTGAAAACGACTGCCAACGAGCCATTGGTATGTTGGTGACCGGAATGAGCTCGCGGGCCATTGGCAGAAGGATGAATTGCCACCTCAGCATTATTGTACGTCTCAATGAACGTTACGGAACCACTGGCAGTGCCCGGGATAGACTTCGGAGGGGTCAACCACGAGTTACTACCCATGCGCAAGATCGTCATATTGTGCTGAGTCACCTAAGGAATCGTTCTCTCTCGGCAAGTCAAACAGCAAGAGCAATAGTGGGTAGACGTGGGCAAGTCTCTCGAATGACAGTCATACGACGACTCAGAGATACAGGCCTTACTGCAAGACGACCTTATGTTGGGCCAAACTTGACTCACAGACATCGTCAGCAGCGCTTGCAATGGGCAGAGCAACATGTCAGATGGACTAGACTGCAGTGGGATGCTGTCATATTCACGAGAACAGATTCACCATATCCTTTGCCGATGAACGTATGCGGATTTGGAGACGGTGTGGAGAGCGCTTTGCAGATTGCTGTGTTCGTCAGCACGACCGATTTGGAGGTTGCAGTATTCACATTTGGGGAGGATTCAGTTCTCGCCATCGCTTGCCTCTTCACGTCTTCCGTGGAAATGTTAATGCTGTGACATATCGAGATGAGGTTCTGGATGCATTGGTTGCTCCTGCGTTCACAAACTATCCAGACTTGCAGCTTCTCCAGCAGGATAACGCACGTGCGCACACCGCATGCATTACGCAGCAATATCTACAGCAGCAGAACATTGTGACGATTGACTGGCCTGCCCTATCACCAGACATGTCCCCTATAGAACATTTGTGGGACGAGCTTGGACGCAAAGTCTACAGGCAAGGTTCTCCAGCTAATCTGCAACAGCTCGAAGCTGCTCTTACACGTGAATGGGACTTGATTCCCCGGAATTTCCTTCAGAGACTTGTGCGTTCCATGCGGAGCCGCAGCCAAGCTTGTTTGCAAGCACACGGTGGACATACCAGATACTGAGGATAGTGTAAATGAATTGTTTTATTGGTTGCATTTTTGCTTTTCTCCCTTGCCTGCACAGAATGCAATGAATTTTATAACAATCAAATGTACAAATTAATGACCAGCATGGATTCATAGGAAAATGAATCATCATCATCATGTGACATATTCTTTCCAGAACGTTGTCTCCATTACAGCTGCTCTGAACGCATCACGATTCTGGGCAAGTCGACCTGCATCAGCCAAAGACAAGTTCAGACTCTCTGTGATGTCCTGGGTCCACCGTCGTCTAGGTCGACCCCTTCCCCTTTTTCCAGGGACCATGCCTTCCATCACTGTTTTTTCCAGACTATTATGTCTTTTTATATGACCGAAAAATTTCAGCTTCCTTATTGCGATGGTATTTAGGAGCCAATGTTCCTGTACGTTTAGTGAGTGCAGTACTTCTCTGTTGGTCTTTTTTTTCTGTCCAGGGTATTCTCAACATCCTTCTGTAGCATTTCATTTCGAATGATGTAATCTTTTTTGCAACTGTTTTATTGAGTGTCCAAGTCTCGCAGCCGTATGTTGCTACTGGGAATATACACGCTCTGATCAGTTGTAACTTTGTTTCTTTGCTTGTGCCTTGCCATAGGTTTTTCATCTGTATTAGCTTATGTGAAGCAATTGCAAGTCTTCTTTTAATTTCTACTGCACAGTCGCCAGAGCTGTTAATGATTGATCCTAAGTATTCGAATTCATTGACACTTTCCAGTTCTTTGTTATCAATTTCAATTTCTGGTTTGGTCTTTACTTTGTCTGTTGTCAATACTTTGGTCTTCTTGGTGTTTAGGTATAGATTCTGGGCCTCGCTGTGTTTTTTTGGTGGACAGAAGTAATTGCTCAAGTCCTTTTGGGTTGGTCGATAGGAGGACTGTGTCGTCAGCATATCTGATTTCCGGGATCTGGTACCCGCCGATGTTAAATGAGTCAAACTCTGTGTGTTCTTGGTCATCTCTTACGTTTCTCATGATATTCTCGGCATAAATGTTAAACAGGTAAGGGGAAAGGGTACAGCCTTGTCTTACTCCTTTCTGTACTTCAAACCATTCTGATGTTTCCCCCTCTATTCTTACGGCTGCCTGTTGTTCTTGGTACAGCAGTGCGATGAGTTGTATAAGGTGGTTTGGAAATCCCATATTTTTCATAATAGCCCATAACTGCTGATGTTGTACACAATCGAAAGCTTTGGTGTAATCAATGAAACAAGTATGTAGGTCAACGTTGAATTCTCTACACTTTTCTATGATGATCCTCATGTTGAATATATGATCTCTAGTGCCTCTACCTGGTCGAAAACCCGCCTGTACTTCATTTATTTCTGTTTCTAGCTTTTGTTGCATCCTTTTCATTATGATTTGTAAAAGTATTTTGCTGGCATGGCTTATAAGAGCTATAGTTCTGTAGTTTGTGCACAGTTTCAGGTTGCCCTTTTTTGGCAAGGGTATGTAAATTGATCGTTTCCATTCCTTGGGCCAAATTCCGCTTTGCCAGATCTTGCAGCATAATGCATGGTATATACGAGCGCTGCCTTCTCCTCCTGCCTGTACCATTTCAGCTGTTATTTCATCACAACCAGGAGATTTTCCACTTTTTAAGTGTTTGATTGCATTCCGGACTTCCTCTATGGTAGGTTCTGGTTCACGTTCCGCTTCATTCATGACGTTGTTATCTGCCGCTTTGTTTATTTCCGTATACATTTCTTGACAGTACTCCTTCCATCTGTTCAGAATATCTTTACGTTCTGTTAGAGTGTCGCCTTTCTTGTCGTTTATTGCTCGGGGTGATGATTTAAAGTTGCTGTTTTTCAATGTTCTTACTTCAGAAAACATATTCTTACTCAATCCCTGTTCGCGCATTTCCTCTATTTTCCTGCAGGTGTCGTTTATGTATTGTTGTTTGTCTTGTCTGACTCGTTTTTTTAATCTGCTTTGTGTATTCCTTGTACAACTCCTGATTTTCTGTATCTTTTTTGGACTTCATTTTTCTTCTCTCTACCACCAACTTCAGTGTTTCGTCTGAGATGTATTCTCGTCTCTTTATATACTTCTTTTAGGAATTAACCTCTGTGCATTTGTAATATATACATCTCTGATGTTATTAGCAAGTTCATCTGGTGTCATTTCCTCCTGTACTGCCATAAGAATGTCAAATTTGTTCTGAATATCGACACTGTACTCTTCTGGTATGGCGCTTGTGTCATAACGTATTACTTTGTCGCTTGTAACGACTTTTTTCAATTTGATCTTGAAGTTTGCAGCAAGAAGTTCATGGTCGGAGTCACAGTCTGCTCCTGGGAACGTCTTGATGGATGAGATACAAGATCGCCACCTTTGTTGTATTAAGATATAATCTATTTGGTTCTTGCTTTTTCCGTCCGGTGACGTCCATGTATATAGTCTTCTAGGGTGTTGCATAAAAAGAGTATTCGTGATGACTAGGTTGTTTTCTAGGCAGAATGTTGTCAAGCGTTCTCCTCTCTCATTTCTCTGGCCCAATCCATAACTTCCTTTCACTCTTTTTTCATGTTCTAATCTTTCGTTTCCAACTTTGGCATTAAAATCTCCCATTATTATCCTAATATCTTGCTTATTTGCTTTCTCTAATGCATTTTGCAGTTCATTGTAAAAATCTTCAATTTCCTGTTCTTCAGCAGCTGCTGTTGGCGCATATGTTTGTATAATTGTGATGTTCTTTCTTTTTCCTTTCAGTCTGATTGTGACAATGCGGTCATTTATGGGATTATATCCTAATAGGGAGGCAGCTGTCCTTTTAGACAGGTAGAAGCCGACGCCGCTCTGACCACCTCTCTCTTTGCCTGAGTATATGAATGTTCCTCCTGATGGAATCGAAAAGTGTCCCTGGCCCGACCATCTGTGCTCTGAGATGCCCAGGATATCGATGTTTAGCCTTTCCATCTCGTTCTTCACTATGTACTGTTTTCCTTGGTATAAGCTTCTGACGTTCCATGTTCCTATTTTGATTATTTTTCTAAGACCGATGACATGGTTTTCCGTGGTAACACAGTCAGGCTTTTGGCCGTCATCACGATTACCTGTACTGACGCTGCCAACGATCTCTTCCCCAGTTAAATATGATCTGTCTGGCCTGGGGGCCTCACCACCAGATCTTTGTGTAGTATTCAGATTAGCCATTATGGATTTCTTGGCATTGTACATCCAGTAGTTTGCCATTGCTTTCTGGATGGTTCTGGCCGCTTACCATTACAGTCCATGGTGCGCCCTCAGCCCGATACCAGGCCTTTCCAACTCCTGCCCTAGAAGCCGTTGTCAAAATATTATTGATCATCCGCCCGTTCGGCCAGCAGTTGTGTGTTCTGTTTAAGGGGGACCTCCCTTTTTCAATTTACTCATGTAGTTTGGCCGGCCAGTCAAAGCCGTTGCCCGGGGGGTGGCGCTGCCGTACACAAGCAGACTCGAGGAGCCATACATGAGGTGAACTGGAGTGGGGGAACCAAATAGGATCCAGGCCATCCTCAAAAAGAGGAAGTGACTGCCTCTCACCGTGAGGTACTATCCCTTACACACTCCAGCCCTACCCCCCAGGAAAATGAATAAAGATTCCAAATATGTAAACTTGTAAACACTTATATTTACATTTCACACTCTGTTCCTGGATTATACAGGTGGTGCGTTTTTAATGTGCTTCAGTATATTACAACTAAATTTACTACTACTAGTACTACTATTACTACTACAGCCACTGCCAGAATTTCTTTTACTACTACCACTACTACTACTACTACTACTACTACTACTACTTCTACTACTACTACTACTTCTACTATTACTGCTACCGCCACTGACAGAATTTCTTTTACTAATACTATTACTACTACTACTACTAGTAGTACTATTACTGCTACCGCCACTGCCAGAATTTCCTTTACTATTACTACTACTACTACTACTACTACTACTACTACTACTACTACTACTACTACTACTACTACTACTATTACTGCTACCGCCACTGACAGAATTTCTTTTACTATTACTACTACTACTACTAGTAGTAGTACTATTACTGCTACCGCCACTGCCAGAATTTCCTTTACTATTACTACTACTGCTACTACTACTACTACTACTACTACTACTACTACTACTATTACTGCTACCGCCCCTGACAGAATTTCTTTTACTAATACTGCTAATTCTACTACTACTAGAACTATTACTGCTACCGGCACTGCCAGAATTTCCTTTACTATTACTACTACTACTACTACTACTACTACTACTACTACTACTACTACTACTACTACTACTACTACTACTATTACTGCTACCGCCACTGACAGAATTTCTTTTACTAATACTGCTACTTCCACTGATACTATACCTAACAACTATTACTAACTCTCAGGCTTTCATTATATTTGCTAATACAATCTCAACTACCAAAACTACTATCATTGCGACTTCAGCGTAGAAGCTTCTGTCAACATTACTACAGCACCATAGTTACCTCTAGTACGACACTTTACTTGTGTCTACAATTCATCACTTTCATTTTTTATTCATTTATTAACTAAATCATTCATTTTACCTTCAGCTCCCAAAGAAACATAGGCCTTTGATAAACGTAAGCCAAGTCTTCTTGTCACGTGTCAATTATCTTCCATGTCTTCCTTATCATTTTTTTCATTTCAAGTTCCTCTTCTCCGTATATATATATATATATTTATTTTTTTTTCGTACGCCCGCTAATACTCGAGGCGAAATCTCAGGTTATTTTTAATGTCTAACCTGACATTGATTTTTACGTGAGTATCCTATTTTCTTGTACAGAGACAAGTGTCTCTCGCCATTCAGGCAGATACTCGCCGTTTTCGGAGGTTATATATATATATATATATATATATATATATATATATATATATATATATATATATATATATATATATATATATATATATATATATATATATATATATATATATATATATATATATATATATATATATATATATATATATATATATATATATATATGTATATGTGTGTGTGTGTGTGAGTGTGTGTGTGTATGTGTGTGTGTGTGTGTGTGTGTGTGTGTGTGTGTGTGTGTGTGTGTGTGTGTGTGTGTGTGTGTGTGTGTGTGTGTGTGTGTGTGTGTGTGTGTGTGTGTGTGTGTGTGTGTGTGTGTGTGTGTGTGTGTGTGTGTGTGTGTGTGTGTGTGTGTGTGTGTGTGTGTGTGTGTATTTTGTGTTTGCTCTACCACTATTTCTCTTACTCTGGGGCTTCCAGAAAACAATGACTCCCTTGTAGAGTTATCCACCGTTTCCATCAATGTATGTCTTGTCCATCGCTAGCGTCTTTGTCTCATCTCTTGTTCCACTGGCATTTATCTCAATTCCACATTAGTGATCGTGTCTTACCATTACAATCCTTCTAGTCTCATATCAAGTTTCGGGGTTCTGTCTTTGCTCTCTCGTCTCTCCCCCCTCATCTGTGCCAGTAATCTGTCTATCTGTTGATTTGCCGCTAGTCGCTCATATCAATAATACCCATGCAACAGTCGTCCTAAACATGCTATAAAAATTCCTGTATTGATTTTCTGAGCCAACGAAAAACTTCTTTACCTGTTGGTAGACCTGAATAATCAATATTGACAGTCGATGTTTTCCTCAAAATTGTGACCGAAAATAGTGCGCGTGGTACACGAAGATGAATAACAACTAACGATTTAGCAAACAACATTCGCCAATTTTAGTTCAGTGTAATACATTACTTTTTGTCTTTATTCCTGTGTGAAGTCTCTTTTGTCTTCATGCTGTTTATACAAATTTATAAAGAAATCTATAGAGATCTGCCCGATTAAATCTATGATGTAGCGCAATAATTTGAGCACAAACTGTGTAGTTTAAGTAACTTCTGCGGCTAAATGAATGTCATTTCACACTCTGTGTACTCATCTACTAGCAATAAAATAAAATATACATTGTGACTTTTCCATGTACTCAATATCGAATAGTAAATTTGCCAAGACAATGTTGGAATGAATTAGTTTGAGACTGAGGCAACTAAGAGATCAATATTCTTACAGTTAACCGTGACGCTTTTTACAGAACTTTAAAACCACATGCTTATGTCGTGTTTACGCCAATCAACGGTTGGTTCATAATACACTGCCCACATCAACTCTACGACATTTCGTCTAGTTTTGTTGTAAATCGAGATTTCATTCTCATTTTGAAAGTCAGTATCTGAAACTCATAAAGATTTGGTCTTTCATTGTTGCCTTGCATTCGAAATTGTAAACTCAAACAATTATTCATGTTTCTGAACAGTTGACTTCTGTTCTAACGTTGATTTTATGAACTTTACAAATTGGTTTGCCCAAAGTATTTATTTTGTCTAAATGAGAAAAACCTGTTCCCATCAGATATGAAAACTGGAAACGTCTTAAGTAACAGTGATCTTTTGATCAGCAGCAAAACCATAAATTACATTACCTTTGCTCTGGTCATAGTGACAAGTTCTTGTGTAGCCTTGTTCGGTATAGCAGCCAATGCCGTCAACATGGTCGTCTACTTGAAACAAGGAATCAAAGACAATGCAACTTTTCAGTTCTTTTACTTGTCTATTACAGACTTTGTTTTTTGTATACTTGTTTTGGCTACTTCACTCAGTGTTCTTCTCGCCAACGTTCGTCCGAACGTGACAGTTCTCGATCCCTACTCGTTATCATCTGTCCTATCACAGGCGAGAGAAAAAGTGTATTCACCATCAATAGTTATAACTATTTATCTGTCAGTGGAGCGGTGCGTTTGTGTTCTGTTTCCATTTAATGCCAAATTAATGTTTACAAAGTCACGTTCTCTCAAGGTCGTCACGTGCATGGCCTTTATCTTAGGGATGCTGCTAATCCCAGATTACATAACCGAGGGTTTGGCATGGCAGTACGACTCCAGATTTAATTCAACGCGACTACTGATCTTTCGTGAAGAGGACCGAATCGACTTTGATCTATTCAAGAATGTTATTTTCTCTGGTGTGTTGCCACTTGTTGCTGGTGTTACCAACACAATCTGTGCAGTAGTTATGATTGCAAAGATCAAAATTTCAAGAACATTTCGGCAGTTTAATGGATCAGTTACACCATGTAGTAAAGGCAAAAGCTTCAAAGAGAAAATTACCATTACGTTAACGAACAAAGACAAAAGACTGGCTAGAACAATAATTTCTATAGATGTGATATTTATTATATGTAATATTCCAAAATGTATGTACCTTGCCACCACCATTGTAGAGTTTAACATTCCTGAGTTCAGCGTTCTCGTCCGAGGAAGTTACCAATATTTAATATACTTTATTATAATTTTAACCTATATCATGGAGTCTGTCAATGGCGCCGTTAGCTTTTTAATTTACATGTTTTCTAGTCTGAAGTTTAGATCAGTGTGCAGACAAATATTTTGTCATTTAAGAACTGTAAACTCAAAAAAGCACGGCCTATGTGGAACTATTAGAGACACAGTGAGTGTTCATATTTGTAAAATATAAGAGACGTATGCAGGTTTATGTCAGAAATTTAACGTTAGGGTGTTCATCACACACCAAAAAAAAGTCTAGGAAACACGACATTCTACCAAAAACGGTCAAATCCATGCTCCAGACATTCACACATAGATGTCGCCGTCCTTTACGTAGTATTAGATGGCCATACATATCAACAAAGAAAGACTTGTGGAATTGACCCTCAAAGAGATGAACACCAGAAAACGTGAGAGGAGTGAAAACTACTGAAATTAATAACGCGGAATAAGATTTGCTGCTTGGCATTGAAGCAAAACACCCGCCGTGTTTATTTTGCAACAAGGTAGATGGCGGTATAAACAAACTACAAGTAAGTCAAACAGCCGCTTCCCTGGCACTATCAAACTTAGGAAACCTATCTACCACAAAAATATTTATAGAATATGTGATTTCTATATACACGTAGTTTGATCCTCGGCGGTGCTACAGAGTTCGTGCACTATGCTAACATCCTCCGCGTAAGGTCTAAGGGAGCACTGATAGGAGCACTGACGGAACTGTCCGTATGCAAAACAGATGATTCATTAAAACCAAACTAAACCATATACCTAGTTCAACAGTGCGTATTTGTATCAACTTAAAATTCCATTACATGATCTAAGAATAGTTCAATGAAAGCTTTACGCATCATGGTTTCTTAAAACAAATAACTACGAAGTTTCATTTTGTTCTTTCCGGTAAATTCACTTTAGTTACGATTCATATTATTTATCACATTCCTTCATTTTTATTTATTGTAATTTGCTGCACATTTATTGCAGTATGGTTATTATTCCAATGCTACTTGATATACAAAATATTTGGTTTTGAAGTCAAAGAGAACACGCATAAATTTCTTGACTTGCCCACTCTGATGCAAGCAATTTGTCTGTGCGAAAATCATTAATTTTTGAAGTTAGGGTTTCTCAAACTTTTTTGTGCTATCGACCAGTTTGCCGGTGAAGGCTGCGGGCACATTCTTTCAAAAATGTACATAATCGCAAAATTACAAATTGTCCATGCACACAATACATTTTATCACAAAGAAATCGATCAGCTTACATCTAGTCATGCTGAAATAAAGTTATCTAAATGTAAAAATCCATGATAATTTCATAAAATAACATTTTGAGGGGAAAATCAAATGTTTAGATTATTGTTTAGAACCCCATAGAATCCTTTCACGGACTCTTGGACCAGAGGTTAAGAAGCCATGTTAATATCTACTACTTTCACTGACTGTCTTTGACCACTGTGTACAGTATTGCCAAGTCGTACGTGATATTTCAATCGCTTAAAATCGAAAGGCATGTGAGTGGGTATAATAGGAATGCGTAAAATTAACAGATTTACTTCTTTGATACAACCTGCTACAATTGTTTCTTCTATCATGTCTGGGCATGAGGTTCTTCACCCACACTCTTGTTCCTTTACGCAGCACGGGTCGGCAACCAGTCGATCTTGGCCAACTGGTAGATCCTAAGAAAGAGGGCAGCAATCCAGGAGATTGTAGGATGTACTGTAGTTACACTGACCCCACGTTTTCTTCGGTCCACTAGAAAAGATGTTAGTCTGGTTGATGTTTTATCGTGGCCTATCAATGGTACAGGCCATCCAAAGTGGACGGTAAGCTGGTTCGATTCATGGTCGCCTCCAGTAGATGGGGTAGTAACAATATAACATGGAACAACAATTAAAACACATAAGGAATGGAAACCCGAGGCCTGTAAACAGTGATGGTAATACCTAGATGGCAGGGAGAATAGTGTGATTCGCTTGCATAGCTAGGCGGGGTTGTCGCGCGGAAGGTCCTGGGTTCGAGTCCTGGGTAGGCCACTCACGTCTGTTGTTTTTCTGTTGTCTAGTTTTCTACTTCTTTATTTCTTACGAGTTCCTGGAAACATACCTTCATGTTTGTCTAATATTTATTAACAACAATTAACTGGAGAAGTTCAATCATTTGATGGTCAAGTCGTAGTAGTACTTGAGACAATCACAACATATTTTTTTCCATGTAGACGTTGACATTTCTGTTTCAATTCAATAGGCATAATCATTTATATTCCATGGTGCAGTGTTGACAAAATATATTCAAGCATACGAAGAATCAATGGCGTTGGCCGACCACACTGGCAACTGACTTTAACTTAGTACAGTTGGAGCTCTCCGGCAACGAAACGTAGAAGATGCGTGGATTTACCGACGACCACGGCAACCTTCGGCTAGATACAATATTAGATTAGAAAACCCATCCTTGCTAATTTGAACAAGATCTTGGCGTACTCACGCTCAAGAACAAACCACAATGGCGCAAGTGGTTAATATAAATTCAATCATACTGTCCTCCACAAACTTGGGATAAGACATCAAAATACGTCCTATCAGGACGACGTCTATGTAAATTTTGGCCAAGAACATTCATTGATTGGCAACAAGTGTGTACGTATAACGACGACATTGCATTGTTCAATAGTAGTGCACTGTATTTTATTTCAAATTACATCCCAATCTCTAAAATCGATGCGCTCAGATGTATGTCTAGAAATTATAGGCATGTATCTGAGGGCGTAAACATATATCTGAACCCCATATTAAATTAAAAAAAAGAATCGAAGATTTTTTTTCAAGTGCTGAAATCAGTCAATTCCATCCTTATCTAATTAATCAGTAGCCAAATAAAATAGCAATTACGTGGATGAAAACAAGCATGATGTAACTGTTACGTGTCTTTTTATATTGTTAATGTAAATATGTAATAACAGGATGGTTCCTGTAGCCAAGATGACGTCTAGGGTAGCAAATCTCTCAGACACCGCAACCAGCCAACACCACCCAGAATTAGTTGAGCCACAATGGACGAAATGGACGATATACAGTTTATTTAGGACTGTACGCAGCTCCACATAGAAGAAAGTTCATGCCAACATATAATGGCCGATAATTATCGGCCATTATATGTTGGCATGAACTTTGTTCTATTATAATATGCAGTAGACGAAATACCGTAGGCAGTCAGTCCATGTCAGGAAGGCTGTCCGTTCGTTCTCAATAAGTTTTATTCACTTAAGTTCGACACTGAGCAATTATTCTTCTGGTCAATACAGATACTAGATAACCAGATACATCTCACCAAAGATCTTGATGTATTAGTGATAACAGAACTCCATTTTAAACACTTCAACATTAAGGAGCTCAAACACAGACGTCCACTCGCCATGACACACAATCGTCTCTCTGCCTCTAGTATCACGTGAGACAGCCAAGCATATCGGCTTAACGTCACTCACTCGAAAAACTCTAATCAAAATATAGGCAATACCACTAATCCATGGCTTAAACTAACAGGCCTTAAAATTGGACATTTAAACATTTACCACCTGCTAGGTAAGCTTTCTGAAGTCTCCACCTCTCTCCAACAAAACTTCCACATATTCGGTTTTTCTGAAACCCGTCTTAATGACAAAATTACAGATGAAGAAATTAGCATTCATGGATTCATAACCATCCGGAGGGATTCTAACAGACAACTTGAAACAGGGCTAGTCATATACATCTCAACATCTCTTCAGTACATACGCCGTGATGATCTAGAACATACTGGCATTGATTGTATATGGCTTGAAATAAAACTCCCCAACCTGACCCCTGTTCTAATTGGTTACATGTACCGGAACCCTAGCTCTTCTACTGTATGGTTTGACACATTCTCACGAATGATGGACAATGTTTGGGCTTCTTCGAAGGAAATTATTCTACTGGGGGATTTCAATATTGACCTTCACAAACCGAACAACACGTGGAATAATATCACAATCTCATACAATCTCACACAGTTAGTCACCCAACCCACGAGAGTAACAGACTCATCATCTACACTAATTGATCCCATCTATACGACCTGCCCAGAAAACATTATAGAATGCACAGTCACACAGACAGCAATAAGTGACCACTATCCTATTTGCTGTACCTGGACGAGAAAGGGGTTCAAAGCATCTAAAACGGAACACACTACAGTCCACTACAGAAATTTCAAAAACTTTAACCTTCAGTTGTTCCTACAAGACCTACAAATATCCCCTCTCTCATACGTGTACCAACTTCCGCATCCAGAAGAAGCCATAACTTACTGGACACAAACATTCTACAACGTATTCGACAAACATGTTCCTATAACGCAGGTCCGTGGTAAAAACATCAGAAAGACCCCCTGGATAACAAAAGAAATAGTATCAGCAATGAGAGAGCGAGACGAGGCTCATAAGCTCAAAGATTCCAGCAGGTATCGGATACTTAGAAACAAAGTACAGTAACGCATTCGTCAGGAAAAGAAACTACATTTCAGAAAGATGATTCAAGACAAAGCAAACAGCAAGAAGTCTGGGCAGCCATTAGAACACTAACACACAAATGAAAGTCACTAAACTCTTTACCAAAAAGCTGCTCCCTAACGGCAACTCATTTTAGTAACCACTTCAAAACAGAAATTAACCATCTCAAGTCGACACTAAAGCCTATGGACTGCGATATTAGTAAATTAACAGACTTCTGCAGCACCAAACACACCACAACAGATCTAAGAGATATTCCTTTTCTAACAGTACACGAAGTACTCAAATATATCTTGGCATTAAAAAACAACAACTCATCTGGACTTGATGGTATCAGCAATAAGATTCTACGTTGCGCTGCACCCATCATTTGCGACTCTTTAACATATGTATACAACCAATGTATTGCACACAACTACTTCCCTACAGCATTTAAATCTGCCAAAGTGTACCCCCTTTATAAATCTGGCTCACATAGCGATCCCAACAGCTACAGACCAATATCCCTTCTATCATCTCTTTCAAAACCACTAGAGAAACACATTTACAACACCACATTTCAACACTTAACAGCAAACAAACTGCTCATTGATAGCCAGTCAGGTTTCAGACACAAACATTCCTGTCACACAGCGCTCACCAAAATGGCAGACAACTGACTGTCGAACATAAATGATGGAAAATTATGTGATGCTGTTTTTGTCGATTTCAAGAAAGCATTTGACATGATTGACCACACTATCTTGGTTCAAAAGTTAGAAACCCTCAGAATAGGTCCTAATCCACCAAACATCATCAAATCATTCCTGGCAGATCGACAACAGTTAGTGCTCCACAACAACTCGACATCAGATTTCTCGAAGATAGATACAGCAGTACCGCAGGGTTCTATTCTTGGACCCCTAATCTTCGCACTGTTCATCAAAGACCTGCCACTCATCATCATCATCATGTGACGTATTCTTTCCAGAACGTTGTCTCCATTACAGCTGCTCTGAACGCATCACGATTCTGGGCAAGTCGACCTGCATCAGCCAAAGACAGTTCAGACTCTCTGTGATGTCCTGGGTCCACCGTCGTCTAGGTCGACCCCTTCCCCTTTTTCCAGGGACCACGCCTTCCATCACTGTTTTATCCAGACTATTATGTCTTTTTATATGACCGAAAAATTTCAGCTTCCTTATTGCGATGGTATTTAGGAGCCAATGTTCCTGTACGTTTAGTGAGTGCAGTACTTCTCTGTTGGTCTGTTTTTTCTGTCCAGGGTATTCTCAACATCCTTCTGTGGCATTTCATTTCGAATGATGTAATCTTTTTTGCAACTGTTTTATTGAGTGTCCAAGTCTCGCAGCCGTATGTTGCTACTGGGAATATACATGCTCTGATCAGTTGTAACTTTGTTTCTTTGCTTGTGCCTTGCCATAGGTTTTTATTCTGTATTAGTTTATGTGAAACAATTGCAAGTCTTCTTTTAATTTCTACTGCACAGTAGATGATTGATCCTAAGTATACGAATTCATTAACACTTTCCAGTTCTTCGTTATCAATTTCAATTTCTAGTTTGGTCTTTACTTTGTCTGTTGTCAATACTTTGGTCTTCTTGGTGTTTAGGTATAGATTCTAGGCCTCGCTGTGTTTTTTGGTGGACAGAATTAATTGTTCAAGTCCTTCTGGGTTGGTCGATAGGAGGACTGTGTCGTCAGCATATCTGATTTCCGGGATCTGGTACCCGCCGATGTTAAATGAGTCAAACTCTGTGTGTTCTTGGTGATCTCTTCCGTTTCTCATGATATTCTCGGCATAAATGTTAAACAGGTAAGGGGAAAGGGTACAGCATTGTCTTACTCCTTTCTGTACTTCAAACCATTCTGATGTTTCCCACTCTATTCTTACGGCTGCCTGTTGTTCTTGGTACAGCAGTGCGATGAGTTGTATAAGGTGGTTTGGAAATCCCATATTTTTCATAATAGCCCATAACTGCTGATGTTGTACACAATCGAAAGCTTTGGTGTAATCAATGAAACAAGTATGTAGGTCAACGTTGAATTCTCTACACTTTTCTGTGATGATCCTCATGTTGAATATATGATCTCTAGTGCCTCTACCTGGTCGAAAACCCGCCTGTACTTCGTTTATTTCTGTTTCTAGCTTTTGTTGCATCCTTTTCATTATGATTTGTAATAGTATTTTGCTGGCATGGCTTATAAGAGCTATAGTTCTGTAGTTTGTGCACAGTTTCATGTTGCCCTTTTTTGGCAAGGGTATGTAAATTGATCTTTTCCATTCCTTGGGCCAAATTCCGCTTTGCCAGATCTTGCAGCATAATGCATGGTATATACGAGCGCTGCCTTCTCCTCCTGCCTGTACCATTTCAGCTGTTATTTCATCACAACCAGGAGATTTTCCACTTTTTAAGTGTTTGATTGCGTTCCGGACTTCCTCTATGGTAGGTTCTGGTTCACGTTCCGCTTCATTCATGACGTTGTTATCTGCCGCTTTGTTTATTTCTGTATACATTTCTTGACAGTACTCCTTCCATCTGTTCAGAATATCTTTACGTTCTGTTAGAGTGTCGCCTTTCTTGTCGTTTATTGCTCGAGGTGGTGATTTAAAGTTGCTGTTCTTCAATGTTCTTGCTTCAGAAAACATATTCTTACTCAATCCCTGTTCGCTGCCACTACATCTAAAATATTCAACATGTGACCTCTTTGCAGATGATTGTACTATCTACACAAGTGACACTGACTGCGCGGCACTTGAAATGACTCTTCAAAGCGATGTAGACAATCTAACAAAATGGAGTAATATGAACCGTATGCCAGTAAACACAGGAAAAACAAAATCTATGTTGATTAGCACCAGACAGAAACTTCTAAACTTCACCAAAAGATCGCTACAGCTACATGCGGAGTCAATACGCATTGATCATGTAACAGAACACAAAGTTCTAGGCTTGACGATTGACCAGCACTTGACGTGGACCTCCCACGTACGGAATTTAACGAAACACTTAGCTCAAAAGACATACCAGCTGGCAAAAATAAAACACTTCTTAGACGCAGACACTAGACTATTGTTCTACACCTCACATATACAGACACATCTAGATTACTGCTCTACACTATGGGATGGTTGCCCTGCTTCCACCTCTAAAGAGACTGCACTCCCTGCATAAGAGAGCAGTACGTCTGATTACCGATAATCGCAAGATACTACACGCAAGGACACGAAAAGAACCCAAAATACTGTCCCTAAAAAAACGTCTCCTCTACAACAAAGCCAAGCTGACTCACGCAATTCTATCAAACAATGCTCCGCCGTACCTACGATCATTGTTTCAAACCAGTAGAAGAGAGGGACTACAATTACATCAGTTACGTCTGCCCAAACCTAGGATAGCCCTGTTCAAAAAGAGTCTAGCCTACTCTGGAGCCTACTTGTGGAACAGCCTTCCACACCACATAAAAAAACCAACATACACAATACTCATTCAACAAAGCACTTTTTAAACACTTGATCAACACCGATTATCTACCCCCATAGAAGCAGCCATTGTCAGTCCACAACTTATCTATATGTCAACCTTTCTTTTCCTCTTCCGCTCGTTATTGTCTATGTAAAAAATGTGTTTTATATCCACGTAGTATTGCTATATAATGTAATGTATGTGAGAATGTACCTGCATATCACTGTACTTTTGAAATATGTAATTGTATTTTGTTGACTTAAATGTGATGATGTATATGAGAATGAGCAGATATGCATTTTTACAGCTCGAAGATGTGTCCTGCTACAGAAGTGCGTAAGAAATTATTATTATTATTTCATTTTCCCTCAAGAATGTACAGATATAAGCGAGAATATGTTTATGTAATTTGTGTATTGATGTTTAATGACACATTCAAAAATGCAGATTAATTGCTGATGAACACATGAGTGAGTGTCGGGATACAGAATGAAAGATAAAGGGCTGGATGGTCGGACAGACATTGGTCCCCAATTTTTTACCCTTTTAAATAAAGTTACGTCCATCTATCTCTCCTACTGATTCTGCTCTTGGGTTAAGGAGGGCAAAGAAATAACACCAAGTCTCACCTCCTTCATTAGCAGACTGTCAAATACTTTATGAGTTCTGATACAATGCCACCTAATCTGATTATGCTTGAAATCATAATTTACTGTACGTTTCTTTTTTTTTCTTTTTTTTCTTTATTTTTTTTTTTAAATTAAATTAAATTAATTTTTTTTTATAATATTTGTTTAATTAACAATACTTAATTTTGATTGTGACTGCATACTGTAAACGTACGCTGTTATATTACCTTTATAATGTTGCATGCCTTCATATTAATGTTTTAAGGTAACATGTGGGAATGAAAGGATATAATATGGAAGATAAATGAGAGTGGAAGGGCAGAATGTAAGACGGGCCTGCGCGCCCTATTCTTAACCCTTCGAAAATAAAGTTTGTTCGTTCGTTCGTTCACTCGTCTTAATCAGTGACCAGTATAAAATAAACAAAAACAGAGCCCTGTTGAGCTAAACTATAATAGGCACAATCGTTATGAATTTTAATCATAATGTAACATTATGTGAACGTGTATAATGACAATTGTGTTGAACGAAAGTACATGACAAAAATTAAAGAAAATTAAAAGTTAAATCATCATGACACCGGATAAATGAAAACACGAACAAAACATAAAATGACGAGAATTTGTAAGGGCAATAAATAAAAT